>AP027103.1:82124377-83324377 GCA_028142955.1 Pinctada fucata | reverse complement strand
TACAAACCGAAGGTCACGTGCCTCAGTTTTTGTTCAGGCATTGAATGTGACGGATTGTTTTTTCTTACCTGCGGTTCTACGTCGTTAAAATGCCGGAATCATTTAAATCTTGCATAAAATGCAAAGGACAGATGAATATTCTGGACGATCACGCCGAGTGTTATAAGCACAGAGTGTGCAATGCGGATTTTCCGTGCAACACATGTAGGCAGTGGTCGGAGGAAAAAAGAAATATCATCGAGAAAATGGTTGACAAAGCGAAGGCAAAACGTGTTCCTACGGCGACACTTACGTCTGAGACAGATTCGGTTCCTTCTGAGGGGAATCCGACTTCCTTGCCACAAGCTTCCTCTGTGGGAAGCCCGGCTTCACATCCAGCTCCCTTTGCGGGGATACAATATGTGCAAAACGTTCCGCCGCCGCCATTCGCATTAGCTCCCGTTTCCTCTGACTGGCAAAGACAACAAGAGGAACTGATAAATCGTCTTCTCGACGCTCGTTTTGGGAAGCAAATGGATAGCAACAATAATGCTCCTTCCACCTCTGAGAAGCAGAGATATAGGAGATTCGATAGATTTGCGTCCTCTCTTGACCAGGACGAGTTACAGAGCGAATCTCTGGATGAAAGGGACAATTTGGTCCGGTCTGATGACATATTGGACATTGATTCAAGATCACAGATTTCAGACTCGAGATCTCATATATCAGACACTAGATCTCATCTATCGGATACATCTTTGGACCAGGAGTCTGTTGCAGCTACATCTGTGAAGGGTCACTCCGATTTTCAGAAATTCATGATGAAAGTGGCTAACACGTTGCACATCGAAGCAGAGAATATTACCTCCGATGCGACAGAATATAAATCCTATGTCTCTAATCGGTTAGTATCGCAGTCCGATAAAGTTTCGCGATCTGGTCTTCCGATTGATGGTGCAATTTTGAATGCACTCTCTGAAGTGGATCAAGAGTTTCAAAAGAAGGGATCTATTAAGACTTACCGAACATCAGATGATGATAAGTATTTGGTCACTAGGGAGCATTTTGAAGAATTTTGCTCTACACCAAAACTTGATGAAAATATTGAAGAAGGCACTGTGAATGTTGGTCGTAAATCTTCAAGAAAATCTGTGTACACTTTTAAGAACAGCCAACTCAAATCACGAAACAATGAGTTTTGGAAGATTGACCAAGCAGCTCGCTTGATGCTTCGAGAATTATCTTACAGTTCGCTTATCGTTTCATATCTGGACTCTGTTCAGTCACATGAGGAAAAGACTGAGGGACTTCGTGCACTTATGTCCGTAATGATGTCCATGGCTGACGTTTCAGCCCGTATCATTGTTGGGTCGGTTGCGGCAAGGAGGTCAATTCACATTGATGACCTTTCCTTCAAGAATAAGGCTACTGAAAATAAACTACTTTTGCAGCCAACTTTAGGAAATAAGTTGTTTTGCAACAACTACTTCGACATTTTGCATTCTAGTGCAGAAAATTTGCGTGATGCTAAGGAAACCCAACATCTGATCAGACAGCCTTTTACTAAAGACAAGTCTAGCAATGAATCTTCTAACAAGAGGAAGCATGAATCCTCATATTCGAAGGACCAGTCCTCCTATAAGAGGAGGAAGTCGAGCAAGACATTTCGGGATTCTCAATCTGGGAGATCAAAATTCGAGAAATTTTCCAGTTCCCGTGACAAAGGATCTGGTAACCAGAATCAGTCGGGGTTTCGCCCGAACAACAGCAAGTAGATTTGAATCTACCGCTCCATCTAATGAATTTTTTGGAAAGTCAAATTCACACACCAGTAGGGTGCAGATTGATTCAATTTGTAAAAAAGTGGGAAGAAATCACCACCGATCAATGGATTTTAGATGTAGTCCAACAGGGCTTAAAACTTGTGTTTCGAAACCCTCCTATACTAACTGGAACAAGGGTAACATTTGCTCAGAACGATGTTCAAAATCATTTTTTATTAGAAGAGGTAGAAAGCTTGTTAGGAAAACAAGCTATAGAGTTAGTTCCTCCCGGCCAAGAAGGTCAAGGGTTTTATTCAACATTTTTCCTTGTACAGAAGAAGGACGGCGGTTATCGTCCAATATTGAATCTAAGACCATTAAACAAGTACCTAAAGGTGCAACATTTCAAGATGGAAACATTACGGTCCATAATTCAAGCTCTGGAAAAGGGAGATTGGGTGGCATCCTTGGACCTAAAGGATGCATATCTTCATGTACCAGTGTTTCCACCGCACCGCAAATTTCTCAGATTTTGCATCAACAATCGCCATTATCAGTTTCGCTCAATGCCTTTCGGGCTAGCGATAGCTCCCAGAATTTTTACAAAGATAGTGACAACTATAGGGGGCTACCTTCGCATGAAAGAAATTTACATCTACATGTATCTAGACGACTGGTTAATCAAAAGCAGAGAACCTATCGGCCTTCTCTCACACCTAGTCACAACATTACACAAACTAATCGACTTGGGTCTTGTAGTGAACCTAGAGAAATCACATCTCAATACATCTCAGAAGATAACTTATCTGGGAGCTCGGTTCAATCTACAAATGGGAATAGTTTGTCCAACCGAGGAACGTTATACCAATTTATGCCAAACTATTTCTACTATTACCCAGCAGGCTTTTGTACCGGCCCGCTCATTTCTCCGAATTTTGGGCCTTATGGCTTCATGCATAGATTTAGTACCCCTAGCGAGACTACACATGCGACCCATCCAGCTATACCTCTTGTGCCATTGGTCTCCG
The DNA here is from genome assembly GCA_028142955.1 of Pinctada fucata. Classification (NCBI taxonomy): domain Eukaryota; kingdom Metazoa; phylum Mollusca; class Bivalvia; order Pterioida; family Pteriidae; genus Pinctada; species Pinctada fucata. The sequence goes on along the minus strand of AP027103.1, from coordinate 83,321,607 downwards.
AGACAGGACGACATATCGCATCTCGTTCAGATCAAGGACTCCCTGAAGCCTCACTTGGCATGGTGGACCCAGGGGTCAAACATTTTCAGGGGGGCAGTACTGGAACAGAGGCTTCCAGATTACACAATGTGGACGGATGCCTCCAATCAAGGCTGGGGAGCCCATATGGGCAATCAGAGTGTATCGGGAATTTGGACACTTTCGGACAAAGCAAAACACATAAACTTCCTGGAAATGTTAGCAGTGCAGAAAGCACTTGCTCACTTCAGGAACCCCTTAATAGGCAAACTTCTCATGATAAGGAGCGACAACTCGACAGTAGTGTCTTACATCAATCGACAAGGGGGGACGAGGTCTCCTCAGTTGTGCATGTTGGTGTGGACAATTTATCAATGGTGCATGAAATGGAACATTCAGATCAAAGCAGCTCACATTCCGGGCAAGAAAAATGTACTGGCAGACAGTTTGTCTCGAGGGAATGTGAAAGTGAAAATAACAGAGTGGAGCCTGTGTCAAACAGTAGCAGATCAGCTCTTCAACATTTATACAAAACCAAACATAGACTTGTTTGCAACAAGAGAAAATCGCAAAATTCAGATATTCTGCTCCCCGTACCCGGAGCCAGAAGCTTGGAATTGCGACGCTCTGGCGTGCAGTTGGACGGGGATTTACGCATATGCGTTTCCCCCACCCATATTAATCCCAAGGATACTTCAGAAAATGAAACAGGAGATGTGTACACTCCTACTGATTGCGCCGCTATATCCGAGGCAGTCATGGTATCCAACACTTCTAAGTCTGCTCGTGGACATACCAATGATGTTACCTTTAAGAGAGGATTTATTAAGTCAAAGAAAGGGTCAAATAAATCATCCAGACCCTCAAAGTCTCAAATTAGCAGCTTGGAAAATATCAAACAATGCGGTTCTCCGAAAAAATTTTCAAAAAAAGCTGAGTCGTTCATTACAAATTCAAGGAGACAATCAACAAGAAAAGTGTACGATGCACGGCTTACAATCTACAGAAATTGGTGTGCTTCTAGGAATGTCTGTCCGTATACAATTTCTGTGACTGATTTGGCAGAATTTTTCATTTATCTGCATGAAGTACGTGGCCTTAAGGCATCTACTATATCTGGTTATAAATCTGCTATTGCCTCCATACACAAAGGTTGGAATCACAGTACTGTAAGCAATAATGTGTCATTATCTAGACTTATGAAGGGGATCTATAATGTGTCTCACACTGTGAAGACTTAAGACGTAAGTATAGATATCTCATAAACAGGGGTTTTACCGCTAAAAACCCTCAAACTGAAAATTTTCCCTAATTTTTACGTACGTATATATATATTGTTTTAAACCATTGGCTCCTAGCTTCCCCCTGCATGATGCCTTTGATATTCTCTGTAAAAAAGATATAGATCCTCCCTTGCGGGTTAAGGAAAATTACAGTTAATGTGTAATTAAGCTCTGAATTAGTCGATGAGGAAAGGTAAATTTCAGATCGTAACGGTGTATTGGTAAGTTTAACTTCATCCCCTTCATGGGATGGGTTAATTTCAAACGTCCATTTCGAAAATTGTCAAAAGCTAATGATCCATCTTGAGAAAAAATAATCACCTATAGGGGGTTAGATTCTTACGCCGCAGATGGAACAGAAATCTGTTTGGCGTACAGCTCTTTAGTTTCTGATGCGCTTGACCAGTACAAATCGTTTATTTTTCTCGTAAAAGCAGCGGGGGGGGGGGGGGGGGGGGGGGGGGGGGGGTAGGAGTAGGAGAAAAAAAGGAGCCTTTATATATTCTCTTGATTTGCATCTCGTTAATATTCTGGGAGTGGTAAAAGTAGAGTGTAGAGGGGATTTCCATGTTTAAACATATTGTATTCTTTTGTGGTGTCCATTTATCTTTATGTGGGAGTGGACAGGAGGGTACTCCTCCCCCTCCCGCCCACTTCATGCGCGGATCCAGAGGGGGGGGGGTCTGGACCCCCCCCCCCCCCTGAGATTTTCGTAGGTGGGGTCAAGCTTTGGCCTATTTCTAATTGAAATAGGTCTAAAAATGCATGAAAGGGCTTTGAAACTTAAAATTTCGGCTCGCTTCGCTTGCCCTTTACAAATACAAAACTATTTTTTTTCTGCAAAATTCCTTAATTATTTTCAATTGTTCATACTAAGTAATTTTATATAATTGTGACACATCTCTTATCTATTTATTCTCATCAAATATAGACAAAATGTGAATTAATAAAAAAAATTGCGGAGTTCCGCTCGCCGATATAAGGAATAAAATATTCACTGTTATAAATAATCGTCTCGCTCGAATCAAGACAAATAAATATTTCATATCATAGCTCGCCAGTTCTTCATAAAAATAAACGTGAAAGGAAAGCTAATAACCCCCTCCAAATCATGTCCACCGATATATATGTACTAAAATGATATGTAGACTTCCTAAAATTTTGGACCCCCTCTGACCAAAAATGCTGGATCCGCGCATGCACTTACCTCTCTCCCTCCCTCCTTCTCCTATACATTCCCCTTCCTCCCTCACTTGTTAATCTATCCTCACTCTCCCTTTCACCCTATTCACCCCTCATTTATTTTTCCACTTCCCCTTCCAGCCCCTTTACCTCTTCCACCCATCCACCCCTTCCTCCCCCCCCCCCCTTCCCTCCATCCGACCTCCTCTCTACCTCCCCCTCCCAACTTCTCTCCTTCCCCCGCTACCTCCGCTGCCTTCGAGTTCCCTCCCTCCCCTCCCCCTCCATTCGCCCCCTTCCTCCCCCTCCCTTTCACCCTGTCCGACCCCTTATTCATATTTCCACTTTCTGGAAATATATTTTTCACTTTCGTTTTTATATTTATATCTCATTTTCCTATATTTATTTCTCATTTTCCTAAATATTTTTCTCGTTTTTCTAAATATATTTCTCATTTTCCTAAATTTATTTTTCATTTTCCTAAATATTTTTCTCGTTTTTTTCTAAGTATATTTCTCATTTTCCTAATATTTTTCTCGTTTTTCTAAATATATTTCTCATTTTCCTAAATATATTTCGCATTGCCTTCTTTTTATTTTTTCATATTTGGCACTAACGGGCTTCCGAACTGTTTGATCTGAGCCAACAATTAAAACTATAAATTGTTGGCTCAGAGCAATAACTTAAAGTGCTGTCCTCACCTTTTGACCCCCCAAAAAAATTTTAAACTCCAAGGTCATGATCACTAGGTCAAAGGTCGAGGTACCAAAAGAAAGGTATGATAATGAGGAATCTCAAGCCCCCGTTATAGTTCATGGTTTAAAAGTCACTAAAACAAAAGTCAAGGACCCAAATGAAATGTCTGATCATGAGGATTCTACATATCGACGGGACGCCGGCTCGACGCTAAAAAAAACCCAAAAACAAACAAACAAACAAAGACAAAAAACACCGAACTAGGCATAGCTCGAAATGTCTGGGTGTGCAACGAAATCGAAAGTAGGTCTGCAGAGCAAATCACTGGAACAGTTTCCGGACAACTGATTTTAAATCTATCAATCTTAATCAATTTCAGCCCAGTGTACATTACTCGTCCTCTGTCTGTACTCCAAGTAGAAAATTTAATAGTACTTAACCTATTTTCATGCACTGTCTTTCCAGCGTACTTGTTTTCAAATATTTCATGAGTGGCAACACAAAATATATTTTTTCAGGCCTAAAATATGTTTAACACAGAATTTTGTCATTTGACCTACTTCTATATTTGTTTATAAATCTAGAATATTATATTGATACTATAATGTCTTATGATTGTGTGTATACATTGTATTTTAGCATTACGCATAAGTATGTCCATTTGGACTTGAGATCTGTAGTTTAATTTTGGCTTATTTCTTTTTAAGGTAAAAGCAACAAAATAGTAATTGAAAAAAAATTAAAGTCTTCCTATGGATGACTTTGAAGTATCAACACAGACCCCAGCTAAAAGTGACATACAAGTTCCAGTGGGCCATCTTATATGTGCTAACAAATGGAGAAACTCTGATCTGGTGTCTGCTATCCAAGGTAAAACCTACTGTCAAAAGACAGTTACTAATTGTCAAATGACAGTTACGTGTGAACAGGGATCGCCTAAAACCCGTGACAAACTCGTGACGCCGTGACGTCCGTGACGATTTTTCTGTACAATGACTACTAATTTTAAAATCCGTGATGGATTGAATAATCAGTGACGACCACTATGACACCTAATTACCGTGACTGTACACCTTAAAAATCAATACAGCTATGATGATCATTGTTCATGTAACTTTAATATATGGGAAATATTGATTTATATTTTCATTTTTTGTCTCTTTGATTTTGGCCCTGTACATCGTTTACAAAAGTAAGGGACATTTTCTGGAGGGATATCAGTATTTTGTATCCCCTCACATTCAGGGTGGTACCACATTTTGCATTTAGAGCATACGACGTAAATTCCATCCTCTGGCATCCTGCACGAACAGAAAATTTTCAAGTATGCTGAAAATCGGTGTCCATTTAGGTACTCATATGTTCTTGTTCCTGCCGGAAAAGGTGTAATTTCTCCCCTTTCAAAGCAATAAATTAAATGCCCACGTAGTAATTCAACATTGTAAGATTGTGTGCACGGATCTATTCCATTCGCCTCTGCTACTGCATTCGCTATCGCATACAAACCGCAGTCGTTGCCGTTACTTTGTAACTGGCAATCCATGAACTTAAGCAAAATTTTGTCCGATTTTTTAGGTGGAGTTCCTGTTCGAAGTAAATTGCATACGACACGCTGAACTGGAAAGCTTGAATGACGTGAAACTTGAATCAAAAATTTTTATCTCCGACTTGTTATTTGTTTTCATTGTTGATATTGTAAGCCAATGTGATCCTCCATGTTCTGGTGTTCTATTTACAATTTGTATTAAAGGTCCAAATGCTCTTGAAAATGACAAATTGGCGGCATTAAGGCAACTTTCTAACCCCCAAATATGCGGAAATTGATTTTTGATTAAATTCATGGCGGCATCAATTATTCGATCGTTAATCCATTCTGTCGGAGAATACAGAATACGTCTTTCTTCTTCCTTAAGGTGATATCACACGTTTCGTGTTATACAACATTTATTTTCAGAAAAAAAAACATAATTCTGATTTCCTTATTTAATTCAGATGTAAGGGACAATATTAGGAGGTCACCATCCAAAATTCGGAGATATTGAAATTGATCAGACTTTTTAGCCATCCATTGATTGTAGTGGAAATTCTCATTTTTTGGCTATATTATTTTTTCAGCCCAAGGTTTTCGAATGAAACTTTACATATGATTCCCTCAACATATTGTGCAAATTCTTATAGAAAGAAATCATTCAATGACCACGTCATATGTTGCAAAATCTGACTGAATGTGTAAATTATCATGTAAAAAATTAAAAGTGCAATTCGAGTTATCTTTCTTTACTATGTGACTAAAGACAAAAGCATCCGAATTCATATAGTCATCTTTTTGAAATATCACAGCAGTGTTCCTTCACTCACAAAGATGTCAATATGTAAATAAATAGAGCCGAAAACATTTTTTATGAGATAACACGACAGTATGTGCACATGTGTAATGATATTACATGTACCATATGAGCTCTCTACATTCAAACACTTTACTGACACCTGACATATTTCTGAATAGATACGACTTATGTATGTAGGTAAAAAAGTCTTAACAAAATTTTCAAATACATTTGTAAGTTCAATTTCAGCAAAAAAATTGACTAATGTTGGTCACTCTAGGCTTACCATTACTTTGCAAAGAAAAAAAAAAACATTCGTAACTATGTAAGAGTAACAAGTTTTTTTTATTTATCCCAGCGCTCAGGCTTGAACCGCGGCCTTCTCGCATGGTGGGCAAGAGTTCTACCTCTGAGCCATTGGGTCTACTTCTCGATTAAGCGATTATAACAAAGCCAGAACATCAAGACATTTAAGTTACGAAAATCGGAAATCTTCAGCTTGGAGATTTCTTTAAAATTCTCGTCTAAGGGAGGCTACTGAAACGCGTGTGATATCTCGTTAAGAGAAATATTGCCTATTTTGACCCACTCTGGTCCGCTAATCGAGGTACTGGATTCAGTTATTTTCCGTGACGGCGATTGAATAATCCGTGACGGTTGTGTGTCAGTCACGGAATTTTCCAATGTCCGTGACGTTTTTTCTGATGTTGCTTCATAATCATAATCTCCGTGACGCGGTCTTTTTCGTCCTGCGTTTTTCTTTTCGTCAAGAGATCTCAATGTTGTAAGATTTGTTTTTGGTTTTGAAGTAATTTCCATACCTAAAGATTTTTTTACCGCAATCAAGTGATAGCAATGAGAGTTTCCACATGAACATGATTCCGGAAATATTGTAACGACTCGAGGCTTATCATCTTGTCCATGAATTGTAAATGTGCGAAGCTTTGGTGAGAAGCTTATCCTGTCATTTTTTATTAGTTCATCTGCCCTTGACATGTTGATGTCAACTTTGGGGGACTCCTCAGATTCCACAGTATGTACATTCTTATTTTCCAAAAACTGATTGCTGCGTATGCCATTAACGATGTCTTCTGGCTGAGAAACACAAAATGAAATTATTTCTGAAAGATCTATTTTTGCCGAAATGTACTCTGGTTTAAGATTATATGTTCCGATACCTGCCCGACCACGAGATATTTCTTTTAAATAAAACTGGTGTAAACGCAAAAAAGACAAAACTACGACGTCTGCTGGTGCTTCTTTCCATTTGTTTAATTGCTTCAAGACTTTGTTCATGCTTTCACTCTGATTTTGTGTAATACCGCTGTAGGGATCATACTTTGTTATTTTCTCTAGTACTCCACTTAGCAACTTTTCCTAATTGGGGCAATACTCTTTCCTCGAAATATACCTTAAATTGAGGATCCCATGACTCGCTTAGTCGACTTAAGGCTGATATTAACTATCCTCTCTAGATTCTCTGCCAAATATGTATCGGAGGTGATCCTTGTATGATATAACTTCGCCATTGGAGCATCCCTTGTCTCGTAGCCATCTACCTACATCATTCAGTATGTGGTTCCAGCACCTAATATCTACTATTGTTGGGACACATGACATGGCATTCATTATCCCTTGCTCTCCGTCAGTGACACACGCAATAAGATTTTTTGGAAATCTTATATTATCCTTCAAAAATGTGAACAGCAATTCGTGGTGTGTTTGAAATTTACGTTATGGAGCATAAATAATACAGGCATACAAGGCATTTCTTTGAAAAGAATATGGCGAAAAATCAAAGTTGACACGTAAAAATCCCCGAGTTGAAATGTGGTGTCATAACTTAGACATTGAGTCTTGCTATCTAAGTACATTACCCTTTCTAGTTCTTCAAACATCATTTTGTGCCCGCATATTACAACCAAATTAGGAAATGTATTGATGACATGGATGAACTGGTTACTAGTATCTCTAGCCAATGCGTGAAGATTGTATAACGCGTCACGGGAGATCCTCAGTTCCGTGTTACCTTTGTGTCGAAGATTTTGCAACTGCTTTAAATTTCAAGGCTGTTCTTCTTCATCCTGGATCGACTTCCTTTTTGTACACGATGTTTGGGTCTTCGGTTTTAGTCTTCGTTAGCCATTTATCCAAACTGCTTGGCTTCGATCGTATGAAAGCCCGTTCATTTTTTGAGTTCCCGTGTGTCAATGGCTTGGATGCCTCTTCATTGCCGATGTAATGAATGAAAAATGGCCCATTATTTGAGTTCGGTTCGTGGTATACAAATTTAACAAAGTCCTTTGATGCACCATTTTCAGTTTGTATATAAAAATATTTCTTTTTCAAACGCGAATTTTTCCTAGGCAGCCCTACCGTCCCCTGATTAACCCATCTGTGTCCGTCTGCTCGCAAATCTTGACTTTTTGATCCTTCACCTTGATATACCCATGTTTCCCCGCCTTTTGGTCTAAATGGAATTGAAGTAACTGGCTGTTCAGTATGCAGTAAATTTATTATTTGCTCAGTTGAAAACATATGAATTCTGCATTCTTTTGTTGCTGGGACTAAGAACAATAACCCGTGACGTCATAGTACATTTTCCGTGACAACTTTGTCACGGCCGTCACGGGTTTTAGTATAACTGGTGTGAACAGCAGTAGTTGATGAATTGCTTCCTGAGAAGTAGGTCAAAGGTCAAGGTCATTAGGTAAAATATGTTGGTCTCAATGGACAGGTCTCATCACAAGGAATAAACATGTGAAATATCAAAGCCCTATAACTCACCATCAAAAGTTATGCCCATTGTGAAAGTTTTTGAAAAGTAGGTCAAAGGTCAAGTTTAAGGTCACAAGGTCAAAAGTATTGTTATTAATAGAAAGGTCTTGCCACAAGGAATACATATGTGAAATATCAAAGTGATATCACTTACAAATACCCATCAAAACTTATGCCAAATGTTAAAGTTTTTTAAAAGTAGGTCAAAGGTCAAGGTCACAAGGTCAAAAATTTTGGTATTAATGGAAAGGTCTTGTCACAAGGAATACACATGTGAAATATCAAAGCCCTATCACTTAACCATTAAAAAGTTAGGCCTAATGTTAAGTTTTTGCCAAGAACAGTCAAACCGACAGATAGACAAACAGACAACTGACCAAAAACTATATGCCCCCAAATCTTTGATTTTGGGGGCATAAAAAATTATTTAGACAATTAACCAAATGGGCGATATCAGATGTAAAACAATTCGCTTGATGATAAATTTGGTTGCCTTGGTCGAAGGGACCACCGCTATTATAATTTCCATCCCTGATGATGATATGAACCCAGCATGAAAAAATATATTTTTTAACCTTTTGAACCTTTGAACTACATGTAGTGATTTTGACTTTGACTTTTCAAAAACTTTGAATTTCAGTAAATCAAACAGTAACAGATTTTTATATTTTCCTAATGACAAGACCTTTTTTTCACTTTTGACCTAGTGACTTTGACACTGAATATTGATCTAATTTTCAAAAACATTAACCTTGGCTGTATGTATTGAACTGTAGTTGGTTAGAATTCCATATTTCACTTGTAGTATCTTTAAGATAAGACCTTGATGCTTGAATTATAATTCTGATCTTGAACAAGAAGTTTAACCTACTTTTCAAAAACAGTTTGACATAGAATGAAGTAGTGTCCTCCGTAGGGAAGTTTAATATAATAAATAACAATGAACACTCTATATCCACAAATTTTCGGCCACTCAGCCTTTATCAAGTGGAAAAGCATGAATTCGTGCTTTTCCACTTGATAAAGGCCGAGTGGCCGAAAATTTGTGGATATAGAGTGTTCATTGTAGTTTGACATAGTTTGACATTATGAAGTGTAAGCAGTATGGATTTCATATTTTACATTAAGATTCCTTATGAAAAGTCCTTCCGTTTTAAACTGTGATCTTTGACCTAAATTAAAATGATGTTAATGAAATTGGCTATCTGTCTTGAACTGTAAGCATGGTAATAGCTAGGGCTTTGACGTTTTACTCATAGATTCCTTTTGACATATACATGATACATACCTTAAATAGATAGTAATATCAATTAAAAACATGCTTTTAGTGGTTTATGGTTTATCTTTATCTTTATCACACCTTGCCACCGCAGATTCAATTTGATATGCATGTATTGCCAGGTAATATTTCATTTGTAGCTCACCTCACGGAGTGAGAGGGAGCTTATGCTATCACCCTGTCTTCATTTTCAATTTCTTTATTGATGAAATACCATGACATGAGGCGTACATCATACACAAATTAACATTCAATGATATAAAATATTTTCTTTTCTTATCTTAAAACATTCATCTAAATATTTGCACAAATATTTGGTGAATTGATAATTCACAGGATTTATAACATCTTCGATATCAAAAATATCAAAATGACCCAATGATTCTTCAAATTTATCTCTAATGCCTTGATATAAGTTACAGTTTAACAGAAAATGCTCTTCATCTTCAACTTTATTAATACAGAACTTGCAATATCTATTTGAACGAGGAATAGGAGGTTGACAATATCTACCAACTTCAATATTCAAAGGGTGTGCACTTATTCGTAGTTTCGAAAGTTGTGATCTTAAGGTTTTCTGTAATGGATATGTTAAATATTCTTGTATTTTAAATTCATAATTGTAAATTTTGCTAAAGAATAATAATTTACCCTCCTCTAAATGTTTTTAAGAGTAGATCACAAATCTATGTTCAAATGTAGGTCATGACATATATTTTCTGCTTGAGTGCACATGTTAGGAAGATTAAGAAGATTTGGGTATCAATGTTAAGAAATAATATTTCTCTATTATATTAGTGCTAGGAAGGCCAAACTTGCACAAATGATGTGTCTTTATGAGTAGATGACAAATTCACATTCAAATGTAGGTCATGACCTATATTTTCTACTTGAGTGCACATGTTTGGAAGGTATTGGTATCAATGTTAAAAAGGTTTTATTTCTCTATAATAAGTGCTAGGAATTCCAACTTGCACAGATGATGCATCTTTATGAGTAGATCACAAATCTACGATGAAATTAAGGTCATGACTTATATTTTCTGCTTGAGTACAGAGTACATACCGGTATGTTAGGGAGATTTGGGTATCAATAGAGTACTCCCATTCATGCAAAATTGGGGTCAGGAAATAAAATACTCTACTTCCCTTTTCTATTTTGTTTTTGTTTGGTAGAATTTTTGTTGGTTTTCAGAAGGGTCGACAGATTTTAAAATTCAAAACTGTGTAATCTTTGACTTCTCTCTGTTTGCTGCCATGATAAAATGCTGTCATGAGGTGAGCTTTGTAATCTTTGATTACACTACGATTACTAGTATGTTTTGTTTTGGAAAGTCCTGTATATTTCAGGTAACGTACAGGTGATGTTTCAGGAGAATCTAGGAGTACTAGACTTCTATGCTACTAACAACCAGGGTATTCTGTATATCAATGAGGCAGATATGGTGACTGCTACTGGATATCGCAGGAAACTAGCCAAGCTTAGAAAGGTATGGTACAGGGAGGGATTGAGCCCTGAGTGGCATACTTCATACACTAGTCTGATCCTGCTCCCTAATAGATTACTTCCGGCTATATCTCATGCTCATTTTCAAAATTTTCCAAGGAACACCAATGATTTTCTAATAGTTAATTTTTTGAGGAGGCCACAGAATTGGTCATTGTAATACTTTGATATTGAGTGTGACCTTTGACTTATGCTTGAAAAATTTTAACACTCTCATATTTGGCATATTTCTACCTACAAAAATGGTTTGACAATTGACTATACTCACTCTGAACAGAAACTTTTGCATTTTTCTATTATTTAAGTAAATTGTTGCATTCTTCTGAGGTCGATACAGTGTGCAGATGACAGTTTTGTCTATTGTAGGCAAACAAAATAAATGTTTTGGTTCTATTTGAGAAGACCCCCACAAGCACACAGTACTTTCCAGCAGCACAGAAATTTTGTGCTTTAGAGCTTGGTTTCTCTATGCTTCCTGTGCCTGGACAGAAACAAGCTGGTACAATATTAGCAAGTATGGTAAGTCAGACAAAGTAACTGTAAAATCACTTCATGGTAACATATGCTATATTAGAAACAAGCCTATATGGATTCTTCAAACAACTAGAATAGTAAAATTTCTGAAGATTTGAACATTTGAATACTGGGTGTATTTCAGGTTCATAATGAAAGCAGACTAGATTCCAACCCATACTGTAAGAAGAGGAAGGCCACATCACTGGACAAAGCCATGCTGGATACTGTACAGGCTATCCCAAAACTTGGACAGATCAAGGCCAGAGCATTGCTGGAAAACTTCCAAAGTAAGGTTAACAAGTTTACTTCAAGAAGGTAGAGATTTCATTTGATATCATTACTACAGACCTCATGACATTGAAAATCATGCAGAATATGTGTATATTAGAATGCAGGCTATGGATAAATATGGCCTTTTATGTAAGTCTATAAATGGATGTTACAGCAAAATTAGTCATGCAGAAAAAGAAGTTCAAAGTGAAAACCGAAACTGCATTTTGCTGAGTTTTAAAGTTGTCAAAGATTGAAAATTCATTTCATTGGACCAGTTCAACAGAAGCGTAAATCATTAGGAATCTACATATATATATATATATATATGAAGTGTCAATGTTAAAGGCAAGATTACCGAGTAAACAGCCTTGGTAATTCTGAATACAGCTCAGCTGATTATATCACATTACTGTAATGGCTATTTTTCGCTGGGGGAAAATTTCGCGATAATAACATCAAGATGTAACGCTTGGGGAAAATATTTGCGATATATACATATCTTCCTTTGTAAGAATGAAGCAAGGTCATTTTACCGTGCGGGAAATTTTGGTGAAGTGCAATGATTCGCTAAATACGCTAAAATTACCCCCATGTGGAAATTTCCACGTTTACATTATATACATATATGCTATAAAAAATATAGCAAATTTTCAATGAGAAGGTCAGTGTACAAGGTCACTTGTCATTATCAATTGATATTTCTTGAGAGATGTGTCTGTTGATTAAATTTACTTATATTTTTTTCAATAGAATAACATTGACAGTTGTGGATTGCTGATTATCAAATAGGAAAAATGTAAGAAATGAAAACTTAACTTATGACTTTTACCTAAGTGATGTGCATTTACTACATTATAAATATCTTTTTTTCACTCCCTATGTATAGGTATCCATGGAATCTGTCAAGCAAGTATAGAGGTGAGTACAGCCATCATGTATTTATTTTTTAAAAACATCATTACACAGCTAAAATGATGTGTTTGTGAAACACTAATACCCCACCAAGGGCCATCATTGAAACTTGCTATACATGTAAGCACAGGGATTTATCACGCTAATACCGTTTGCAGTATTTACTATATATATGTGTTAAAGGGATCTAACTCGGCGTTTAACGAAAAATCGACAAGTCATCTTTAAGTCTTCAGAAATAGGCTAATCAATGTCAAAACCTATTTTCTGTGGTATATTTCAATAGATTAATTCATACTGAATCTTCATACGAAATTTGAAATCAGTACCTCCCTTACGAGCCGAGATATGCCCAATACCGCTCTCTTATGAGCGCCGCATTTCTAGGTCGGACAAAAAGGTGTCCGGTGATAATCAAGCAGTATAGACAAAATTTGGTTACTGCTTGATCGTTTAAACGTCCGAACACTTCAAAGACATATAATTGCATGATTATCTACTCTTCACATGCTTTTTACCATCTCAAAAATCGCTGGTATATGAAAGTCCCTCATACAGCTACCTCTTTGCATGCACGTATATGTCTTTCATAACTCTGCACATGTTGAATTTAATCTCGCTTAAATCCGACGCTTTTCTTATTTCAAAGTCGTCAAAAAAGACTTTATTTGAAATTGTACTAAGCATATATGGGACTATTTCATGCAATGTTATGTATTTGAGATGTTCGCATCATTGAATGGTCAAGCGGTGCCTCAAGTTGATCACTGATGCCTGATTATCATCGGACACCTTTTTGTCCGACCTAGAAATGCGGCGCTCACAAGAGAGCGGTATTGGGCATGTCTCGGCTCGTAAGGGAGGTACTGATTTCAAATTTCGTATGAAGATTCAGTATGAATTAATCTATCGAAATATACCACAGAAAATAGGTTTTAATATTTATTAGCCTATTTCTGAAGACATAAAGATGACTTGTCGATTTTTCGTTAAACGTCGAGTTAGATCCCTTTAACACATATATATAGTAAATACTGCAAACGGTATTAGCGTAATAAATCCCTGTGCATGTAAGTGACACATCAAATCAGCTTTGACTTAAATTTCTTATGTCAGTGAGTTCCATTCTCAAAATTGTAATGCTCTAATGCTTTTAACTCAGCTGAGCTAAGATACCTCAGTAGATGAAGATGGCCACCAGTGGGTCTGATTAGCGAATGTATTTTCCTTTTACCTCTTCACAGAATTTCACAAAATATTTTAGAAAGCAAGTACTAAAGTTCTCCTTCCCCAAACTATGTTTTTCAACCTGATTTGAAAAAAATTACGAATTGCAAGCGATATAAGTCCCCTACCGGCATTAATCCATGTCCTTCAACTCTGCCGTGACCTGTACTTACACCAAAAGATGAATCCAACATCAAAGTAAGTTCAATATGTGTTTTAGAAAAAGGTCTGGAAAACAGGAAAATTTAATGAAAGGAGTAGGTGCGGTAACCTGTCATTTCGGCCCTATTTTCAAATGTGTTTATATATCCATAATGTTCTAGTTTATAAAATGTCAAATGTATGGTGAGTCCAAATCATGAAAGATTTTTTTATTTCACAGTCCTATACTGAATAATACGTCGGTCGAAACATCTAAAAACGCTGAAATCATTGAAAATATCAATAAATGAGCGATATTTTGATAAAAAACTATAAAATCAAGTGGTTATCCAGGCCTTGCCTAGAAATATTTTTGTGTCAATCGATGAAAACATGACGTCATACATCACACACGTGACATTACGAGGGCCCAATATTATGATACGGTATTTTCTCAAACATTCAACTTTGCAAAAAGTGATAATTAATAATTCCTTCATCAAAAATATTTTTCGTCGAAATTATAGGGCCGATATGAAGGGTTAGCGCACTTAGTCCTTTGCTATGAGGCAATACCTTTTGTAAGAACAAATAAATCAAACCCATCTTCAACTTATTCTTTATCAGACTATAATGTATCTGCATACCAAAAATCAGCTCAATATCTACAAGAACAGGCATGAAAAGACTGGAAACTGAGAAGTTCATGAAATTTCCCAAGTGCAGGGGCCATAACTCCTGTAGAAATTGGTCAATAAAATTTAAACACGAACTTGATTTGTATCACACTAAGATATATTCACATACCAAAAATGATTTCAATATCTGCAATACCATAAAAGAAAAGTCAGGAAAACTAAGAATTTCATAAATTTGCTAAGTCCAGGGGCCATAACTCTTGTAAAAATAGGTCAATCGGAAGCAAACTCGAACTTGATCTGTATCACATTGAGATAAACTCACATACCAAAAATGAGATCAATATCTGCAACGACAGCGAAAAAAAGTCTGGAAAACTGAGAATTTCATGAAACTCGCTAAGTCCAGGGGCCATAACTCTTGTTAAAATAGGTGAATCAGAACCAAACTCGAACTTGATCTGTATCACATTGAGATCGATATCTGCAACGACAGCGAAAAAAAATCTGGAAAACTAAAGTGTGACAGACAGACAGACGGACAGACAAATGGGGTGGAAACTATAAGTCCCCTCCGACGAGCCGGTGGTGGAATAATTAAATCTTTGCCAACAGATCAGATTTCAAACTCCATAAGGAATTTCAGATAAACAGGAAACAAGTACCATACTCTTCTACCTAAATTGTGTTTTTAACCAGATCTATTAAGCAATAAGACTCATGGAATGTATTGAAGTCATACATTCATACATGTACTTTTCAAAATACCTTAAATCCTCAAATCTAAGGTAATAATGTCTTGGAATCTCTATTCAAGTAAAATTTCCATTATACAGGAGCTGTCCTTGGTGGTAGGAAGAGCTAGTGCTAATCAGGTGAAAGCTTTCTTTGGGAATGGCTAAAACTTTCATAAACAGGGAAACTACAACCAGACAGGAACTTTCTGCAGAGGAAATCACTCTGCACCTAGTTGATGACTTTCTGCAGGGGAATTCACTCTACATCAATGTGAATACGTCTCCAAGGAATTCAGTCTATAACCGTGTAAAGACTTCATGTGTTGGAATGACTCTCTATCACCAGGTGAAGAGCTTATGCAAAGGAATGATCATTCGATAACAAGACAGAAAACTTATCTGGATGATGAATTAGAAAAAAAAACTTTGACTTCTTTTGCCATTTTGAACAATGTGGCTGTTTTAACCAAGTAGAGGTGGCAAAAGGACAAATCTTACATCCTAGATAAGTTTCTCATTATCTTCAATGTTCCTGTGGCTGCTGTTCACGTTTTCCAATGCCACTTGAATGTAAGATACACCAAAGAGAAGAAATACTAAAGAGAATTTATAAAATTGATTGTAAATGCTATGTATATTAATAAGTGCAGACCTGCCTACTTTTACGATTTTGATATAATTTTTTACAATTTTTGACCGACAATTACGCTCTACGCTTTTGCTGTTCAATTTTAAACCTATAACATATTTCTAACCAGAAAGGTTTTTTAAAATATTCACATACAAATAAACTCGTGCACATAAAGTCTTTGTAAGTTGAGCGTTTGATATCCTATAAGCTATTGTGCAAATGATTAAGATTTGTAAAAATGTCAAAGTTAGAAAAAGACGATGCTTTTTTTCTCAAAATTACAATCAATTGCTTATACTACACATTACTTCTCTAAACTACACTTTCTAGAGCAAAATATCACACTTTTGGTAAGAAACAGGTAGGCAGGTCTATGAGTACAATGCAGTAGTTAGAAATTGTTAAACATGCAAGAGGCATATATTACTTCTCTTAAACTGCTAGACTGCAGCCACAAGCCAGGAAGCCTTTATAAAGGTCCTCTACACATGTTCCATACATATTGTAGTGCTCTACATTTTCAGTAATGAAAAGATCTTAAGGCATTAGGGGTATAATACTCTACTTCCGGTTGTTTTGATAACAGAAAAATTACATACCACGAAGTTGGCCAACTTCGGCAATATCCGGGTCCATTGATTTTCATGACAAGTTGAACAAAAACATTGAAAAAATATCAAATATCTACAAATATGTTAGCTATGGAAGTACATAATTTCTAGCTTTTCGGCAATATTGCTATTATACCCCTAATACTAGTACCTTGAAGCTGTGTCAGCAGTTAATGATAAAGATCATTAGTCTTGTTATAACTCAACTGTATAAGTAGAATCATTTGTTGGTATGTACTTCCCTATTTCATGAAAAAAAAAAACACAAAAATTTTGCACGGATAATCAATTTGCAAATCTACTACTAAATATATCTGTATATCAAGTTAATTATCCAAGAAAAACTTTAACGGTGTGAGACCAATGTTGAAAGAAATAAAAACTTTTACCTATGACATTGAAACTTAATTGGCATAAGCAATTAGTGTAAGAAGTTTGGTCAAGCAAGCTCCATTCAAAACTGTGCCCTCTAGGCTGTATGTACAAGGATATTAATAATTTCTAATCAATGACCTTGACCTTGAAATTCAATAGGGTTCTTCCTCTTGTCATAGGCAATAAGTTTGATCAAGCTCTACTCAAAACTGTGCCCTCTAGGCTATTCAAGGATTTTAATTATTTTCAATCTGTGACCTTGACCTTTGATCTTGAAAATAAATAGGCTTCTTCCTCTTGTCACAAGAAATGAAAGTATGTAGTTAGGTTAAGATCAAATCAAAACTCCACCCTCCAAGTCTAAACCAGAAGTCTCTGACGAGACTGTAGCTCTCCTGGTTGTTTTTTCTAAGACATCAATTTCCTTTCTTTTTTTTTAAACCAAGACCATAGGGAGCAGGCGCTCTAACAAATTATAAGTAGCATGACAAAACTACATATCCATTATACTGCAACTATAATAGCACTCATATAATTCATAATATCCGAGATAAAGTATTTCTAAAAAGAATGTCACACCCATTTTCCAAGATCCTAGGGGCCAAGGACTGCTAGCTCAAATGAACTACCAATGACACATCAAGACTTGGATAAAGAATTAACTCCCCATCATAAATAGCTTTAAACGAGAAGAGAGCACAACTATATAGGAAAAATTACCGCACCCATTTTCAAAGACCCTAGGGGTATAAGGCTAAAACAAAATATCAGGTGCACATCTTTGCCACAGACCAATCATTGCAAAAAGAATTAATTCTACATCATTTATAGTATCAGAGGAGTTGCAAGCACAAGATTACATTTACTTATATAGGAAAAATGACCACACCCATTTCTGAGACCCTAAGGGTCAGGGGCTAAAACATAAAAACAGGTGCACAACTAGACCAGAGACCCATAATATTGCAATAAGAATTTAGTCAGAGGAGTTGTGAGCACAAGATTACATAGAGTTATATAGGAGAAAATGACCACACCCATTTCTATGACCCTGGGTCAGGGGCTCAAACAAAATATCAGCACAACCAGACCACAGACCCATCACATTGCAGAAAGAATTAAGTCTCCATCATTTATAGTGTCAGAGGAGTTGCGAGCCAAGATTACATAGAGTTGTATAGGAGAAAATGACCACACCCATTTCTAAGACCCTGGGGGTCAGGGGCTCAAACAAAATATCAGGTGCACATCAAGATCACAGACCCATCATACTGCAAAAAGAATTAAGTCTTCATCATTTATATTGTCAGAGGAGTTGCGAGCACAGATTATATAGAGTTATATAGGAGAAAATGACCACACCCATTTCTAAGACCCTGGGGGTCAGGGGCTCAAACAAAATATCAGGTGCACAATGAGACTACAGACCCATCATATTGCAAAAAGAATTAAGTCTCTATCATTTATAAAGTCAGAGGAGTTGCGAACACAAGATTACATAGAGTTATATAGGAGAAAATGACCACACCCATTTCTAAGACCCTGGGGGTCAGGGGGCTCAAACAAAATATCAGGTGCACAACAAGACCACAGACCCATCATATTGCAAAAAGATTTAAGTCTCCATCATTTATAGTGTCAGAGGAGTTGCGAACACAAGGTTACATAGAGTTATATAGGAGAAAATGACCACACCCATTTCTAAGACCCTGGGGGTCAGGGGCTCAAAAAAAATATCAGGTGCACAACTAGACTACAGACCCATCATATTGCAAAAAGAATTAAGTCTCCATCATTTATAGTGTCAGAGGAGTTGCGAGCACAAGATTACATAGAGTTATATAGAAATGACCACACCCATTTCTAAGACCCTGGGGGTCAGGGGGCTCAAACAAAATAGCAGGTGCACAACAAGACCACAGACCCATCATATTGCAAAAAAAATTAAGTCTCCATCATTTATAGTGTCAGAGGAGTTGTCCAGACAAGATAACATAGAATTTAATGACCACGCCCATTTTATAAGACCCTGGGGGTCAGGGACTGAAACTAAATGTCAGGTGCACAACTAGACCATGGACCAAGTAAAATGCAAAAAGAATTAACTTTTTATCTCTAACAATTTCAGAGGAGTTGTCCGGACAAGATTACATAGAATTTAATGACCACGCTCATTTTCTAAGACCCTGGGGGTCAGGGAGTGAAACTAAATGTCAGGTGCACAACTAGACCATGGTCCAAGTAAAATGCAAAAAGAATTAACTTTCTATCTCTTACAGTTTCAGAGGAGTTGTCTGGACAAGAATTGTTTACGGACAGACGGACGGACAGACGGACGGACGCCGGACAAAGGGTGATCGCATAAGCTCGACTGGTCTGAGACCAGTAGAGCTAAAAAGTATACAAAAGTGTGATGCACCAACGCACACACTCACTTACAAACGATGGCATTATTAATCCCCTTGCAACATCAACACATACTAAGCCACACATACATGTAAATGCACAGCAGAAATGCCTTATAGCCTCCAAGGGAATTGCAAGCATTCTGTGTGTACAAGCTGTACTCCACCACCTACAGGATTATTTTTCATGTTAAAAGTCCACAACTCGCAATCAAAATTTCACATCAATATACATATTTGTTTAAACATAGGTAATCACACATTACGAAGCTCACCTCGTGGCAGCAAAATTCAATTCAAACATATTTCTAAGTACATGTATATTGGCTTTTAAAGGCAAAATCATTCAAGCGGAATAAGTAGGTCAAGGTCATTTTATGAAAGTTTGATCAAAGATACATCCAATAAGCAAGTTTGGTACATGTAGCACTTATACTTTGCTCAATATTGGCTTTTAAAGGCAAAATCACTCAAGTGAAAAAAGTAGGTCAAGGTCATTTTATGAAAGTTTGATCAAAGATACATCCAATATGCAAGTTCGGTACATGTAGTACTTATACTTTGCTCAATATTGGCTTTTAAAGGCAAAATCACTCAAGCGGAAAAAGTAGGTCAAGGTCATTTTATGAAAGTTTGATCAAAGATACATCCAATATGCAAGTTTGGTACATGTAGCACTTACACTTTGCTCAATATTGGCTTTTAAAGCAAAATCACTCAAGTGGAAAAACTAGGTCAGAAGCTGCATCTGATGCATGGGTTCCTCTCAGCATCCCAAGATGAATCACTTGTGCAAGTTTGGTTACTGTAGCATCAGTACTTTGTCAGAAACTGAGCTACCCCAAA
This sequence comes from Pinctada fucata, assembly GCA_028142955.1. Lineage (NCBI taxonomy): Eukaryota > Metazoa > Mollusca > Bivalvia > Pterioida > Pteriidae > Pinctada > Pinctada fucata. The sequence continues at coordinate 83,301,226 of AP027103.1, read as the reverse complement.
CTTCTTAACCAAGCCACTATGAGCTACCACAAACTTCTTAACCAATTCAATCAAGCAGAAAATGTAGGTCAAATGCAGCATCCAATGCATGGGTTCACCTCAGCATCCCAAGATGAATCACTTGTGCAAGTTTGGTTACTGTAGCATCAGTACTTTGTCAGATACTGAGCTACCCCAAACTTCTTAACCAAGCCACCCTGAGCTACCCCAAACTTCTTAACCAAGTCAATCAAGCGGAAAATGTAGGTCAGATGCAGCATCCGATGCATGGGTTCACCTCAGCATCCAAAGATGAATCACTGGTGCAAGTTTGGTTACTGTAGCATCAGTACTTTGTCAGATACTGAGCTACCCCAAACTTCTTAACCAAGCCACTCTGAGCTACCCCAAACTTCTTAACCAAGTCAATCAAGCGGAAAATGTAGGTCAGATGCAGCATCCGATGCATGGGTTCACCTCAGCATCCAAAGATGAATCACTGGTGCAAGTTTGGTTACTGTAGCATCAGTTCTTTGCCAAATACTGAGCTACCCCAAACTTCTTAACCCAACGCAGACGCGCGGAGGTATAGCATAAGCTCACTCAACTTCGTCGAGGTGAGCTAAAAATATATCGTGCATATTTGAAGTGTAAACAGGCTTTCTACTCTACCTTGATGAAAAAGTAGGAGTGTAGTCAATGAAAAAAAAAATAGGAAAAAGTAGGAATTAGTAGGGGAAAAGTAGGAAATTTTCCATCAAATTTAGCGACAATTTTCAGTAAGCATGACTCAAACATAGGTAATCACAGATTACGAAGCTCACCTCGTGACAGCAAAATTCAATTCAAACATATTTCTTAGTACATGTATATTGGCTTTTAAAGGCAAAACCACTCAAGCAGAAAAAGTAGGTCGAGGTCATTTTATGAAAGTTTGATCAAAGATACATCCAATATGCAAGTTTGGTACATCTAGCAGTTATACTTTGCTCAATATTGGCTTTATAGAGCAAAATCACTCAAGCGGAAAAAGTAGGTCAAGGTCATTTTATGAAAGATTGATCAAAGATACATCCAATATGCAAGTTTGGTACATCTAGCAGTTATACTTTGCTCAATATTGGCTTTATAGAGCAAAATCACTCAAGCGGAAAAAGTAGGTCAAGGTCATTTTATGAAAGTTTGATCAAAGATACATCCAATATGCAAGTTTGGTACATGTAGCAGTTATACTTTGCTCAATATTGGCTTTATAGAGCAAAATCACTCAAGCGGAAAAAGTAGGTCAAGGTCATTTTATGAAAGATTGATCAAAGATACATCCAATATGCAAGTTTGGTACATGTATCACTTATACTTTGCTCAATATTGCCTTTAAAAGGCAAAATCACTCAAGCGGAAAAAGTAGGTCGAGGTCATTTTATGAAAGTTTGATCAAAGATACATCTAATATGCAAGTTTGGAACATCTAGCACTTATACTTTGCTCAATATTGGCTTTTAAAGGCAAAATCACTCAAGCGGAAAAAGTAGGTCAAGGTCATTTTATGAAAGTTTGATCAAAGATACATCCAATATGCAAGTTTGGTACATGTAGCACTTATACTTTGCTCAATATTGGCTTTTAAAAGCGAAATCACTCAAGTGGAAAAAGTAGGTCAGATGCTGCATCCGATGCATGGGTCCATCTCGGAATCCAAAGATGAATCACTTGTGCAAGTTTGGTTACTGTAGCATTAGTACTTTGTCAGATACTGAGCTACCCCAAACTTCTTATCCAAATCACTGAAGCGGAAAATGTAGGTCAGATGCTGCATCCGATGCATGGGTTCACCTCAGCATCCAAAGATGAATCACTTGTGCAAGTTTGCTTACTGTAGCATCAGTACTTTGTCAGATACTGAGCTACCCCAAACTTCTTAACCAAGTCACTGAAGCGGAAAATGTAGGTCAGATGCTGCATACGATGCATGGGTTCACCTCAGCATCCAAAGATGAATCACTTGTGCCAGTTTGGTAACTGTAGCATTAGCACTTTGTCAGATACTGAGCTACCCCAAACTTCTTAACCAAGTCACTCAAGCGGAAAATGTAGGTCAGATGCTGCATCCGATGCATGGGTTCACCTCAGCATCCAAAGATGAATCACTTGTGCAAGTATGGTTACTGTAGCATCAGTACTTTGTCAGATACTGAGCTACCACAAACTTCTTAACCAAGTCACTGAAGCGGAAAATGTAGGTCAGATGCTGCATACGATGCATTGGTTCACCTCAGCATCCAAAGATGTATCACTTGTGCCAGTTTGGTAACTGTACCATTAGCACTTTGTCAGATACTGAGCTACCCCAAACTTCTTAACCAAGTCACTGAAGCGGAAAATGTAGGTCAGATGCTGCATCCGATGCATGGGTTCACCTCAGCATCCAAAGATGAATCACTTGTGCAAGTTTGCTTACTGTAGCATTAGTACTTTGTCAGATACTGAGCTACCCCAAACTTCTTAACCGGACGCGGACGCGGACACGGACGCGGACACGGACGCAGACGCGTGGGGTTATAGCATAAGCTCACTCAACTTCGTCGAGGTGAGCTAAAAATCACAGTAAGCAATGATTGTAAACTGGTAAAGTTCATCTTTGAGGAAATCACAGAGAGAAATATGGACAGATTATTTTTTCATGCAAAATATACACAGTGGGCGAGCAAAGCAAGCTCGAAATTTTTTTAAATTTTGAATCCGATGTCGATGAGAAGTGAAGCAAGTAATTTTTTACTTTTGAGATGAAAAAGTAGGAATAGCCTATTAGGAGGTTTTGAAGAAAAAGTAGGAAAAAATAGGTTCAAAATAAAAAAGTAGGAACAGTAGAAAGCCTGTGTAAAGGCTCTTACTTTTGCAAAAGTAAGTCAAATGAAAATTGTAAGTGTAAAAATCTCAATTCTTGAAAAAACAAGTCAAATGCAGCTTAATGCGTACGTGATCTATACTATGTTGAGAGGAACGTGTTTATCTTTCATGAAATTTACTGATCAAAGGTCTTTTAAACTCTGGTTCAGTTCAAAGCTTGATTTGATTCATATGAAGCCTCATGAAAAAGTACATGTACCTAGAAAGATTCAGAACAGCAAAAACGAACTTGTTCAAATTTTACATCACAAGAGAGAAATAACGAATACAATGTTTGTGATGCATTCTCATTTAATAAATTTAAATATCATATGATACAATATCCATATGTAACATTATTACATTGTCAAATGGTTTAACAATCATACTGTCAACAAAGTAACATGTAGTTTACCAACACTTTGTGTGGTAGACAATAAAACCCTCAGTGGCATACCTTATCATCATATTATATAATCAAAACTAGGTTACAAGGAACTTGCCACAAGTGAGTTATGAAGAATGACTATCTAAGGCGAGCTAACCTCTACTCATACATAACTATCTGCATATTAAAGATTACAATGCTTGTTTCATCATGAAATACTAATCATCATGAAATACAAAGTGCAATATGTGAATTTCACCTTTGGATAATTGTCTCTTCACTGTGATTTATTATCCTTGAGAATTAAGTTTTCTGACAATATAACTAATCCTGTTTTGGGATAACTGTACTAGTAAGAGTTGATGAGACATAACTAGGCAACTTCTGGTCACACATAGTAAGAAAGAATAAATGTTGCTGTAGACAGCTAAAATTTGTGTATGTACAAATAACGAATGAAACCAGCAATATAAATAACCAGCAAAAATATTACCTGAATCAAACTATTGACACTAAAACTACAAAATTGATGTAAATATACTATCTAATTAAATCTGGTCTTTCTCTCCATAAATAGAAATATGGTCTTACTCTCGATATAAATAATTTCATTTAGTTGCAAGCTTGAGCATTAATAAATAACAAATTTCTCACACTTAATCTTTTGCCCTCTGATTCATTCAAACGGACTTTCTCTCCACGTAAAATCATTATTTACATAGTTAATTATACAAGTCTGAAACAAGTCACAATATGGAAGGCAAATAAATTATAAAAGCTCTTGCCTTCAAAATGAAAATTTTCAATCCAAATTTGATCTTGATAAACAATATTGTCACATGCTTAATTCTAGATAAAATGGGTATAACAAATATGGCAAACACTTAAAAAACATGATAGACGTTTATTAGCAACTCTACATGACAAGAAAGCACCTGCTATCTTGGTATGTTTGAATGAACCAGTGCTATAAACTTCATACAAGTAAAGCTTTGACCTGCCATTTTAAAGCACTTCTTTCACTGTGTGGAGAACCTAAATTATTTATATTAACAACACATACTGAATGGCAAGCCAATCATAAAAGAATTGTATCTCTCTCCGGATTGCATAAAAATCTATAAAAACATTTTAATCAGTGCACAGTTAAAACTATCTTCCAATATCATAAAAAGAAATAAATTTGTCCAAAAAAAGGCGAGAAGAAATAGATACATTATACAATATCGGGAGGTAGATGATATTCCACAGTCTGACAAACTACTGATTATATCTTGCAATTTTTCATTCTTTATTCTCAATATTGCCTCGGAATTTTATAAAATTGGAATGAAGAGTTTTCACTTCCTTTCTGCCCTATATTTCTACATCAAGGTATATCAGCATATAAAGTATTGTATAACCTTTTCATCAGTCAAACTACATCATAGGGTATCTACAAAGTACAGAGGCACTGAAATGCCATCACAAAATTATGTCCTGAATGAGCAGCAACTTATTACGACGTTAAATGACACATAGCAAAATTTGTTTTATCATGAGACAAATAACCTTGGTAATCTAACATGTAGACGTTATTTTAGTATTTATATGAACTTTTTCAAAATAAAAGTTTTGGAACAAAAAAGAGTGAAAGTATCAAAGAGAGCAAAAGTATCCTGTGTAAATGTACCCTCAATATACAAGTACATGTACATGCATTTGAACTTGACAATCTATATTTGAGAGACAATCCACCCTCCTGTCTATATACTATATACTCTTCACCTTGTGTCATTGCACAATACCTGTCGAGCACCGTCCCTGTCACATTTGTACCTTATGGTCACATAGTATACAGTACTTTACCAAGTGTACCGTTACATATAATGTTTCACTGTGAACAAATATATGTGGAAGATTCACCAAAATAGAAGTCATGAGGAAGTTCTCATTGAAGTCAATATCACATGATCAACATTTTCTAATCAGGACTTTTCTATATTTTCTACTGGATCTCCGAATTTTCCGAATATACTTTCAACATACGACGCTAACTCCCCTTGCTTCTCCTCGCCTTTCTTTATAAATGGATGTTCCAGTAGCTCTGTATAGTTTGGTCGACTGCTTACATTCTTCTGTAGACTGCAAAATCAAAAGTTATCATTTCAAATTTTTCTAAGACTGCTGGCATAATCTAGTCTATAATTAATTTATCCTACTTTATTCAGAACTTAATCAAGGTTTTCTTAGCATGTACACTGTACTTGCAAAACCTATTTTCAGGTCAATACAATGCAACCAATTTAGAAATGGAAACAAAAAGAATGGTCGACGGAAAGGCAGCAAGGGATTAAATATGTACTCTGTGCTCTGTAAAATTGTCAATGGCAAGAAATAAAAGTTATACACTGTACTTAGAAGTGACTCCATCAATCTATACATTAAGTTTTTACAATGACCTGTATTTTATTCCATAACAGCTACATACAGGAATTGGAGTTCTCTTGAAACTGTGTTCCTTTAAATATCTTAAACGGCATAGAAGGATGGACAGACAGAAAGAGGGAAGGAAGGATGAACAATGGTATGACTTATATTACAGTAAGTTGTATAGATATTGAGGAGTGTACCAATAAGATTTAATCTTTTTTAAATGCAATTGAATTTTGATGAAGTAGAGGATTTAATCTAACCAAATAATAACTCTGACCAAGTGATACTTACCATTTGTCTATAAAGTCTTCAAATTCTGGTGAGAACTGACCAGAGGGAAGTCTGGGTGGGGGGTCCTGCACCACCAGTTTTAGTTGTTCAAAAGGTGTCTTCCATGTGGGATAAGGAAACTTGCCAGTGGCCATCTCAATCTGCATATAACAAGGACAATAATTTACAAAGAATTTACTTTTAAACACTTCTAAGGTTTTAAAACTATAGACTAACGTACTAAAGTTACTCTTTGGCATAATTCAGAATAATGTCAGGGTATGACATCAGCTCTCTTCATTTTTTGTTGTGCACTGAATACAGTGCTAAAGCATAGAGGAATATGCACTACTGTCCTGTTCACTAAATCCAGAGCAACCGGTTTTCCTGATTTTCTCTAAAATATGATATTGTCATCATCCGAAAATATACCAATATTAAAGTTCTCCTTTAGTCATAACAGAAAATACCATTGTTTTGGCTGTACGTCAATTAAGTTAGAAATTGGACGGAAAATAAAAAGTCTATGGGGATTTTCTACAGTAAAATCACTGACAATGCATGACGTTGGACACTTTGATGTCACTGTTTACTATTGTTGACACAGAGAACCATGTGGCGGCAGCTTGAAATTAACATGGAAATTTCCCGTAGACATTTTATTTTTCATATTACGGTTTGAAGACAGCTGATAGGGTAAGACACAGTTAATTTCCACTAACGACTAAAGGAGGTCAATTCTTGGAGACAACAATTATTAGAAAAATTCTTCAGATGACAGAATAAATCGCCAAAACAGGGTGCTCTGGATTAAGTGAACAGGACAGTAGATAAGCATTCATCATACAAAATATTCTATTATTCAATTATTAGGTAATAATAGAAATTGTTATCAATGTAATAAATTTATCAGAAAGGTTTATGACTGACCTATCATGGAAATTAGTCCCTATATTTCCTTAGTAGGTCAGTCATAAATATACTTATTGATAATAAGGAATGTGAAGATTTTCTCACCATTGTGATTCCTAAACTCCAGACATCAGATCTAATGTCATAGCCTTTTTGACCTTCCTCTGGATTTATTCTTTCAGGCTGAAATTTAAAGATTTTTTAGTACAAGTATTATAATTAGCAAGCTCATTGAAATTATAAAGCTTATTCCAGCTTGAATATCATGCATTTGAATTATTCCCTATAATTCAATGTTAGAGTCTACACAACAACGATTCACTGCAAAAAACTTCACATTATTTATTATTCCATTGATTTTAAAGTATTGTAAGAAACTTACTGCCATATATGGTTTGCATCCAGCATCAATAGTCTTGGCAACAGAATCAACTAAATATCCACTAATACCGAAATCACAGATTTTAACTTGTCCTTTTCTATTGATCAATATATTTGAAGGTTTCACATCCCTATGAATGACTTTCAGCTCTTTATGGAGGTAATGTAAGGCATTGACAACCTAAAATAAGCAGAGATTTCTTGATGAATATCTGTAGAAAAATTCTGTATACGATATTAAGTCACTAGTCAGTGAGGATTGTCTAATGATGAACTGGTGAGATTATTACAAGATCAAATAAACATGAGTAATCACAGATTACGAAGCTCACCTCATGGCAGCAAAATTCAATTTAAACATATTTCCAAGTACATGCACATTGGCTTTTAAAGGCAAAATCACTCTAGTGGAAAAAGTAGGTCAAGGTCATTTTATGAAAGTTTGATCAGAGATAATTCCAACATGTAAGTTTGGAACATGTAGCACTTATACTTTGCTCAATAATGGCTTTTAAAGGCAAAATCACTCAAGCAGAAAAAGTAGGTCAAGGTCATTTTATGAAAGTTTGATCAAAGATACATCCACTATGCAAGTTTGGTACTTGCAGCACTTATACTTTGACCAATATTGGCTTTTAAACGCAAAATCACTCAAGTGGAAAAAGTAGGTCAGATGCTGCATCTGATGCATGGGTCGAACTCGGCATACCAAGATGAATCACTTGTGCAAGTTTGGTTACTGTACAATCAGAACTTTGTCAGATACTGAGCTATCCCAAACTTTTTAACCAAGTCACTCTGAGCTACCACAAACTTCTTAACTGGACGGGGACACAGGGGTATAGCATAAGCTCACTCAATTTCATCGAAGTGAGCCAAAAACACACTTACCTTCCTACTAGAGGTATTTTTATATAAACTAGAGTGTTTATTAAGCTTATTCATCTTATGTTAAATTTGACAGCAATTCCTGATTCTTCAACAAATATTCAGAAATTAAAGTTTGCCATCAATTCTTTGTATAGGAACAAAACTATTTCTTGGGTGTACTTACTGAGAAAGCCATAACGCTGAGTACATCTTCAGGGATTTTCTCACTACCGTCGTATATTTTCTTGTAGAATTTGTCTAGTGGAGCATCCATAACCTCCATTACAATCCAAACATCTCCCTACGGAAATAATACATACATCTTACCGACAGTACACAAATATGACAATCCAAACATCTCCCTAAGGATATAATACATACGTCTTACCGACAGTACACAAATATGAAAATCCAAACATCTCCCTACGGAAATAACACATACACCTTACAGACAGTACACAAATACGACAATCCAAACATCTCCCTACGGAATACATACATCTTACAGACAGTACACAAATATGACAATCCAAACATCTCCCTACGGATATAATACATACATCTTACAGACAGTACACAAATATGACAATCCAAACATCTCCCTACAGAAATAATACATACATCTTACAGACAGTACACAAATATGACAATCCAAACATCTCCCTATGGAAATAATACATACATCTTACAGACAGTACACAAATATGACAATTCAAACATCTCCCTATGGAAATAATACATACATCTTACAGACAGAACACAAATTTGACAATCCAAACATATCCCTACAGAAATAATACAAACATCTTACAGACAGTACACAAATATGACAATCCAAACATCTCCCTATGGAAATAATACATACATCTTACAGACAGTACACAAATATGACAATCCAAACATCTCCCTATGGAAATAATACATACATCTTACAGACAGTACACAAATATGACAATTCAAACATCTCCCTACCGAATACATTCATCTTACAGACAGTACACAAATACGACAATCCAAACATATCCCTACAGAAATAATACGTACATCTTACCAACAGTACACAAATATGACAATCCAAACATCTCCCTATGGAAATAATACATACATCTTACAGACAGTACACAAATATGACAATCCAAACATCTCCCTATGGAAATAATACATACATCTTACAGACAGTACACAAATATGACAATCCAAACATCTCCCTACGGAATACATACATCTTACAGATACAAAAATATACACCTAATTCTGAACCATTTATTTTTTTGAATTGGGAGACACATGAAATATCATATCATATATAACATAACAATAAATACAAAACTACAAAATTACAATAATTTGGGGTTAAAACAATTTCCAAAGCAATAAAAAAGTCATATTTTCACATACTTATGAATAAGACTGACCTCTCTGAATAAAGCTCCGTAGAATGTGACAGTATACGGACAGAGTCCACTCCTCATGTTAATGTCCAGGTCCATCAGTAACCTCTTCTGCTCCTGACTATTGACCGTCATAGGTATACGCTGAAAACATCCAATTACAATTTACATAATAAATCTATCCATTACATGTTTGAGCATAAAAAATAAAGTGAATAAAGCATAAGATTTGAGGGAAAAGTAAATCATTTGGGTTTGAACAGGCTTCTTGTTAGCTTAATAAAAACATAATTTTTATCAGAATATATCTACTTATATACAGTAATTAAAACTTTTTAAAAACTTTACAACATGCAGATTTAACATTTATGGAGTAGAGCTTCAGTTGTTATGAGGGCTGATATATGTTGTGAGCCTCAGTTTTCTGGGATGCAGAAGGTATTCTGCCAATAGATTATCTCAAAAAAGGACAAACAATCAATGGCACATACTCTGCTTCACTTCTGACACAGTTACGGGAAAATATTAAACTAAGTTCCACAGAAAGTTCACTAGTTAAAAAGGTGTCACTGTGTTGTTCCATAAGGACAATGCTCCTATTCACAAGTCTGTCACTGCTATGGCTCCCATTCATGTTTGTGACTTTAATTTCATAGAGCATCCACCTAATTCACCTGATTTTGCTCCATCTGACTTTCATCTATTCCCAAAACTGAAAGCAGCTACTTCTGGCACCCTCATTCAGTCCAATAATGATGTCATACTTGAGAGGATGGCTTTCTGACCAGTCAAGATAAGAATTTCTTTAAACCCTTAAACACCAGTGGCAAAAGTGTAAAGATACTGAAGGGGGTTATGTAGAAAAATAATGCAAAATGTCTGATAAAATTCAAATCATTCAATACGAGGCTCAGAACATATCAATCTGCCCTAGTACCTATGCCTTTTAAGTCTAAAGGTTCATGTATCATGATTTCTATGTAGATAACTGTACCTTCACTGCCAGAATAGCACAACTGGGTTTATGTCGGACTTGATCTACGATACCGTATGCCCCACGACCAAGATTTCTAATTGTCTGTAGGTCCTGAGCATCAATCTCAAACTCCTTGCCATCTTTCTTTATTGTTACCTTGGAATCTAAATCTCTTGGTGGACTACAGATAGAAAAAATAACGAAATGCACTATTTCCATAATGTAAGACAAATATACAAAAATTACATTTTAGTTTCTAGTTGGTTTTTCTTTTATTTCAGAGATAATTTTATTTCAATTCTTAACTATGAGTTTACGTCCTTACAACTGTACTTTGTCACTTACAAATCCATTGTAATCATGATAATACTACAGTATGGGGAAACATAATTGGATTCGTTTTAATACATGGCTACTCACGCTGGACTCTTTGGAGGTTCTACAATGGCTACTTGAGTCTCCAGGCCAGGGGTGGAAACTTCTTTCTAGTTGATTTTTTTTATCTCAGAGATAATTTAATTTCAATCCTTAATTAAGGTAGTATATGTTCTTTCAATATTGTACTTTGTCACTTACAAATTATCAAAAAAAGTATTAATTATAATCGTGACACTACTACAGTATGGGGAAACATAATTGGATTTGCATGACTACTCATGCTGGACTCTTTGGAGGTTCTACAATGGCTACTGGAGTCTCCAGGCCAGGGGTGGAAACTTCTTTCTAGTTGATTTTTTTTATCTCAGAGATAATTTAATTTCAATCCTTAATTAAGGTAGTATATGTTCTTTCAATATTGTACTTTGTCACTTACAAATTATCAAAAAAAGTATTAATTATAATCGTGACACTACTACAGTATGGGGAAACATAATTGGATTTGCATGACTACTCATGCTGGACTCTTTGGAGGTTCTACATTGGCCACTGGAATCTTCAGGCCAGGGGGTGGAAACTTCTTTCTAGTTGATTTTTTTTTTATATCTCAGAGATAATTTAATTTCAATCCTTAATTACAGTAGTATATGTTCTTTCAATATTGTACTTTGTCACTTACAAATTATCAAAAAAAAGTATTCATTATAATTGTGACACTACTACAGTATGGGGAAACATAATTGGATTTGCATGACTACTCACGCTGGACTCTTTGGAGGTTCTACATTGGCCACTGGAATCTTCAGGCCAGGGGGTGGAAACTTCTTTCTAGTTGATTTTTTTTTTATATCTCAGAGATAATTTAATTTCAATCCTTAATTAAGGTAGTATATGTTCTTTCAATATTGTACTTTGTCACTTACAAATTATCAAAAAAAGTATTAATTATAATCGTGACACTACTACAGTATGGGGAAACATAAATGGATTTGCATGACTACTCACGCTGGACTCTTTGGAGGTTCTACATTGGCCACTGGAATCTTCAGGCCAGGGGGTGGAAACTTCTTTTTTGCTGAAAAAGGAAAACATATGAAATAAAATCAATAGGTTTCTTCCTCTTGTCATAAGCTATCAATGTATGAAGTTTTGTTTAGATCCAATCTAAACTGCATCCTCTAGGCTGTATACAATGCACCCTCTAGGCTGTATACAAGTATTTTGACCTTTACCAATCTGTGACCTTGACCTTTGACCTATGACATTGAAAATCAATACGGCTCTTCCTCTTGTCATAAGCTATCAGTGCATGAAGTTTGGTTAAGATCCAAACAAAACTGCACCCTCTAGGCTGTATACAAGGATTTTCACCTTTTCCAATATGTGACCTTGACCTTTGACTTTGAAAATCAATAGGTTTCTTCCTCTTTTCATAAGCTATCAGTGTATGAAGTTTGGTTAAGATCCAAACAAAACTGCACCCTCTAGGCTTTATAAGGATTTTGACCTTTTCTAATCTGACCTTGACCTTTGACCTATGACCTTGAAAATCAATAGGGTTCTTCTTCTTGTCATAAGCTATCAGAGTATGAAGTTTTGCTAAGATCCAGTTGAAACTGCACCCTCTAGGCTGCTTACAAGGATTTTGTGACGCACACGAACGACTGCGTTAGTATAATGCATTACTATATCCCCCTGCAACTATGTTGCGAGGGGATAAAAAATTCAGTAATTCGACATAATGAGTAAGGATATTTACTTTATAAAAAAGAATGAACCTGTAGTAACTAGCATCTTATTGGTAAATACCAAGAAAAAACATAGGGTAATCAAAGATTACATAGCTCGCCGTACCAGGTTTTTGTCAAAAATCAAAAATCTTCTAAAATCCAAAGAGTATTGCCATGAAGTGTCTATGCATCTAATATTAAAACAATCCATTAGAGAGCAAAAGATACAGCCAAAGTATGAGTAGTCAAAAAGTAGGTAAAAGTTAGGGTCATTTTGGTTACTGCGTACATTATTGGTCATTGTCTCAAATGAGAGGTCTTAGTAATAATAAATATATGCATGAAATATAAAATTCCTTTCCCTTAAAGTTGAAGAGTTAAAGACCATGCAAACTAAATTTTCAAAAGAAGGTCAAAGTCCAACGTCAAGGTCATTTGGCCAAAGGTCATGGTCTCAAATGAAAGGTCTCATCATAAGAAATCTACATGTGAAATATCAAAGCCCTACCCCCTATAGTTTAAGAGATATGGCCAAGATTGAAGGTCACGAGGTCAAAGGTCATGGTCTCAATTGAAAGGTCTCATCACAAGGTATCTACATGTGAAATATGAAAGCCCTACCCCTTATGGTTGAAAAGATATAGCCCAGGTTAAAGTTTTTGAAAAGTAGGTCAAAGTCCAAGGTCACTAGGTCAAAGGTCATGGTCTCAAATGAAAGGTTTTGTCACAAGGTATCTACATGTGAAATATGAAAGCCCTACCCTTTATGGTTGAAAAGATACAGCCCAGGTTAAAGTTCTTGAAAAGTAGATCAAAGTCCAAGGCCACTAGGTCAAAGGTCATGGTCTCAAATGAAAGGTCTCATCAAGAGGTATCTACATGTGAAATATGAAGACCCTACCATTTATGGTTGAAAAGATATAGCCCAGGTTAAAGTTTTGTCTACGGACAACGACGACGCCGAGGGTATGGCATTCGCTCTTCGGACTTTCGTCCCGGCGAGCTAAAAATGAATTCAGTCACACAATATCATGTGACTGTGAGCCCCTCCCTTTCCGTGCCATTATTACTTGGCTACTATTTTTTATACAAAATCATGAAAAATAGCAAAGCAGAAATAGAGAAGCAAGGGTCGAGGTTGTGTGTCATAATCCATACTCGGTTTCCCAAGCTATTTGCGCTTTGGCCAAAGCGCAAATAGCCTGGGAACCGAGGATGGTCATAATGATGTTTGTTTTAAAACATGATGTTATTTTTTGCTCGTCAGTCTTCATGAAGTATCTGATTTTTTTGGCACTCTTATCAAAATTATTTTATTCATTATTTTCTTTTTAAAATTAGGGTCCAAAATCCTATGTTTTTTCCTGAGTTCGAAACTTAGAGTATTTCAATCAATATCCTTCCACAAGCCCAAGGACAACATTATTATCTAACATTCAATTCCGTCTACAAGCTAAAATACTCGACCGTCATAACGTTTCATCGGATACTGAATACCTTTTCCCCTGTTTTATGCTAGTAACTAATCGGTTTGTTTTCCTTTTCTTCTTATTTATATTTAATATCAGGGATAACTTAAAAATTTAGTTTTCTACTTCAAGAATACATAGAGCTGCTGGTGTTCTATATAATCGTGGTGAAAAACAAGATGGTAAATCATTAAACAATAATTGATCCCCACGTCAGAGGACGATAACTACGTAATTATGTGATCTAGATGAAATAGAAATCCCCATGTTGTCTGTGATATTTTGTTTTTGTTAATAACATTGTTATTAATAAAGGCAATCAAAGTTGTTTACGGAAACCGCATTTCAAAGTTCAAGCAACGAACTGCTTGCAGCAGCATGATTTGTGAGTTATCTCCCGCGCGACGTCGCTCTATGCACGAGCGACAGTAAACTAGGTCAGTGGGTCATTGTGTCAAATCATGCACACCTAAGAAAGGTAGAATATCATCTACTTTTTTATATTTTGCATTGTAAATGTATGGATACCATGAATTTATATAAAGACTGTTCAAAGTTTAAGAGACGTTTTGTGCAAGGAAGGGGGTGGGGGGTGTTTCAGAAAAAGAGGGAAACGGGTCAAGTCATGACCGTAGCGAATTATATGTTACAGAGTGTCCCTAATCCCTATCGCGCCTAGAGATGCACAACTCGTCTATGATATTCTACATTCTAGAATTTAATTAAAACGATATATTACGTACTGCAGGTAAAATGCAGATTTTCTTTTAGTCTATGATTTTGATGCGTAACGTTCCACACTCTACATAAGGCGCTGTTCCAGACGTGTCAACCAAGGTGGCCAAATACAACTTAAAACTAATTTGATTCTTCAAAGAGGGGTATTGTCATGTCGGCAGGGAGTACGTAAGTCTTAACAAGACAAGAAGTCTATATCATTCCTAAGAAGTAAAAGATGTCATGTAGGGAGGGGCACCACACCTAAATTTATCTTAATGAGGACTAGTAAAAGATGCTGAGTCACCCTAGCTCACCCCGACCTGTATAGTAGTGCCGACGATCTGTATCGGTGGTGTTTATGAATCAGACATTAGGAGCTGCCAGGCACCTTTACTGGCATGCATGACTTGTTATTAGATAATAAATATATCAACAGAGTCATCATGGCACACGCAGTTCTAATGCAACGGAGTATTAAAATAAACCGTTCTCCACGAAAAGTACGCTAGGTTGGAGACCGAGTAGTGTGGGAGGAAATATTTAAACATGCTAAGCAGAAATTTACACAGGATACTAGCAATTATAGTGGAAATTTGGAATTCCTGGGGAATGTACCACATAAATATCATCCCTAAATATACAATAAGCTATTAATATTTCTAAAAATGAATTTTCACTCAGACTCCTTCAAGATTTTCCGTTAAAATACCTAAAAATTCTGCAAAGTCGTATGATTAATTCTAGTCAAATAAAATCAATACTGTAGTTATAAATCCAAGTGGTTTCCTAGTTCCGCCATACATTATATCATGATGGTGGGGGTTCCCCATCACATCTATTAGGAACATCGTAATCAATATACAAGCTTTACAACTACTCGTCCCAGCCACCCACCCGGCTTTTTTACCGTTGAAGTTTGAACCGTCAAGCAAATCTTCGTACAATACTTTTCTGATACTATATTTTATTTGGACATATTAGAATTAGCAAATGTAAATAACAATTCATCTTTCAAAATATTTAGTTGACAAACAAAGAATATTGCGCAAATCGTTTACTATAATCACGTGCATGTACAGCATTTCGGTCCCACTTACCTTTGTTTTTCGGGGACGCTCTCTGACCGCTGACACTATTATTATTCATTCCGTTCATTGTCACTTGAATCGGATTAGCCATCATTTTGTCATAATACACAAAGGTGACCAAGCAGGTCAAAGCGTCAATGTCCACGCTAACACAACTCCCTAGACTGATGATAACAAACGCAAAAATCTAGTGAAATATTCCAAATTTTGTTACTATGATTATTTTCTTTGGATATTTCTCAACTTTCGATCGGTATTTCTAGGAATTGAACACATGTTTACAACAATAAGCATGTACGATGCACTCTCGTGCTCTCATGTCACATCCGTATGAATCACTTATTCTGATTGGTCAGGTCATAGGACACTATATCCCCTATTCGTAATTCCATTCATTCATAGGCATGACTCAATACACAACTACGATTTGATTGGCTGAGACGGCGACCTGATCAAAAGGCATAGGTTAACTTACTACAGCGGCGCTGTTTACGATACAGCCCTGGGAGACGGGAAAATAAAATGTCTTATGATCAACACTAAAAGAACTTTGTGAAGGGCGCGTATGTAGAGCATTTTCAAGGGGTTGGGTGGGGTGGGACGGCTAGTGAATACCTGTGACATTGGACTAGTTAAAGGACAATGATATATAAGGAAGGAATATCCAGACGTAAGAAAAGGGCGGGAGGTAAATTGCGATGAACATCTCGGAGTTCTCAACATATTTGCTAAGTAGGAGGCATCCCTGGAACAAAGCTTTAGATTTCCTTGAAGTCTCTAGTACTCTCTCTCTACAGTAGAAAAATCAATTTCTCTTTTCTTCTTACGAAAGTAAGGACTTGCTCAGATTTTGTTCAAAGAAAGGGTTCGGAACAATAAAAGTTATTTCTGGGTCGCTATGAGGTTCAACATCGGTTCAGAATGGAAAATCGTATTACAGGTGAAACTCAAGGGAGATTGTTAAAAAAAAATCAAACTTGCAAACAACAATAGAGTCAAATTCAAAATTGTATCTTGACCGGTAAATCAAAGGTCAAGGGCAATAATTTTGAAATCAATCAAGTACATGTATACTCTTGGTATAAAAAATTGCCACTAAAAGATCATGGACAACCTCTAGGTCAAGGTTGAATCTCTAGGTCAAGGTTAATTCTCAATGGCAAGATCAATATTTGAAATATATTTGAAATAAATCAAGTCAACTCTATTTTGCTCTAATTTGTCTGAATTTACATGTTTTGTTCCAGTCCTAAATGGAACTGTCAAGGTAAGGGCTTGATTTTCCCCTGCATTTCTCGTGCGCTTTCCTTCTGTTTAAGCAAAAAAAGTTGGTCAGGATTAAAATACATAGTATTAGAAGATTCCTTGTAGGTATTTTATTATCCCCTTGCAACATAGTTGCAGGGGGATAAGTAACGCCGTCGTTCGTGTGAGGGTGAGTGTGTAAGTGTGTACAGTGTACACCACACTTTGTATACAGCCTAGAGGATACAGTTTTGATAGGACCCTGACCAAACTTCGTACACTTATTCTTTATGGCAAGAGGAAGAACCCTATGGATTTTCAAGATATACAACCTGAGTGAGTACATTGATTTACATGCCGTGCGAGGGGATGCTACGCTTTGCGTTGCCTAGGGGGTTGAAGAGGTAGGGGCATTGATGAGAGAAACCGTTAAATTCACAAAAAGCATTATTTTCCACGAATTTGATGTTTATTATGCTTCTGTCAAAAATGGAAAAGGGAAATTAACCTTGAGGTTATTTTAGCGATATAATCGGCAAAATCCGCAATCCGGAAACCGAAACACGATTTTATTTCGTACTTATCAGTCAGATTTGTAGCTTTCAGGCGCGAAATACGCACATAGTAGAAATAAACAACTTTCTCGATTATATTCTTCCTAACAGTTTTAAAATATTTGAACGGAATACACTCTGAATAGATTGTTCCATGATATTAAAAGGGGAAAAACAGGGAAAAATACTGTAGCTATTTCAATTTATTTTACCGATCTAAAGACTGATTCTAAAATAATCATCCATTACCCCTTTTTTGTTTCTCGCCTGTGGGACATTGTTCCCCTCTCGGTTCAGATCCCCACTTGGCCAGAAAATGTCTTTTATTGATGTGCACCTTTGGTGAAAGTGGCATTCTGAACCGAGGGGGGGGGGGGGCAATGTTGTAGAAAAAAAATTCCGTTTTCCATGGATTTCTATGGGAAAGCCGCTTCATTTTGAGTAATTTATCCAACCTGACATTCATATCTGCCAATCTGGACAAAGTTCCTTGTTGTTTTGACCGTTAATTTTTCTCGATTTTTGAATTTTGAAATTTCGACTTTTCAGGGCAGAAAGTTTAATTCAAAATCTTAGTTCCAAGGTCAATACCTGAAATATTTCCATTCCATCTTTAAATGTGATATCTGGTATATGATCGGTACATTTACAAGGTTTTTTTTTAACTATGAGGTGTCAAATCGGAAAAAAGTCTATGCTAACGCAGCAAGATACCCCCGTCGGAATTTATTTTCATAATACCATAAAAAATCCATAAACTCTGTAACGACAAATCAGGTGAACCTGAAAATTGAAAGGAGACTTCCTCTTCACATCTGATTAAAGTTTCAAAAAAATACAATCAAAAATATTGTTTTTTAAAAGAATTATTTATTTATTTTATTGCACAAAGTATTTCCAGATGCATCATCTACATAAGTTTGGTTGATAAAAAATACAAAGAAGGCTGGAAATTAATATTCTAATTTTACCATACCTGGTCAATCAAGCGTGAAATATAGGTCAGATGCATGGAATGTGAGTCAGATGCAGCATCTGTACCATGCATTGTAGTAAGCATCCTTAGATTGCAAACCTGCTACATATATGAAAGAAATCCTTTCTTCTTGAAGTGTACAAATATTAAAAAAAACATTTCACTCAAAAAAGATATTTAAAGAATTTTAAAGTATTTTCACAATATCAAAACATAGGGTCATCAGAGATGACAGCGCTCACCTTGACGGCATCGTTGTCCCATGACCAGCATCTGTACCTACATTGCACAAAGTATTTCCAGATGCATCATCTACATAAGTTTGGTTGATAAAAAATTCAAAGAAGGCTGGAAATGAATATTCTAATTTTACCATACCTGGTCAATCAAGCGTGAAATATAGGTCAGATGCATGGAATGTGAGTCAGATGCAGCATCTGTACCATGCATTGTAGTAAGCATCCTTAGATGCATCATCCACACAAGTTTGGTTGATGTAGGACTTATAGTAAGGCAGGAATAGACCTGTCCAATTTTACTAAACCTGGTCACTCAAGCATGAAATGTAGGTCAAATGCAGCCTCCATACCATGCACTGTTGTAAGCATCCCTAGATGCATCAATCACACAACTTTGGATGACCTAGGACCTAAGGTAGGAATGGTCCTATTTACCTAGCTTGCTCACTCAAGCATGAAATGTGGGTCAGATGCAGGCTCCGTACCATGCATTGTAGAAAGCATCCTCAGATAAAATGTGGGTCAGATGCAGCCTCGTTCAAGTTTGGTTGAAGTAGGACTTATAGTAAGGCTGGAATGGACCTGTCCCATTTTATCTAACCTGCTCACTCAAGCATGAAAGGTGGGTTAGATGCAGCCTCTGTACCATGCATTGTAGTAAGCATCCTCAGATGCATGATCCATGCAAGTTTGGTTGATGTAGGACTTACAGTAAGGCGGGAATGGACCTGTCCCATTTTACCTAACCTGCTCACTCAAGCATGAAATGTGTGTTGATGTAGGACTTAGAGTTTGGCGGGAATGGACCTGTCCCGTTTTGCTTAACCTATAGTGCGGACGCAGACGACATATCGCATAAGCATAAGCCCCCCTTAACTTTGTCGAGGTGAGCTAAAAATCTAAGTCCCATGAAAATCTGTTGGTGCATATTCAAGTTATTGCCTTCCATGCGCTTATACCATAGCCTATGGTAACATGAATGTGCATTTAAACCCCATCCACACACCCCATTACACATAAATTCTCAAAGACAAAACAAATATTAAAAAAAAACTTGTTACATTTATGGAAGAACATCCTTTCATCTTGAAGTATACAAAGTTTTTTAAATAAAACACCGCTAAAGACGGTATGGCCGGATTGCAAAGTAAGTTTTTGTCACCAACTGGGTCAAGGTCACTAAGTCAAATATTACAGCATACATTGAGAGGTCTTGTCAGAGGCAACGTTCATGTATAATATAAAGTTTCTACTGTATACAGTTCCTTAGATTTTGCTTAAACCAGGAACTTTAACCAAAGTCTTTAACTAGGTCAAAGTCCAAGGTCAAGGTCACTAGGTCCAATGTTACGGCATAAATTGAAAGGTCTCGTCATGGGCAACCTAAATGTATAATATAAGGTTTCTACTGCATACAGTTCCTTTGATTTTGCTTAAACCAAGAACTTTAACCAAAATCTTTAACTAGGTCTAAGTTCAAGGTCAAGGTCACTGGGTCAAATGTTACAGCATAAATTGAAAGGTCTCATCATGGGCAACCTAAATGTATAATATAAAGTTTCTACTGCATACAGTTCCTTAGATTTTGCTTAAACCAGGAATATTAACCAAAATCTTTAACTAGGTCAAAGTCCAAGGTCAAGGTCACTAGGTCCAATGTTACAGCATAAATTGAAAGGTCTTGTCATGGGCAACCTAAATGTATAATATAAGGTTTCTACTGCATACAGTTCCTTAGATTTTGCTTAAACCAGAAACTTTAACCAAAATCTTTAACTAGGTCAAAGTCCAAGGTCAAGGTCACTAGGTCCAATGTTACGGCATAAATTGAAAGGTCTCATCATGGGCAACCTAAATGTATAATATAAGGTTTCTACTGCATACAGTTCCTTAGATTTTGCTTAAACCAGAAACTTTAACCAAATTCTTTAACTAGGTCAAAGTCCAAGGTCAAGGTCACTAGGTCCAATGTTACGGCATAAATTGAAAGGTCTTGTCATGGGCAACCTATATGTATAATATAAAGTTTCTACTGCATACAGTTCCTTAGATTTTGCTTAAACCAGGAACTTTAACCAAAATCTTTAACTAGGTCAAAGTCCAAGGTCAAGGTCACTAGGTCAAATGTTACGACATAAATTGAAAGGTCTTGTCATGGGCAACCTTCATGTATAATATAAAGTTTCTACTGCATATAGTTCCTTAGATTTTGCCTCAACCAGAAACTTTAACCAAAATGTTGACGGCAGACGGACAGACGGACAGACGGACAGACGGACAGACGGACATCGTCAATCTATAGACCGGAATTGCTTTGCAATCCGGCCAAAAAAACATTTCACCCAAAGATAGATTTATAATGAATTTTTAACTATTTTTGTATCGTAAAAAAATCCAAGTCAAATAACTCTGTAACAACTAATTGGATGAACCTCAGAAAATCGAAAGGCGGCTTTCTCTCCACAGTCTGATCAAAGTGCATAAATATCATGATCAAAGTGCATAAATATCATGAAAGTCTGTTGATGCATACTCAAGTTATTGCGTTCCATAAGCAGGCTTTCTACTCTACCTTGATGAAATAATAGGAAAAAGTAAGAGTAGTCAATGAAAGTGGGAGAAAAGTAGGAAAAAGTAAGAATTAACAGAGAAAAAGTAGGAAATTTTCCATCACTTTTAGTGATAATTTTCAGTAAGTACACAAAATCACAGTAAGCAATGTTGTAGACTGGTAATGTTCACCCTTTAAGGGAAAGGTGAAGAACTGGCTAGATTATCCATTTTCTAATACATGTAACTCCAGAACAGTAATTTATTTAAAATTGAAATAACAAGGCTATGCAATTATCACTCATATTTTTTAAGAACTTCTTACTTATGAATTTCATTATTTCAAAGGTTTCTTCCCTGAGTCTTGCAATCTTAGTCTTTGCCCTGCATGAATGTATTTGTACTTTTCTCTGAGCAGCTTTGGTCTAATTATGTTTGTCATTGAAATAATCAAAATTAGGACAGATAGGTTTTTCCTCTAAAATATATTGAAAGGGAGAGCGAAGCAAGCCCAAATTTTTTTATTAAAAACTTTGAATCAGGTGTCGATGACAAGCGAAGCCAGCAATAATCTTTTGAATTTTATGTTGCTATTTAAGTCAATTCTAGTGGATATACGTGTATTTACTTTCTAATGGATTAGATTATTTATAATTTTGAAGATGTATAAGATGCTTATAAGTCCCCTACCAGCATCACCGAAGGGGACTCTTAGTTTCCTCACGGACTGTCTGTCTGTCTGTCTGTCCATCAGTCCGTCTGTCCTATTTTCAGTTTTCCAGACGATACAGATATTCAACATGCTTATTAGTCCCCTACCGGAATTGCCGAAGGGGACTCTTAGTTTTCTCTCAGTCTGTCTGTCTGTTTGTCTGTCTGTCTGTCCATCTGTTCTTTTTTCAGTTTTCCGGACTTTTCTCTGCAACAAATTGAGATACTCCTGTGAAATTTGATACACAGCTTAGTCTTGGATAGTTACAGAGCAAGTTTGATTTTCGTCACGCTTGACCTATTTTAAAAGGAGTTATGACCTTGATGACTTGCAAAATTCAGTTTTTGAAAGTATTCCGGATTTTTTCCTGTAACAAATAGAGATATTCAGGTGAAATTTGATACACAGCTTAGTCTTGGATAGTTGCAGAGCAAGTTCAACTTTCATCACGCTTGACCTACTAGTATTTTTCGAGGAGTTATGCCCCTTGATGACTTGCAAAATTCTGTTTTTGTCAGTTTTCTGGACTTTCTTCTGCAATAAATAGAGATATTCAGCTAGGTGAAATTTGATACACAGCTTACTCTTGGACAGAGCAAGTTTGACTTTCATCGATTAAGGAGATAAATCCCAAGTTTCCTTATTTTTGAAGTGAGCTGCACGGACAGTAAGTTTAAATTCATGTTTAATTGAGTTCTGGGCAGAGTTGCAGGACATACATTTATGCCATTAGGAGATTTATATCGCTCAGCGATTATAATTTTATTAAATTTTATAAATGAAAGTTTAATGCCAGCTCCTTCTTCTTGTAGTCAATTGATCATCCCTTCAGTTCTCTGGGCATAACTTAAAACTGTCAACTTTCTAAATT
Organism: Pinctada fucata; assembly: GCA_028142955.1. NCBI lineage: Eukaryota > Metazoa > Mollusca > Bivalvia > Pterioida > Pteriidae > Pinctada > Pinctada fucata. The sequence continues at coordinate 83,278,226 of AP027103.1, read as the reverse complement.
AAATGTCTATTCACAATTAGCTCAATTTTGTATTAACATATTCAAGCTGTGAGCATCTATGATGTAAATGATAGATATAGATATACTTTCTAGTTTCTACAATTTAGATCATAATAGATGCTTTATGATTTTTTTGATTAATTGTATTCAAATTCACTTTTACTTCAATTTGACATCTAATGACCGATTTTTTTTTTTACTTTTGAGATGAAAAATTTATAAATTGCAAGCGATATAAGTCCCCTACCGGCATTAATCCATGTCCTGTAACTCTGCCTTGACCTGTATTTACACCAAAAGATGAATCCCACATCCAAATAAGTTTAATATGTGTATATGAAAAGGTCTGGAAAACAGAAAATTTCATGAAATTTGCTGCGAGGCCATACCTTTTGTAAGATCAGGAAAATCAAAACCCAACTTCAACTTAAACTGTATCATACTATAATGTATCTTCATACCAAAAATCAGCTCAAAATCTACAACAACAGCCAAGAAAAATCCTGAAACTGAGAAGTCCAGGGGCCATAATTCCTGCATAATGGGTCCATCGAAAACAAAAACAAACTTGATCTGTATAACACTAAGAATATATTCACATATAATTTTTTTTCAGTATCGAGGTTAATAGAACTGGAGTTGAAAAGATAACCTTTCAGAAAAGATACAACAAAACTACTAAACAAATTCTACAAAGGTACTGTCCATTGTGAGGAGCTCCACCATCAAGGATCTAAACAATGGTCAATGTCCGTTAAAAATATTAATTTTGGCAAATTTTATTAACAACTACTGAGGAAATTTCAATTATAACATCAACTTGAATAAGATAAAAAGTAATTGTCTTTATCAAAAAGAAATCAATTTAGCACATTGCAAAGGTTCATACAGGCAAGTACAGTCAAACCTGTCTTATGTGACTTTGCAAGGGCCGACAGAAAATTGGTCACATAAGACAGGTGGTCACTGAATACAGGTTCAAGCTGATCTTACTTTGACCAACAAACTTTTCGTAGTATAAAAGCAATACTATTAAATGAATCACTGCATATATCAATTCGTGTATTTATTGATTAATCGTATTACACATATAAAATCACATTAAATTGCATTTACCACAGAAGACTTAATTATGAAAGATACTGATGAAAAGATTTAATGTAAAATATTATGTTGTTTGGGTCCTTTGCAACACTAAAAGTCGTAATATACAGGTTCGGAATTCGGTACGGGACAGAAAAATCTCGGTCGTTGTCGCGTTAGACAGGTTGTCGCTATATACAGGTTACTTTGATAGGAAAATTGCTCGGGAGGAATAAAAAAGGTCACATAAAGCAGGAAGTCGCTAAAAAGAGGGTCACTTTAAGACAGGTTTGACTGTATAGATATTGATACAAACTTAATAAACTTAGAGTTAGCTCCCATGACCTAGCTATAGAAACCGGGTGTTATTCAAGACCTGTAATCCCCATTGAGAATAGAGTATGTAATCATTGCAATAATAACTAAGTCAAAGATGAAACACATGCTCTGCTAAAATGTTATAAATATGAAGAGAAAAGAAACAAATTATTCAATAAAGTCAACAAAATTAGCGTCTGAACTTTGAAAAAATGTTCTAGATGAATTTATATATTTACTTAATAGTGAAGACCATATATTACTACTGACAATTTAGTTTATAAACTGCATTTTGGAAACCTGGAGGAGGTCCTCTTGAGTTGCACAAATTTTATATATTATACTTTTGATATCCATTGAATGCTCTTCTTTGTAAAAAAAACATTGTCATTTTCATATTTCCATGTTAATGCATTAAGAATTTCTTATTTGAATGCAATAAACTTGATTTGATTGCTTTTGTCCAATGGTCATGTTAAACTCCTGAAATATCCATTTGAAACATTAATGCGCATCTGCATATTGTGCCTTCCAAATGCACAAAAATATTCTAACTAGCTGTGTTAATATCTTTTTATTGATTTACATAGTAACATTACAAATATTGAACTGTTGATGAATGCAATGAGCAAATGAAATGAATTAAATCTACAAAATTTACATTGCATGCACAAGAAGCTGAATAACTAGATCTAGTTGTAATATTTTTGGAAATGATGTAACAATAAATTAATCTAAGTAAAGTTTTGAATTGCTGTTAAACAATTTTCGTTTTAATTATCATTTATTTTTTGCAGCTTTAAGCACTAGTTTACTTGCATGTATGCATGCTCACGGTTGTTAACATACTGGATCTGCCACTGACGTTCACTCTTTCCTTCCATGATATACGTAACCTAGGTCAACGACCAATCGAGCTTAAGAAGTTCATACAAAATGCAAATGCAATGACCCTGCAATGATGTGCATTATAAAAGAGTAACCTTTGCATAACCTTGATTAAATTAGCACATGCATAACAGGTTGATCAAGCAGTCTCACCTGGCATTGTATCTCCCGACAACAGCACCGTCGGGTCCAATGCTGAATACACAGTTTGAACTCCCTGCTTCCTGTTGGCTGCTTTCTGGCTTGTTAGACCTCAGATGTCCCTCAAATAGCACAGTTTAAGTCTCCAATAGTTTAATTTTAAGTAGGCATCCTGTGATCTGCAGATTCCAACGCTATCGAGATGATTTGACAAGTTTTGTGGAAAGGACGTGTTGCGAAGTCCCAGCGCGAGGGAAACCCACTGACGTCACGTGTGACTCAGTTGGGCTTGCCTTGTCGAGGGCCGTATACATCATTGATCTTGAAAATTCTTTTCCGAATCAGGAGTTTGCGGTCTCTTATGACTCAAAAATGTAATTTATCGCCAATATACATATACAGGAAAGCAAATGCACTGAGAGAAATCTACTAATAAAGCGTAAATTTGCAGTATTCCCCTTTGTTTAGGAAAAGTCACGTGAGAACAAAATGGCGGATCAGGTGCATTCCACCGAAAATGGAACTTGAAATGATGGACAGATAAATTAGATTATAATGGATATTTTGAATCATATGTTGTTTAAGTTTGAGTAGACATTTACAAGAAGACTTCAGGAATATGGCGAATACTGAAAAGTTCTGGTTTATTACTCTTCTTCACGATTTTCCTCATATCAACTTTTCTTTTGAAAAGACTAACGCGACATTCGATCCATCCAGTAGTAGTTACAGAGAGGTATGCTCTATTCAATAATCCTGGCTTTTTGTATATAAGAAAAAAAAAGGGGGAACACAGAGGTCATAAGTGAGAAACTTATTTTAGCAATTAAAGAATTAACAAAAAATAATAATCCCCCCCCCCTTTGTTACCTACTGTACAGGTCGGGGAAATGGCAAATCTAGCTATTAAAGCTAGATCTAGCTTTTAAAGCTCGTTCTAGCTTTAAAATGGACCAAATATAGCAGTTTTATTTAGAATGTGTGAAAATGAAGATGTTGCGCACTTGCGCCTCGACGGATATCGTAATGTTTACGTACGAAAATGAACATTGGATCTTAAAATTGGAAACTCAGCGTTGCATTTACGAGTGCAGCTGCACATGTGCATTCAAGGAAAAGGTAAATATTCACCTGTTCACACCTTAAATGACTTACCTTTGTAGATTTAATGTCCTATTTATTTAAAAGAATGTTTTTGACTTGCAAATCCGCCATTTTTAATTTACCAATCACAGTGGATTCACTGTTTGCAAGAGAAAAGATCAACTAGCAGACGGATATGCATTATTCCGGTATAAAAGTAGGATCGTCGAAGACATACTTCACCTGAAACAAATGCTTTTAAAAATTCGATAATTTTCATTTTAAATCCTTACTTTGTTTTTGTTATACATAACTTAAATGTAATTGTTCAAAACATGAAAATAGAATGAAAAAAAAAATCAATTTTTAAAAGATTTAATTAAAATGCAAAAGCAGGATCGACATCCTACTTTTATACCGGAATAATGCATATCCGTCTGCTAGTTGATCTTTTCTCTTGCAAACAGTGAATCCACTGTGATCGGTAAATTAAAAATGGCGGATTTGCAAGTCAAAAACATTCTTTTAAATAAATAGGACATTAAATCTACAAAGGTAAGTCATTTAAGGTGTGAACAGGTGAATATTTACCTTTTCTTTGAATGCACATGTGCAGCTGCACTCGTAAATGCAACGCTGAGTTTCCAATTTTAAGATCCAATGTTCATTTTCGTACGTAAACATTACGATATCCGTCGAGGCGCAAGTGCGCAACGTCTTCATTTTCACACATTCTAAATAAAACTGCTCAATTTGGTCCATTTTAAAGCTAGAACGAGCTTTAAAAGCTAGATCTAGCTTTAATAGCTAGATTTGCCGTTTCCCCGACCTGCTGTAGTCAATTATGCGGTAGTAGGAATTACTGAAAAGACAGCATTTACCGAAAAGACAGTGATATTTACCGTTTACAGTACTTGTCTATTCTGAACCGAACAATGTCCAGGCTAGAAGTAGTACTAGAAGTAATATGATTTTTCTTTCTGTTTGGGTACCCGGCAGCCCTCTATTGGGTCGAAAATGTTGCTTTTTTATATGGGATATTGTACATGTACTGGTCGGGCACATATTATCGCCACTTTTTTTCAATGTTTTAGACTCTGAAATCTTTATTTCTTCATGCAATTAAATGAACTTTGCACAGAAGGAAGAAGAACCCTTGATACAAATTTCTTCCAACTTTCATGAAAATCTGATGATCGGTTCTTGTTTATCTAATTCTTAGACGTAAGGGTTAGGCCAAGTTTGAATGAAGGGAGGGTACATATTATCGCCACCTCCTCCAGTTCTTACTGAAAATCTCAGACTTTTCGGACAAAGTTTACATTATTTAAATCTTTGAACTTTCTTCTTTTTGTATGTGAAAGATTCATAATTTTTTTTTTCAAAAACCAAAGAGACATAGGAAGATAAAGTGACCTACCCTATTCCCTGGAGAGGCGGGGGAAATACATTCAGATTTACCGAATTTCTATCATAGAATTCAATATTTGCAGGGTATGTAATTATTTGAAATTTTGTATACATTTGTACCTTTTCATGTATCAAAGATGTAATTTTGGTGAAAAAATGAAATTCCTACATGTACCTCAACAATATGCAGTGATTTTTTTACCTTTTTTAAAAGCCACCTGTACCTTTTCATTTGGGAAAATATGCGACATTTTGGACAAATTGGGAAAATCTAGAAACAAAATTTCGTGAAAGAAACGCTCAAATTATTGGTTCAAAACAGAAATTTTCATTTCATAACCATGTTACAGATCAAACATTGCCCCCCCCACCCCCCCTTAACTGTTGAGAAGTAAAGCCATTTGTATGATGCTTCATACTTTTGGGGTACGAATTTATGAATGTCAGGAACTGGGACACTGTTGTCCTCATTTGAGATGTCCTTGACTTCTTTATTGGAAACAGAGGCCTGTTCGGGTCGAGAACCGACGCTGTCAGCGACTTGTTACAAGTACCTTTATTATCGCAATCCTTTTAAAAAAAAAATGAATGGATTTTTGGTAGATCTCTTGTATTTTTTTATTTAGTTTTTTGACATAGTACTAAGAAGTCTTAGACCATCCCCGTAGCATCCATCAACAAGTAATCAACGTGAAGCCATCGTATGCTTAAGAGTTTTTGATTACTTTTGTGCACTTTTCGTGTCAAATTCAATTCAATTTTGAAACAATTTTGATCTCCGTGTATTGGGAAGATATGAGCAGATTTTTGGGAAAATAAAGCTAAGTTTTACGAGGGGAAGCCGCCGATATTCGGCGGCAAATCGGGCCAAAAAAAAATCACTGATATGAGGAGATATAAATGAAGTGGCGATAATATGTGCCAGGCGATAATATGTTCCCGACCAGTACAGTTTAAATGGATTGGTTTAAACAGTATTTTTTCAATTTACATAAAATAATTATTACAATGAAGAAAGAATTTGAGGATTGAGTAACAAGGAGATACCTTATGAATACAACTCTCTCCTCCAGTTCAATAAATTACAAGAATAGAAAACATTTATGAAGTGGACATTTTTCAATACTATATAAACCTGATAAATAACTGTAGCTAGAGATAGAAGAGGATGAAAAGATAAGGAAGAGTTGATGTAGAAAGAGAAGAGAAAAAAGAAAAAAAAAATATATATATGTATAAGAAAATGAAGTATATAAAGATGGAGATGTATATAAAAATAGAGTCATGTTTAGTATTGATGTTACCCAAAATGTTGATTAAATCTTGTGTTGGTTGTGTTATGTTATGGTTATAGTTTAGTCAAATCGTTTACTCATTTTGATGAAGTTGTCGACCGCTAAAATGATCTGCTCATTTAGTTCATCACTATAAAGGGGACATCCTTTCAAAAGCGTTTCAATATTCAGATTAATGTTCAGACTTAATAGTGTTGAGTTTCTTATTTGCTCGAAGTTTTTACATTTTAAAAGATAATGTTCTGCAGTTTCAGTCAATCCACATGTACATTTATCATTATCTGAAATATGGTTATTGAATAAATCTGCATTTAGAGAGCTGCAACCGAGGCGAAGTCTTGTATGTAGAATTTGAAGCTTTCTTTCACCAATATAAAAATGTTCAGGTACTTTACCATGGTTACTCTTTAACTTATTCTTGAAAATATTAAGTGAAGTACTGTTCTTGATATTTTCTGTCAAAGAATTCCATTCTGAAGATGTCTTTGGTATGAAAGAATTTTGATAGTTTAAATGGATTTGTTTGATATTTGTGACTTGGCATCACAAATTGATGACTCAGAATTGAATGTATGTATGTAAGTTTGGTAGATTGTGGACAATCAAGGAACTGTAGGTATTCATCTGTTATAGACAAGTGCCTGTTGATCCAGGCTGTGATACAAGATACATTATTTCCTTTAGCTGGTCAATTAAGTTTGCATGCCAAGGCTTGAGAATAGAAAGTGACATTCTAAAACTATATCTAAGTTGATGCATTTCTATGTCCATATTCTTTGTGTGTCCTTTCCTGTGTGATTGATATCCAGGATACTTTCATGTATTTCTCCATACCAGTAAACATGTATATACCTACCCTCTTCATCTTTCATAAATCTTATGCAGGACAAGCTTAGTTTCTTACATTGTTACACCATATACATATAGCATAAACATCTTTTGCTTTAATGCATATTCATCCTGATTACAGGTAAAACTTAATTGGCTAATTACTGCATAATTTACCTAATTGCATCATGTACATGTATCAGTATCAACTCAATTTACCAATTAATACTAAGCTTGTGTTTGCAAATTAAATACATCTGGCACTTACAGCTTATATTGTTTACAATTGGTATGCAAAAAGCGTCCATTTTCTGTAGAACACATGTCCAATATTAGTGTTGTTACGATTAATTGATTAAATCAATTAATCTTTCATTGAGGTGACCGATATGATTAATCAGTTATTTTTCTGAAAATTGATTATAATCGGAGAAAATAAAACAGAGGTATACAAAGCTAAAAAGAACAAAATGTTCATTAGTTCAGCACTCTAAAGGACCAACAATTAACTTTCAAGTTGTAGAATCTGTAATCTGCTATTAAATGGGTTACATAACTTCCTGTAAATTAATAAACTTAGCAAGTTCAAAGACTGATGGTCAACATTGGTTATAATTTTTTCAGGCATGTTTTATCTATACATGTATTTAGACCTTTCTCAATGACCATGCAGTAGTCTTATATTCAGCTCCACACGATCAGGTCACATGACTTCTGCATTTGCTAATGCACAAACATTTTAAAAATACTGCAGTTTTGGAACATTTTTTGTAAGTTTATCTTACAACATGAGACAAAAATAAAGGCATTTATCAGCTTTTTAATGCATATTTAGCATTGTTTAGTGTTTTCCGATTAAATGGATATAATCGATTAAAATTCTCTCCGATTATAAACCGATAATCGATTATAAAATTTTTCCGATTATACAACACTATCCAATATATCACATGTATAGAGATTAGAGAACTTTTTAAAGGTTTTTATAAAAGAAAAAATCAGATGAAAATGATTTAATGTGTTGGTTTATAGGAGATTTTTGCTCCTTGTAAAGTTCAGATGTCTTTCAGTGTTTTTCTCACTTTTGGGGGAAGGGGGTCAGGGCCAATATGTAGGGAGAAATATGCACTTGAACTACTCAAAAGGGGAATTTTTAATAAATTAAAGTTCTTTTAAAAACTGTACTAGATATTATCAATATATTTGGAATGGCTTTAAGTACAAACAGGAACATCAATGGAACCATATTCTACTAATTTGATTCTAATTTTATTGGATTTTACACATTAATTTGTAACAAATTTTTGCCTAAGGAAAAATCATTTTTATGGGGGGGAATTTCTGTGACTGGAGGGGAAAAACGTATACTCCAGAGATGGGGAATGGGGCCGAATATCGCCAAATTTTTTAGGAAAGAGAAACACTGTCTTTTAAAGTAGGTTTTCCTCACTTAAGGCAACCTTATATTACCAAAAACCCTTTATTTTTGGGTATGTTACTCCTTGATTTGGACTTACTGGTTATATGACCCATTTCCTTATATTTGCCATATGAATAAAGATGAGGATAAAGTTTCATCTTGGTTAACATTTGTGTTTTCTTTTCTCTTTATATTGGCAATGAGTACATGTACAGACTTTAAAGTTGACATATGCATGATGGACCTGTTTCAGTACTAATTAATTGCTATGCTTCCTTGAATTTATCCCATTTGAGGTTGAGTGCTATATGTACTGTTTTGTGTTACCTTGGCATTGGAATTTGACTTAAATGGGTTTTCTGAAAAGATGTTGCTTACATGTAGATATATTATACCAACTTTCTTGTGTATCTAGATGACCTTGACTTCAGAGTTTGACCTTTTTTAAAAGAAGAATTAATATTGGACTTTACTTTAGTTGGTACAAATGTAAGTGTGATGGCTGTCTCAAAACATAACTTTTAACTTGTAACAAAATTTTGACCTTGTGACCTTGACCCTGGAGTTTTCTATCATGTAAAATCAATTTCTCTGACCATTAACAGAAACCCATAAACATTACTCATTGTTGCATGTATTATGTTCAATCAATTAGTTCCTTGTATATGGTACAGGGGCATTGTATCTTTACTAAGCTATCATGTTACATTTAAATATTTCCAACAAATACATGTAGTTTCATTAGAATATAGCTAAAACTTTAAATTTACCATGTTCATAACAATTGCATACCAATGGTGCATTTATGTCCAAATACTTAATTTAATACTTTCAGCACTCTAATATTTTCAGATAATTCATTTTTTTTTTATTGGCCATTAACGGATGTCAGTTGGTATGATTAGAACAATAACTTCCAATAGCTCATTACTAAAAGTAATACTATACAAGAGTACTTAGGTAACTGACCTACTTATTACTAATAGGTATTTTGAGTTCTAGGAAGTAGATAAGTCCTTTATGTAATGGAATATGGCACATATGATGTAAGGTGATGTTATTCTTTATATCTCTAGTATTATGAGCTGTACTATAATAGATATGTCATTACAGAGGAAGTATATTCTTTTTTAGTCTATCGTACTGATATAATTAGGTATCTTAACCAGTCATTATTATTTTACCTTTTCAGTCTATAGTATTCCTGAGTGCCTTACCTGTCATCTTCATACTTTTGATCATCATTCTCTCAGCATGCTGTCTCTGTGCACTGTGTGTGAAGAAACAACCACAAAAAGCCGTCAAAACCACATGTCTACGAATATTTGCAGCTATTTTTATTATCTTCACAATGTAAGTTTTGTCGCCTTACATACATGTACCTGTTAATACTAAGATATATACAGGATTTAAGCTAGACTAGAAACATTTGGAATGTATTTAGTATCCTTGTAATTGTTTGTCAGCCAAAAGCTAACATGGTGCCAATTTTTTATTTATAATATTTCCTGTATGAATTCAAATATCGCTATGATGAATTGAAGATTTCAAGAACAAAGTCCTTTAAAGTGCACAGCTTACTTTTTTTTTCAAAATTCAAAAGTGTATTTAGTATTATTTACTTAGTTATAGTCAACTCATATTTTAGAATTTTTATAACTCATCATAGATTAACTTTAAAAGAAATTTGTGAAAATCTCATGTATTTTAAACATATTTGATATATTTACAGAGGATCAGCAGCAGTTGGATTCTTTGCAAATCAACATACAAATTCTGGCGTTAATAGCTTTGTCAATTCTGTCAATGATGCCAACCAATCACTGGAGGATACATACAGTACTGTAAGTTTCAAACAAACTTCAATGCTTAAAAAATATTCTTTCACCATTCTGTCATACCACTGCTAGTAGTGAAGGTCACATGGAAAAAAAAAAAACCTCTCAGATATATGATTCTTTTTAGTTGTACATGTATTTTAAATATGTGGTTGATTGACTTTCATGTATAATTAAACTGTTTTACCTGAATAAATATTATAATTATGAAATTGCATAACCCCCCCCCCCCCCTCCCCCCCCCTCCCCCCCCCCCAAAAAAAAAAAAACCCACGCAAAACAACTTCATATTTCATTTAAAATTTTTAGGATGGCTGAATACAATAAAGTATATTATATCTTTTAAGACCTAAAAGTGCACTATTAATGAAATAGGAGTAAAAATTTGCTATAGAAACAAGACAATGTCATAAAATGCTTTGAGGAAAAAATTTTAATTGTTACTTTAATCAGACATATTATTTAATATTTATAGAACAGTAATTATACATTAAAATTGCATGTATCTTATCTGTATGTAATTCACATTATTTACGTTGAATCCATTGTTTCAGCTTAACATCCTTAACCAAACAGCCGTGCGTATACAATCAAAGGGTGTCAATGGTATACTGAACGTAATTAGATCTAGAATACAAAACACAACAGCCGTAAACTTACTAGAAAATCTCATGGAGAAAATAGAGCAGGATTCTGATTCTACACGGAAAATACTGAAAGAGATAAAAGACAAAGTGCCTCGTACTGATCTCACTAATGTCTCCACAAGAACCAAAGAGATAGAATTCTATAGGTAAATACATATTCTCTGTGTTGAGATAATTTTGTAGGTAATTTCATCATTCCTGTGTTCACATAAAGATATGTAGGTAATTTAACACATCTTCACAGTGTTGAGGCAATTCTATAGGTAATTACAATTTAATTACATCTTTTCGAGGTGGATGTAATGTAATGGTATCTAATGTAAACTGATTGTGACATCATTAAATTCTATCTTAAACTGTGGGAAATGACAGTACAAAATTTTTTTTACATTTTTTCTTACCAATTTTTAGACGTCACAGTGGTTTTACATCAGATACTGTCTCATATGGGAAATAACTCTGTATTCAGAAAAGTCTCAATAATAGGTACTTACATCTCTGTGTTTTCGTAATTTCATAGGTTATTACAGCTTCTTTGTGCTTAGGTTTATATTTAAAATTTCATGGTACTATAGTGCTATTGTGTAAATGTATTCAATAAATCTTGGTTTATATTTCAGATTATGGTACCATAGTGCAACTGTTTATTTATTGCAGTATTACTGTGTATTTATTACTTTTGCTTTATATTTCAGATGGTGTGGTACCATAGTGCTGCTGAAAACATGTATTCAATGCGGTACCGTGGTATTACTGTGTATTTATTCCTCTTGCTATATTTCAGATGGTGCGGTACCATAGTGCTGCTGTATACATGTATTCAGTGCGGTACCGTGGTATTACTGTGTATTTATTCCTCTTGCTATATTTCAGATGGTGCGGTACCATAGTGCTGCTGTATACATGTATTCAGTGCGGTACCGTGGTATTACTGTGTATTTATTCCTCTTGCTATATTTCAGATGGTGCGGTACCATAGTGCTGCTGTATACATGTATTCAGTGCGGTACCGCGGTATTACTGTGTATTTATTCCATTTGCTATATTTCAGATGGTGTGGTACCATAGTGCTGCTGAAAACATGTATTCAATGCGGTACCGCGGTATTACTGTGTATTTATTCCATTTGCTATATTTCAGATGGTGCGGTACCATAGTGCTTCTGTGCTTTGTCCTCTTCCTTATGATCTTAGCTATAGTTGGCTGTTATAAAAAATCCAGATGTTTTCTCCTGATGTAAGTTATTTTATTGTAGTATGTATTTTAAGCTGTAACTACTTAGTGAATATGGTACTTGTGTGCATTGACCAGTATTTAAAGGAAACATAGAAACTATCAAAGACAGTATTATCAGCTTTTAAAGTTTGAGTTTGAATAATCAAGCTTCGACCAAAAGTAACTAGATTTGAAACTTAGTTATGCATGTCATTTAATGAAACCCAGATGCTCAAAACAAAAATTATGTCAAAGATTACAATCAAGGTCAATAAGATGATTATATACTATCTCCAGATGTGATCAAGGACAAGCAAATCCAATCCTTGTGTTCAATTTAGTCATGAACAAAATCTGATCCTGGGCACAAGGATTGGATTTTCATGTCCCCGATCATATCTGGTGATTGATTTTTTTCTCATAATGACTAAAATAATTTAAAAAAATGTATTCTTTTTCATATTTTGATCCACTTACAGAGCAATTATGATGACATCACATTATGTTAGCGTTAAACAGACCAGCATTTCTATGGGTTATCCCTGTACACTGCGAGAGAAAAGAATTTCCTAAATTGACTCTGACTCTCTTCTGTGCTATAATGATTTCCTTTTAAATTTCCAACACTTACCAAAATATAAATGATACATGTAGCTTAAATATTTATTCTGATTAAAAAAAAATGAGTTTTACCTCATTTTTCTGCTAAGATTTTGCATTTTGATATTTTCATGTATTGAATGAATAGAAATTGTACAAGTACAAGTCTAATTGAATTTAGAATCCATATTTTTGAAAGCACTTACAGGTTGACCTGGATTTACTTTATTGCCTTTATAAAAAAGTAATTTAGGGACTTTTGCTGCTATGGTAACATGCTGCTGCAAGGCTATGGTTGTAATCTTTATTAACCCTATGTTTTATTACTCACAGGGCCACTTGTATAGGATATTTAGTGTTATTGTTAGTATGGATAGCTAGTGGAGTTTATCTAGGAACAGCTGTGGTAAGTTTGATACTCTTGTCATGCTCCACAATTAATACCTTACAGTATTTCTTTATAATGTGATGAGCTAAGGTAGTAATTATGGAGAACATGTATGCTAAATATGACAATGCCAAACAGTCTTCTTTTATTTGTGTCTGTATGACCATTTCCCCATGATTTTACTCAAACTACCAAACCACAAACACAGAAGTATAAAACTATTACATTAAGGAACGGTTCAAACCTAGTATTTGATGAGAGGTAATTCTGCAAAAAAAGTATAATTATGATTTTATTAGCCTATTTCATTCAGCAGCTTAACTTATGAAGTAGAAATTTTTTTTAAAGATTTTTTTGGATTTTGTTCTAAGAAAGGAAGTAGAATTGATATAAGAGATTTTCCTTGTGTTTATAGGCTGGAGGTGACCTTTGTGACAATCCTGATGGATTTATAGAATCTCTTGGCAGCAATAGTGCACAGAAAAGTGAGTACTTATAACATGCTGTTTATAGTGTGTTTACATAGCACTTTATTGATACAATTAAACCCTCTTTAGCCAAATTCTTACCTATTCTGAAACACTGGCGATACCCTGAAATTTGTTACCTGTTCATTTATTTATGTGTGCATACAATTTCTGTTCATCTAACTGAAAACAAGTAATCAAGGCATTCTACCAAGTTTGTGCTCTTTGAGTTGATTGGTCAGTAATTATGGCCCAAGGGCTCTGATTGCTTGACACATGTTGGACTTCCCTACAACCACTGCTTAGTATTATGGTGAACCTTTCATGATGCAAGTACTATATGTTTATGTGTCTCAAATTCATCATTTTGATGTCAAAAGTGCAAGGTCTAGGTCATTTGAATTAATTCTGTTAGCTTCATGCAAACTCTTAAAGCTACTAGTATGTTGTACATGTACATCATTTCATAAGAGATTCTGGTCAAAGGCACACGTTGTGCATGTAATTTAAGAATGACCTGCCTGTTTTCAAAGTCACAGGTACATGTATATATGTCTCTAGTTTACATGTATAAAGTGAATTCTAAGGAAGCAAATGAAGAAGTTATGAATGCTTGGTATCAGTTGAATTTAGTCAGAAATTATATTTTCATTTTATAAGATTTATTTTGATTGACATACATAATTATATACTACAGTATGTATACATTGGAAATGAACATATTTACTTGTAATGATACAAAAATAAAAGTAATATCACACCATATGTACTAGTATACATGTATTACAAAATGTACTTCTTTGGCTAATAATGATAGTTGATATAATCAGCTAACACCAATCTGAAAACCTGTATTGACATGCTTTTAAAATATTTTCAGCTGTTATAAAAGCATATTTTGATTGTGAAGTTGGAAAGGGACTTCCCAGTAACTTCTCAGCAGTAAGCTTCATTCTTTTATTCTTACTTCACGTAAATTGTTTTGACTTGTATACATTTTAGATATATTATGAGAACTATACCCTCATAAAAGTTTAATAGAAAAAAAATGCTTTTATTGGTACATCATGATCATTATTGACGACATATTAATGTAGCTTAGAAAAGGATTCAGATGATACATAATGAAGTGTCCATTTCATAAATATACATGTACATTATCCAATATTTTCGTCTAAAACTGTTTTCAATTTTATATTTTTTTCAGAACGTGAAAGATGCTAACAAGGCTGTGTATGAAGCAAACACTACGTTGAATCATGTCATCAATAAAACACTCCCATTCAACATACAAAATGAGGTAAACAAATATATTAATGTTGTCTACTTCAAGCGAGTTTTCCAAAAATTCTAATGGCATTGACACCAGATTGAATGGTAAAAAACGGAATAGATGAATGATGATACGCTCAATAAAACATTCAACAATCTTAGGCTATGATGATTGGTCAAGGTCACAATGTACTGTTCATGCACATACTTTTTCCAGGACATTAAAAATAATATAGATCCAAAAATGTGAAAAATAATGCAAAATCCCATATAGTGCCAGTGAACATATGTGAATTTAAATTCAGTGTATGAACATAACAATACATGATGATTTGGCCACTATGACCATCTTTTAATGATAAAGCTTCCATCATTTGTATGGATATGAGTAATCACCTGTAACGTTAACTTTTATTAACCAGTATGATTTCCTATCCACAGTTGAAGCAGCCGGTGTTATATATCAGGGGTGAGCTGGACTACGCCCTTGGTAACATTACAACACTCAGTGAATTGTTGGACTGTAAGTCCTTCCATAACGATTACACAGACGTTAAGACAAGTGTATGTGAAACTACACTGTAAGTATTACATTATAGTACATGCATTGTGTATCATTTACATTTGCTTTCTCATACGAGGGCTGATTGATATGTTGTGAGTCTCGTATTGATGGATTTGAATTTTATCAGACATTTTGTATAATTATGCCCCCTAAATCAAAGATTCGGGGGCATATAGTTTTTGGCCTGTCCGTCTGTTTATCTGTTTATCTGTTTGTCTGTTTGTCTGTCTGTTTGTCCGAAAAACTTTAACATTGGACATAACTTTTGAATGGGAAGTGATAGGGCTTTCATATTTCACATGTGTATTCCTTGTGACAAGACCTTTCCATTGATACCAAAATTTTTGACCTCGTGACCTTGACCTTGACCTTTGACCTACTTTTCAAAAACTTTAACATTGGGCATAACTTTTGAAGGGGAAGTGATAGGGCTTTCATATTTCACATGTGTATTCCTTGTGACAAGACCTTTCCATTGATACCAAAATTTTTGACTTCGTGACCTTGACCTTTGACCTACTTTTCAAAAACTTTAACATTGGGCATAACTTTTGAATGGGAAGTGATAGGGCTTTCATATTTCACATGTGTATTCCTTGTGACAAGACCTTTCCATTGATACCAAAATTGTTGACCTCATGACCTTGACCTTGACCTTTGACCTACTTTTCAAAAACTTTAACATTGGGCATAACTTTTGAATGGGAAGTGATAGGGCTTTCATATTTCACATGTGTATTCCTTGTGACAAGACCTTTCCATTGATACCAAAATTTTTGACCTCATGACCTTGACCTTGACCTTTGACCTACTTTTCAAAAACTTTAACATTGGGCATAACTTTTGAATGGGAAGTGATAGGGCTTTCATATTTCACATGTGTATTCCTTGTGACAAGACCTTTCCATTGATACCAAAATTGTTGACCTCATGACCTTGACCTTGACCTTTGACCTACTTTTCAAAAACTTTAACATTTGGCATAACTTTTGAATGGGAAGTGATAGGGCTTTCATATTTCACATGTGTATTCCTTGTGACAAGACCTTTCCATTGATACTAAAATTGTTGACCTCATGACCTTGACCTTGACCTTTGACCTACTTTTCCAAAAACTTTAACATTGGGCATAACTTTTGAATGGGAAGTGATGGGGCTTTCATATTTCACATTTGTATTCCTTGTGACAAGACCTTTCCATTGATACCAAAATTGTTGACCTTGTGACCTTGACTTTGACCTTTGACCTACTTTTTAAAAACTTTAACATTGGGCATAACTTTTGAATGGGAAGTGATAGGGCTTTCATATTTCACATGTGTATTCCTTGTGACAAGACCTTTCCATTGATACCAAAATTTTTGACTTCGTGACCTTGACCTTTGACCTACTTTTCAAAAACTTTAACATTGGGCATAACTTTTGAATGGGAAGTGATAGGGCTTTCATATTTCACATGTGTATTCCTTGTGACAAGACCTTTCCATTGATACCAAAATTGTTGACCTCATGACCTTGACCTTGACCTTTGACCTACTTTTCAAAAACTTTAACATTGGGCATAACTTTTGAATGGGAAGTGATAGGGCTTTCATATTTCACATGTGTATTCCTTGTGACAAGACCTTTCCATTGATACCAAAATTTTTGACCTCATGACCTTGACCTTGACCTTTGACCTACTTTTCAAAAACTTTAACATTGGGCATAACTTTTGAATGGGAAGTGATAGGGCTTTCATATTTCACATGTGTATTCCTTGTGACAAGACCTTTCCATTGATACCAAAATTTTTGACTTTTGTGACCTTGACCTTTGACCTACTTTTCAAAAACTTTAACATTGGGCATAACTTTTGAATGGGAAGTGATGGGGCTTTCATATTTCACATGTGTATTCCTTGTGACAAGACCTTTCCATTGATACCAAAATTGTTGACCTCATATCCTTGACCTTGACCTTTGACCTACTTTTCAAAAACTTTAACATTTGGCATAACTTTTGAATGGGAAGTGATAGGGCTTTCATATTTCACATGTGTATTCCTTGTGACAAGACCTTTCCATTGATACCAAAATTTTTGACCTCGTGACCTTGACCTTTGACCTTTTAACCCAGTGACCTCACATACATGTACTTAACAGAAAATAGTGTTCATACTAACAAAGATGCCACCGGGGGCATTCGTGTTTCACAAACACAGGCTTTATTTTTCTACATTATCCCCTTCAGTATCTTTACACTTTTGCCACCGTTATTTAAGGGCCTCATTGCCACTTTTAAAGAACTCCTTATCTTCACTGGTCAGAAAGCCATCCACTGCAAGAATGACGTCATCATCGGACTGAAATTGGGTGCTAGAAATAGCTGCTTTCAGTTTTGGGAATACATGAAAGTCTGAATCTCTGATGGAGCAAGATCAAGCGAATAAGGCGGATGTTCAATCAAATTAATGCCACAATCATGAATGGCAGCCATGGCAGTGACAGACTCGTGAACAGGAGCATTGTCCTGATGGAACAACACACCTTGAACTAGTGAGCTTTTCGCGGTGCTTAAGTTTAATATTTTCCCATAACTGTGTCAGAAGTGAAGCATAGTATGTGCCATTGATTGTCCTTTTTGGAGATAATAGACACCTTCTACATCCCAAAAAACTGAGGCTCACAACATATCAATCAGCCCTCATATGTAGTACAAAAGATAAAGTTCCGTCTGTTATTATGGTTTATTGGTACATGGTGTATGATATTTATACAAATGTAAGTTCATATCAAATTATTGTTGATCCTAGTAATGCCAGTTTGCTGTCATAATTAATTTGTATAAATCTTTAATAGAAAGTCATTATGTCAAATGTACAGTCGTACTGTAATGACAATGTCAATCTGGGTCAGGTACATGTACATCAATTAAGTTTTCATGAAAAAATGGGATTTGCTGAGCTACATTTACCTGGCATAACTGTGAAACAGATTATGAAACTATAAAGGAGAATTAGTAGATTACTATGAGTGACTTGGTGAGCCCCATTATTGAATACTTAAGATAATATCATGTCATGGTGATTAACTACAAATATCTGCTTCAATATTGATTATGGATTGTTCCTGAGTCTATGTTTGTACATATTTGATATTGTAGGATTGGTATAGTATTATTACTATTAGTGGTTCCGTTTATGGGACTTTGTATGGTGTTCATTCAGTGTCTACTACCAAGGATCTGGCATCTAAGTGCTAAAAGGTCAGTATTGTATCCTGTATCATATATCTCCTTGATATTATACATGTATTTAACCTTAATTAATGAAAATTAATTGAGATATGATAAAAATAAGAGATTAGATGAAAATTGAAATACATTTCATAGTATGAAAATATGGTGATGCTCTCATCTGACTTGCCGGAACGTGTATGATATTTCAGACGTGGTTATCGTCCTGTTGACGACACAGACCCGTTCAGTCCACGTCCTCCACCGTATAACGGCTATGGCAGCATGCATGCAGGACGCACGTCTAACGCTGATTACTATGGAGAACCCAGACAGTAAGCTTTAACGGTTATGTGTAAAGGCAGATATAGGTGTACTGTTTTATGTCTTCGGTAAATTTGAAGTGAACTATAGCTACTGCATACGCTAAGGCTATCTTTAGTCTATTAAAATCGAGACAGTTTTGCACATTTGTATTAAAGATTTGCATTGTACTGTTTCACCTTTTGAATAGGTAAAATAGATTTTTAGATGTATTGTTTTGTAAATGTATATGCAAGTACATGTATATGCATTGAGCGTGTTTACTACTCTATAGTGGGAAATTTTTATGAATTACATGTACAATGCACTTGTAATATTTACTGGCATGTACTAATTTATCTATAGCTTTATGATGAATATTTGGGCAATATTTTTGTCTTCATAATCTGTAGACAGGATAAAAAAAAAGAGCTTTTGAAAAGCATAATAAAACTATGAATATTTTAAAATCATGTAAATCCAATAAGATATGTATACATGCCTTTCACGTGCAATATCCCATAGCACTTCAAAAATACACCTTGAACAGTTTTTGAGTTTGATCACCATGGCAACATCCTATGAACAGGTAGAGTGAGGCTGTCGTGAATTACATATTGTCCTAGATTCCATAGTTTTGATAAATATCATTTCTTAAGAAAAGAAGAGAAAGTTGTATTTACAAATTCAAAAATTCAAAAAGGTTTTTTTTTCAGAAAATTTGAATTTAAAAATTTCCCACTATAAATCTGTGTAATTCATTGAGCATTTGCCTCTTAACTCTGCTTGAATATCTATCTCTTTGCAGTAGTATAAATGATTCACATAGTGTAGATGTACTAACACACGAGCTGCCTAGAAACGAGTCCCCACCACCGGCCGTAAGTATGAGTTACTTCCCCTTATCCTCACAGTTTGTCTCCCTTTTTCAGCACAGCTATAGATCATGGCAGCTTGGAGACCCTCCCTATGAGAGGCCCCCTTTCTGAATCCCCACCCCCAGCTGTAAGTAGCTATTTCAACACGCGGTTATAGACCTTTTGACACGAGGCAGCGTTTCTTGGGAGAGGTAATTGAGGAGGTTCTGAGATTTATTCATGGTATATGATAGCTAGCGGGACATGGGGTGAGAGATTTAATAAGAGATGTAGTCATAATGTTTGTCAGATCCAGTAGACATCGGGAAGATGTGTCAATATATATGCTTGTTTGATGTTGTTCCAAGTGCATATGAACGACTTCTATATAAGTACATGTATATACCTCAGGAATGAATATAGTCAAGTATGGCATGTATATCTATGTATATTTGTACAAAGTTCCGATATTCATGCACAAACAACTATAGTATCCTGGCGTGATGGTAAGATGTACATGTTGTATAATAAACAAAGTTTAAGGGATTTAGTAGCCTCAGCTTCAAGTTGTGCCATCTGGCTTTGATAATAGCTATCCATTCTCATATCCATTTGAATTCCATTAATTATAAGGAAATTTCATATCTGATTAACTTTTACATATAGAATAGTAAAGTTTTACCAACTTTAAATAGAATGAGAGAATAATGAGATTTACAGGTTTATGTAGAATACCATAGTTAAACTTTTTCATTTCTTTGTTAAAAAAATATCAGCACATTTACTGGTACCTGTATATCCGAGGCAACTATATGGTCTAGATGGATCGCCTTTCATGTTAATAAAAAGTTTTATAATATGACTCATTCTGATAAAAAATATTTATATAACCGCTGGTGTTCTCCCTTGGTTTTATTGTTATAGCATGTAAGACATGTGATAGGAACTCCTCATGTTAGCTTTTGCATTCAAATTCACCACATCACATGTAAAAAAAATCTTGTAGAGAAATTTTTAAGGTTTCTCTTTACATAGCCTTAAGACATCAATAATTTGATCTTGATTCTCGTCCTAGTATGTAAAATTTATGTAAAAGTATAATGAGAAAAAAAAACTTATGTATCTTTGGTGAAGAGTCATTATCTCTGAAATGCACTTTGAAGGGAATCATATTTACATGTAACATACAGTTAAAAAAGCTAGTGATCTATTGAACTGATACTTAGACGATTCGTTTTTACAGAGGGCATTTCTCAATACATTTAAACTGAATTCAGATTCATCTGGAGTAAGTTAGATGCACAGAAAATGATAATTGGGAGTTTGATTTGTAGATTGATAACTCGAATTAAAACAGCAAGTTATGTTATAGTAAAAAAAATCAACCAAGTAGGTTTCCTAACTGACGTTGAAGTGATGAAGTAATATTTAATGAGCATGGACACTGGAAACAAGTTTTAAATGTAGTTTTGTTTGGCTATTTCATAGATACAAAATAAAGAGTATACTTTGTCTACAAAAAAATATACTGTAAGAAAGAATTTGGCACTTTTTTTCAATTTGGCTGTTGATGATCAGGATCATTTGACTTTTTCTGTTAGTTCATACATGTATGTCTTAGTTCTGTTCAGGTATAGGTGTAATTCAAATTGAAGTAGCAATTTATATCATATGTGAAATGTACTATTAGCCTCCATGTGATGTTTCATTTGCTTATCCGTATACTTCCTATTGGAAATAAATGGGAATATAAGATTTTATTCTAATTTTTTTTTCTGAATCCTCCATAATTTACTAAAATTTGAGACTGAGCGTGACTTCATTAAAAATTTTATAATCTTAATTGTTTGTATATTTTGTTCATTCCTGATGTGTTTGTGTTTGTAACATTATAACACCAACCTGTTTCTGATTCTGAATTTAAAATAAATTGAAATGAGGAGATTCACTAATTGTCTATAAAATCAGAATTCATGAAATGCACAATATCTTAGCAGTCCATCACAATAGGGTACTGTCAAAATAATGAAATTTATAATGAAGTATGTAAATACAGGCATTTTGTCCATCCTTAAATCCGTAATGTCTTATAATCAAGCAGGATAATTATGGATGGTTTATGCCCGTTATTTTCTATGAGTATCGTTTTTAACAGTTATTCGTTTATAGAGGATAGAAATCTTGTATCTGATAATCACTTTTATAATACATGTCCCCTTATAAAACAAACAGAACAATCAAGATTTGGATCTCTCTATTCATTGTCTTTTAAAATTTGCGAACTTTGCTTTTTGGAAACGCAGCCTTTTCTTTCTTTGCTTGCATCTAAGTTTACATACATTATCTATGAATAGATATGTGATATTACAGATACTGATTTCACAGTAGATATTTGTATCTAGTATTATGGAATTTTTATTTTTCAGTACCCTGGGGGCTTCCATGGACAATTGGACTACGCCAGACGGAGAGAGAGCGATGCATAATGGAGAGGTCTCGTTGTAACTGGATCAATTCTCCGTATCACATGACAAGATTTGAGAACTAGTGATATTTAGAATGTCTAGAATCATAACTTTCTTGCTCAGCATTATGCATTTTATGTTTTTGTATATTTTATGTTCATACAATGATGACAAGCTACATGTGTTAGTATTATGTTTTGTTTAAAGTTTTGTGCTTTATTAACTACACAAAGTGATTCTGATTAAAGAAAACAATCAAACTGTACATAATATGATGAAATACCTCCGATTGCTCACATGTTCAGACAAAATTACTTTTTTTTCTTCTTTCTTGACCAGATTATTGTAGGAAGTAAATAACTCACACAAAGACAAGTTAGACAACTTACTTCAAATACATGACATATATCATTATATGATAAATTAATAGAAAAAGATGACTTGATCAAGTAAAACCAAGATAGACTGTAAATGCATCGTATACAATTCTGCATTTTAAAGGATTCATTTCATAATATGACAGCAGAGTATTTAATCACCAAAACTTTCCCTTTCTCTTTGATCTCTCACGATATAGAGTTAACCTAAATTATTTCATACAAACATGTACTAAAATTCCTTGTGACTCATTAATTCATTTTGAGAAAAGATAAAGGTTCATAAATGTTAGTTTATCATGTGTCTAACAATTAACTCTGCTTATATTATTTAATTTATGCCTTAGAAATAAAATGTTTTTTCATATGTTACAATTTTAATGTTTTTTTTTACTTTAACTTGTAAAAAGTCACAAAGATTATTGTAATTAAACATTAATCACCTACTTTGAACCAGTAACTTGTTTTGAAGAAAAAGCAGCCTTGTTGCTGCATTATAAGATTTTTATCAGTAGATTTATTTGTACATACATTGAGAGAAGGTAAACAAATAAACATCACTGTCCCTCATATTAACAAATTTGTACATGAGATTGGATACAGGATACAATGAAATTGTTCCTTACTGTACGTGTTATGATATACATGTCATTGTTCTTAACTGTAATATATGTGTAATGGTTGTATGGAATAAGATATTTTCATATGGATTCAGAAAGTCATAGAGAGATGATATGTAATTTTGTGAACCTGTTAAACAGGCTGTCTTGTTTCTTAGTACATTGTACATGTAGGAGAAATGTCTGCACAGTAAGACAAATTCTGGAAACAACTTTTGACATGATGAACATACATGTAAATAAAATCAGATCATGAAATCGTAATACCTTTTGTTTTGTACAATTATCACTATTATAAACATGTATTTTGAAAATAAATGTATATTTTTCTTTATATAAAAATTCTTAAACATAAAGATTTGTGGAATACTGGCTAGAGTTTTACATAATGCATGCTTTTCATAGTTTTACGTTCATATATTATTTGTAAATGATTGTGATGGTAAAAACTGAAATTATACAAGCTTTGAAATATGTTGTGAGAATTTAAGGAGGTATGAGTGTGAACTGCATTTTCAGGGAATAATAGAAATTGAAAATAATTGTCTACATATAAAACAATATTCCTTCCTTCATCGATTGCAATATTTCATGAAAAAAAGAGTGTAGCCGTTTGTCCCCTATATACCGACAAAAAAGGGAGGTAACTCTGCACATCTTTTTCTAAAACAATGTCCAAACTTTGGACTTTATTTTAGAAATCAACGTAACACAGTGCGAAGTAAATTTTTATCCATTGACGTAGCAAATTAAGTAAATTTATCATTTTCGAAAAAAATGTTTTTGTTGCTATGGTAACCATGCTGGAGAAGGACATTGATTTCATCCCATTTTTGGCCAGATTGCAAAGCAATTCCGGTCTATAGATTGACGATGTCCGTCTGTCCGTCCGTGGTTAAAGTTCCTGGTTTAAGCAAAATCTAAGGAACTGTATACAGTAGAAACCTTATATTATACATATAGGTTGCCCATGACAAGACCTTTCAATTTATGCCATAACATTTGACCTAGTGACCTTGACCTTGGACTTTGACCTAGTTAAAGATTTTGGTTAAAGTTCCTGGTTTAAGCAAAATCTAAGGAACTGTATACAGTAGAAGCCTTATATTATACATATAGGTTGCCCATGACAAGACCTTTCAATTTATGCCATAACATTGGACCTAGTGACCTTGACCTTTGACTTTGACCTAGTTAAAGATTTTGGTTAAAGTTTCTGGTTTAAGCAAAATCTAAGGAACTGTATACAGTAGAAACCTTATATTATACATTTAGGTTGCCCATGATGAGACCTTTCAATTTATGCCATAACATTGGACCTAGTGACCTTGACCTTGGACTCTGACCTAGTTGAAGATTTTGGTTAAAGTTTCTGGTTTAAGCAAAATCTAAGGAAAAGTATGCAGTAGAAACCTTATATTATACATGTAGGTTGCCCAATGACGAGATCTTTCAATTTATGCCATAACATTGGACCTAGTGACCTTGACCTTGGACTTTAACCTAGTTAAAGATTTTGGTTAAATTTCTGGTTTAAGCAAAATCTAAGGAACTGTATGCAGTAGAAACCTTATATTATACATTTAGGTTGCCCATGATGAGACCTTTAAATTTATGCCGTAACATTGGACCTAGTGACCTTGACCTTGGACTTTGACCTAGTTAAAGATTTTGGTAAAAGTTTCTGGTTTAAGCAAAATCTAAGGAACTGTATGCAGTAGAAACCTTATACATGTATTATACATGTAGGTTGCCCATGATGAGACCTTTCAATTTATGCCGTAACATTGGACCTAGTGACCTTGACCTTGGACTTTGACCTAGTTAAAGATTTTGGTTAAAGTTTCTGGTTTAAGCAAAATCTAAGGAACTGTATACAGTAGAAACTTTATATTATACATGTAGGTTGCCCATGATGAGACCTTTCAATTTATGCCGTAACATTTGACCCATTGACCTTGACCTTGAACTTTGACCTAGTTAAAGATTTTGGTTAAAGTTCTTGGTTTAAGCAAAATCTAAGGAACTGTATGCAGTAGAAACCTTATATTATACATGTAGGTTGCCCATGATGAGACCTTTCAATTTATGCCGTAACATTGGACCTAGTGACCTTGATCTTGGACTTTGACCTAGTTAAAGACTTTGGTTAAAGTTCCTGGTTTCAGCAAAATCTAAGGAACTATACAGTAGAAACTTTATATTATACATGTAGGTTGCCTCTGACAAGACCTCTCAATGTATGCTGTAATATTTGACTTAGTGACCTTGACCCAGTTGGTGACAAAAACTTACTTTGCAATCCGGCCATACCGTCTTTAGCAGTGTTTTATTGATAGTAAAAATTGCATGAAAAGCTTAAAAACATTAATTTTCGAAGTAGTTGGCATAATAGAATTTTGATAAAAAGTTTCTTTTATCATCTAGTGATACATGCTAAAGATAAAAAAATAATTTATAGAAAAAAGAGTGTAGCCGTTGTAAAGATATTTAGCTTAGAATTCCTCTGACCAAGCCTCTGGATATGATAAATCTGTTGCTTATGATTGAAAATGGAAAGTTGTTATATATCTATACATTTTATCAGAAATGTCTTATAATCTGGACTTCAGACTACAAATTTGAGTCATATTCTGATCAATTTCTTATTCATTTTCCCAACACTTAGCGCTTTTAAGCACAGACAACGTCACGTGACGTAGTGCACATCATGACGCTCACTTTAGGTAATGCTCGGCGAGATTGTTAATCTCAGTGAATGAGAAAAAATGGATGTTTTAGATTCCTATTTGTATGCTTCTTCTCTATATCATTTCTCTCAAAATTGATTTTGCGGCACCTACACGTATCTATTTATTCATTTACATGTAGTTTTGACATTTGTACATATTGTACCAGATTCAAAAAAAAAAAATGTAGCAACTTTAGTAGAACAACGATACGAAGGATCTTTTAGTCTCTTGATAAGTTTGCTTTGAAATAATTTATCTAAAGTTAGCTGAGGCACATTTCTAGTTTCATTTTACTAAGTGCTGGGATTAGAAGGGGGGGGGGGGGGTGTCGGTATGATCAAATAATTCCGCTCTGTAAAGTTGTCATGGCGTGAAATAATGTAAGACAAACTGAATTACCTGACTTCTAAAGAACAAGCACAAAGCGCTTTCATAATAATTCGCGGAAAAATATAACAACGTCATAATTCGGTATGACGTCAAATAAACTCTCCTTGATGACGAAAACTATATGCCAAGGGTAAAACGATGTCTTGATAGAAGCGTATTTTCGATGTAAACAAGGATATATATTGCTCGTAATTCGAAATGCATAGCTCTTTAATCTAGAGGTATATTCAACCATTAGTTCAATAACTTTTTGTCCCCCGCTTTCGCGAAAGCGCGGGGACATTAAAACCGGTTCGTTCGTCCGTCCGTCTGTCCGTCCGTCCGTCTGTCCGTCAGTCACAAAAACTTTAACCTTGTGCATAACTTTTGAATGGTAAGTGATAGGGCTTTGATATTTCACATGTGTATTCCTTGTGACAAGACCTTTCCATGGATACCAAAATTTTTGACCTTGTGACCTTGACCTTGGACTTTGACCTACTTATTAAAAACTTTAACCTTGACCATAACTTTTGAATGGAAAGTGATAGGGCTTTGATATTTCACATGTGTATTCCTTGTGACAAGACCTTTCCATGGATACCAAAATTTTTGACCTTGTGACCTTGACCTTGGACTTTGACCTACTTATTAAAAACTTTAACCTTGACCATAACTTCTGAATGGAAAGTGATAGGGCTTTGATATTTCACATGTGTATTCCTTGTGTGAAGACCTTCCCATGGATACCAAAATTTTTGACCTTGTGACCTTGACCTTGGACTTTGACCTACTTATTAAAAACTTTAACCTTGACCATAACTTTTGAATGGAAAATGATAGGGCTTTGATATTTCACATGTGTATTCCTTGTGACAAGACCTTTCCATGGATACCAAAATTTTTGACCTTGTGACCTTGACCTTTGAGTCCAACCTACTTTTCAAAAAGCTATAACCTTGTTCATAACTTTTTAATGGAAAATGATAGGGCTTTGATATTTCACATGTGTATTCCTTGTGACAAGACCTTTCTGTTCGTAATAACATTCTGACCTTGTGACCTTGTCCATGGAGGTTGACCCACAAATAAAAAACTTCAACCTCGACCATAAGTTTTTAATGGTAATTTAAATCATAGGTCTTAAATATTTCACATGTGCATACCTTTTCATAAGCCCTGTCCCTTGGAAACAAAACACAAGTTTGGACCTTTTGACCTTTTCTTGGAGTTAATATTTCATATTTAGAATGTTGATAATATATGAGATATATTATTAAAACTTAAGAATGGGGGGATGTCTGTATGCATTTCTTTAAAGACAAACACCCAAAAGCGGGGGACCACAATTCCTTGAATTTGATTTTCATATTTTGTTTTCTTTACGACATCGAGACAGTTTACGTTTGATTTGTTCACGCTCATACCCTCTTAAGTGTAGAGATATTTGTCAGTTTAATTTTACAGAAGAGAACATTTCTCTTCAAATATCTGTCTCTATTCTTAGATCTATTTCATTATCGGGAATGTTGCAAAGATTTACGCATACACTTGTATTATTGTATCGGTATTAATGGACTGAAGGGTTGCTTTGTAAATATATATTTTGAATACTCATGCATGTACTGTGTATATATATGTCTACTAGATAAAATGGTCTACTAGAATTATAACTTTTGTCTGTTGAGTGTTGAGTTGTCATACAACATAAATGTATAGTAAAGGAATGTAGATAAAGTTAGAATGGATATATTTTATAAACTTTTCCATAAAGTTGAAGGGGTAAATTATTTCATCATATTGTCCTTCTGTCTGTCCATTATGCTGTTGTCCAGTTTGACAAAAATGTTAAAAACTTTTTTAAGAGGGGGGGGGGGGTATATTTGGCTGTCCATTGTGCTGTTGTTAAAAAACTTTTTTAAGGGGGGGGGGGGGTAATATTTAAGATTAAAATGGAATAAAATGTGGATCACAAAATTTTTCATCCTTTTTTTTTTAAGGTATAAAGGTTTAATAACTAAATTTTAACATATTATAGTCAGCATGGAATCTTGACATATTTTAAAACTAAGACCTAAATTACATTTAGTTGTTAGATGATTAAGAAAATTTCTATTGTCAAATTAGTTAATCACACTTTGAAGAACTTGTTTAAGAGTTCAAAATATTTACATGTATAGTATTTGAAAGAAAAGGAATACTTGACTTGTCAGATGTAAAATACATATTTTTGACGTAAGACATGTATGATGGACTGATGTACCGGCCTTTGACATTTTTGTGTTACCTGCATAACATAGCGATACTTGGGGATCATGTTTTATGTAGTGTATATTGTGTTTTTATATTGACCTTTGACCATAGTCATAAAATTGTACATTTTTGTTAATTCATTTTGTTACCAAATCAGATTAATACTTTAAGATTTTATAACTTATCTCTACTTAATGTGTTGTGCAGTATTTTCCTTTTTAATTTCATAAATCCATTTTTGCCCAATAGAAGGCTTCAACTGTTGGCTGTCTTTTAGTCTGTAGCAAAATTAGAAGAAAAGTATTAATTTAGGTATTATTGAGTGACAAAAAGTTAAAGAGCTTAGATGCAACCCTTTCAATTGTGCATAATTGATAAGAAAATTCATAATGTCACAATACATTTTTGTTGTTTGACCAAGGTAAAACATTGTGATGTCATCAAATTTATCACTTTCTTTCCTGCATTTGGAAGGGTAATTAATATTGTACAAAAACATTTATATGAAAGACTTTCCTGCCAGTATTTGAAGTTTCTGACCTTGTCATTAGTGTTCCACTAGTATATCTTGTTTTAAGCCTCCCTTAATTGTGACAAATTTCATTCATATGGTGCCTTTTGTAGTGTACATTTTGTAAATGCTTTTTCGTAGTTCTAACCTATCGCATGCATATGAAATGAGATTGTAATAATTTGTAGCGATCAATGATTGTGAGTGAATTGTCATCTACCAAGGTAATGGAGAGAAAACTGAATATTGTCGTTGAAATATTGCTTTTTACCGTCCCATATTTTCTATTTTTACCCTACTTTCATATTGCCACATTACCACAGAATGTTAAACACCTTGTTTTCTAGAGTAATGCTTTGAAATTTTCTTTTTTGTATCATTAAGGTTGTCCTATATAATGTACATGTATACAATGTATTGTTTTCTCTTTTAAACAATGGGGAGATTTATTATAAAAATGTTTCTTTTTAGCTTACATCATAAAATGTTTATTCTTAGTGTACGTGGCCAAAAATGATAATGTATGACACCTGTATATGGCCAGTGTGGGTAAAATATTGGGTGGGTGGGGTTTGAATGTTTTTTTCAACTGTTAATGACATTAATTTTGGTTCATTGTGCATTTTATGACAATAATAACCATTAAATATTAAATAACAGAATGTTTGTCTTGTGTCTTTGATATCACGGATTGAAGATTTATAGGTCATCAATGTTCACGATTTTATGACAGTTTTAAAATATCTTGACATTTCATGAAGATAAGCTTAAAATGCATCAAAGATGCAAAGTGCCGAGTTGCAAAACTTGAATGGTCTCGACAGATGGGAAATGTCACAGGCACGTTTCAGGTTGATACACATTCAACATTCATATGTAATTCGGAAACCATTTTCAATTACCTGAGTCCTATGACCTTGACCTTTGACTTTTTGATGCCAAAATCAAAAGGGGTCACCCTTGATTCATGGAAAACATTTCCAGAACATTTCATGATCATAGGTGCAATACAGGCTGAAATATTATCTGAAAACCATTTTCAATCATCAGTGATATGAGCATGACTTTTGACCTCAAAATCAAAAGGGGTCACCCTTGATTCATGGAAAGCATTTCTGGCAAGTTTCATGATTATACATGCTATACAGGCTCTAATATGGTCCGAAAATCATTTTCAATCATCAGACCTTGTGACCTTGACCTTTGACCTTTTGACCCATAAATCAATAGGAGTCATCCTTGATTCATGAGAAATATTTCTGGAAAGTTTCACGATTATAGGTGCAATACAGGTTCTAATATGGTCCAGAAACCATTTTCAATCATCTGAGTCCTATGACCTTTACCTTTTACCTTTTGACCTCAAAATCAATAGGGGTCATCCTTGATTCATGGGAAACATTTCTGGCAAGTTTCATGATCATAGGTGCAATACACCCTCTTGTATCATCCGGAAACCATTTTCAAACATAGAAGTACTATGACCTTTGACCTTTTGACCCCAAAATCAATAGGGGTCATCCTTGATTCATGGGAATCATTTCTGGCAAGTTTCATGATCATAGGGGCAATACACCCTCATGTATCATCCGGAAACCATTTTCAAACATCGCAGTACTTTGACTCATGGTGACTATGTGTATGAAATTTCATTGCACTAGCATGCATCATACTTGACTTGTTGCACGGTCTACGTTGTAGACGGTAATTAACACCTTTCCAGACGGTGCAATATTTTTCATTGTGAAGCAATGATTAAATAAATGATTGAACCAATCATTGAACGATCGAATGAACCGTTTATTGTCCTTAACTGACCCGAAGTCAACTGTCTTCCGTTTTGAAAAATGGAAACGCATTTTCCCTGTAGAATTATTACAAACATCACTATAAGCTGAGAAGGACATCCCGCGACTTACAGATTTGAATTACTTTCATCAAAGTCATGGGCGAATCTAGATTTTTTTTCCCACATTGAATGGGGGGGGGGGGAAGGAGGGGTCCAATTAACCTATGTTTGTGAAAAAAAAATTATTTGAAAAACGGCAAATTCTAGGGAGGGGACAGGATCCTGAACCCCCTAGCGCCCTCTAGATTAGCACTTGAATGAATAGGATCCGCTATAAATGGAGTCAGACAAAAGTAAGATTTCGATCGAATAATTTTGTACTGACCGGAACCATTGAATAGCTTTGAACAGAACACAAATAATAGCGGAAGATTCCAACAGTTTCGAATATTTTATGGAAAATTGTACAGAAAATCCCCGACCCCACCTCCTTTAATTCGCTTATTAGGTATAGTATCTTTAGTTTTAATACCGTGATAGTTTCTTTTATTTTCTCTCATTCAATTCAAATTCTGGAAATAATTCTTTTAATTTCTTTAAAGTAATTTTCTTTCAAATCAAGTTTTAAAATGCGTGAAATTCTGATCTCTGTATGATGTATATTGTACATTTGTCTTTGTCATTGTTTACTGACCATGAGTAGTTTTCTCTTACCGTTACGTACTAGGAATGACGACTTATAATTACTCAATCATTGGTGAAAATTGTTTGATGGCCTAACAATTGCCGTGCAACAAGTGGGTTATTCAACTGCTCCTCGGGCTACGCCCTCGGAGACAGTAGAATAACCCTTACTTATAGTCCAGAAACCATTTTCAAACAACGGAGTGCCATGACCTTGACCTTTGGCCTTTTGACCCCCAAATCAATAGGGGTCATCCTTGACTCATGGTGAGTATGTGTATGAAGTTTTATTGTACTAGCATGTATCATACTTGAATTATAGTCCAGAAACCAATTGTTGACGCCTGCCCGTCCGCCCGCCCGCCCCCCTGCCCACCTGCCCATCTCGCATCATTAAGGGCAGAGTTTTGCAACTCGGCTAAAAACTTGATAATAAAGGTCACTGTATGAACCTGCCTCAGATCTGTATAATAAAGATGCTAACATGTGGGAGACCGATAGTGCTGTCCTATTGTATAAGCTACCAAAAAAGCTTTCAAATTCAGACAGGTTAAGAAGGTCGTACCAAAATTCAGATTAATCAGTATTTCACATAAAGGAATTTTGGTACATGTACAATAGATATTTTGTCTTTGTTAGCAAGCTACATGTATCTATTCTCAGAGCAGGTCGGCTTATGCAATGCTATTTCACACACCTAAACTGTTTTCTGCTTGGGAAAATCTTGCAGTGTAACTTCATTGTTTATTATTAACAAACTAGAAATTTTCGAACAGGAATCCATTATGGAAGATTGTCAAGAACACTTTACATAACATGAGAGGTTGGACTGACCAATGATTTTAAAGTACAATTATATTTTCAAATTGGTATCAGGATCATCTACAGGTCAGAGATGTATATTTTCAGGTCAGAGCTATCTATGCATTGTATTATCTACTCTTTAGATATTTTCTTACAGTGCAAAGCTTCGTTTAATTATTTCTCTGACACGATATGGAGTTTTTTTTTACCATGTGCTGGGAAGGATTTTCTCCCTCAATGTCCCATGAATCTCTTGAGTAATTTAGTGTCAAGATGTTTAAGCAGTGCAGCACTCCTGTGAAGTCAGCCGGATCAAACATTATCCTCCATGATGCACATCATGTAATTCTTAATTTCAGCCAGTTTTGGTGTCTTACAGAGTCTCAGTCTGTTGATTGCATTAGAGGAGCTGATGACAGATGTTATAATAAACGTATATTAACTTAGATGGCAACATTTGAGCTAAGCCAATCACAGGCTCTGAAATTGCAAGTCTTATTTGTGAAGAATCTGTGAAGAAACCGTCTTCATGGATCCTGCATACTACAGAAGCTGAACAGTATATACTTGAAAAATATGTGGTCCAAGCGTGGCTCGAACTCGAGACCTTCAGCATGTTATCCAGCATGCTAACCAGGCACGCTTTCACTATGCCGACGGAGTAGTTGCCATCCAAGTCAGTTAGCAGGTAACTTCTTATTCACGTAGAAACTTTAAATTACCTTCTAACCTATACATAGTTGAAGGTTTTATAACTTCTAAGACCATATCAAGGTCATTTCAATGTCTCATATCATGAACAGATTCATATGTTTTCTTCAAAATTTTGCCTAGTTTTGTGAAAATTTCCAGTACACAGCAAAGAAGTTGTCATGACAAGGTGATTCTTACAGACTCAGATAAGAAACCTGAATTCCTGCTTAACTGGTAAACTAGGATAAACTAGACCAAATACACTGATGAGAGAAAAATAATTTAATCACCATATTATTGTGTACTATATCACCTATTATGCTATAAAACACTTTTCTAAATTTTCATTACAGTATGTCTTCAATGCATGAAATCATTTAAGGTATAAATACTTAAAGTTGCCAACTAGATTAAGTAATCAACTTCTATAAAAAACAAAAAACACAAAAAGTTCTGATTGCAAAGAGATAGATCCATCTTCGACAAATATGGTAAATCATATAGACTTTTCAAACCAATCACTGTGCATTCAATATGAGCTGTTCTTATTAGGCCTTTCCTAGGTGTGGATATTAACACATATTATGTGTTTTTCAATTTGATTTTACTAAGGGGGGTAAATCAAAGTGCAAATAGTTTTCTGTACTACAGCTGCACTTGGCCCATATTAGTAATCCATTTATGACTATCCTCTATTGATTCTAGCTGCCGTAAAATATATTGTTCAAGAACAGTATGTTATGTGATCCTGACCTTTAAAGTGACCTTAACCCATATTAAGTGTTGATTATCATCATGCATGACTATACCTGCAAGTTTAATAGAATTATGATGCATATCAAGTATGTTATAACCTTGTGAAATAGTAACAGACTGATTGCAGATGGAGGCCAATATAAGTCCCCCTAGTGTTGCTGGTTACATAAAAATACAAAGTCTGCCTGACATTAATTACTTGGTTTTTACCAATAAGCAGAGTTAACATCCTCTTATTATACACCACAGTAAAAAATTTCTTGACAGACTTTACTCTATGGTGATTGTTCTAAGGTCAAGGTTACTAGATGAAAAGTCTCTGTATAAAACTGTTATTGTAATAATAATGTGAAATGTAAAGTCCTATCTCTCAGCCTGCTTTCAGAACTCTGAACAAAATAACCGAGAGGTCAAAGTCAAGGTCAATGGGCCAAATGTCTTACACAAAGGTATCAAAATGTATAACGACTTTGTTTTAATGAATGTTTGTATGTAGAGGATATAAGATGCTATAAAAGAAATCTGTTTTTAAACTTCATAAATGGGTGGACAGTAATACAAACCAGAAATTCCCACATATCCCTAAAAACTCAGTTTTCAGGGAGTATGATGAGATGTTTATTCTAGTGAATGATGCTCCTTAAATTAATACACACATACATAAATAAATCATGAAATAAATAGCAATTCAATTACAAATATACATACACACTAAGTGGCACATCCAGATGTGACAAATCATTAAAATATCAGTATATGCAAATTAAAAAATTCTTAAATCTCATTGATAGACATGATTAAGACCTCCCTTACAGGAAGAATATGTAGATATTAATTACTCCCTAAAAATCACTCCTTTCCATTCAAACTGGTTTTTTTATAACCCCCCCCCTCCCCCACACACATTTTCTTATCAACTCCATAGGATTTTTGTTGTTGAGTTTTTCAAAACTTAAATTTGGATTTTCTGGATAATTTTTCAAATAGAAACCTGTTTCTGCAGTTAAACAAGACATTTTCTAACCTCGGCCTACTTTCCAGTTAAAATTCTTATTACAGGCTAAAATCTTGGTCTCAGCCAAAGTGCAAAAAATGCAATAAGAATTATGGAAAGATGAAATAATGGTACATGTACAATATGTCATGTTTCTCTTTCCTTAAGATGGAGCCAATCATACTGAATAACCAATGCAGATATCAGTTGTCTAGTAAACATCAAAGACAAAATCCATTTGTGTACCATAAAATCAGAAAAAAATATTATATTACAAGTTCAGTCAGTGTACTTTTACCTTTCACATATGGCATTTAATGCAGCTTTCGATATAATCGATTCAAAGAGATGAAATTTCTGATTCTGAAAGTAACAATCACTTTAGAGGGATGTAAATCCTTCATAACAATGCTGCCATGAGCGAGAGATTACTTAAACATGGTAATTACTTTATTCTATCAATCTCTCAAGGTTTGTAGAAATGAGACAGTCTGTCATTATTGTCAGATTCATGGTAAAAATACAACTGTGGACTTTAGTCTATTCATCAACCATAATTCAAGTAACATACATGTATCATTGAAATCCTAACATACCAAAACAAGCACTTATCTTTCTCTAAAGAACAGATTGATCTTCCAGTCTCTCTCTTTATATAAAGGAATGATTCCTGTCTATAAGACTATTACATTATATTAACCATCAACAATCAGGGAGTATCAGCTTTATAGTCTTTTGACTCTTGTCGTTGAACGGCAGGCTTTTCTCCAGACTTTGGTCGTTCAGTGGTTTTATTGCCATCATTCTTTTTTACTTCATTTTTAGTATCGTCAGCAGTATTTTCTGCCTCTACACTGTCCTGTGCAGCAAGCATGTATCGAGTTTCATTACTGTCCGAGTCGTCCCAGGTAGGCGTGTCGGGCTCACTGTCCGTCATCTCTAACGTACCGTCAAACACACGAGGGATGTATTGATACAGGTTTACTGAATACTTGGATTTCTTAGGCTTCCTGCTGACAACATTTTTCTCATATTGCTGTATTAAAGTCAGTATATTGCCTATAAAAAGAAATCAAATACAATGTATATAATTCAAGTTGTGTCTTATAAAAAGATCATGTGCTATGACGTTAAGTTAGGCAGAATAGAATTAATATATACTGAAGTTAGCTCTGCAACACACAAGAATTCTGATAGAAAAATAATTTAAGTTACATTAGTGTGTAGTTATTTCCTTTATTTATACAGGATAGCACATTTAGCTACAAAATGAACTAGTTTACAATGTGGTCCTGTCTTAAAATATGTACATATGAAGTAAATTAAGTCCATTATGTCACCTTAATGAAATAAAACCTAAATATCACAGTTTATTTACAAAAATACATACCTGTAAAACAACAGGTATGGGGTTAGTAAATTTCATATGGGATGAGAGTGAAGAACTACACACTATGTTAGGTATATATCTTACCAACTGTATATTTTTTTAAACATTTTTATGTCTAAAACAAAATGGTGTCTAAAGCAAAATTTCTAACTTTTTAATTCATGGCTGGTTTTAAAAATTGTCTTCTCTATAATAAAAAGATCAAAAGTGAAGACGGTTTATTCAAAATGAATAAACTGAAAACTGAATTCAAAGGAAATAAAACGCAACAAATTACTATTGACATTTGAATTTTTATGGGAAATCCTCACTATGACGTCAAGAAACAATGGGCATTCATGACGCCATAGTAGCGTTACTGATATAAAGGAGCTGTTAAGATAAGGGCCGTATTTAGCCCTGAATCCCGTGACTTATTTCTTGCGCATGGCAAATCGTATACAGAAAAACATGAATCATTATTGAAATATAATGTATTTGCAGAACTTTTACATGTTTTACATTATGTTAAGAAACTCTTAAGGTTGTAAAATTAAGGTAGAAAGAGGTAGGGGTGCTCGGATAGAAAATTCGATAATATCGACAAAAAACGTATACATTTTTGAATATTTTGTCTAAAATGGATAAATATAAGCTAAAAGACATCTAATATGTCTACATTGCGTATCAGAAATAGATTTCGAACGTTCTACCTCCTTTAATCGGTAAATAATGAAATCCGGAACTTAAAATACGGTCTTATTCTTCATTCAATGGCTACAATGTAAGCCTTTTAGCGCGAAATACACATTGACGGAGAAATAAACATCACTTTTGCTTATTTCGTTCCTAATTCTTGTATCTTTCATTCAATCATATTGAGTACACAATGTTTGATGGATTAAAGAGGAAAAATAGTCAAATGTGCTATATTTAATTGTCAAAAAGATCGATTCTTAAAAAATGCACCCCCCTTTCCATTTTTAGTTTTTCGTCTCTGGGGTAGTGTTCCCCCCGGAGATACAGAACCCCACTTTGCCAAAAAATTTGTATCATGGATACACATCTCCAGTAAAAGTGGCTTTCTGTATATCCGGGGGGAACAATGTTCAATAAAACTTTTCCGTTTTCTATTGATTTCTATGAGAAAAAGATAAGTTTTGACCCCAAAATTAGCAATATTATGCAAAACAGATAAAAAATAACTTCATATTCTGATGGGATGCCGTATAGGTATACATTTTACCAAAAAAGGTTCTTGAAATTTCAATATACAAAATTCCACTTTTCAGGGCTGATTTTACGCCTTATCTTAACAGCTCCTTTGAGCAGCAGGATATAAGATATACACGGCGTTCATGTGGATTATCCAATGGTCTTTCAGAATTTTAAGTGTTGGTAAGATATTGACAGTTATGTCCATGTATAATATTTGAGCAAGAAAGCTATTCAAGAAAAGTCACTATTAATTACCTATTCCTAGGGGATTAGTCTTTGTAAGGTATTGATGGACTTCCGCAAGCTCATCACGTAAAGTCTTATCATCAAAGGTCAGGTAACATACATCCCTTTTAGCATATGAAGCTGCTATCAACTGGATCAAAGCTACATAAAAACAGAACACCAAATAATATCATAATAAAAGCTATATACAAGACACCGCTTAAGACAGTATTAACGGCCGGATTGCTGGCAGCAGACTGTGTTTTGAAACACTATGTCCATTAAAAGCAACAGAGTGCAACATTAATGTCTCCATTCAAAGTTTCAATGTGAAATTCTATACAGTTTTGACACACTTCAGTCTAGTGTGCGAAATTAACGGTGGTCCGATGGCCAATTTCTACAGTAAATCGGATCAATTTTGTTTTATCCAATAAAATGCACAAAAGATTAGATTTTTGGGGTTAAAAAATGGAGACAAAAACGGACAGACAGACAGACAGACGGATGGACAGACGGACGGACAGACAGACATCGCCAAAAATAGAACATCAGTGAAAAAATATATATCTAGAATGGTAGGCTTTCAATAAAACACAGTCTCAATGATATGACTCAATACATGTATTAATTTATTTGAAAACTTTAACATCTTCACCCCACATTTATCTTCTATTTACATGTAAACATTTCCTTGTATAAGGAAAGAAAATCACAGACTATAAGTTTGAGACATGAGATACTATACTATCATGCTTCTGAAGTGTATTGATTTTCTATATCTTCCTAATCATTGGTCACTTTACCTTTTAGTCTCTTGTCGCCTCCGAACGCCCCACATCCCCAGTTCCCTGTACATACTGCACTCAGATTCTCTGCCTTCATACCATGGGATAAAAATCCACAATATGCCTACAAATAAGATGAAAGCATTCATCAGCATGGAAAATCAGTTCTCGCAACTGGAAAATTCGATCTGGCACCCCTGATCTGGCACTGTTGATTGTTCCTTTATGACGTCACAGACAAACTGACGTACATAATTTCACGTGCACATACATTTCGCATGACATTCAGTCATTCTGATGCGTACACAAGAGGAATTTGAAGGTTTCAATGTTGTGCTAGAAAAATAATCAAGCACCACATTTGAGTACCTGATAGAAAAATATCAGTCACTGTTGGGATGGATCAGTGTCCCAATCTCGGCTAACGCCTCGGTTTGTACTTGATCAATTCCACCCCTGACTGATATTTTTCTATCAGGAACTCTTGACCCTACACTTTTCAGTGAAAGAAATGATAAAGATCTTTCTGATCATAAGCAATCACTGTTTTCTATTCATGCATAGTATGAATTTGTCCTTTTGACCCCAAAATAAATAGGGTTCCTGCTTTAAGTTCATTAGCAATCTATCTGCTTAACTTGATTATGCTCTTATTTCCACATTCCACAAAGACCTTTACCATTGATCTTTCTATCCCAAAATCAATAGGGAAAAGTCAAGTAAACAAGAGGAAAGGGGTAGGGCCACGAAACCCCTAAATCAGCCCTGTTTCTTAACATTTGAATTTATTGATTATTTTTTGTGACTTGATACTTTGTGAAGTTCTTTATAAAATTATACTTTAAGATTTTGTAAATAATGTATGTATCAGCAGCTTTGAGCCCTTTGAAAACCCCAAAATTGGCAATTTTTCATCAAATTGCTGCAAAACCTACATGTTTCTTTAAAATTAGCATTGGCCACATGCATTGAGAAACACGAAAAATTTACAAATGAAAGATAACCATTATATCTTCTTGTCATAAAAGTTTTATGTTTTTCGAAGAATAAGACCACGTCCAAATTCTCTGCAAAAGACACATTTTCGAGCATTTTTGACCATGTTTTGTCAATAACTTCAAAATGACGTCACTTTATGACATCATAAGTCTTTCTATGTGCTTCGGTCCATGATATGTTCCTTTTATTAAAAGCGGGAAACATTCTTTATATTTTATGTGATATATCAAGTATTTCTCATTAAGTTTAATTTTAAGGAAAATTGCAGGGCCGTTTTAGGGGCTTCATGGCCCTATCCCTTTTATTTTTCGACTTTGTGTAGGGTGTATGCCAGCCTGTAAATACATACATGTAATTATGTTTTGGATGTTCTGATTAAACAATAATAAAAACTTGGTCTTTTAAGAATTGGTATCTATAAGCTGTAGAAAGGACCTATAACGATGAAAAGGCATAAAATTTGCCCAAAAAAACGAAATTTTGAAGTACTTGTTGGTGAAATACTTTAAATGATAAAACCCCTTAAACATCTGAAGAAATTTTTTCATTAAATTGCTCTAATAGAGAGATATTTGAGTATAAATGTGCTAATTTTGTATAGAAATGAATGAAAATCTGAAAAGTTTTCATGAAATATCGTTCCCCCCCTTGGAACACAACACCACTTCTACCTAAGATGTATTTTCATAGTACAAATTTTCTGTAAAAGTGGAGTTGTGTTCCAAAGGGGGGAACAATAGTCAATTTACAAAAATGTGATTGGGCGGGTAGGGGTGAAGGAAAGATGTGAAATTAACAGAGAATTAGTAATTGGCATTTGATTCGCTTTCGGCAAATAATTAACTTCTTTATTAATAGTTTCGAATTAATCAATATTCAACAAAAAATATTCGTTGTTGTTTACTTTTTCACTATCAAACTCCTTTATTTTGATTTTGGGCATTGATAATTCAACAACCCCTCGCAATAAAAGTTAACATTTAGCGTTGACGACGGATTTAGTACCAGTTTATCTTGGGAAAATGCTCAAAACTTCCTCGGTAATATTCAAAAAGTATTTAGAAAATGTAATAATGGTAAATGTGAAAGAAAAACGATTTTATATACCGAAAAAAAGCTTATTCAAACGATTTTTATAACGGCGGCATTGTTAATTGTACAATATAAGTGAGAGTGAGTGTTCAATTATATATCTCTGGCCACGTGTTTACGGTATGATAAATCCGGAATATAATACTTCGAGAAAATCATGTTTTAGCACGATATTTCTTATCGAATCTTCTTATTGTAGTTCATTTTGACATTTTGATCAACAAAAGCGACCGATTGTTAGAAAATTTTAGGCATTTCACTTGCATTATTTATATCATAAAAAAAGACCCCCACCCTCACTTCTTCGTAAAAATACAGTTTATTTCTCATAATTATGTCAGTAAAACTACTATATTTGATTAAATATACTTGAAATGAAATAATTTCATGTACAGGACACATTTTGAATAATTCTGGTTGAGCTGGTATCGCAAGTAAAAATTGGGCAGATTACGGCTCTTAACATTACAGGTCCTTATGCTATTCTAGGTGCAAAAATAATTGCTCCATATAGAGCCGATTTTAGGGTGGCCTTAAACTACACTTCCTGTCTTCTGGTTCAAATAGAAGAGGGTAACTATTCTCACATATTTTTGACACGCTGGCATTGACAATTAATTTAATGTATAGTTCGTAAGCATTGAAAATGTATATGAGTACAATCTTATTAAAACGCGACTTGAACTTCCGATACTCTCCACATACATGGAGAGTATCGGAAGTTCAAGTCGCGTTTTAATAAGATTGTATATGAGTAATGAGACAAGATTTTGTAAACATTGCGCCCTACAGGATTATTTACCTGACATTCTCCAGTAGGGATCCTCCTCTCCACCTGGACAATTTATGTGTTAAGTTTCTGCACTATATGTCAAAGAATTACTCAAGTTATGGAAAGGAAACAAAATTTGTGAAAACTAACAGACTGACAAACACAGTGAAACCAGTACAGTCAAACCTGTCTTAAAGTGACCCTCTTTTTAGCGACTTCCTGCTTTATGTGACCTTCATTATTCCTCCCGAGCAATTTTCCTATCAAATAAACCTGTATATAGCGACAACCTGTCTAACGCGACAACGACCGTGATTTTTCTGTCCCGTACCCAATTCTGAACCTGTATATTACGACTTTTAGTGTTGCAGAGGACCCAAACTACATAATATTTTACATTAAATATCTTCATCAGTGTCTTTCATGATTAAATCTTCTGTGATCAATAAAATCTGATGTGATTTTATATGTGCAAAACGATTCATCAATAAATACACAAATTGATATATGCAGGGATTCATTTTATGGTATTGCTCTTATACTACGAAAATTTTGTTGGTTAAAGTCAGATAAGCTTGAACCTGTATTCAGTGACCACCTGTCTTATGTGACCTATTTTCTGTCGGCCCTTGCAAAGTCACATAAGACAGGTTTGACTGTATATCCCTCAAGGCCTCAACTTTGTTGGCCGAGTATAATAAGGAAAATAGAAATCATACACTTACCTTATTAAGTTCTCGTCTGATTTGATCCATTTTAAATTGTCTGCCAAACTCTCTAATCACCAATGCATCAATGGCAACCACGTCTGTACATAAACGGCCCCACTCATCTCTATTGGCATAGAAACATCATAATTATCAAAGAAATATTTTTATTTTTATTCAAATATATCAACATTAACAACTAAATACTTGTAAGCATTGAATAAAGAGCAATAAGTTTTGAAAACAGGAAAACTTATTTCAAAAAATGAAAAAAATATGGCGTTATAATTTCAAAAACATTCTCTTTAAAAGTACATTTATCATTTTTAGAATAATTACCTTAGAGTTTTATCGTCAAAATTGCCATCCCATTTAAATGTCTGTGCATAGCCATCATACTTGCTGAATCTCTCACAGCCTACATATATAAAGAGTTTGGTAAAGGAACTGATAAGACAAGGCGTTAAAGTGGAATTTTCAAAATGGGAACTTCAAGAAAATTCTTTCACAAAATTGATGCCAGTTCTTGGTTTCATCATAATCAGCAATTGAATAAGATTTTCCTAAATTTTGAGGCAAAATATGTCTTTTTACTATAGAAATCAATTGAAAATAGAAAAGATTTTTAATACATTGTTCCCCCTCTAGCTACAGAACACCACTTTTACAGAAGGTGTATATCACTAATACACATCTTTTGACAAAGTGGGGTTCTGTAGCAAGGGGGTAACAATGCCCAAGAGATGAAAAACTGAAAAAGGGAGGGTGTTTTTTTTTTTAATCTTTGTTTTAGGATATGATATAAGCAAAGTTTCATTTTTTCCTTTTAAAGTAATTCATTTATTTATTCTAAACATGTTCACATGAAATGCACAAAATTTTGGAATGAAATAAACAAGAGTGTACTGTTTATTTCTACACAGTGTGTATTTCGCGGTAAAATGCCTTACTTTGTAGCCAATGAACACAAAATACAACCGTATGGTCATGCTGGAGATCATTCCCTTTCCTTCAGATTCAAGATTTTATGGATAAAGTTGAGACCAGTCTCTTAAATTTGATTTCTAGTATCTTTAGCCTATAAGTATGACTCAAAGATTATAGATATATCCATATTAGCCAGATAGTTCTTAATTTTCAACTTTTTTTTTTTTATTGATATTAGCTATTCTTTACATGGCTACCCCCTACTCGTTAAGTATCTAGAAATAAGCTTACCAAAGTAAAAGTTGTAGGAGGATTCTCCAAATCTTATAAGTGCTATATTTAGCCCTGAATCTCATCAAGTATTTCTTGTACACAATGATTTATACGCAAGAAAAACTTGATCATTACTAAAATGCAATTTATTTGGAGATTCCTCCTACAACTTTTATTTTGTTAAGCTTATTTCTAGATACTTCCAATGTCTCTTTGCTGTATGTCACATGATACACGTACATGTACATGTCTGTGTAAATACTTATACTAGACTTCAAACAGGATTCACCAAAACCATTAATTTTGTAACCTTATAAAAAGTAGATCTTAGAGCCAATCAACTTCTTATCTTTTCTGTTGTATACTGAATAGATTACTTGCCGAAATTCATAATGGCTGACAAAACGATGAAAAATGTCTGAGGTAAGCAATTTTTGCGCACTTTTTTATTGTTACTTCTCAATGAGATTGACGTCATAATAAAACATAGGTAATCACAGATTATGAAGCTCACCTCGTGGCAGCAAAATTCAATTCAAACATATTTCTTAGTACATGTATATTGGCTTTTAAAGGCAAATTTATTCAAGTGGAAAAAGTAGGTCAAGGTCATTTTATGAAAGTCTGATCAAAGATACATCCAATATGCAAGTTTGGTACATGTAGCACTTATACTTTGCTCAATATTGGCGTTTAAAGGCAAAATCACTCAAGCGGAAAAAGTAGGTCAAGGTAATTTTATGAAAGTTTGATCAAAGATACATCCAATATGCAAGTTTGGTACATGTAGCACTTATACTTTGCTCAATATTGGCTTTTGAAAGCAAAATCACTCAAGTGGAAAAAGTAGGTCAGATGCTGCATGGGTCCATCTTGGCATCTAAAGATGAATCACTTGTGCAAGTTTGGTTACTGAAGCATCAGTACTTTGTCAGATACTGAGCTACCCCAAACTTCTTAACCAAGCCACTCTGAGCTACCCCAAACTTCTTAACCAAGTCACTCAAGCGGAAAATGTAGGTCAGATGCAGCATCTGATGCATAGGTTCACCTCAGCATCCAAAGATGAATCACTTGTGCAAGTTTGGTTACTGTAGCATCAGTACTTTGCCAAATACTGAGCTACCCCAAACTTCTTAACCAGACACAGACAGGAAACCGGACGCGGACACGGACGCGGACGCAGACGCGCAGGGGTATAGCATAAGCTCACTCAACTTTGTCGAGGTGAGCTAAAAACAACGCCAAAAGATGTCGACTCGGACATTTTGAGCTTTTTTATCAAAATCGGCAAATGGTCTAATGCATAGAGATCAAAGGGTTATCATTATTCAAAAGTAATACTGTAAAATCATAAATTTTCGTTGGGGATTTAATTTTGTTATTTTCGTGGGTAGTAAAAAACAATGAAATTAAATCCATGACGAAAATTTGCTTTGACTTTGATGGATATAAATACGTGATTGAGATTTTACTGACCATGTCCTACGTTATTGACACATGTTTGTTACTTTCACAGTCTGTTTAAAATGTGCTCAAACTTTCTAATTACGGTTGTAGCCAAACAAACAATTAAATTGCCAACCACATGATT
Source organism: Pinctada fucata (assembly GCA_028142955.1). Classification (NCBI taxonomy): domain Eukaryota; kingdom Metazoa; phylum Mollusca; class Bivalvia; order Pterioida; family Pteriidae; genus Pinctada; species Pinctada fucata. The sequence goes on along the minus strand of AP027103.1, from coordinate 83,233,381 downwards.
GTTTGTTAAAACCGGCAAGACGGGAAAAAATTTGAAAATGCAAGGACAAGCTATGTTTGGGCAGGTAAGAGCTCGGGGGTAGCGAGTTTTATCTATTCTTATACACGACAAACTCATTTTCATATTACATTTCAACTTTCCGGAAGTATGTTTTATCGTCGCCACGTATTCTATAACGAGAACACAAACTCGGCAAAGACACATCTTGATGAAGTTTATTCAATTGAAATTTTGTTAAATCGGTCGGTGATTATCATCAACAATAGGAAAGATAACATTGTCTGAGTAAAATGATAAGAAAAAAAACGTACACTGACATATTCTTTCACTCGTTTAAAGTAATTTACGGCATTTTATTTCTTTCATTCTATTCTTTTATTCAATGAAAAAAAAAATTTGAAAGACAGAAATCGATGAAATTAAATGTCAACGAAAACAGTTTCAGTGACCTTAAACAACGAAATTTTAAACCCACGAAAATAAATGATTCTACAGTATGTATCATTCACATGACCTTTACTTCAGATTGAAGCATTTTGAAAACAATGCTGATATATTTTTTTTTCAAATTCTGAGCAGTATCATTCAGAATCAATGAGTGGGTAATATTTATCAATAAAAGGTACTTAAACTTCCTTAACTAGAACAACTCGTATAGCACAAAATTAATTTGTTAATAGTTAAAAGATAAATTCTTACCATACATAATTAAACTTTCGTTTTTCTCTAAGCATTCTGTAAACAGCCTAGTAACTAACATCTCTGGACAGATAAGGAACCTGATTTCCTCCTGGACACATCCCTGGCCTAATACACCTCCTCCCAGAATCTTGTTGGCAAAATCAACCTACATTTTAATCAGGAATGTTACGTGTAAAGCAAGAACACTTCAATCTTTCTGCCTAAACTTTATGATCATAAACTATTTCATTGAATAATTTCAATTGGAGAATGAATCCAAGTAATAAATATTTTTCCTTACTAGATTTATCCTAGTTTTTACATTTTTCCTCTAGACCACATAGAGAGAACTCCTACATCACAAATCCATATCACATTTACTTGTTGAATTAACAGACAAATGAAAACCTTTGACATGCCTTCTCATTTTTCACCTTTAACACGCCTTCACATTTTTTTACCTGTAACATGTCCTCACATTATTCAGCTATAAGATGCCCTTACATTTTTTACATGTAACATGCCTTCATATTATTTACCTGTTACATGCCCAACATTATTTACTTGTAACATGCCTTCAAATTGTCTACTTGTATGATGCTCTCACATTATTTACCGGTAACATGTCTTCACATTATTTACCTGTAACATGATTGTCATCACATAATTTACATGAAACATGTCTTCACATTATTTACATGTAACATGCATTCACATAATTTACCTGTAAGATGTCTTCACATTATTTACCTGTAACATGCCCTAACATTATTTACCTGTAACATGTCCTAACATTATTTACATGTAACATATCTCCACATTATCTACCTGTAACATACCCTCACATTATTTACCTGGAACATGCCCTCATATTATTTACATGTAACATGACTTTACATCATTTACCTGTAACATGCCTTCACATTATTTACCTGTAACATGCCCTAACATTATTTACATGTAACATATCTTCACATTATTTACCTGTAACATGCCCTGACATTATTTACCTGTAACATGCCTTCACATTATTTACATGTAACATGCCCTCACATTATTTACCTGTAACATGCCTTCACATTATTTACCAGTAACATGCCTTCACATTATTTACCTGTAACATGCCCTCACATTATTTACCTGTAACATGCCTTCACATTATTTACCTGTAACATGCCTTCCCCATCATCCTCTATTGTTCCCTCTGCAGATACATGTAACTTTGTAAGCTTTGTGTCCAGGTTTTTCCAATCAGGAAATTTATCATTTGGTACACACTGCCTCTCAAATGTGACTGTTCCTTTAGGCACTGAAATCAAATTATCTTCTTAACAATCGCATTCAGCATCTGTATTTCCTTTCTTACTACAGTATGACCTTGACATAATAGTGTCAAGGTCATGATCTACACATATGCCATACCCTTAAGTGTATATCTTTAAGTTACACATGTAAGGAAAGAGGGACACAAATTACTTTTGAAAAAAAAATGTGTTAAGTTCTTTATTTTGATAAGGAGGAAAAGAAAGACAAATAAAGAGCCTGAACAATTTGATACCGTAAATCTGGTTATTTTTGCTGTCGATTAATTTTTAGCAATTTTGCAGGTATGATGGATTCGCAAAAATATTTTTCTTAAAAATAAATCCACTTGAATAAAATGATGCTTCCGATACATCAATTTAACAGATACGTACGCGTAACTGTATATGTGGCTTTTATTTATTACCGTTTTGACATTCGGTCTTTGGATGGGTGGGGGGGGGGGGGGGGGGGGGGGGGGGGGGGGGGGGCATTGCATATGTCTCATTCAGTGACAAAAATCACTTGATCTAAATATAAATAGAGCAAATCAAACTTAACAAAAACAAAAGGGTATCACGAATCACGAATGCTTGTCTATGCATTGCGTATAACAATACATAAGTAAACATGAACATGTGAAAAACAGGTACGCTACGCCTATCGCTGAATAGGTGTGAAAATTAAGCCAATAGACAATTGAAGTGGGTCTTTGTTTGCACTGAGGGAGTTAATTACTTCATAATGTAAGTAAACTTTCTCTAATTGAGGCTGTCATTATTGAAATTATCTGCAATCCGTATACTTTTTGGATTTGTGACATTTCAAAAGGTTATCTGCTCCAAATCGGAAAACATACTGCCAATAAAGACAATAAGATAGGAATTTCTGTCCGGCCAGGGTTTTTTTTTATTACTTTCGATTAAAACATGCAGCAATGTTTTACAGCAAATAAGCAAAGTACCATATGCTATAATTTTATTTTTTTGGTCTCGATGGATTCGCAAAAATTAGAATCACAAAAATAAATCTATAGGCTTTTTACTCAAAACCGCAAAAATAAATCGACGCAAAAATTTCCAGATTTACGGTAGGACATGTAGCACTATTAGAACGAGAAAACATGAAAACTACATAATAGAAATTTTCAAAAAAAAAAATAGAAGGTTGGAGAAAAAAATCTCTTTATATCCCTACATGCTTCTTTTAAGTAACAATCAACATTTTCTGAGTGTATATCATTTAGAAAGAATATACATGTAAACCATGCAAAATTCATGTTTTTAGGATTTGCCATTGAAATTCAATATACATGTATATCTTCATAAATCTATTCCATTGACCCAACAGACATTTTGAAACAAAGACACTCAAATATGCTTATGAAATAAAAGATCACCATAAAAAACAAAGCCAAAAAAAAAAAAAACACATTTCAACTTCAGATAATTTAGATCAATAAATGTACTTACTATTTGTTGTTACACGTCGGAAATAATGAATTAAACACTTCAGTTTTTCCAACTTCTTTTGCACTGGATATCCTTCATATAAACTGTAAATGAGAGTAACAACATTTATTTTAAATAATAATGATACTATAGAGCGAGGAAAAAACAAAGAAAATGTATAATTCTAAAACCATACTTTGCATTGTCAATATGTACTTCCATTCTGAATCATAATCCAGTTGGAGAACATTTTGAATATGAAAGTCCAATAATAAAGTGTTTAATAGATATGCACAAACTTAAAGTTTCAGACAGACAGACAAACTTACAGACAGATAAACAAACAAACAGACAGACAGGACAAAAATAATACACCTGCTGATTAACGGCAGCATAGAAATATTCAAAAGATCTTTTTTAATACTATGTTCAAAGAAGATTTACTAACTAACTTCAACATCTTTAGATAAAACATGTTAAATAAAAAAAAAAGACTTATAATTCAGTTGGCTGAAAATATTCTGTAAAGTGTGCTGAATTGTAGCAAGGAAGTTTTTTTTTTTTTTGGCATGCCATACCTGTTAAAGTTAATAGTTGGATAATTACTGAACTCTGAACTGCGTTGTTTGGCATTACGTCTTGGAAAAGTACAAAAGAAGGCATTAGCGAGTAGAGACGCAATCTGCTGCTGGCTGAGACTTAGACTCTGATTTCTATTCTTCTTCAGAAGGGGGATGGGCTACAAAGCAAATGATGATAATTATCTATTATTTCAAGATGCCTTCATCTTAAAGTAAAATTTCAAGCCTAAGATTTATTAGATACAAAAGTGTTTTCTTCAGTTTTTCTAACTGCTCTATAATTCCCTAAAAATTCTAATCTGAATACACGAAGAAAATGTGATGTAATATAGGACAACCAGTCCTAAAGTAAGAATCGTTTGAAAACACTATCTTAAAAGTAAACAGATGAGGTAACTTTAGGGTAAATTTCCAAATCATCAGGAGAGATGGCATTCAGCATGGTTCATAATGAAATTCTATACAAAAATTCCTTGACCATTCCTAGACTCAAACCACACCTCCCATGAATTCATTGACATACAACCAACCAATCGCTATGACCATTATGCTCATTGCTAGCTAAAGAAATCTACTCATGGTAGCCAGTGAACGACTCGGTCAATCAATTAGCAATGTTAAACTAAAGAAATGGACCTACTCGTATTCAGAAATATGGCATTTTGCAATGTTTTGAAACATTGACAAAATCTGCAGGGATATATACTTCGCTTGGAAGACAAGAAACCCATTGATAGTGAAATTGCAACACTTTTTGAGGACTTAACACCAAATTCCATGATTTTCCATGACTGCACCCCCTTTTCAATAATTTTTCAAGACACAAGTCAAATTCAATGACTTTCAATGACCTGTACGCACCATGTTCAGGAAAAGGTTACATCTCGTCATCGGCCTTGTTAGAGAAGCTATAACGGCAAAATTTACAATCTTTGTACCGGATAGATAAGATCAGGGAATATCAAAGCCAGATTTATACAGTTCATACCTGAGTGATCAGATGTGGAAACATCAGAGCCCGATTTACACAGTTCTTACCTGAGTGATCAGATGTGGGAACATCAGAGCCAGATCTACACAGTTCTTATCTGAGTTATCAGATATGGTAGCATCAGAGCTAGATTTACACAGTTCTTACCAAAGTTATTAGATATGGTAGCATCAGAGCCAGATTTACACAGTTCTTACCTGAATTATCACATATCGTAGCATCAGAGCCAGATTTACACAGTTCTTACCTGAATTATCAGATATGGTAGCATCATAGCCAGATTTACACAGTTCTTACCCGAGTGATCAGATATGGTATTATCAGAGCCAGATTTACACGGTTCTTACCCGAGTAATCAAATACGGTAGCATCAGAGCCAGATTTACACAGTTCTTACCTGAATTATCACATATCGTTGCATCAGAGCCAGATTTACACAGTTCTTACCTGAATTATCAGATATGGTAGCATCATAGCCAGATTTACACAGTTCTTACCCGAGTGATCAGATATGGTATTATCAGAGCCAGATTTACACGGTTCTTACCCGAGTAATCAAATACGGTAGCATCAGAGCCAGATTAACACAGTTCTTACCTGAATGATCAGATGTGGTAACATCAGAGCCAGATTTACAGTTCTTACCCGAGTAATCAGATGTGGTAACATCAGAGCCAGATTAACACAGTTCTTACCTGAGTAATGAGATGTGGTAACATCAGAGCCAGATTTACAATCTTCTTCAGTGTTACATCAAAGAAATGTATTCTCTCATCTCTGCTTACCTCCTACAAATATCAAACTGTGCTTCTTACAATTTTTTTTAAATATCTGTTTTCATATGTTATTCATGAGTCAAACACTTGTGATATTTACTAATTTGCCTGAGTTTTCCTTGATTATAATGTTCTCTTATGACATAAATGGTCTCAGGAAAGAGAAAATTTCCTTTTTAACTCCACATTACATACTGTTTTGCTTTACATCGTTTATAATGAAAAGATCAAAGCTCTGAAGGAACTGATGGCGTGTTTGTTTATTCATTTTAGAATGATATCAAAATATTTTATGGGATTTTTAAATATTGTATTAGTAGATAAAACAAATCCAGTTATGAACCTATGTGAGCATGACTGCTGTAGTCAGTGGCAGATTCAAGGGGGGGGGGGGGGGGGGGGGGGGGGGGGGGTAGGGCCCCCTTTAATTTTCCAATCATGGGTAAAACGATCATTTTAAATCAAGAAAGAGTGAATATTACCTACTTGTTAGTAAATATAATCGTTAAATGCATCAAATTCCATTCTTTAAATAACTACAGTCACGAAAATTGGTCCTAAAAAGGCTGAAATCAAGAGATTCCAAGGGGTTTTGATCCCCCCCCCCTAACAGGCCAATTCTTTGCCCCCCCCCCCCCCCCCCCCTAAATAATAAGCTGGATCCGCCACTGATAGTACAGATGTTTATTTTTTCTGCGTGTATTGGGTAGATCTGCATATCTGTTCCATTTGAAACTGTTTTAAAATCTTGCATCTTGTAGGCCTATATCATTCAGATTTTTTTAATCAACGATTTCCCAGGTACTGTCGATTCTCTGACAAGAAATATGCATGAATCCTCTATCATAAATATAAAAGAGAAAGAAAAAACCAAAATAAAGCGAATACACAAACACGATCGGCATTTCTACTTTAATTTTCATCTTAATGGACTGGTCATGGATCATGCCGATCGTTTTTCAGCTTTACGAAAAAGATATTATTTCTCTTAATTTGGCAAAAACTCATATACAGCTAAGGCATCCTTACACTGCATCATATTTCCCTTTTTGTGATTAAGTATCTATATTGCACGAAATTATAGAAAAACCGAACGTTCTGCGTTGCCTTGCCCACTGAGAACAATTTTAGTTTTCATGCGGACGTCTTGGTGAGCACCTACAGGATCATGTCACGTGGTACAGTATAACCGATTAACTTATAAGCAATCTCAACACACGTGCACACGAGACAGTTGATGTTTACTGCATCCTTAAGTATTCTTTATAAAATAATCTCTAACTTTTTTAAACATTATGAAACAACTGTTAAACGCGGGAATGCAATGTACGCTGTCTTAAATAAATATGATGAATAAAGAGGTCAAGGGTCATGGGGCCACACGATCGGAGTTAAGTAAAACTGTGTGGATATATCTTTATCTTCACTTGATTTATACATTTTGGGGCCTGGGAATGTCATGCTTTTCAGGTCACGTGATGCAAATCTGAGGTCACGTGGATCCAGTGCGATCACTATAGCCGAGCTCGCTACGCGAAACTTGCCTAATAAAAAGTAATATTCAAATCGTGATTAATACATAAACAAACCATGATTTATACATAAACAAACCATGATTAATACATAAACAAAACAGATCTCAGATCAAAAGAATAGTATTCAGATAAAAAAAAAAAATGTTTCTAAACACGTTTAAGGTAAAAATCTTACATCCAAGAAAAAGTGGTTTAAGGTTTCAAAATTCCACTTGTCTGTATATCTGGTATTGTACTTTAGAATTGCCTCCTGAAAAACACAAATACATCAGAAAACTCAAATCAAAATATCACATTCCAGCACTATAAATTAACTTTTTCACAACTCTCCAGTTGCTATATTTGATATATAGCTTCAATATTTCGCCCGTCTCACATGTTATACTGAAGCTATATACATGTATAATACATCAAATCATAAAATATGCTGCACTATATGTGGAATTATCCTTATTATGCAAGTACGATGTAGTTCATAATCTGACCGACATCTTCGTTTATCCTTTGTGCTATTAGCTATTTTCGAAAACCAGAGTTACTTCCCATTTGAGACGGTATCTGACGTAGACTGATTATGACGTCATCGAATTCTATGGAAACAGTCCTAAAAGTCTGGGAAATGATGGTATAAAATCGACATTACCATACCATTTTCATGACGTCACAATGGTTTTACGTCAGATACCGTCTGTAAGGGGAAAAAACTCTGTATTCCGCAAAGACTCAATAATGATAAAAACATTTCCTTAGACGTATTTTATAGATGTATCAAATATCCTGTCTTTTCCATTCCACAGAGCTGGTTCCAAATTTGGAATGCATTATAACGTAATGGAACAATTCTTATAAAATTATATGTATTTTAGAAATTAAAGTTCATCTATTATTTATATTCATTCACAGGTCAGGCTTTTCCAATCTACGAGTCTTGATTCTTTATTTTTTAATTTTTTTTTATTATAATTATTCTGATATGAAGACTTAATGTACCATCTTTATACCTCTAGTTCAAATGGTCCTGGAATGTTGCCCTTCAATGCCTGCTCTATGATTGCCCAGCGTCTCTTCACGACCGATTTCCCATCCTGTACCAAGCAGAAAATTCCTTTTTCAACTTGTTCTTTACATTCAGCTTTTTAAAAAAACACTTTGTATTCACAACTGTTGTAGAAAGTGATGTCCTAAATCATGATTTTTAAAACAAATACAAAATCATTTGTTAATATACTGATTTATACAGGAATGCTGTATTACATGTATGTATCATACATTATAGTAAAAGTCAAATCATTTCATATTCGAAGAGACAACATGTTAATTCCTCTACAGGCATATACTTACTCAGTCACAAAAACCAGCAAATAACAACTATAAGATACAAGTGTTACAAGAACATAAACATTAAAGAAGTACCTATCAGTTATTCAGTCTCAAAGTAGAGAAGGCAATGCAAAAATCATTAAAATTTCAATAGGAACGGTTGCGAACCTCAGAATGAATAAAATTCTGAAGTGAGACCAGGTGCCCGGGGAGAGTCAGCATCTCCAGATTGCATGCCACACCCATCGCAACAGCATGTACTATGCTTCACAGGCAACACATAAAGTCAATTTGTTTTAAAAGTATAATTTCTCACAGGCAATTATTTCTTTTGCATATGCTTTGTTTGGTATCAAGAACATGAAAACCATATGTCACTAAGGTTTTTTGGTACTATAACCAAGTACTCAGTTTGACTTACTTTGTCTTTGACAGGGTACTCATTCATGTGAGAACACGGCATTCGTACGTGATCTTGGTCCCATACGTCTTTATACTGTGTGGGATGTGGGATAGGATAATGTTTACCATTGTACTTAAACTGTAATACAAATACACATGTATGGTATCATTAGAAACACTGTACTATTACTTGTTCAAACAATCTTGAGTTTTTCCATCAATTATATATACATGTATATTCATTAGAAAGTTACACAAAAATATCTTTGTATACTTTTTGATTATGTAATGCAAATAGTACTGTCTAAAACAGCAGTAATAAATCAAAATTGTTATTAACCACTAACCACATTTTAAGTATTTACTCAAAAGAATGATAGTATCTTGATTTTTCAAATTTGTTCCCAAACATGACTTATTTATCTAAAAGAAATATCAAGGACTGAGGTGGCATTGGATTCCATTACACTTTTTTTTTTGAAATATTACAAATTCTTATCAATAATTTTGTTTATGATTATAAAAAATATTTCCATCAACAGTGTTATTAAAACAAATTTAGATTTTTTAAATTAACAATGATATTCATGATAGCAGCTAGTTCCACAGCTTCATGCAATGTCATAGAATCTTATCAATAATCATCATATTGGAAAAATAGTGTATTTTTTTTTTTTTTACACTGTATTGAATATTTTGACTTACATTTGTTTTGTATAGAACACAATGTCTATCATCGACCTTTAATGGTGGTAAGGGCTTCATACAATCTGGCTTTCTATTCAGTTCAGGTAATGATACGCCCTGTGATATACATGTAAATAAATACCCGTTTTCAAAATTGACCGTATCCATTGTAGAAAACAAAGTGCTTAATTTTGTGATATCACAGTATTTTTACCTCCGACAATTAAGCTGTACAAGTTCTTCGTCAAATTTCAAAAATGCATTGTAACGTCATAAATTTTCTCAAAATTTTCAAGTAACAGGAAGGGTTAAAATTCTATCGGACAAATTCTTTTGAAATACTTTGTTAATTTATACTTTGCTTAGATGAGCTGAAAAAATGTTCAATAAGTGAATGATTAAAGAAGAGTACAGTAATATCTATTTCAAAGTACATTAATGTATATTATCTTAAAGTTAAAAAAAAAACCATATCTTACCCTCCATATACAGTCACTCTGCCGTTGACTTGGTTTTCTCTCAGGGATATCTGGGACAGACTCCTGAGAATCTGTCATATCAGAACTGCAACATAATTCAAATAAATATCTAATACCTCAGGACGCTTCATGCTACTTCTCATTGAAATTTCCTCCGAGTTTTAGTCTAGACATACCATAAATTCAAACCTAAGAATAACATCATTAAACTTCACGAAGCAAAACTCTCTGAGCAATTGGGATTAATTAAATGAAGTTATCCACTAGCTGCAGAAAGTAATTCATAAAGTGTCGCCATTCACACTTGCTGTCTTTCCATGGTACACAGTATAAAATTGTGACAGTAAATTATATATAATGTACATGCAAAAAAGGTTTCATGATCAATATAGCCTTTTTAATTCCCTAATCTAATTTTCAAACTGACAGAAACAAAAAATGATAGATGAACAGACTAAATTTGTATATGCTTATAAAAAAGTTAAACAGATACAGTCAAACCTGTCTTAAAGTAACCCTCTTTTTAGCGACTTCCTGCTTTATGTGACCTTTTTTATTCCTCCCGAGAAATCTTCCTATCAAATTAACCTGTTTATAGCGACAACCTGTCTACACGACAACGACCGTGATTTTTTTGTCCCGTACTGAATTCCGAACCTGTATATTACGACTTTTAGAGTTGAAAAGGACCCAAACTACATAATATTTTACATGAAATCTCTTCATCAGTGTCTTTCATAATTATATCTTCAGTGATAAATAAAATCTAATGTGATTTTATATATGCAATACGATTAATCAATAAATACACGAATTGATATATGCAGTGATTCATTTAATAGTATTGCTCTTATACTGCGAAAATTTTGTTGGTCAAAGTCAGATCAGCTTGAACCTGTATTCAGTGACCACCTGTCTTATGTGACCTATATTATGTCGGCCCTTGCAAAGTCACATAAGACAGGTTTGACTGTACAACAATTCATTAATAATACATGTAATACAGCACTTGATATATTTTTCTCTTTCTTTATTAATTAACAATCAATTCTTACTCTGTGAAGAGAAGGGGAGAATCGTCATACTGTAATGTATCCGAGGTAGCAGAAGGGCCCGCGGCAGCTGTAAAAACATGAATAAAAATAAGTAACCAAAAGAATGGAACATTTTATAAGGGTAAAATAGATGAGCTTCAACTCTATCAACAAAGCCATTTTAAAAAATGTCTTCTTATATGACCTGACATATAAGGTTCAATACAAAAGTTATACTTGAGTCTTTAATAATATGTCAAATCTGTACAAAGAATGGCTATTCATGCTAGGTGTGGCATTCTATCTATCATTTAGAAAAAAATTAAGATTGTTTATTCAAATTAAGAAGTATCATGTTGTTTTACCTTCAAAGTTATTATCTAAAGCTTTATCTGAAGTCTTGTTAAGGCTGGTTGACTCTGTGACACCATCATCTTTGGTAAGTTCATTCTCATGTACTGTCTCAACCTTTAATACTTCTTGCTTATGGTTTTTTGTTCTACAAAACAAAATGACCTCAACTCAATTTTATCGTTGGTTAGTGGATTCAATAATGTAACATAAATCATACATATATACATGAATATATCCAAAAAAGAATTTTGGTCATGAACAGCGTAATATATTAAATTTATAAATTTTTATCGAAATGTTAAAACACACAAATTACAAGAAAATTTCCATCATAATGTTGCGCAATTAATATTCAGTTCCTCATAACGTTTTCATCCATCTTATTGAACTCTTCAGAGAGTAGCAACATGAATAAAAATATACATGCATTTCACTGCAGCTGACCGCATAAAGCGTAACTAAGAAATAACAACTAGCCAGCTTTGGTTTGTTGTCCAGTAATTCCCCGAGTCGCATGAACCAATCAAATTATCACCGAGTCGCTTCGCAGCTTAGCTAGTTGTTATTTCTATTCTAATATTGTTCTGCACGAGCTCTATAGCACGTGCATGGGCGGAGCTTAGCGAACTGGAAATTTGTTGGAGATTTTACACCAGGCGAGTTCTATTGTACATATAGGCAGAAAATCTTAAGTCATGTTAGAATTTACATTATACTATACATGTAGACTTACAACTTAATACATGCAATCCACAGCTGCCTGTGGTTTATGCAATGGCCCGGGGCATTCAACTACATATAAAATAGACCTGTCACCTCACAGCTGTTTGTGGCATGATACAACTGCATTTATGCAAATCACAGACTTCTTAAATTATTTGCTTGTAACATAGGATACAAAATTGAATGCCTGGAATTTCATTACTGAGACATAAAATTATTGCATTACACGTACAGGTACCATCAGGTGCCTGTGGATAATACTAAGATTAAGATCGATACAAATACCTGGTATTCACAGGTGCCTGTCAATAATACTAAGATTAAGATACAAATACCAGGTATTTCATTAATAGGTGATACAAATACCTGGTATTCACAGGTGCCTGTGAATAATACTAAAATTAAAATATAAATACATGTACCTGGTATTCACAGGTGCCTATGAATAATACTAAGATTAATATATAAATATCTGGTATTCACAGGTGCCTGTGAATAATACTAAGATTAAGATATAAATACCTGCTATTCACAGGTGCCTGTCAATAATACTAAGATTAAGATATAAAAATACCTGGTATTAATAGGTGCCTGTGAATAATACTAAGATTAAGATATAAAAAAATATTTGGTATTAACAGGTGCCTGTGAGTAATACTAAGATTAAGATATAAAAATACCTGGTATTAAGAGGTGCCTGTGAATAATACTAAGATTAAGATATAAAAATACCTGGTATTAACAGGTGCCTGTGCTTTATTCAAGGATGCCCCCTTGGAGGTTGAATCTTCATCTGCTACTGAAGTCATTTTCTTAGAATTTCCTGAAGTACCACAAAGGAAAAATCATGAGCAAATCACATGCAAAGTTTGAAAAATATAAAACATAATCATTTCTTAAATGGTTATACTGCATTGCTAGTTGTGACCTTGACCTTTAACCCTTGAACTTGAAAATACATGTACTATACAAACATGTAGGTGTCACACTCTCAATGGGCAACTACATGTAATACGCAAAGTTTAATTTAATTGTAACCAGTATCTTAAAGTAATCTGCAACTTTTAGAGTCTCAAACAGTTTTTCTTTTATCATCAGTTTTGACCTTGAACATCTGACCTTGAAAATCAAAAGGTGTTGTCCTCATACGTGGGTAACTTTGATGAACATTTGAAGTGTCATCTGTAACTTCTACATTTATTATCCATAAAGTTTTTGCAAGGATACACACACGCACACACTTTATTGTGTCACTTAGATTTTTTCAATATATATATATATACAATCAAAGGTTCCAACTCCCCATCCCAGAATCTGGATTCAAGCAATGCACATGAGACTTACCTTTAGCACTCCTTCCAAAATAATCCAGAAGGGTCCTCTTTTTCTTCAGTGGGGGCTCACTCATTCTATAAAATGACCTCAATAGACTGCTAGAAAAAGAAATTCCTTGAAATGAAGGATCATCTGGGTCACTAAACAACCTTACAACGATCAACTTTTGTTTCCCTTTGTATAAGTATCTTAAATTTGATATATCCTGTAGAATATTTTTCTAACTTAATAAAAAAATTTACTTCCTCTTTCATGATAATTCTTTTTTTTACAATTAAGAAACTCACTAAAATATATAGTACATTATATGCTATGTTCTGTTCTACATTTAGTATTATTGATTAGAGTATCACACACTATATACATTTGTACTTCCATCATAATTATATAATTAATCCATAATTCATATAATTTGTACATATATGCACTTAATTATAGAGCTGAAACGAATATTCGCAAATTAATAGTTTTCAGCGAATATTCGAATGGAATATTGGTATTCGAATAATTCGTTAGTATTTATACATATAGTCCAATAAATATACAGAAAAGAAGGAAATGTAAAGCATTATTATATAGTCTGTTTATATTTCCACTCTCATTGGCTGAGAACTGTCACATGACGAGTCATCGTCTCATCATATTGACCTGTGAGGGGCGATTTAATTAAATATCACTACCACGAAAACTGATCTTGCTTCCGGTTTACCATGAAATATCGAAAACGCACGAAATTTATATCTGTGACGTCGTTAACGTCATTTCGTAAACAGCAGCAAGGACCCTGAAGCTGAGCTAAAATTCTTGAATTTTGAGCCTATCTACGGATTTTGATTCTGAAATATTCTTCATTTGATTCATTGAATGAATTCCATTACGTTCAGGATATTATTCAGCGACAGAAAATGCTGATATTAACACGTCTTGAAACATTTTAAAAGAAAAGTCGATGTCAGCCATTTCGAAAAGGTACCTTTATAAAGACTGATTAAGTCCACTATATAATAAAACAATTGTGGACTTTTCACTTGGTGAATTATGGTGTGATATTTTCTGAATTTGAAAATATTGACCGAGGCGGTCATTTTATATTGTATATTGTATAACTTCAGTTTACGAGACGTACAGACACAGAAACAGATATCAATCTTGAGCAAACGAATGACCCATTAACTTAACCGCACGATTGGTCAGTACTTTACATATCATTTCAAACATGCATGGGTGTCATTTGCATCAAAACTGTTTTCATATTAAATACCTAGCTATAAATAAAGACTTGTTGAATGTAATATTGCTTTAATTTTTTAATCCTACACCAAATTTTTCCTACAAAATAAATGAAAGTGCACAAAAATTGTTAAAATGATTTCAGAGCCTTACTACTGGCACTGTACTAGTGGCAGACTAAATGTAGGACTAGTGGAATATCGGCTATAATGGTAAAATGGTCTTACAACATGTATATGCATGGTGGAAATAATGATACAAATATTTGTCGGAAGGTTTCAGTCATTATCTCATCCTGATTGAGTGAAATTAAATTAAAAAATTAACCACATGTTTTTTTGTGGCATTAATAGACAAGAATTTGACAAGCATTCAGAGTTAAAGTATATTAGGGTACCGGTAGGTATATTAAAAAGTTATGTTAATCTTCAGAATTTCTTAAAATATTGTTATGAAAACATCAGAACTTTGGAACATTGATCATTCATTGATGACATGTTGCATGGTGTGATAGAATTAGGTCACAATATTTCAGTTCAAACTAGAGTGAATTAGCTGATTATAAAACTTTAATACACTGTAGTTTAATATGAAAAAAATGCCATATTTAGGCTTGTGAATCTATATTCTAGTCTTCTGCAACATAATTTTCGCAAAAAGCAGTTTCTACTTTTCATTCAATTAATTAAGAGTGAGCTTAATGTCAAATCCATTAAATTTTTGAAACAGAAATTTTAAAACACTTCGTAAATATAATAAGTTTAACAGTGTCAATAACTGCTTAGAATAATCCGTATAGTGCCTTATTTACAGTGTTTATCAGTCTGAGAATTGTTTCTCTTGTTGTAAATGTAGATGTAGCTGATGTAGAACGGTTGCATTAATCAAAATTTTAATTTGACACGAGATTTTCTTCCTTATAATATGAGAGCTCATCAAGTCTAAAATCTCCAACACATTCTTTCTCAGATAAGCCACGGCTACCAGATGCAATTAATTCTCTGAAAAACCATCATTTTCTGAAACCTAATGCTACATTAACTTGTTCAGAGCTCTGAGCAGTATAATCAGAATTAAATAAGAATAGATGTAACAAGTTAACAACTAACCTAGCCATGGTGTATTGTTCAGTAGTTTCCCTTGTCACAAGAACCAATCATATTATCACCTTTGCAACTCGGTGATCATACAACTTAGGGATATATCGCGAATTACAGGACAATAAATTACAGCTAGGTAGTTGTAAAAAAATATTTCTTAAATTATATATGATAATGCCGTATCGAAAGGGGGAGGCAAAGACTGAGTATGATAAAGAATTAATTATTTAAGAGCCAAAATCTTATTAAGTCATGATTTATGAGTTGAATCTTCCAATGATTTATTTACCAGCAAAAATCAATAGAAATGTCATAAGATTTTGGAACACAAGCTTTAAAAAGATATTAACTCAATCTTGAAACTTGCCCTGTCCAGAAATTGGCCTGACACCAGTACTCAACCTACTTCTTTATTTAAAACTTGTGACTATACACAGATGTACAAATGTATTAAAAGTTAAACACTGCCTGTACTGTACTGTTTCACATTGGAAACCATGGAAACTGTATAAACACAATTCTGTATATATCTATGTACCATTGCAGGGTTTTTTTTCCCTTGTTTTGGGGCCGAATTTCGGCCCCTTCCCAATGCCTAATTTCCTCTGTTTTTCACAAAAAATCACTCTTAAATTCCCAAAGAGGAATTATGAAAAATTCACCTTAGAGAGTAAGACTCAAAACCTGGAAGTCAGCACAAAATGTCCTATTTCTAAGTGCATCTTGAAGTTTTTCATTCATCCCTTCTTCAATTCATTAGCAAATCAATGGATCAGCAATGTTAATTAATATTAATAATACTTTAGGGTTATACTGTGGTGAGAATTTGTAGGTTGGTGAAACCATGCACACAAAATGGAGGCATACCACTCGTTTAAAGGAAAGAAAAAAGGTACTGTAATGGTTGATTTGATTCAATTTTTTCTTTTTATAGCCAATGTCCTTGTAAAAAATGATATTTTGATGATTCTTTCTTTGTCAATCAAAAAATTAAACTTATACCATTCCATAAATCTCATAAAATAGTCACTTGTTTATTATTATTCAAGTTTTCGTAAAAGTTACAAATATGTTAGTGCAAACATTCAAATTATACAGAGAAAGGTCTTTTTCTTTAGACTACATGTATCATGATGTATAATTCTATGCTAGTAAAAAGACCCAAACCTTGGTCAGCAACACTATATATATTCCCTCAGATGGCATATCTTTTAATAAATATATCTCAAGCATTTAACTTGGTCTGATAAGGGAAGGATTTACTCAGGTACAATTAGCATATATAGACAGGCGAATCAATTATACATGTTAAATGGAAACGTTTCCCTAATATATACTTTCCGTTTTGAGATTAATAGAATCTATCACCAGGTGCGATCATTGACAAAAATAATTAGGAAATTGAACCAGATCGGTGTCCGGGATTTGCTTGTAAAAGCAAATCACGGACATGAGGGTTGGATTTCCTTGTCAATGATCATCCCTGAAGATTGATTATTTTTCTCCCATTGCCTTAAAAACCTCCAAAATGATTATAATTCTTCTACGCATTTCCGCCATAATTTGATCCAGAATATTAATTCTAAATGAAGCGATGAAACGTGTCATTCTATTAATAAAATGTCTTAATTTATACTTTAATCCGCACTTGTACATTATCATCCTCTTCCTCCCCCCCCCCCCTCCCCCCCCCCCTCCGTAGATGATAGATTAGATATTTTACAATATTTTATAAGGATATACCGTATAACTCGAGCCTGTGAATATGGGAGAATATATGGTAAACGTCCAGGCCTTACAACAGTGAGGCATCTCTTATTATTCTGGAAGTATCTCACACCAAAAGTTACAATTAATCAAGATCTATTGAATGGTATCAACTCTATTTAAGTCCTTTACACATAAAATAGGCAAAATATTAATTATTCAATTCCGGAAGTGGCTTAAGTGGGCCGCTTAAGGACAATTCCCAGGCAGCAGATAGGTACCAGTCAAGCTAATATATCTTGATCGAGCTAAAAATACCTTGAAAGAGCTAATATACCTCGATTGGGCTATAATCTAGTAAGACTTGCAGCCGTGCAGACCTACGACGGTGTTATGGATCCGTTTTTTGTCTTCGGTCCGACTGCTATGCAAAGGTAAAACTTGAGAAAAACAAAAAAACAGATAACACCATCGTAGGTCTGCAAGTCGGACTAGCTAAAATCAATCTCAATATTTTCTGATGTATATTTATAGATCGATTGGTACCTTTCCCCAACGCTAGCCCAATTCCCAGAAAACAAAACCATACAAAATTGCAAAATTTATCAGGACACAACCTTCCTCGTTTCCAGATGTTGGAAGAACTTTTGGACTATTCAAATACCATTTCTCTTCTAGGTAAGAATCGTCGGTGTTAAGTATATGTGATTGTTTGTTTTTTAGCAAGAATATTGTGGAGTAAGCTTTCTACTTTCGTTTTAATACTTCCGGTTGTACTTTCTTTTTCCGTCGTCCATACAAGAACCAATCATGGTGAAATAACATTAGAAATAAATCCACTTTGATCGCACAAATTATCCTCTACATCGTTAAGATATTTTCACTATAGTTTGCAAGGACATTATTGTTTTATCTTAACTTAAGATTATCACTGTCAAACAACCACTATGACCGCTATAAGCTTTATAAGCCAATGTTTACCAACGTCATTCTTGTAAACTACATCTTGTGTAGTGGTGTAACGATGTATCGTTTGTACCTATAACGCGATACAGTAGCTTGACGATACGTATCACGATACATCTTTCATTCAAACGATACACAAAGATACAGCATTAGCCATTTTCTAACAAAATCAAGCACAGTCAGTGACACAAATAGAGACAATTTTTTCTGTTTCATTTACTTGTACTGGTCGGGTACATATTATCGCCTAGTCCGACTTGCAGACCTACGACGGTGTTATCTGTTTTTTCGTCTTCGGTCTGACTGCTATGCATAGGCAAAACTTGAGAATTTCTGTGCGAAAAAAATTCGGCAAGTTTTCCTTTTTTTGACAAATTCCAGTCTCTTCAACCAAAAGATAGGTCACCCAGTCCTCCTGCCCCTAAAAAATCCCCTCTAGGCCTTGTTTCACCTCTGTGCGTATGACAAAATGTCACCGATCAGAGGAAAATCGGAAGAGAAAAAGAGGTGAAACCACGCTTAGAGGGGATTTTCTAGGGGAAGGAGGACTGGGTGATTTATTTCTTGGTTGAAGAGACTGGAATTTGTTAAAAAAAAAAGGAAAACTTGCCGAATTTTTTTCGCACCAAAATTCTCAAGTTTTGCCTATGCAAAGCAGTCAGACCGAAGACGAAAAAACAGATAACACCGTCGTAGGTCTGCAAGTCGGACTAATTATCGCCGGGCACATATTATCGCCACTTCATTTATATCTCCGCTTATAGTTGATGTAGGGATTTTATTTTTTCACCATGATTTATAGATCTTTGATACATAAAAAGTAGTGTTGTATAATCGGACAAATTTCATAATCGATTATCGGTTTATAATCGGAGAGGATTTTAATCGATTATTTCGATTTAATCGGAAATAAATTTTACTTGCTTTTACAGAAAAGTATATGACAAGTAATGATAAAACTTCACTAAATCTTATGCTAATATACATGTACATAATAAAATGTCTAGAGAGAAGTCCAACCACAGAATGATAGAATCCTATCTAGTAAATGAAATATTTTGTCAAGATCACAGCAGTAAGGGAGCCAAAACAAATATGTGATTGTAATACGAATATAGTCGGCAACTTTACACGCCAGATGCAGTTTTTTTTTCTTTGTGAGGGGGGTCTCCATTCGACCCAAGAGCAAGGTTTTTGCTCATTCAATGAGGAATCAAACAATATCTTCGTGGAGTTTAGGCTGGCCTTGTCGTTCTTACAAAGCTCTGGAGTTCGGCGTAAAAAGTTTGTTTTTCCTAGACGAGTAGTTATAATTGACGTATCAAATCTGACGTTGATTTTTCTATTAGAGTACTTGTCATTACCATTAGATTCAATGAGAATCCTAATTTCTCCCATTGTATGCCTTAGAAAGTGTATTCTTTTTGAATCATTTACGCTACGACCGTAACTGTAACTCGTGGAAACAATCGTCGATCTACTTTCGTTTTATTCGTACTTGTTACACGCGTATTCGACCGAGAACTATGTCATTCTTTTCTACGTTGTATGTTTCCGATTATAATCGATTCTTGAAAACATAATCGATTAATCGAAATCGAAGGGTATTAGCGACGATGTCGCCGATGTCGGCGATAATCGTTACAACACTAATAAAAAGGTATGCAAAATTTCGAATAATTCCATTCCCTGCAAATACTGAATTTTATGATAGAAAGTCGGTAAATCTGAATGTATTTCCCCCGCCTCTCTGGGGAAAGGGTAGGTCACTTTGTCCTCCTATATCTCTTTGGTTTTTGAAAAAAAATGTATCAATTTTACACATATAAAAAGAAGAAAGTTCAAAGATTTATGTAATGTAAATTTTGTCCAAAAACTCTTAAGATTTTCAGTAAGAACTGGAGGAGGTGGCGATAATATGTACCCTCTCTTCGTTCAAACTTGGTCCAACCCTTACATCCAAGAATCACTAGTAAACAAGAACCAATCATCAGATTTTCATGAAAGTTGGAAGAATTGTGTATCAAGGGTTCTTCTTCCTTCTGTGCAAGTTTCATTAAATTGCATAAAGAAATAACGATTTTAGAGTCTAAAACATTGAAAAAAGTGGCGATAATATGTGCCGGACCAGTAATGCACATTGTAGAAAGCCAATAGTATATCCTCATACCATGTAACTTGAACAAACCCTCTTTATGCTATTATTATTAAGACTAAATTGATGCAAGTATCATGATCAGTTTTTCTTTCGATTCAAGGAATATGTGAGGGTACAACATTGGATTGGATAGAAAAGTGTATCGTGAAACGTATTTTATCATGAGCCTTGTATCGCGATACTTATCCCATTATGATCTTGTATATCGTTACATCCCTAATCTTGTGAATGGGCCGGTGAATTAATGATCGATGCTTTTGATAATTCTAGGACAAAGTATTCGTACATTTTCCACGTATTCAATTTGCAGTTACCATTGGCAAGGGCTCAAACTGAGGTGAAATAAGAAAACACTTCTTGTCAAGTCCTTATGCCAAAAGAGCTGCATACAACATGTAATTCCTTGAAATCATGCATTGCATTTTGTATTAAAACGTACCGAAACATGCTGTAACAGTAATCTCAGTCTTCACAAAAACTTTTTTCAAGCACTAGTCCGTAGTCAATTTTTACTGGATATTTGTATAGTTCAGTCTTTCTGAAAACTTTTTTCAGCCACTAGCCCAAAGAGAAATTTTACTACATGGAGTTTTTTGTATAGTTTCTTGAAGAATTTCTACTTGCCCAGCAAAACTTTTGGTAGCCTCGGGTGTCGGGCTTGTGAGTTTTGGAAAAAACTGATACTTTATTAGTGAAAGTCTACTAGCACGGCAAGATTTCTACTAGTCTCAGGCGTTGGACTAGTGAGTTTTCATGAAGACTATAATCTGCAAACTAACCCTACGTTGACCTAAATTTTAATATATTATTCATTCCTTGTACTATTAGTTACACGGTTAGTTGGTGACCTGATACGGAAAAATACATGGTGTGAAAAGAAAACCCGTATCGGGCGAGGCGAAAGCCGAGCCCGATACGGGTTTTCTTTTCACACCATGTATTTTTCCGTATCAGGTCACTAACTAACCGTGTAACGAATTTATCATGTCGAAGACCTCTTACTGTATGTGTGGGGGTCTCTGTATCATACAATTTACGACGTCATAATAAACTACTCGCCCGATACGGATTTACAAGCCTGATACGGCTTTTTTCACGGCGTCATGTGACCATGATCTGACCAATCAGATTCCAACATTTTTGTCTGAGGCGTGATAATTGGAAAAATGCGATTTCAGAAAGCAAGAACAAAACACATAATTGTGGTACATATATGTAGAATAAATCATATATACTAAGTTTGTGTTTTGTTATGGGTATGCAACACACAGCAAGTGCATTTATCGTACATGTATGTAATGTGATTATGTGCAATACATGTTAGGGCTACAAAATTGATACACAATATATTTTGTTTTGCCTCGGACTAGTTTGACCCAATGGGAATGCTTGAATTTGGTCATGTGACTGCCCGACAAATTCTTGTGGAAAGTTAGTTTCAAAAATTTGTAAGGCAATGGCCGACAATTAGCAAAACTGGGTAAAACTTTACAGCACTATTGCTTGGTAAAGCAGGAGGACAGTAGGAATCACCATGTCTGTCTGTCTGTCATACCTAAAATGGTCCTCGACAAAACAAATCAGTTATTAGGTTTGTTACTGACCTTACACGGAAATCTGTCGGGTTGATAAAGCCCATAGAAGGCTCGGCGCAAGCGCCTCGCCTTCTATGGGCTTTATCAACCCGACAGATTTCCGTGTAAGGTCAGTAACAAACCTAATAACTAATAATGTATCAGGATATCTGCTTTCAGTACGATTTATATCCCAATTCTTTGATTTTTAAGCTGCAAGATGAAATCAGACTTATGATACTACATGGATTTATAGTTGCTGACATTGGCGCTATCGTCGCTAAGATATCCAAGTCACCGACTATGAATTCCTTTTTTTGAGAATCGATTACAAAATGCTCCCAAGTTGCTGTTCGGTAAAAGCTACTCCCCAATTATCAGAATTGCCGTTCTGAACCTAGATTTTATAATGTAAAAGACCCGGCATGACATAATTTTTCAGACTTTTAAATTGTGCCCTCACAGGTTCTTTGACATTGCTTTCTTGATCTCCAAGGATTTATTTATGACGTTATATTTAAAATGTTTGCCAAAATATGTCATGTCGGGTCTACTGGTAAGGAATAATTGGAAGATCGACTGTTGTTTATTTCTTTTCCTGCTAATCTCTAGCTCTGATCTGTCTAAAGGACTATCTAAAAATTATAAGAGTAAACTTTGTGAACATTATTTTTATCATGTTGGAATAGATTATAGAGGTGTTTATCAGTTTTAAATTAAAAACTTATTTCTCAGGAATGCACGTTCATTCTTTTTGGACCATTCTTCGATGGGACTGGTTTTGTACAATCTACAGCTTTGATTTCAAAGATTTACAATAATAAAAAAATCTTTTGGATGCACATGAATTAAAGATTTGCTTCGGTGAAGTAAATTTTGAAGTACCTTTATAAAATCCATCAATTATAGCCACCAGAGGTGGACCACCGCTACATTTTCATACAGTAATAAACAACGTCTAGGATTGCATGCAACTGCTTTCAAAGGACAATAAATGGCTTCATATAAATGTACATATTGGAATATCCATGAACTGAAAAAAGACTTTCATCACTTACAATTTTCTTTCTTTTTTTTCAAACTTCTTTTGCCATTGGGGTCCTGCCGTTACAGTGATAAAACTGATCATGTCAAAGTGTTTTCTAGTACACTGTATTAAAATGAAGCTTTCCCTATTTAAACTTTGTTATTAATGAGAAAATACAGGGGTTTTAAGTCAAACTTACACAAACAGCGGCCAAAATTTTACTCATGGCGACCAAATTTTGGAAATGACTACCAGAATTTAAGTAAGGTCGCTTTTTGGCGACCAAATCTTGATTGCTACTTGGAGCACTGATGCACTTTTTTGCAAAATGTTCTCTCTTCACGCAAAATGACACTAGAAATGTGTTAAAATGGGAGATGACTACAGACAATAGCACATACATGTACGAAGGCAAATCTAGATATATTTCAAAGTCTATTTTATTATTGTGTCTAAAGTCGTATGGAAATAAAGGTACTGTCCTTCTGAATTAGGGTTAAAAAGATATAAAGTTTGAAAAATTGAGATACATGTACTTGGATTATCACAATTATCAATCAGATTGTGTCCGATAATCGGTAGTAAATTTTGTACGATTTTACAACCATAATATATAGGCAATGCCACTCGAACCATCAATGTGGACCGCAGTTAATTGAGAACTGCAGTTGCAGCCCTAATAAAATCAGGGTTTATGAGCCCACACAGAAAACCAGAGAGAAATTTTATAAAGTGTGTAGGTTTTTATTGTCATTTTACTTTCTTCACATTTTATGATTTTATTTCAACATTTATTGAATGTCAAATTTCCATATCAACCAAACATTTGAACAAGTCATACATATACAAAATCAAGGATTGCAAGCATCAAAAGATCTAGATAAATTAATTTGCCATAAGAAAATTCATTTGGTGAGTGGGGGAGTAGAGGGTAATTATTGATTAAATATTCAGTTTGGCGAGTGGGGGAGCGTTACATGTATGTTCATACTCTGATTACAAATATGATAAATGCACTTGTCACTTGCCGTGTGTTTCATACCAGTAACAAAACACAAATTATATCATACATTCTATATAAGGAGACTGGTTCCCAATCCCAGTAAGAAGATTAGATTTAGTGAACAGGACAGTAATACATGTAAATGGACATGAAAATGTCTTTTGATTATCTTCTAAGTGATCATGTAATATAAGGTATGAATTTCCAATTGTTTATCATTTTCATTTCTTGTATCTTACAGAGTGAAGGGGCGGCCACCATCCGTACCAGGAAGTTTATGTCAAATCGTCTGTTGTGCCGGAAACAGATGGTATGTATATACACTAATTTTGTTGTTGTAAATATTCATATACTATGAATTCACAACTAGGAATACATTTGTCACATATCCATGTTATCTGATGGTCAGTACTAGCTAACTTTTGACTTCATACCTATTAGTACACGTGTACACTATAGATGGAAAAGCATATTGTACAAAGGGTAGAATTTGATCTCTGCAGTATTAAGGAAGGCTATACTACTAAGTCATGGTTTGGTACATTATCAAATGTGATGTGATGCAGGTGAGCAATATAGGCCCACTTTGGCATCTAGTCATAAATGATTTAAAATTCTGTCAATTAAGCTTTAAAATACGCTGTAATCTTCTTCTTAGATTGTTGATGTTCTTCATCCCGGCAAAGCCACAGTCCCAAAGACTGAAGTCCGAGAAAAGTTGGCTCGTATGTACAAGACAACACCAGATGTTATATTCTGTTTTGGATTCAAGACAAAGTTTGGTGGTGGCAAGACATCAGGATTTGCACTCGTATATGACAGTCTAGATTTTGCTAAAAAGTTTGAGCCTAAATACAGACTGGCAAGAGTAAGCAAAATAAAGATAACAATTCATTTGAATATTCTCTTTTATGATGGAAAAGGAAATCCAAAGATTCACTAGAATTTATTGAGTAAACGTTAATAACATGATCATCTGTTTTTCCGCTTTTATAGCATGGCCTGTATGAGAAAAAGAAGCAAGGTAGAAAGCAGAGGAAAGAGAGGAAAAACAGACAAAAGAAAGTCAGAGGAACGAAAAAGGCAAAGGTTGGAACTGGCAAAAAGGTAACTTGAGCAAATATTTATAAATTTCTTAAATGATCCCTTAGTGTTGATAAGCTTTATGGGCAACCTAAGATGATGTAAAACTAAGATGTCCAAAACACTTGCATCTAAAACATGCAGGTTTGGTTTAATGGTGGTGATTCTAGATCTCCAGTCAGAGATACAGGGTAAAGGAAATTCATAGAGGTCTAATACATGTATATCCTTGTCCTTGTTAGAAATCCTAAAGTATACTGTATAGAAACTTACACTGTACACTGTTCAGCACTATTTATGTAGCAAACTTTCATATCAAAATTAAGGAATGACTAGCTGATTTTACGGTGGGAAACTTGGTTTTTCTGGCGATGCGTTAGCGGAGCCAGAAATCGGATGTTTGCAACGTAAAATCAGCATTTACCATCTGCAAACATAACGTCTGACAGAAGATAGTTATTTCCATTCTAATGCAATCTATATTTTTGTGAATATGAGGCAAAATGTGAGTTAGCAACGTCAAAGCCTAGTATATTCTCGTTTTACAGCCATAACTAAGGAGCAAACAACCAAAGAAATTCGATGTTATATTGATATTCATTAGAATCCAGAATAAACATAAAACATAGATAGAAGAGAATGGTACAGTAACTTGATTTGAATCGAATACTGATCCGTATCAAACCATTTGATGAAGGGGGTTCTGTGGTTTACAGACACATTTAGTATCATGAGATACTGTATGCACGAATACAATACTTCTAATAGAGTTTTTAAAAGAGTGAAAAATTAAGGGGTCCATTTATTCCAATGCTATTCTGATTGCTTAAGACTCAATAAATGAATCCGTATACTCCAACTATGAGGTAGATTATAATTCTAGACTTGGGTACATCATTGATGTTGATGTAGTTTGGGACTTTCATGTATGTTTACACCGAATGAATGTTTTTGTAGAGATAATCTACACAATAAGAGGAGCCACAGGTAAAGTTTTGGAATTTTTCACCTGTATTTTACATGTGTGATATAAGCATTTAAAAAATAATTTTGAAGTGATATTTTTGCTCTAATATCCTGAGTGGCTAAATATAGATTTGATTGCTGTGACATGAAATTCTACATCAACTCTGATCAAAGAACTTGTAGAATGTTTTTTGCTTGAACTTCATCTTCTTTTTCAGTGAACATGTTTTAAATCGGACCATTTTAAATTATTCATCTTAAAAATATCCTCTGAGAACTGTTTTGACATTATGATCAAGGACCATTATACTGGTCATAGTTCTTCTTGCAGGCTATTCTTTTAAATACTGAAACCTCTTTATTTAATCCTTATATATTCATTTTCTGGCATGATCATTATAGATTGACATGATCTAGGACAAACGTTTCAATTCGTTTTGTTAATATTTTTATATTTTCGTCAACATACATAAATAGCTTGAATCCTAGGCCAATTGACAATACATGCATACACAACAACCTTTTGCTCATTTGACGTTCGTGCTCACTTTTCCCTCTCACGATTTTACACTTCTGCATCAATAAGATGAATTCATTCAATTTCCATTTTTCCAACCTCGGAAACTATCAAGGGGTTTTCATTCAAATCTTGATATGCTTTTGTGTTTTCGAGCTATGATGCCAATTTGAGCATAAGGAGCTGTTAAGATAAGGCGTAGAAGCTGCCCTGAAAAGTCGAAATTTCAAAATGCAAAAATTGAGAATCTTTTATGGTTGAAATTTGAAGTAACTTGGTCTGCATATGAATCTGCTTTCAGATGGGATAATTTATGCAAAATAAGACCGATATTTAGGTCAAAATAAGCGTTTTTTACACAGAAATCAATGGAAAACGGAAAAGTTTTATACAACATCGTTCCCCCCTCGCTTTACAATGCCACTTTCACCAAAGGTGTATATCAATAAAACACAATTTCTGGCTAAGTGGGGTTCTGAAGCGAGGGGGGGACAATGTCCCACAGGCGAAAAATGAAAAAAGGGGGGATGGCTGACTATTTTTAAATTTGCCTCTAGAGCGTTAAAGTACGTAATATTGTCGTCTTTTTCTTTTTATAACACGGAACAATCTATTCAGAGTGTGTTCCAATCAAATATTTAACCGTTTGGAAGGAAATAAACGAGAAAGTTGTCTATTTCTACACCGTGTGTATTTCGCGCCAGAAAGCTACATAAATGGCTGAGAAGAACGAAATAAAACCGTTTTTCAGTTTCCGGATTGCAGAATTTGCCGATTATATTGATATAATAACCTCAAAGTTCATTTTGCTTATCCAATTTTGACATTAAAAGGTAACAGAAGCATAATAAACGTAAAAATGTTTAAAATAATGCATTTTTTCTGCATTTTCGAGCGAAATTCAACGTTTTCCGTCATCTGTACCCCTACCTCTTCAACCCGATATTATAACATCTTTCATCGAATTTATTTGAATAAAACACCTACTAGGAATCTTATAATACTTTATATTTTTATCCTGACCAACTTTTATCTAAATTGGAAGGACAGCGCTCGAGAAATAATCGAGTGATTTCAGGGCTAAATCCGTCCCTTATCTTAACAGCTCCTTTTACACACTACCTTTTTACAGAAATGTACATGTATGTCAGGGAAGCTAAATTAACACTGACAATATGTATTTCAAAGGGGAAGAGATTATTGATATTCTTAAAGATTAAAATTTGTTACTGTAAGACTAATAAGATTATTATAACTCAGATTTTATGTTCTTGAGCCTTCATCAAATTGCTGAATTGCTAAATATCAGACCTGCTGCAGGTTTTTACATTATAAAGCTACTTGTATGCCCAATCATATGGCCCATTAAAGCGTTGTTTTACATCCAGCGGGAATGACTTGAATAGATCTGGTGATTTTTCAGTCATCAAGAATTTGAATATAACAATATTTTATATCAATATGCAAAGATTTGTATGTGTGTGTACTTTGATACATTATACTATGTTCATGAAGTACATTGTACAATGTTGAAACTTATATTTCACCCTATAAAATAAAACTTTCTGTTTTCTCATTTCAGTAATGGTAGCAGTGCATCAGGAACATCTATCTTGTACATTATATATGTGATATTAAAGTCAAAGGGACTGATCATTATACTTTGTCATTTGTATTTATATTTTGTATTATCTCAGTGAAACAATACTTTTATAGAACGTTACAAATCACAGCCTGTGTAATTTCCAGTTCATGTGGTACAGGCAATTTTGGAGTTCAGTATCTACTTTTCAGTTCTGGATTAAACCTAAATTTTTCCCTTATTGAAAATGGAAAATATGAAAGAGAATACGAGAAACTATCAGTATTGAATAATCAATAATTGCAAAAATTAGTTCTAATTCAAAAATGAAACAGTTTTGTGAGATCCAGAACTCCCAAATTGCCTGTACTACATCTTATTGGTACTCTGCAACAAGGAATGTTGCCTTTAAGACAAATCAAAATGTATATATTGAAGCTAGATTCGAATGACCATCAACATAAATGTGTATTCACCCCTTCAGCTTTGAATACCTCATACATTCTGATACTTCGTCAAAATTCCATTTAAGTTTCGGATAAAATTAATACTGAAATAAAGATTCACATTAACACAGACAATAATAAAATTCTACAAACATTCACTGTCCCACACGTAATCTGACAGTCACCTTCCCACACAATCTGACAGTCACTGTCCCACATGTAATCTGACAGTCACTGTCCCACATTTAATCTGACAGCCACTGTTCCATGCGTAATCTGACAAACAGTCACTGACCAACATAATCTGACGGTCACTGTCCCACATTTACTCTGACAGTCACTGTCCCACACATAATCTGACAGTCTGTCCCACACGTAATCTGACAAACAGTCACTGTCCCACATGTAATCTGACAGTCACTGTCCCACATATAATCTGACAATCACTGTTCCCACACATAATCTGACAGTCATTGTTCCACACGTAATCTGACAGTCACTGTCCCACATGTAATCTGACAGACACTGTCCCACATTTAATCTGACAAACAGTCACTGACCCACATGTAATCTGACAAACAGTCGCTGTCCCACATGTAATCTGACAGTCACTGTCCCACACGTTATCTGACAAACAGTCACTCTCCCTCATGTAATCTGACAAACAGTAGCTGTCCCACAGTTAATCTGTCTACCCCTTCAACAAGCAATTTATTTTACCTTCTAAATTATTCTGAAGATGCTTTTTTGTCTCAATCTGCTTGTGTAATTATTTCGCAACTGTTCCCATGGAAATTATAATGATTTTGCCTTGCCTTCTCGACTTTGAGACTGAATAGCTGATAGGTACTTCTTTGATGTTTATTCAAAGCATTTAAGATCCCCATATATTCAAACATTAATTATATCAATTATCGCATTTCTAAAAGAAATTAACCATGATAATTCAGAAGAGATATGGCATCAGTTTGAATCTTTGTGACATTTTCATTCATTCATTACAAAAATTTATAGCATGTGGATTTACTCCGTCAAAGGGTATACATAAAATGGTATGGTGTTATCTGTCTGTAAGCCCTAGGGTCTTCCTACATGCCATAAATGAGCACCCTGATAGGAGGAAGAACTTTATTGATGTCAAGGTCACTGTAAATCTTGCTGGTAAAGCTTTGTGTTCAGGATGCAGACTCATCACTTAGCCTTAACCCTAAGGTCCAAGATCACAACCATTTAACCTTTGAGACAGGAGACGTACATTGTACTAATAATCAATTTGCCCTAGGAGTTTTAAAGAGCCCAAGTATATGAATCGCCTAGTATGAGGGAATTAAAATGGCTAAGTAGTTGTTACCTTTATGAATAAGATACATGTACATGAATAGTCTGTTCACGTGGGATTTCCTAGACTTCGGTGTTGTTGTTGTGGAGATGTTGAGATTCACAGTTATGGAATGATGACACACTTTTGCAGGAGTTGCCCTTTGATCCAGACTTCTCTGTCACTTCACAAATATTCAATGAAAACTTGTTGTTGAGCTCGGAGTTACCGCCAAGTTTGATAATGGTTGCTATGACACACTTTTACTAGTTTCTGTACTGTTACAGTTATTTGGATGGAGCTTACTATGGTACTTGTTTATATTTGGACTGTTGGGGGACATTTCAAAATTCAAAGCAATATTTAGTATGCTTGTTTGTTTCCTTCATGAGGGGATTATATAAGATTCTGTTCATACAGATGGTAATTATGGACATGTGAAACTTAATCTCTCCGAGATAAAAAGTTGAGAAAGTTAATGTTGTAACCATTGTGTCATCATTGTCCTCAGACTAAACTAACCGAAATGATGGAGCCATTTCTTGTGACAAGAAGTTTTCATTCTATACAATGAAAGTAGACCTTGGTTCTATAAAACTATGAGGAATTAGTATTTTATAGTTCAGGTGTAGAGTTACTATCCCCTCTCAACTCGGTTACATTGCTGCTGTGCATCTATGTATGGGTATGTTTGGATTCTTGTGAACAGCATAGAAGACAAAGCAATGCAAATGTTTCCCATGGGAAAAGGATAAACCCTATTGATTTCAAATGTCAAGGTCACTGTAGATTTGACAAACCTTGGGAACAGCATGGAAGACAAAGCAATGCAAATGTTTCCCATGGAAAAAGGATAAACCCTATTGATTTCAAATGTCAAGGTCACTGTAGATTTGGCCATAAAAACCTTGTTAACAGCATGGAAGACAAAGCAAATGTCATAGGATCACCAAACCTTCCAGATGTGTTTCCTATGGGCAGATTTGATTTTCAAGGTCAAGGTTACTGGGTACTTGGACTTTAAAACCTTACGAACAGCATAGAAAACAACTATCATCGTTGATAGGATCACCAAACCTATCAGACATGTAACGGTGTTCAAGGTCATTGTGGGCTTAACCTTGTGAACAGCATAATTTTTCACCTCCTTCATGGATCTGAATAGAATTACACAAACTTGGATGTGTTGTGTCGTTGATCCAAGACCACCATCCATGATAAGTTTAAAAAAACTGTCTTGACCATAATACTAGTATTTCACTGCCTTCATGAGTCTGAAATACTGCACAGAATTGTTACCCAGGACCAAAGGATGAGTCTTAGGTCAAAGGACAAACTCAAAGTAGGGATTGAAGAAATTTTTCCTTGCAAATAGTTTTCAATATTTAACAGACTAAATGCTGATGACAAAGAAGTCTAATTACATGGATCCAAGGTCAAGGTCACAGTGTACTTGAATAATATTGGAGATGAAATGTACAAATGTAGATCAAGTTAAAGATAAGTTTTGTTAGCTGGATTGCAAAGCAAAATTGGGTATATGAAATGGCAAAGTCTGTCTGTCAGTCCAACAACATTTTAGTTAAGGTGTTGCATTCAAGTCTGATAAAAGAAAACTGCTTGGAGCAGCAACTTGAAACTTAATATGGTGATAGACCATTATGAGACGAATATAATTCAGAAACAAAATTTGACCACTTGACCTTGGGAGTTGACCAGCTATATCTCATGAAATATAAAGGATATGGTTTTGATATTTCACAAACAGAATCCTTATGACCAGACCTTTTATTTGATATCATGACTTTTTTTCTAGTGACCTTGACCATGGAGTTTGACCTACTTTTAAAAAAGACTTTAACCCGGGCTATATCTCATGAACTATAAGGGGTAGGGCTTTGATATTTCGAATGTAGATTCCTCATGTCCAGATCTTTCATTTGATATCATGACTTCATGATATCAAGCGACCTTGGTCTTGACCTTTGACCTACTTTTAAACTATAAGAGTTAGGGTTTTGATATTTCACATATAGATTCCTCATGACCAGATCTTTCATTTGATATCATGACTTTTGACCAAGTGACCTTGACCTTTGACCTACTTTTGAACTATAAGGGGTAGGGCTTTGATATTTGACATGCAGAATCCTCACGGCCGTAGCTTTTTTTATTTCACAATACATGTAGTATTAATGACCTTTGACCTTTCTGTCTGCACAAAAAGTATACGTCATCCAATACAAGCACTTTGCAATCTGGCCTTGCCGCCTTTAGCAGTTTATAGTTAATTTGAAGTGTTCTGGGAAGACTTGCAGGACTTCGTTTTGTGCCAGTAGGGGACATATATCCCTCTGCGATCAATCAGTGATGGAAAAAATACCCTGAAAGCATAACCATCCATATGGTTTACTACTAACTATAGGGCACCTGCCTATAGGTGCAATACTATAATTCCAAAAGTTTTCTAGGAATGCAAAAAGATGAAAGCAAAAATTTAAATAAATTTAATTTACATAATACATGTACACAAATTCAATACATGGAATGATATTGCACTTATTGAGGTGTCACTTCCTCCTCCAGACTCCTACGAACACTAATCCAAAAAGAATATACTATTGAAGCTGCTGAGACAAAGTCTTTTTACCTCCTCTGTAAAAGAAAATAGGTTTTGGTCAGTATATTATGTATCAAAAAATATTTTCCATAATTTCTAGTTGGACTGTACACTCTAGTTGGCAAACAATTTCATTCTACATTATTCATTTTAATCTATTCTTGATATTCATATTTGTTGAACTCAGGAGAGATAACTTCTACTGGATAATACAACAAGAGCTTGCTGAAGTAGGTATCTGAAAATCTAGCGGGATGATGAGAGGGTAAAAATGACTTAATGTATTTTAATCAAATTTGTGCTGAATCAGGAGGTCAGAGTAAAAATTCTATATTTTGAGAGAAGCATCAGGGATGCAAGTTTGATAACTTATCTCTTCCCTTTTCTCCATATATCTTGTTACTCAATAAACCACTTGCCGAAATTCATAATGGCTGATAAGATGATGAAAAATGTCCGAGGTAGGCAATTTGCACACTTTTTCATTGTTACATTTAAATGGAATTGAGTCTTTTAACAGTGGCGTCATAATGATAAAAAAAATGCCAAAAGATGTTGACTTGGACAATTTGAGCTTTCAAACAATGGTATATTGACAAAGAACAAGTTCAATGGTAAGATCAGTGTACATGCATCTATGTACCAATAAAGGTCAAGGTCATTATGAATGTTTTTAGAATACTGCATAATAATGACAAAGAAAAACAGAGCATCAAGGTCAAAGGTTGTTGTGAACGTGTTTTTGTTTGAAGGGTGAAAATGAATATTATGAAGTAGTTATTTACTATATGTTTATATAAGGACAAAGTCATCATATTAATTCATTCTGATGTTATAATTATTACCATTTATCTCAATAAGGTTTGCGTTCTTCTGGTTGATGACTACATAGAACTCTCTCTGATCTGATTTTTTACCAACAACCCAGTTGTCAGAGAATGTCTTCACTATCGTCTCACCATCTTCACTGCTTCTGTATTTAAATTAAAAAGCTACATATACAATTTGCATTTATTATAAAACATACAAAAAACAAAATCAAAATATCAAAGACTTCTAATACATAAACCACGAAAATGAGAAAATCCTAGGGATTTTTCACTAACCCCAGCAGTAACAGACAATTTTCACATTACGACAATTGATTTGAATTTTAGACATCCTAAGACCTGACATCACAAGATTTGACCTAACTTTTAACTGTGACGTCATAGCATATCTATGATGTCACAATAAGAAATAATGTCAAAAGTAATGATGTTGGGTCTTGGCGTGTCTTAAATGCAAGTCTAGAGGTAATGTGAAGGAGGTCTACTTAAATGACATGAGTAGTCTTAGCGTTACAATACTTACTTAGAAATGTGTGTACTGACTTGGTCATATCAGCACTGATGTCTGTTAGTAGTCTAAGTGTGTACTTACTTAGAAATGTGTGTACTGAATTGGTCATATCAGCACTGATGTCTGTTAGTAGTCTTAGCGTATGCTTACCTAGAAATGTGTGTACTGACTTGGTCATATCAGCACTGATGTCTGTGAGTAGTCTAAGTGTGTACTTACTTAGAAATGTGTGTACTGACTTGGTCACATCAGCATGTTTTTTTTTTTTTTGTCGCAGGGCGCATGGCCTTCCCAATCCCTGCAAATTGTTCATCAGGAAAATCATAGGCGCTCTTTTCAGCTATAAAGTCCAGGGGCAGATCTAGGATTTGATGTGTGTGAGGGGGGGGGGGGGGGGGGCAAATGATAGTTTCCTTTCTGCATAATAGAAATAAGGCAAACTGAGTTTCCTTTGGAAACCCCCTTTAAAATCTGTGAATGAATTATCTTTTTAAACATGTCTTAATAGTCCTTTTTAAATTTAATCATGCTGCTCAAGCTTCTGCTTATATACATTGTACCCACAAAAATGAATACAGCTATGTTCACTACCCACAAAATCTTTAAATAACAAACGTCTTAGAATGCTGTAAGTTGAGTTCCAGAATCAATAAAATGAAATTATGATGGGACTCGACAAAGTGTCACCCAAATTTCCTGGACTTACCATTTTCAGTTCCCTCCCTCTTGTAGGTGAAGACTTAGAATGCCTCCATATACAATAAAAACTTAACAAAGTTTCAAAATTGCATATGCCCTCTGACAATATCTTTCAAAAAAAAAAAAAGATTTTCCTACCTACCTACCCTCTCATTTTTTGGCAAGTTACAGGGAACAAACATTTTTTATTTGGCCTTAGAAATGTGTGTACTGACTTGGGTATATCAGCACTGATGTCTGTGAGTAGTCTTAGTGTGTGCTTACTTGGAAATGTGTGTACTTACTTGGACATGTCAGCACTGATGTTAGTAGTGTTAGCATATACATGTACTTACTTAGAAATGTGTGCACTTACTTAGACATGTCAGTACTGATGTCAGTGAGTAGTCTTAGTGTGTACTTACTTAGAAATGTGTGTACTTACTTGGACATGTCAGCACTGATGTCTGTGAGTAGTCTTAGCATGTACATTGTACTTACTTAGAAATGTGTGTACTTACTTGGACATGTCAGCACTGATGTCTGTGAGTAGTCTTAGCATGTACATTGTACTTACTTAGAAATGTGTGTACTTACTTGGACATGTCAGCACTGATGTCTGTGAGTAGTCTTAGCATGTACATTGTACTTACTGAGAAATGTGTGTACTTACTTGGACATGTCAGCACTGATGTCTGTGAGTAGTCTTAGCATGTACATTGTACTTACTTAGAAATGTGTGTACTTACTTGGACATGTCAGCACTGATGTCTGTGAGTTGTCTTAGCATGTACACTGTACTTACTTAGAAATGTGTGTACTTACTTGGACATGTCAGCACTGATGTCTGTGAGTAGTCTTAGGGTATCTGGGGGAATATGGATACCAGAGGACTTCTTGTTATCAGTGTGTACAGTTGTTTTCTGGGCCAGGTTCATATGATTAAAGTAAATATATCTGTATGGAGGATCTCCGCTGTGATAGAAACAAAAAGACAGAGAACTTCATTTTATCTTGTAAGGATTGTCTGATCATAATTCAAATAATGATTTGCTCAGTTTAATGGTTTCATTTAAGAACTAGAACTGCCCTATATACCCTCATTTCTAGTTCCCTTGTATTGGCAAAAAAAAACATTTTGAATATTTAACTGTGTTAAAAAACTAAACAAATGGAAATCTCCTCATGATTAAGAGCATGATGTGATAATTTGATAGTTATTTCTCTTACCTTGTTGTAACTCTTTTGGAGTACTGTTCACCTATATCTGAAGCCAGCTGTGTTAGCTGAGGACCCAGAAAACCATCCAGCTTTCTACATAAGTCAAAGGTCATCGTATTGGCAACTGAATAATAAGATACACATTTAAATAATATTTTATTGAGAGCTGTAGTTTTGGATTTGTTGTACATGTACTTGAAATAGATTTTGTCACTTTTAATCTGAACTTCTCTTTCTTCAATTTTTTTTTTTCAAGTTAATCCATTAATGCCTTGAAAATGTTAAGCATTGACTTTCAGAAACTTTATGTTAAATCATAGAGTATAACTGAAATGATTCTTTGAGAAGAGACATCTTCAAGATACAGTCTCTTATTTCAACTCATGATGAACAAAATCTTACAGATTTCAAGAAGCTGGGCTCTTTTAAAATAGGACACAAAAAAAAACCCTTTGCTATAAGCAAACTTAACTGTGGAACCGGGGCCATATAAACTATGAGGTACCGTCTCCGTCTGTGTATTACCCGCTACTTTTTATGGCAATTTGCTCAAAAAAATCTTGAATGCGGTCAATACACTGATTTAGAATATCGAGACCTTTTTTAATGAACGGAGAATTCGTCAATAGATCAATTTTGTAAGTATATTTGACTTTAATTCACGCTACCAGTCCGTGCGTAAGTAAATAATCGTGTTACAATAACATTTGTCCAAGTATTTACGGTACCTGGTCATTTAAGGTCAGATCGTACAAGTGCGTGTAAGTTAAATACCTGTATAAGTGTAAACACCTGTCTACCCCGAGGGGTGTTGAACGGAGACAATAGAGCAGTTGCATTTATTTTACTTCTTACTTTACTTCTACTTTTACCTCACCTCTACGCTTCAATGGTCACTGTGGTTAGGGATTAGGCCGTGGTATTTAAAATTTGTTTTCCATCCTGGTGTTTTAAAAAAAGACACCCTCCTGTTCGGCGAAAACACACAAACATACAATTTTTGTATTGTTGTCAATGACATGTATTATTCTGAAATTTTATTTAAGGCACACATCCACTGTACAAGTCAGGGGAGACGGGAATGTGAGCTATTATAGCTAAGTCTTGGTTTAAATAGATCCATTTGAGCCGTTTTTCATTTCGAGTAATAAAGCTGTAGTGGAACTTTTTTTTTCAGTATGACGGGATACCTTTGGCAATCTCGAATTAATTGTGAGTGTATGCTTTTTATCTGGTATTTTGTTTCGAAAGGTACCAGTCCGCACACGTAAAACAGAATATTTCACAGCCATGGCTTTACATTGTTCAATACACACCTGTCCTGAGGCGATCCAACTACAGTTACCTTTTAAAGCTGACCTGTCACTTTTTTACCATTTAAATGTTTTAAAGTTTTATGTCTAAGATATGAAATGTACCCGCAAAACGTCAGGGTAGGTCAGCTTTAAAAGTTAACTGTAGTCGTCAATACTCGAGACCAAGATTATGTAACCCCTAACCGCAGTGACCACTGAAGCGTAGAGGTGAGGTAAAAGTAGTGGTAAAGTAAACTAAATGCAACTGCTCTAATAGCCTTCACCGGTAGCGGTGCGGTCAAGCATGAAATTGATCTGTCACTTTTGACAGGTGAAGGGGGAAGTAAAATCTTCTCAAATAGGTTTATTCTAACGGTAAATTTCAATGGTCAGTTCAGTTAATTGATACATAATACGGCTGTCAATCCTAAATCTTTCAATCGTACTATGGATTATTTTGTAATCAGTATCTAATTCAAGTCATTACGTTAATATAAATGTTATTTATTTCGGTCCATCAAAGCGATATCGGGCTATCAAAGCGAGCGCGAAATCATCCAGTAATTGCTTCATTATTTATTTTTAATTATGGGTACTTTAATAATACAGTGAAACCTGTCTAAACCGATATCGACTCGGACCAAGAAAAAATATCGGTATAGACAGGTTATCGGATTACACAGGTTTAATTAATTAAGACATCCTGATAATTTCTTCAAATTATCTTTATATTTCTAGTGAAAAATTCACTATAAAATTGTGAAACAGCTAGTAATGCTTTCATGCTTACAATGAACTTTTAAAACTTTTATTTCTCATGAAAATTATACTGTCTGTGATAATAAGTTACATTTAAATGTTTACTCCATGATAAAGATTCAGTCAGATGTAATTGGCTTTGGAATTTTCATATTTGTACTTGGTGACAAATGAGTTAAAGAAGATCCTGACGATAATCCCAACAGCACCCACAATAGAGCACCATGTTGAGCATCGACGGACCCCTAGCAAGCTAGAGGTGGGATCAGGTGCCCGGGAGGAGCAAGCATCCCCCGCCGGCTAGCCCACCTGCCGTCGATGTTTACAAACAAATTAATCTCATCATACTACAAACAATTAAGACGCTGGCCATGGCTTGGGCAGGTTACTAATAAGAGAAATGGAGTCCGTTGAGCTATTATAAGTTTTAATTGATCAGCTTGGGGGGATAATTAATCAAAACATGGGTTGGTCAAGGTAGGTGTTGTTTTAACATATCGGTTTAGACAGTGTGAAATACATGTATAAATTTCACTGGGACCAAAAATGTGTATCGGTATTCGGAGTAGGCAGTGTTCGGTTTACACAGGTTATTTTATATAGGAAAAGATAGAAAATTCTTTGGGAGCACAAAATTCTATCGGAATAGACAGGTTATCGGATTAGACAGGTATCGGTTTAGACAGGTTTCACTGTACAACTAATTTCAGGTTACTTATCTAATTAAACTATTTTCAAAAACGGATACGTTTATATCTACAATTATAATTACCGAGCAGGCCGTTTCGTTGGTATTTTTAATGGTAATATAGATTAATTTGGGAGAAAACATCGGCGAAATTTCGATTTTTTTAATGCGTATTATTTACTAGATTAGAGTTTTTTTCCATGATTTTCAGCGCAATTTTTTGCCTGCGTGGTATCTACTCTTGCAGACTTTTTTCGGACGATTACCGTAATTTTAATACAGGCAGCTATTTTCAAATCTGTAATTCTTATAAGTACCGTTAATCAGCATACAGACACTTGCATTATGTGCCCTGTATACCAACAGGAAACATTCCTCATTCTCAACTTCAGAATTTATAAAAACTCGCGGAATTTTTCCCAGGGTATTCTCATCATTAATGTCTGGTGGACCTGTCACAAATCTGAAAAGCATTGAAAAAATTTATAATAATTATTGGGTTTTTATTCTTCAATGAATATGGCCAGAGAACAACAAATTACATTGATATGCATGGAAGTATTAGGATACAGAAGTTATTTAATAAATTACAAAGACCCTAGATATAGGCCAATTATGTTTTAATTTTCACTTTCAGAAAGTCTTCTTGGATATGACTGTAATGTTTATGAAACTCAGTGATTTTTTTCACACCAGTAAATATGCAACTTTTATTGGCCACAGAGGGTAGATGGGCAGAACTGTCTTTGCAGTACACTTACAACTGATGCATTCATTAATATATGTGCAGGATTACAGTTTTATTGGAAAAAATCCAGTGGGCCTGCAGTGGTCGGGATATAGGCAATCAGGCGAATGTGACAATGGCCCCATATCCTGGAACATCAATGTGCCATTTGCAAAATGAATGTGCCATTGTTGAAAATGAATGTGCCATGAGAAATTTGCACAAAAAAACCCCAAACAAACAAACATGAACATAGAAAGATCTGCATCATCAACCCATCCAAATGTCTAGACAGACTTTTCTGTACTTAAATATGGGAAATAGGGGGACGCATTTAAACCAAACAGTCTCAAAGGATCGTCTTAAAGATTCGTTGCATGCTTTGATTCTGGATTTATAATTAAAAAATTCCTGAACCCCCCCCCCTAAAAAAATTGCACACAAACTCTGCTATAAAACTACAGTAAATCCAAATCTAATGACAAAACTTTTTAAGAAACTTGCCTTTTGTGTACAAATTAAGTTCACGATTCATCTTAACTGGTGAAGTCCATTTATACGTACATTTGAAATAGTGATTATTGCGAAGGAAATGATGGTGTTTTGAATAAATGACACTTTCAAATTACTGTCTGGTGTATCAATTGATACGAAAAGTAAACAAATTAAATCGTATGCAGAACTTTAAATAAGTGAATTTGGTTAAGTCATCACCATGTTGAATAAAAGAACGGAAGATTTCCATAATTTGTTTAAAAATCTAGTGCGCCACATTGGCTCACTAAGTAAAATCTAAATGTGCCATTTTAGAATTAAAAATTATGCAGGGCGCATGCTTATCCCAATCACTGGGCCTGTGATTATTAAACATTCACAGAAAAAAATCCAGTGGGCCTGTGATTATTAAACATTCACAGAAAAAAATCCAGTGGGCCTGTGATTGTTAAACATTCACAGAAAATCTAACAAACAATCATTTGCAATTTATGATGGAATTTGGATTGGATGTTTTTCAATGATCTCTGGTTGTATGAAGTCTTTGTTACTATTTGAGGTATTATATGCATGTTTTTATAATTAATTACTAACTTTCCATAGTGAATGGCTTGTGCAGTAGTAGTGCGTGCGGGTGATACACTACTAGTCCCCTGTAGCTCTTGTTCCTGATACGACGGAAACAAACTGGTGGTCAGGTACTTATACATGATTCTCATGTCATCCTGCTCTAAACCACTCCTAAAATAGATACAATGTAATAATTATAGTCTGTTTTATGAAATTCAACGACATAAATATTATGGAATAGCTCAACATGTGTTGTTTTACGTATAAAGATTTACAAAAAGTGAAGTAGAATCCTAAAGACTCATGTCAAGCTTTAACAAAAATGAAAATATGTTGGAAAGGGTTGATGAACAGACATGTGAATGAAGGACCTTCATTGCATTTAAAACAATCCAAACAGACTCATAAGACAACAGAATGAATGTTATAACAACAGCTCAGTTTTTTCAAACAAAACTTATAATGTTGTATCAACATTGTGAAATTTAATTTAATAATTAAATGCTTGGCACATAAAGTACATATTTTACCAAACAACTCTTGGTATATATAATGCATGGATAATTATTGACCATTTTAAATATAGGGATTAAAAATTTCTCTTGAGAGATAAAGTTACTGTGCACTAAATGCATCAACCAGATGGTGTCATCGCACTAAATTACATTTGCTTCAAAAGGCTTTCTTTCCTCATTCCACAACA
This sequence comes from Pinctada fucata, assembly GCA_028142955.1. NCBI lineage: Eukaryota > Metazoa > Mollusca > Bivalvia > Pterioida > Pteriidae > Pinctada > Pinctada fucata. Next base: position 83,191,956 of record AP027103.1, on the reverse strand, counting down.
ATACTGGTATACTGAATTCTCGTTTTACAGTATCAATGGTAATGGGTGCTTACCAGACAAGCTGGTCGTTATACATGAAAGCTGTATACTTGATGTACGGAAATCTAGCCTCTAGTAAGTTAATAAAACACTGAACTCGTAGGTATGTGTTCTTATCCAGAGGCATGAAATGGATTCCACTAAATATGTCTATAATATCACTCTGGTGAACTCTTAAGGTCTGTAAATACTGAAAATATACAATTGAGAGAATATGTCAGCATGTTTAAAAGTCTGACAGAAACAACTGGTGACAAATATGTTGAAAAAGAAATTAAAATATTATACATGTATATAAAATCAACTACTTCAGGTTTGTTTCCCTGTGAAAAATGTATATTTTCATTGTGGGTAAAAGCTAGCCAATGTTGGATAGAGTTAGGGCCACAAATCTATTATGCAGAGTTGAAAGGCGATAGATAAAAATGTCCATTTATGGTATTACTTGATCAACAAAAGTACTGGTTTTGCACGGTAATTCCTATTATACATCTAATACCTTAAGGAAAACTGATGGATGCTCCCTAAGTATAGAGGGGGATTAGGGTCACAATGCTATTTGCCTTGCTTACATGCTTCATGCTATGTTGCTACAATCAAAGTTTGATTATTCCATGTTCATTTGTCTTGCTTTCATTTCAAATTGATTTTATTGCATTTGTCTTTCTTCTTTATGCAATGTTGCTTCCGTGCACCTTCTTCTGCTTTTCGCACTATTTATAACTCATTTTTCTAACGATAAGTACTGCAACAGGGGACGTATCAAAGTTCAGTTCAAGGAACGGACACAAACTGAGCGCCACATGGTATCAAAATTGAGGTTAGCATTGACGAAGCAATAATGGCATTAGGACGAAAGAATGATGGCAGAATGAAAGATGTCATAACGCATGGTATAACGACAATTATGCATTGACGAAGGACAAATGTAAAATGCATGGAAATAAAATGACATAAAGAAGAAAGATAAATGAAATTCGAAATGAAAGTAAGACAAATGAACATGGTATAATCAAACATCGAATGAAGAAACAAAGCATGAAGCATTGTGACTCTTATCCCCCTCCATACCTAAAATGCAGCAATGCTGAAGCAAAAAGACCTTGACTCACTTTGCATATTGTTTTACCTTACAGAATTAATAAAACTTACTCTGGAGTAGAAATGGTCCAATCTCTGTTTCAGGACGTCTACATTGTTATTGGTTTTGGCCAATATGTGACAAAAGGTTCCATTGAACAACTGAAATAACAGAGTTGTTTTTAATCACTCAATCAATAGTATATACTTGTACTTAAAATTTTAACCATTATTTCTGGATTTCCTACCTTCCATTAAAGTGAAAGTTTTTAAATTGAATTATCACCTTCAACTCTTAGGAGTAGAAACTTATGTCGTACTTACGTACTTATGTAAAAACCTGAAACATTAGTTTAAACATATTTATTCATTCCATATGCAAGTTACATATAATTACAGAACTACAAACAATGTAGGGATCTGAAAAAAAGCGTATCGCTTATTTAAATTCATTTCCCGTAAGTCGACCGTATGCCTGCCTCAGTATGACTTCATACACTGGTGATGTACAAACCTGAAACATTCTATATGCCTGCCTTAGTATGGCCTCATACACTGGTGATGTACAAACCTGAAACATTCTATATGCCTCCCTCAGTATGGCATCATAAACTGGTGATGTACAAACCTAAAACATTCTATATGCCTGCCTCAGTATGACCTCACAAACTGGTGATGTACAATCCTGAAACGTTCTATATGCCTGCCTCAGTAAGGCCTCATACACTGGTGATGTACAAACCTGAAACATTCTATATGCCTGCCTTAGTATGGTCTCAGACACTGGTGATGTACAAACCTTAAACATTCTATATGCCTGCCTTAGTATGGCCTCAGACACTGGTGATGTACAAACCTGAAACATTCTATATGCCTGCCTTAGTTTGGCCTTATACACTGGTGATGTACAAACCTGAAACATTCTATATACCTGCCTTAGTATTGCCTCAGACAATGGTGATGTACAAACCTGAAACATTCTATATACCTGCCTTAGTATGGCCTCATACACTGGTGATGTACAAACCTGAAACATTCTATATGCCTGCCTCAGTATGGTCTCAGACACTGGTGATGTACAAACCTAAAACATTCTATATGCCTGCCTTAGTATGGCCTCAGACACTGGTGATGTACAAACCTGAAACATTCTATATGCCTGCCTCAGTATGGCCTCATACACTGGTGATGTACAAACCTGAAACATTCTATATGCCTGCCTTAGTTTGGCCTTATACACTGGTGATGTACAAACCTGAAACATTCTATATACCTGCCTTAGTATTGCCTCAGACAATGGTGATGTACAAACCTGAAACATTCTATATACCTGCCTTAGTATGGCCTCATACACTGGTGATGTACAAACCTGAAACATTCTATATCCCTGCCTTAGTATGGCCTCAGACACTGGTGATGTACAAACTGAAACATTCTATATGCCTGCCTTAGTATGGCCTCATACACTGGTGATGTACAAACCTGAAACATTCTATATGCCTGCCTTAGTATGGCCTCATACACTGGTGATGTACAAACCTGAAACATTCTATATGCCTCCCTCAGTATAGCATCATAAACTGGTGATGTACAAACCTAAAACATTCTATATGCCTGCCTCAGTATGGCCTCAGACACTGGTGATGTACAAACCTGAAACATTCTATATGCCTCCCTCAGTATGGCATCATAAAGTGGTGATGTACAAACCTAAAACATTCTATATGCCTGCCTCAGTATGGCCTCATACACTGGTGATGTACAAACCTGAAACATTCTATATGCCTGCCTCAGTAAGGCCTCATAAACAGGATCCTGGACATCTTCTTCCTGATATTCAGTGTATGGCTGTCCTTCTTTCTGCTTCTCTATAAATGGTATGCTCACTGTCTGTAACAAAGATATCATTGCAAACATGTCCTTTACTTGTTAAAATTATATTTATCTCCTAAGAAATGTAAACATCATATCATAAATGTTTTCTCTATATCATAATGTATTCTAGGTAACGAACGTACATATTCCACTTTCTTTCTCTACTGCATGCACGAGATATTAATAAATAATCTTCTAAATGCATTTGGGATCCTTTGATGGGGGGATTAACACTAAACTCTACGGTGAAGGTTATGTGTATGATAAAGACAGACGCACATAAAATCTGTGTACATCCCCTCCACTAAATATTGTTCAATTTGAATCCTAACCTGATGATTTTATTCTTAAAAATCTATAAATATATATAATCTATACTATAACTTTTTTGTAAGTACCAAACTCTACGTGATTCTGAATCTGAAAAAGATTACCTTTTCTGTTTAGATAACTTTTTCTAAATAAATCGTTAGATTTTCATTTATATATTAATTAATATTGTAAACAACCACCATATGATTCCAGAATAGAATATGTCGTGGTTTGTACATACCATGACAGCCCAGAAGTCTTTCTCCGGCTCCAGGAACAAGTGTCTCATTTTCTGTGTGTGCATGCTCTGACATGGCTTGTCAGAAAATGTCCTGTCAAAGTACCATCTTTCAGTATTATATCATTATTAATTCCTACTCTCATTGGCTGTGCAATGTACACTGTCAGATCATAACCATATTGTAATTTAGTATGGTAACAATGAACTCCCTTACAGACATTTTTCTATGAATGGAATAATACATACTAAGCAAATCTTCACCAGTATTTGATCTTTATAATGCAGAGTTCATGAAATGTATCGATTTTGTCGGATTTGCTGATAAAAAATTGTTTGGTCTGATAAAAACTCACTTTATATCTATTATTTGGACTGACAAAATTTCCCAAATGTCCGACAATTTATTTGAAGATTTCAAGAACTCTGATAATGCACATGTAAATATTTAAAAAAAAAAAACTTACTCAGCAAATTTAACAATAGCTTCACATAGACCAATGTTCTTTATCTTATTATCTAGGTCCTCTTCTTTAGGATAGTAGAACAAGATCTTCTTGTGTTCCTAAACAAAGCAAAAAAGAAAAGGTGAAAAATTTTTAAGTTGAAGAAATTTTTATTGTAATCAACCACCTGCACTCATAGTCAGTGCTCATAGTTTTTCAATTATAAATATATTCTTTTGATTTCCTGGATATATGGATAGTATTATTATATATTATAAGGTGTAATTCCCTAGCATTCAGTCTAAGGAAAGATCGTCACTGTTTAAGTATGTGTACATTGTATCTTACAGTATCATAATGGCAGAATGTCCCCTTATGACTTACATCTTTCATTTTTCACTGATGACGTACTGTACTATTTCCATAGGTGATGAAACAGGTTCATAATGGATATACGACTTGTTAATTTGCACATAAAATGTTTATTTTGTAATGTTGATTGGAAGATTTCTGCTTATAGTAAATACACCTTACTATAGTAAATACACATTACTTCTGTAATTTAGACAATTCATACCTCTCCTTCTCTTGGTCCATAATTTGAATTGAACACAAAGAAACTGACAAGGCGAGTGGCACCTTTGGTTCCCATGGTTACTCTGATCTTCAAGTCCTAAATAGGTTCATCCTTTGATACTTTACAGCCCTAATAATGGTAAAGATATTGCTTAAACAAATCAATGTATAAGAATTTTTCAGACATGAGTTAAAAACCCTTTTGCCTTGATTTTTGTAGGAGCACATCCGTATTCCCAGGCAATCTTCCTGACTGTAGTTACAGGTATGCACACACAGCAACTTAATCAGGGATTATTCTGGCTATTTCCTTCGATGAGAAAAGTTCACGTTTTTAACCATTTTCTATATTTAGAGAACCTCTCAAAATCAAGAATTTCTATGAGAGAATTGTTAAAATTATGAGAGATTCTCTCAATTTCCCAGCCCAAAATTATCCCTCCTGCAAGTGCAATTATCAAAATTTAATGTATGAGAGATGACATGATTGAAACTTGTAAGATTCTCAGTGGAATATATGACAGCAGGATGACAAAGGATCTATTTTAACTCAGGAAAAGCAGTATCATGAGAGGAAATTCCAAGAAAATTATGAAACCCAGGAGAAAGAGAGAAGTCAGGAAATATATATTTTCATTCATAAATTCAACATGTTCAAGGTAAAATGCTTCAGAATGAAAATGTAGTACTAAGTATAATGTATGTTGAATCCTACAAGAAAAAAACCCTATAATGTCAAATTTCAAGGTCAAGGTCACTAGGTAGAATGTATCAAGTTGTAGCACTTTGTTATAGTGAATGTATGTTTGAAATATATTATAGTTTGCGACCGATAAATACTGATTTTATGGTCTCAAACTGAATTTTTCATACAACACTTTAAGGGATGTTTTGGACTATGTATTTGACAGACAACACATATTTGAATGTCAGCCTGACAGGATTCAATTACAAATCCCTTTTTTTTTAAAATAACATTTGAAATTTTATTCTAAACAAGTGTGGAAAGAAATAGATAACAAAATAAAAAAAAAATCCGACCGATATCGACCTAACCTATTTTTTTCAGCATGTTATGGGAAACACATATTTTTTAGGCCTTAATTATGATCGTCTTTTACTGTATCGTATGTCAATGATTATTGTATGACATCACATTGCTTTGTTATTTATGATATATTCACGGCGAATTTAAAATAAATGCATTTAATTTAACACTAAACAGAACTCTGTGTCATATAATAATATGAAATTTCTTTATTTTGTACACTTTTCTCTCATATTCTTTATATTTCATTCATCAAATAGAGAGGAAAAGATACAAATAATTAATGTAAAATCTCCATGATATACCCGTTTCTTTTGAAATTTCCTATGATTTTCTTTGTTATGCCGTTCTACCTCCTAATTATTGTTGTTAACTAGTTTGTTTGCACAAAATTTTTTTATTTGCAAAACAAACCAAGTTACTGTCACTCGACTCACTACCATATACACCAATTAAGGGTACAACAGTCCCAGGTCAAAGATCCCCTGGGTACAACAGACCCCTAGTTCAAGGTACCTTAGGGAACAACAGTCCCGACGCCTATGATTACATTATAAGATATTTATGTGAAATTATTTATTCGCCAGTGTTTCCTCTGATAGTTCATCTTTTAAACAAAAATACAATATTTTTTAGAAATCCCAAATCTTTTTATCACAATTAAGTATTTCCTGCTATTATAGGATATCTATACAGGGCAATGAACTCAAGAATACAGATTTCCACGGTAACATTGCAATCCAGTTTGACTTACCTACTTTCATTTTCTCATTCTGGGGTTTACTCATTTCTACTTTCACTTTACTTTTGAACGATGGGAAACGCACAGATGTTGTACCATATGCTGTTAGAGATTGAATCGCTTAGGTTATTTATTTTCTAACTAAACTATTTCATTAAAAAATTGATTAAATTTTATCATTTATCAATGACAACTACTGCATATCATAATATGCATGCATTTTTTCCCCATATGACATAATTTTTGCAGCACATGTCAAATCCAAGGAGGCTCAGCTGAAAATGTACAATCTGGAAAAATTTGATACACATACGTATAGATGCTCTAAAGATGTACTTAAGGATAATTTTTTTTCCAGCAGATATGAATGTAAAACAGTTTGTAGGATTGGATCTGTTTGAGAGCCTATACTTAGCTGTGCTTGCAGTGCTTCCATTCCTTGTCATCCAATCAACTGTTAGTTTCTCCTTGCTCATTTTTGCTGTCTTGATTGGAGGTCGGGCAGTGTACAAACAGTGGACATATAGAACAGTTGATACTGATGGGAAACGAGTGCTTATTACTGGCTGTGACTCCGGTTTGTACAATGTATACTGTAACTATCTATATCAGCATGGAAAGAAAAGAGATCTAGCTATTATAACCTTGTCAAAATGTTTTATAGCACATGTATAATTGAGGACTTTCATATTTTTCAAACTATACCATCTTATTAACAAAGTTTTTTAAATTTATGAAAATTTTATGATAAGAAAAATACATACATGTGTGACGGGAACACATTATGCTAGGCTATTTTGATACCCCTATTTTATAATAAAGTACCCCTTTTGTATTGATCTACCTGTATAACTTACCTGAGTTTAGATTTAAGAGATTTATCGTATATATCTCTCGATAGAAGGATTTAAATGGTCGTCACGGTACTAGAGTATAAAAGGCACAGAATTGAGCTTGTTAGCCGGGGAGCTACCTATATTGCCGAAGGCAATCAGCTCTCCCTCTTTCTCTCTCTCTCTCTAGCCATGGCTTAGGTTGGGTTCTGATAACTATGGGCAGGGGGGTAGATATTCGGACTTAGGCTAAATATTCTCTCTCTATATGTACGTTTTCTGTTGTATTTGTCCTATCTATGTTGTTTTTATTAAAGTATTTAAATGTTATCCGTTTTCCTAGTCTTCTTTCATGTTAGTCTGTCATGTAAGGTGTTGGCTACAATATAGAAATCCTTCGGACCTGAAGAGAGGCGCCCGACCCTACCGGGTCCTGTTACAAAATTGGCGAGCTCGCCAGGATTTCTGTCACTTGTAGTCATTATTCGGATAGGCTTTCATGAACGAAACTTAAATTTTGTAAACTGTTTAGTACACCTTTTTCTCTGGATTAGCGCACGATTTAGTGAGTGTAAACCGAAGTATTTACCTGCGTATAAGAAAATCAGTCAAGTGTATACGATACACCTGTACAAATGTAAACGTCTTCAAATTGAATAGCATCATTTAAAAACAGTTACAAAGTTGATTATGTACTCACCATACAGGTAAACTGTCAGATAATCACTAGAGCGTAGTTGTAATCTGTGATCATGTAATCGTTAGTCGAGAAAAGAAATTTCGAACACTCTCGTAAAGAAGATTTGGTTAACTTTTTTTTATTTTTATTTAAGTTTGTATTTTCTTTAAAACATGGATTATGTTAACGTTGTTAACTTTGCAATTTTAGATTGGTAAGGTTGACTGCCTAGTTCTTGGTTTACATGTGAAGTTTGAATCTTCGTTGGTTATTTTAGATCTGCGTTTTCTTGTCAGTTATTGGTGGCATGTAAGGCATCAGTGGGATGGTGCATTGTCAAATAATGATGAGTTTTCTGATCATGTATTGGTGGCATGTAAGGCTTCAGTGGGATGACGCATTGTCAAATACTGATGGGTTATATTCGTGTTTTGGTTATCATGGCTTTTGAGATTCATGGATTGATTTTGTCTATGGCGTATTGGAGTAAGATTTTTATGTTCAGACATTGAGGTTCTGTAGTGGATAAATCTTTGTATATGCATAGTCAAACTGTTTATAGATGCTCATGGGTATGGATGGCCGAGTTTACAATGATTTTTGAAGAATCTTTCTTTCACATTAAATTGTTCATTGAAAACGATTCTTTCAACTTTACGCGTGTTGTGATTACAGTGAATTTTACATCAAGTTTGGTTAAATAAATCCTTTTGGTCATAGTTTTTTTTTATTCTCATTTGGTAGATACATTCAGTTGAAATTAGTGCAATATGTACATGTTTTCTACGTTTGTATTGTCCAGAATTACAGCTACATAGAGGCGTTTACCTCTTACTGTAATACCATGTATTGTGTGTTTGTTGCCATATACGATTGTGATGCTTGGATGATGTCGGCCTGAGACGATGATGTCACCGATACCTGAGATGATGATATAACTGGTGTCAACTGAGATGACGTACATGTCTCAATGCGCAGTGTAATTGCATTGGAACCACGAATACAGACTTTTAAGAAATATAAGTACTTTTGTTATTCTGTTATTCTGTCATTGAAAATAACGACTTTGAATTCTGGCTTTTGAAATTTTGTGAATCATTTTGGTAACGCACTGAGTTCAAATATTCTCTTAGTTTTGATAATTTCATTTACACATGCTTTGATCTATTTCAGAAGAGTGATGCAGCCTAATGATGGTACACCTATTGCGTTTCAATTGGTGAAGGGAAGGAGTGATGGATAACCATGCATTGAAGCAATGCGATTCGTTTGTGATGAAAGAATTCCGTAACAAAGTGCGACTCGTGTACGTTGGTTCTGTCTAGCAGCATGGTTGATTGTTCTCAATGTCACCAGGTTGGAGATGAGACAATCAGTCAATGTGTAACAATAACGTTCAAAGTAGTCAATCTGAGACCTTCGAGATTGTTACGTATACAGTTAATATTTACTACAGTTAGTCAAGTTGAGATGTTAGAGTTCTTACTAGAAGATGATGATGTGGCTTTCTGACGATGACGACTGATGTTGGACTTAAGGAAGTCCTGGTGGATGATTACTCAGTGTCGCGGGAGGAGGATGATCACATTTTCGAACAGAACGATGCGTAAATCTACAAGGACAACTGGACAGGAAGCTGATGTGATTGACAACAGATGAATACAGAATCTTGGACTGAACCATGGATGAAATTTGCTGAACATTTTGAAATTTTGTATGAACTCTTCTCTTTCAGAACTTTGAATCGTTATTGTTTCATTATAGTGCTTTCTTTTCAGGATGTGAACTCTATTGTTAACATTAATTTATGGAACTTTGGACTTTGTGTTGTTTGATTTGTGGTTAACATAATGTGTTCATGTAATTCTAATTTTTTTAGTTAAAATATTTGCCAATATTTTAGTTTTAAGAAGGGAGGAGTGTGACGGGAACACATTATGCTAGGCTATTTTGATACCCCTATTTTATAATAAAGTACCCCCTTTTGTATTGATCTACCTGTATAACTTACCTGAGTTTAGATTTAAGAGATTTATCGTATATATCTCTCGATAGAAGGATTTAAATGGTCGTCACGGTACTAGAGTATAAAAGGCACAGAATTGAGCTTGTTAGCCGGGGAGCTACCTATATTGCCGAAGGCAATCAGCTCTCCCTCTTTCTCTCTCTCTCTCTAGCCATGGCTTAGGTTGGGTTCTGATAACTATGGGCAGGGGGGTAGATATTCGGACTTAGGCTAAATATTCTCTCTCTATATGTACGTTTTCTGTTGTATTTGTCCTATCTATGTTGTTTTTATTAAAGTATTTAAATGTTATCCGTTTTCCTAGTCTTCTTTCATGTTATTCTGTCATGTAAGGTGTTGGCTACAATATAGAAATCCTTCGGACCTGAAGAGAGGCGCCCGACCCTACCGGGTCCTGTTACACATGTATTTGTTTAATTTTTGAAATGCTTACAGTCCATTCCAGAATTCATTGATTTCTTAAAGGATTTGGTTTTACCTTGGCAAGGAGACTCTCATCCAAGGGCATACTAGTATATGCTGGATGCCTAATACCAAACGGTGAGGGAGCAAATCAGCTGTTAAATAGTGAATCTGCAGACAAAATCTGTGTTGTACCTCTTGATGTAAGGAGTGATAAGTCTGTCCAGGAGTTATATGACCAAGTCGTTAGTGATGGTCCGGAGAAAGGATTGTGGGGTGTGGTTAACAATGCTGCCATCAACTTTATGGGGGATGTTGAATTTTGTACTATGGAAATGTTTAAACGTGTAGCGGAGGTCAACATGTTTGGTGCCGTCAGGGTTACCAAGATGTTCTTAGGATTGGTCAGAAAAGAAAAAGGTTATTTGTTTAACATACTATACAGAAAAACCTTTTGTTTTTGCTTTTTTTGCAGCTATATTTTAGGCTTAAATGACCTAATTGTATCATATTTTAAGCAAATTTTGATTCTTCTTTCAAGCACTCAAATATTCTTGTAACTATAAAGGAATTTTTTATCTATGTGTCAAACCCTATTGTTTACAGGAAGGATTGTAAATGTTTCAAGTGCCAAAGGTCTTATTTGCAACCCCAGCACTGCCTGTTATGGTATGACCAAGTATGCTATAGAGACGTTCTCAGACATCCTTCGTCTAGAGATGAGAAAGTTCAGTGTAAGGGTAGTAGTGATAGAGCCTGGTAATTATGGTGGATCAACAAATATGTTAAGCAAAAACACTGTGAGTCTTGTATTGCATTTTTTGAGTGAAGAAATTCTTATTGTCTTCCATAACATTCTGTAAACATAATTTTGGTATAGGAAAATCACAGTTACTGTTATGCGGCGGCTTAAGAAAATTGTTTTGACCAGGCAGGTAGGCATTTCTATATGAATTGAATTTTTTAAAGCATGAAAGGAAAATCTTTTAAAATAATGAAATACCTTGTCTTGAAATATAAATTACCTATAAATATTATGATTTTAGGGGACCAAATTTGGAACAAATTTTTATTATTATTATCATTGAATTATGGCTTTAAAAGGCTTAAAAAGTGAATGTTTCCCTTATATTTATCATTTTACTTAGCTTGATGGTTTAAAGTCTGACTTTGAGACTATGTGGAAGGAGGCAGGAGAGGACACAAAGAGGATCTACCCCAGGGACTACCTAACCCGACAGTATCAGTCAGTGGTGGATTCAGCGGCCACAGCATCTAAAACAATACGACCGGTCATTGATGCCATGGAATCTGCCGTTATAGCTGTCAATCCTCAGTTCCGATACCATATAGATGGAGGCAATTCAATCATAGACTATAATTCTGTGAGTTTGAGAGAGTACCAGTATCATTGATTTATAGTGCTCATCAATTCCTCTTAATTACCGAATCATCTGTTAAAATCTTTCAAATATCCAACCAGTAACCAATACCACAACACATTTTGTACTAAACTTGTTTCATATTACACATTGTACAGATTTGTAAAACCTACACATGATGAAAATATCTTTTGAAAGTACGAGTATACGTGTATCAAAGGGATGGGGAATATCATGTATATATCTGACAAGTCAACTTTGATCTGGTCCAATGTTTAGAAAATTTGAAAACTTTTTTGTTCCTAACATCACCAATTTTAATACATGTATTAAAAGATCCCATCTTTAGTCTATTTAGTACTTTGCTACAATCTGCTTTCTTTTTCCAGGTTTTGGCAAGGTTAAAACCAGTATTACCAGATACATTGTTAGATTGGTTATTGGACAGAGAGTACAACATACCTCTGAGATGATTCTAACACTTAAACCATTGGTCTAGCTTTGCTTCATGTACTACCTCATCCTCTTGCATAGTCCCACAATAAATTATATGGGAAGAAAATCCATTTTTATATTATATTACCTGTTTCTTTATATGAATAGTGTACTAATTTGTTTAGAGTGTCCATAAGAGATTAAAGTAAACATTTTCTGACAGCTGTGACCTTGACTTCAATAGAAATTTGTACTCTCTTCCTAATTGGCAAATTGTATGAAAACTCCAAAGATTGATAAACATCAAATCTATGGAGAGTTCTAAATATAGTCCTTAAGAATAGGACTAACATCGCGATATCACTACGGTATGTCTGTGTAATTATAAAGTTAAAGGAAGGAAGAATAACATTAGCTACTTCCTACAATTGAATAAAACCATCACAAGAATGGTGGATTACACTCCCATCAGATCTGACCTTGGCTCAACAATTCTATGAAATATTATTGAAATCTCTACACAGATTATGGCCCAGGCAAGATTTCATACTCCCCCTATCTATTGTCATCTTGACCTTGGAGATATCTTGGTTCATGACACAACGTCAAGATTCTGTGAACTATTGTACAAATCTTCAAGGACTAAAAAGATATACACTAAACCAGATTTATGGATATGAGCATGAAAGGCAGGGTGATTCCTATGCTGTATCATTCCCAAACCATTTTTTCAAGGGTACAAAAGAAATAAACATAGGAAGTATAACATCAAGCTTTTTTTTATTTGGGTCTAAGTTTAGACATGGTGAAAGCAAAAATTGTACAGAGCACTTAATAGGAGGTATATATACAATAACATTACAACTCAAAAAGTCTACAAAGTTTTCACTATATACGAAAATCAAGTGTACATGTAAATCAGAGGGGGCACTTCAAGCCTTGTATATATATTACTTTATCACACAAACAGACTATCAGCTAATATGTTCATTTTCTAAATGAGATCTTAAATTCTAATCAATTAAAGTGGCAAGAGATTTCAAACTTAAAAAGTTTCATTTTCAAGAAGACATGCCAAAATTCTGAGCAAAACCAGAAAACATACATATCTTCTGAGAAAAACAAGTGCTAAAAGTTTGTGTGCTTACTACGAGTAATAATACTGTACGAGATAAAACAGTATCCAATGACAAACACAACTTGATTTTTCTTAAATCATTAACAAGAATTTTCAGCTTTTAACACGATAACAATTTTGGCACAAACCCTTTGCAGCTACGCCACTGCAAATACAAACAATGTTCACGGCACGCGAATCAGACTTCATTATGAATACCTGATCAGTGATAGTCTTTATAGACACTTTGTCTACGTCCCTAACTAACCTAGGTGACAGAAAGGGGGAGACAACTTCAATGTTAAATGTATATGTTTTTAATATATATGTCCAGGTACAAGCAATTTAGATTTTGTGAATCAAAAAGCATGACAGGGCAAAGCAAAGCAATAATAAAAAGAACTTCTTATGTACTGAAGTACATAACACATGTACTTATAGCGTGCACTTCTACATTTGTATTTATAAACATTCTATTTTACATTTAAAACTTTATGAAGAAGAAGCTTAATATTAAACATTCAACTGTTTAAGAATGTACTTGATGCCCCATTGAACACTGATGTATTTTCATTAAAAAAGTTTTAAATCTAAACAATTTGTAATAAAAATCGGAATACAGAACCTTAACTGAGCATCTTCCTTTACATTGATCATTAAAATGCCATTTATACAAGTAATTTAAGGAGAAATGTAATATATCAATAATGTCATGATTCATACAAGTCGAAGACAACGAGATTAATTATTGATCGATAAGGAAACATCCATCAAAATCATCTTGTACACAAACTTATTAAAATAGGTGGTGACATAAACCTGATGGTCCTCAAATTCTGCAGTTGTGGTAATATCTTTTCAAAAGAGTTCTTGAAATTTTCACCTATACCTTAAAATTCTACAGAATGAAGTGAAAATGATATAGAACGTGAAATCTAGTCTATATTCTGTGGATGGTTCAAAATTTGCCATTTAATGTTCATTTGGTATGTGACATGGCTAAGAATGGATAGTATTGGCCCTATTTACCGTGCATCAAGCGCCAAGGGTAAACCAAGGCATGCAGCGCCATCTTCTCTGGTCAAAGATCAATACAATATTTTTCTGCTATATTATTTTAGTGGACTAGTGGAATATGTTTATTCAAACATCTTGGTCAAAGTTGTGTATGATATGGAATGCCAGCGTTTTAACGTGAAATCCTGTCAATTTCCTTCTTTTTTATACTCTATAAGTTACGCATGCATGTTTACTAATATCTACTTTACCTCAAAAATGAAACTAAGTGAAATGTCAGTGCAAGACATGGAGGTGCAAGATTGTCAAATATATGCCAAAAATGAAAACGATGAACTATACCTAAATCCAATTATAAGATATCAATTTATTATGAAAATTCTGTAGATCCTCTAATCATAAGCTACTACGTTGTTTTTTTTTTTAACTGAAGACCCAGTGAAAGGAGGAAGCATGCTATGTGTTTAAAAAATTTTCTTTAATGCCCATAGAGAAGAAAGAAAAGTAACAGGATGACTACATTCAATAGGTACATAAATAATTTATACTTTAACAAAATTATATTCATCTTGAGGGGAAGAACAAATGCAAACATGCAAGGACGATCAAGCACTAGGGAAACTAGAGATAGTTAAATCTCTGTGGAAAGTAAAAAATTGCACTATATATGGAACAGAAGTTGTACAAATGAGCTGCTGCTATCAATTTGTCAACAATATCGCAAGCAAGGAGTTCGAAGGCACGTGTAATCAACAATAAACAATCATAATTGTATCAACTTCAAAATATTGTCAAGAAATTTGATGTTTTGGCTCATGGTTTAATTCTTTCTCATAATTTATGACATCAATTAATTAGAGATAATTTCTAAGTGATCCTTTTATTTAAAAAATTACACTTTTTAAAGTGAATTAAATTAACAATTTCAAGGTATTAATATTTCATTTTACAACGTGAATTTACACATCATTATCTATAAATAAACAAACATGTACAAGGTAGGTAAATAATTTACAAAGTAGAGTAACAACTCTAAGTTGTTATGTGTATATATGATATGTTAAGACTATCACAAAATTACGACTACATAGATTTAAGTAGAGCTAAATGCAAGGGCCACTACATTAGTCACTTTCTGTATGTGCGTCAAAATTCCACAACATTTCCTGATTATGTCAAACATTTTTATACTACCGTTATTTGCAAAATGCTGATGTCATCACCTACACAATACATACATGCATAATGTAAAGCCGTATAGACTACCGGGATAGCTTGAGCATACAGTGATAATACTGGACTAGAAAAGGAGGCAAATGTACAATGCACTTATCTACAAGTATAAATGTGGGTACAACAAATACAGTCTATAATTATACAGCTACATCATTTACAAAATTCCAAAACAACATTAAGATCAAATATAAATTTTCTCCACCATTCTATTTAACTAAATCAGAATTCGAATCCAATCAATTTCATTTTTCTATAAAAATTTCAACAACATGATTCGATTCTGTCTTTTCGCGTCAATCTTTCAGAGAACAACACTGACAGTTTATCATAGATTTTCCTTTTAATATTTTGCTTTTTAACTAAAAAGCTCAGTGCATATGTTTGAGAGAAATGATTCTATAAAACATGAGTGTGGTCTCTACAGTAACTGCATTAGCATGCCTCCTATTCTAATGAAATAAGTATATGTACATGTGCTTAGTGTGGGCTTAATGCTTGAATCTGAGATATTCTTAACATTACGATACAGTTTTGTTGTCTTATTTTTACTTGTATTAATGTTAGGTGGGAATACCAGATTTGGGGAATGTATCAAACTGTCATCCTGCCAAGGTATTCACTTTTAAACTGGGAAAAACCTAGTTATATGATTTTGTTGCCTTTTTATGGATCTAATTTATCACTAAGATGTCTATCAAACACTTTCTTCAGTAAAAGGAGGGAAATGTTTAACTGAAATGAAAAAGGATTTTTAAACAGGTCACATCAGTCCAATAAATAACTCATTCAAATTACTTTAATGTAAACCACCTCTACCCAGTGTTGACCAGGCTGCTTACTTTTCATTGGTTCATTTCCATTTAAATGGTCCCCATATAAGAAGCATCTCTGGTATAACCACCTGACCGAGTCAGCCAATCACAATCTTTGTTCTATGGTCCTGACAGTCCAACCAAACTCGACATAACATAATATTTCAGGATGGAATGCATTTGAACACAGCTATGAGAAGATTCAGATATGAAATTAAAATGAAAAGCTGCTTGTATGGTGCCAGATCTACAATATTTCTGTTACAATTTGAAGAAAAAAATCAATGCAATATAAAACATTCCGGTATGAATGGACCCATAACATAACAGGAATGTTGTACATTTGGTCACCATCACATGAAAGGAAAATGGGGATACAATCCAACAGAAAATACTGATACACACCTTTTGTCAAAATAAGTTCTTTTTTTTTTTAATTATTTGAACAAAATGTGAATAAAAGTTAAATTCAAACCCGGCAAAGCATTTCAGGTAAATTTTGGGGGAGAGGATCAAGGTTATAAAATACATATTTCTTTTTCCTATTATTCTTTATTCACTTCAAACGTGAAAATTTTGACAAATTCACACTTTCTTTTTAATTTGCACTGCTATATATTGCACTTTGCAGTATTTCTGTCGAGTGTTTCCCCAAAGATTGGTCCAAGCTTCAAAAAGCATAAATAGTTCACACAGTATACACATCTTCACTTCAACAAATATATTAAAAATCACCAACTATAAACTGACATCTAACATATTAAATTAATTAATTAACTGGTTGTAGTCTCTGTTAGCTTCTCCCAGTTAAGACCCCCTTGAAACTCTGTAGGAGTTCCGAAGTCGCCATCCTCGAAGTTAAAGAGTTCAAGCACCTCTTGTTGAGTTTTAGGGGTCAAGATTGGGTCAGATGGAAAAGACACAGGAGCATTGGCACTGAGAGGTGTTAATCCTGTGCTTGGCATTATGACATCCAACCAATCAGAAACGTCCATCTGTGAGTTATCTGGGTCATTAATGCCTAAAGCCGCTAAATCCGGCTCGGATCCATGCGAGTTTCCTGCACTAGAACTCTCGCTACATGGCACTGTCAATAGTCCTGGCTTGATTTCCTGATCTGTCTGCATACATGTTGTATCGGACAACTCTAAAAATGTTGGATCATCGGCCCAATCCATAGAGCTAAGGTCCCGATTCAACATTTCATCTATATCATACAAGTCAGCACTATCACTGGATGCTGGCTCATTCAGCACCAGTTGTGAGGGTGGAGTTGATACTCCAAATGTTAGAGGTGGCGGAGTTATACACTCCGGCTTGATGAGCGGCACAGGAGTGTGTACAGGCTGGTTCAGGAGAGCGTCAACATCAGACATACTACTGGTACTGCTGATGGTCGCCGTGGTAACCATGCTTGTGGCTGTTGTAAACATAGAGAACTGCTGTAGTGGAGTGGATGAGGAACTGCTGGCCACTGTTGCCATGGTAAACGTAGCAGACGTAGGGATATTTCCTGTCTGAGTGAGAGTCTTTGGTGTGGGTGGCGGCTCCTGAGCAGCACTTGGGGGAAGTTCTTTACAAAAAAAAAGCAAAAATATCCTTAACATAGGTTTTTAATTAAAATATTAAGAAACACTCGTTAAAATAGAAAGCAACAGTCTCTCCTTGTAATCCATATACAGTAATTATTCTGAAAATCCATCAGAATTTGACTAACTTAGACAGACTTAGATTTACATACGTATTTTCCTTATCTACTAGATAGGGGCCAAAATTTGTGTACATTGAGTGTTAAAAATCCATTTAATCAGTGCTGAGTCTTTAAACAAAGGAAGAGATATTGACACTTATAACCATAGTGTCCTAAAAATTTTGTACTGTACCAGTGACATACCTCCATTTCTAATGAGTATTTCTAACACATCATCCATGGCCTGACTCTTTATCACTGGTTTACCATCCAATTTGCTTCCTTCCCCAAGTAAATGACCCTAAAAATTAGTCATACAATATATCTTAACTTTTGTTTTTAAGAAAATATACCAATATGAAAAGAATTTCAGTGCACGACATTGAAAATTTACTATTACATCTTAAACAAAACAATCCTAGCTGTAAATTACCTGGTTGATTCTATTTTTGATGGCCTCATCATACTTTGGAGGTTCTCTCATGGGAATGAAATATGGCGTTGAACTGGTCCTCAGAACCATATTTTTGGTGTCTACTGGAGACGATGGCAGAGACACGGTCTTACTGTAAATGGTATCATAAAACTTTATTGTACATGTAATTTCTTACCAGTAATAAAAAGATTGGTAATGTCCTTTTTGGATGAATTAAACCTCCACCTCTTTTGATTAGTATAAACTTTCTCAATAGATCCTTTCTGAACACGACATTTAATTCTCTAGTCAAATACTGTACATGGTCAGAGGTTAAGATCACAGTTTGTATTTGTGTGTCAAATCCATATTACTTTATACTGCAAGAGAAATCTGCTTTTTATAACATGTATCATAGTTATGGTCAGAGTGAAGGTCACTGGGTCAACAATGTACTGTAAATTGGTTTTTATTCGTCAGGTACCAATTTTCGTCATTTTCGTCAGTGCCTCACTTGACGAAATTATGTATCGATATATAAATACATAATAATATAATATAATATAAATACTCCTGACAAAATATAGTGTAGAAAGGAAAAATTTAATCTTAAGAGTCATGACAGGCAAATGATAAATCATTGAAAACTTAATACGCACACAAAGTCACATCTAATGTACTTCTAATTACCGAATGATATGTTTTCACGACAAGCTAGGTGGTATACATGTCTCTAATTATTTGTTTACCAATATTAATTGTTAAACAAACAATGACAACAAAGGCATACGGCCTATACCTGATTGTTAAGTTGGCATTTGAACAGACAAATTTATATTTTAGGGACCCTTGGATTATGAAAATTGGTACTGACGAAAATAAAGCAATTTACAATAGTACACGACTGTGATAATGTTTGTGCTAAACAAATATTACAAAATTCAAGGTCAAAGTCATTTGGTCAAAAAATGAAGAATGTGTTATGATGAACATATGTGAAATATGAAGGCCCTATATACCATCAGATAAAATCTGCTTCAAGAACCTGACAGAAGGACATATGGACAGTCAGATTCCTTTATCATATTTATATCCCTCAAAATTTATTGCAAGGAATACACAAATGGTGGCTAAATATAGTTTACCCTTTGACATATAAATAAGAAATTTCCTACAGAGTGTATGAAGACACAGTTTAACTTTACTTACTTGTTCTGTGCAATGCCGTTGATGGGTGATAGAGTTACTGTCCTTGTTTTAGTTCCAGGCTTTGATGGCTGCTGGAAAGTCACTGTATTTGGATTTACTAAGCTAGTCATAGGTTTGACAATGTTCACATTGGATTGAAGATTATTATGCGTTTTAAAGAAATCTGTCCCAGCTTTCACAACTTTGTCACTAGTATTTGTCATTACAACAGAAGAAATTCCTTGTGATGTGATAGGTAATCCTTGTAACACTTGTTGCCCCTTTGATGGAGTTTGCACAACATTCACTGTTTGCGGTGTACCTACTGGCACAAACTTAGCGTTTTTCAGAATCGACTGCGGAACAGGCGATATTTTTCCGTCTGCAGAAACGGACACCGTCATGGTCTGTAGGGGCTGTTGTGGGGAGGAGGGTGATTGGTGAAGTTGAGGAGAAGGAACAGGTTTTGTTATGACCTGGACCTGGGGTGGAGATTTGGGTTGTTGATGCTTAAGCTGTGGAGGTGAGTTTGGCTGCTGCTGCTGCAACATGGCTGCTTGTTGCTGTATCTGATCAGGTGATGTAGGTTGCTGCAGCAACAATGATTGTTGTTGTTGTAGCTGATTAAGTTGCTTTTGTTGCTCCTGTAGGTGTTGATGTTGCATTTGTTGAAGTTTCAGACGTTTCTGCGATTCTTCTAGTTGTTTCTGCAGCTGTTCTATTTTAAGTCTTTGTTGCTGCAGTATGTCCTCGTGGCTTATTTCTGGTGAACTTGGAACAACATTCTGCTGTGGCGATGTCACGGGGGATGAATTAATGAGACTTGGTTGCACAATTTGTGTTCCTGGTGATGTGTACACTACTTTAGGCTGTGCATTCTGAGCTGTAGGTGAAATAGACACCACTTTTGGCTGTACAATTTGTATCTGTTGTACTTGTGCCTGTCGCGGTGATGTTACAAATGTTATAGTAGTAGTGGTGGCTGGGGGTGATGTTAGTCCTTTACTTAAGCTTATCAAACCACCACTGAGATCCAGAGTGTTGTCTATTTCCATCTCAGAGTCAGGATTAACTGAAGGTGGTCTAGATGTATCCACTGCCATAGGTATAGAATTATGACTTGAATTTAAACTGTTTTTCATTTGAGCAGTAAGGACACTAGTTGACGGTGCAGTATCCATGACTTCAGGTGACATGGGCTTCATGATTCTGTCTGTATTAAGGGGAGAACAAGGTGGTGAACTCGATGACATAGTTATCTCATTTGATGACAGTGATGAAGAAGATGATGTTCCCAATGATTTCACGTTCACCACAGCATGAACGGGAAGTTTTGACACTGCCGAAACAGCACTATTAGCATTAGCACTAGAGTTTGCTGGAGCAACGATCACATCAATATACGGTTTTAACCTTTCTATCAATTGAGGTTTAGCACCAGATACAGTCAAATTTCTTTTCTTAAGCTCTACTTTTAAGTCAGCAACTTTCATATCCTCCAAATTAACAAGAGGTTTCAAGATTGTACTCTGACTGCTTGCTTTAGCACTCTGATTAATTGGTCGTGAAATTTGTTGAGTTTTCTGTTGATTTAACAGAGGAGTACTAACAGACTTTACGATAGCCGTCTTCTGTACTTGTGGTTGGCCCTGTAAAGGTGGCTGTAGCTGACTTGGCGGGGCAGTGTGTAGCTGGACCTGTGGCTGGGCAGTCAGCTGTGGCTTAGGCTGACCAACTGGCTTGGGAGTTGTCTGAATGATGGTCTGACCATTGGGTTTTTTAATCACTGTGGCAATGCCTGGCTTGCCTTGTAGGAGAGTCTGAGGCACCACAGCCTGGGGTACTACCGTTTGTATTGTAGGAGATGTTAAAGCTGGCTGACCTTGTAGTAACGGTGTCGATGTAACCGTTGTCGGGCTTGTTGTCACAGAGGATGTCATGACAACTTGTGTTACTGTGGAGCTCTGAGGCTGGAGAGTTATGGGAGCTGGTATTTGTGGAGGCTGCTGGGATAGAGATGTATCGCTAGGCTGCTCAGCGGGCACCAAAGTCACCGGCATATTGAGATTCTTTGATTGAAACTCAAGTTGCCATTGTAGGAAGAGCTGTTGCTGCTGTAGTAAGATATGATATGGCGTTTCAGAATTAGGATTATTTAAAGCAGCGGCAGCTGCAGCTGCAGCACTTGCTCCTGTTGCAGTCTGAGTCTTCACTACGTTTGGCGGTCCCTTGTATTCGTGAAATTTGATGACTTTAGTTTTCGGTTGAGTTTTAGGTTTAGGTTTCTTTAAGCGATTGTTCTTATTGAGATTGCTGCTTTGGGAGAGTTTGGATGCAATATGAAGTCCATGGCTGTTGACAGGTGATGTATTAGTGATGGAAAATGACTGAGTCGTGATCGGTGATAATTTTGATAGTGCCATGGAAACAATTGATGGGCTAGACACTGAGGGAGTTGGCACTGTTGTTCGTTGCTTGAACTGGAACGTGAGAGGTGGTTCTGGTACCGAGCTGATAGGAGGAGAACCAATGTCCGACATGCTAGAATCCCCATCATGCCATGGGGACGGAGAACTGTCACTCGTAGTACCATCATCATCAAATCCAAAGTTAGTAGCATCATCATTGTCAAATGTACGGTTAAATGATAGCGATCCATCTGAAAGACAAAAGAGCATTTTAGGCATTCTCGATCAAAGCTATTGCATTGATTGTGACAATTACTATCATATCTTAATCATCTATGTGGTTATGTCATCATATAATTCATAGATGCATAGAATGACAAATGTTCACCTTGTATAGCAGTTTTGAAGTTTTCATTGTCTGTCTCTAGTATGTTGCCTTCTATAAGTTCTAGTGGTCCCGGTCTGTGAGACAATTTGTCATTCAAGTCATCCGCTATACGAGCTCTCTTCAACTTTCTCTGTCTCTCATGTAAAGATGGATCTATCTTGGTGTCTGTAGAAAAAAACCCATACATTTATAAGATAAAGAAGCTGAAAACAAAAATAATTCAACATCTATAATTATGTATTCCTGCTGGTCAAGGGATCATTGACAAAAATGGATAACAAAATGACCTTTATGAAAGGCTTTGTACATTAAGTGACAGTATACGGAGATAACCTTACCTTCCAGTATGTGCTGCTGTACCAACACCTGTCTGTCTGGTCTATGCTGGATCTTATGTCGTAGTAGGTCACCAGTCTGTAATAATATTATATATGATCAAATCATCAGTCTGTAATAATATTATATATGATCAAATCATCAGTCTGTAATAATATTATATAGGATCAAATCACCAGTCTGTAATAATATTATATATGTTCAAATCATCAGTCTGTAATAATATTATACAGGATAAAATCATCGGTCTTTAATAATATTATACAGGATCAAATCATCAGTCTGTAATAATATTATACAGGATCAAATCACCAGTCTGTAATAATATTATAAAGGATCAAATCACCAGTCTGTAATAATATTACACAGGATCAAATCACCTGTCTGTAATAATATTATATATGATCAAATCATCAGTCTGTAATAATATTATATATGATCAAATCACCAGTCTGTCATAATATTATATATGATCAAATCACCAGTCTGTAATAATATTATAAAGGATCAAATCACCAGTCTGTAATAATATTACACAGGATCAAATCACCTGTCTGTAATAATATTATATATGATCAAATCACCAGTCTGTGATAATATTATAAAGGATCAAATCACCAGTCTGTAATAATATTACACAGGATCAAATCACCTGTCTGTAATAATATTATATATGATCAAATCATCAGTCTGTAATAATATTATATAGGATCAAATCACCTGTCTGTAATAATATTATATAGGATCAAATCATCAGTCTGTAATAATATTATATATGATCAAATCACCAGTCTGTAATAATATTACACAGGATCAAATCACCAGTCTGTAATAATATTATATATGATCAAATCACCAGTCTGTAATAATATTACACAGGATCAAATCACCTGTCTGTAATAATATTATATATGATCAAATCACCAGTCTGTGATAATATTATATAGGATCAAATCACCAGTCTGTAATAATATCATATATGATCAAATCACCAATCTGTAATAACATGATATAGCTATCATCAAATTAACAATTACTTTTCATTGTGTTCACTTTGGGAGCTACCATTTGATTTTTATGGGAAGGGGGGGGGGAGGGGGGGGGGCAGGAAGACTTTGCAAAAAAAAATTCCGGATCGAGATTTTAGGGAAGAAAATTTCATTTTCTGGATCATGAAATCCCCCCCCCCTTTCTTTCGATCTTTCCACATGCCCAAGAAACACTTTTTTGTGTTATAAACTAAGCACAAATGAAAGAAACTTATACAAAGGAACGAAATCAAATTCAGAATCATATAGCACCATATAGCCTGTCTGCGTTGAATATCACTTAAGTGAAAAGATTATGAAGTTTCATATGCCATTCCAGAAATTAAAAAGATTAAGTGATCTGCTGGCAAATTGATGCCTTAATATACTCTTCCTTGGCACCTAATCTCACTCTGTGTTCGACATTTAATACGGCTGAAATAATCACGCTGAATGATTTAAACTTTAAGAGTAATTTACAAAAAAAAAATCTAGCTCTTATAACCTGGCTGAAAATAAATTCCAGTTGGCAAAAGTCTTCCTGCCCCCCCCCCCCCCCACACACACACACTAAAAAGTCAAATGGTTGCTCCCTTAAATGTCTTACACAATATTTAACTTCAGACTAAGTCCCGCATATCAACCAAAGTAAGTGACCTCAAGGTAAGAAAATTACTTTGAAAAATATAAAGGTCATGGACATATTATTTGAAATAATCAATATATTGAATGCTAAAATGATATAACTATCAGACCCCTGATTTTTGTAAATAGTTGGTGAATCGTGCTATTTTAATCAATGAAGAGGATGCCCTTCACTACTATTATGTTTTATTCTATCCCGAGTCAAAAGCATATGAAATATGAAAGCATATGTTATATGACAGGTATGGGTCACATACAAAATTCAACAAAACTTTTTAAGTCGCTACATTTAATTTCCTGGAGAAAAAACTCATTGCTGAAAATAGAATTTCTGATGAATTGACGGGTATGAAGGAGTACAAAAAAAAAACATGATAACTCCTGAAGTTCTCTGTGCCTATTGTCAAAAATACAAAGCTATCAATAGAAACCAAGGTGATTTCCTCCGCCAAATAGGTGTTTGTTTGCTTTGAGAGATGCTAGATTTTTGGTGTCTGGAGCTTAATTGAATCTTCCGTAAGTGAAAACACAGAATGATAATGGCTACATGACAGAGAAACTAAAAACGATGAGTTGAGCATTTTTGTGCTTGATACATCCTGCAGATCTTCAATCAATTTCAGAGCATCTTCTGTCAGTACATGAATACTATTATCCCAACTACATACAGGTCTTTCTTCTGTGAAATTTAATGTTCAATCATTTCCCACCTTAATAATGTCTATCTATCTTTTTAAGTGTCTGCAATCATATCTGATTATCTTCAAAAGCCTGTTTCAAGTATTTCATGTATCTTTAAGAAGCGTTGGTTGAGTTGTACAAATGTCCGATTTCTGCAACAGATAAATCATTGTTGCAGTGTAATTCTGTTGCTATAAGCTATTTGCCAGAGTGATCAGCGAGACATAAAGTCATATAAATTTGTAGATGCCGGCTGTATTTAAAATGCAGATACTGTGCAGACAGTATGAGAGCCGACGAATAATTTATTACCCCCTCCTATAAACAAAATGTTAATAATCTTGTAGCAAACTACCATCCCTATTCTAAGAAACTAAGACCACCTCAACACTTTCTTCGTGTTTTTCATAGATGACGTAACCGAATTTCATTTGAAAG
The DNA here is from genome assembly GCA_028142955.1 of Pinctada fucata. Lineage (NCBI taxonomy): Eukaryota > Metazoa > Mollusca > Bivalvia > Pterioida > Pteriidae > Pinctada > Pinctada fucata. The sequence goes on along the minus strand of AP027103.1, from coordinate 83,166,444 downwards.
CTCGTGCGACATATGCCACATGTTGATGGTACTGGGGAACCTTTTGACGTGTGTATGTATATGGTTTACCAGTCCAGATGGATCTGGATAATTAATATTAACGATTCCAGCTGAGGAGGGAGGCGAATTATCTAAGACAACGGGGTTATCTATATAAACAATAAGTGGTGAATTCCCAGCTGTCACTATAAGTCACTTTACCCCAAAATCTACCAATACTACAGACAAAGTGCATCGCAGCAAGATATGTCCTCGTTTATCATTTCTGTGAAATGCATGGTATCTCTGATAGCCTTATTACGGAGAACCAACAGATTTATTTCATTTGTAGCGAAAAGGCAAAATTTTTCTGACGAATTGTTAGTTTAGCAGAAGACTTTGCTTCGTGTACGCTATGAGAAGACAGGAGACCAATCCACCAAAGTCAAACCCCGGAAAAACTAGAGCGCTTGGCTTCAGACCTCTGAGACGAGTCAAATCCAATAAGTAGAGAAGTGTCCTCTTCAATTCAAATACGAAATAAATGTCACAATGTACGACTGCAGGTTATGGGGATCGTTACAATGATGAAATAGAAGAATATAGAGAACAAAAGTCTTGATTGTAAAAATGTCATTTATAATTATTACAAGTATGCTCATTGAGCAACCACGTCTCATGGCATATGTGACAGAAATGTGATATCAATATTTCATGTGTCATAAAACTCAGGTAATGATCATTGGTTAAACCGTTTCCAGACGGTGTTAGAGACAAAGATAATGGAGGATCTTAAACTACGGAGTTTTCATATCATCCGCAGAAAGAGCTCCAAGAGAAGTCCTAGCAGCTAGTAGCTATTCATGTCATTGTGAACCAGAAATAGACTCCTTGTCATTAAAATAATGCTTCTATATAAAAACGCGAGCCATATTTCTTTACTATTTCATGTCTAATACCTTTCTTCAAGAACTTTCAAAACGGATTATGACGGAGTGACAAAGAAAGTAATTGATAGGAACTGATTGCGCAACAGTTTGTGTGGGGAGAAATGCATGCAGGTATTCCAACCTTGTAGAAGCTATTATCATCTGCTTAGTGTCACTGACAAAGCTAAAATAACCCTAGCATCCTACAATGCCGTTAGACACAAGAGTTTACCCAGAAAATTATTCTTAATAGTTGATACAAGGACCTTCAGAGCATTCCTTAAGCCTCTGGAAATTTCAGGCAACTCATCGAAATCTCGACTATTTACACTTAGACAGACCAATTATCTCCGGGAAATCTAATTCTTCTTCATTACAAATACCTTCTCTCAAAATCTGAATCTGCTCATCTTCCCGACACGCAAAATGCATAATACGACGTACTGAATTAATTCTAGGTGATAATACAACACCGTTCGGAGAGCAAGATAGTTTTGTTTATAAATTCCCTTTATCGATGAAATCCCTTTCTATTTAAATAAACATAAATAATTCAATTTTTCAACAAAGTGTTGATGAAATGGTGCCAAGCAATGAAAAATCCGAAATTCAGATCTATACATACTTTATACAATTTCCTTTTTAGACAAAGTTTCGCATAACAATTACACACCCTTCGTCTAATACATATAAATGGTATAACAATTTGTGAAGAATGAATCTTCCAGGGAATATATTTTTTATATATTTATTTGCTAGATTTTGTTTGTTTTGGCTTTTCCTTGGTGTTCGGTTTTCTCCTAGGAGGAAATGGTTTTCAAGGCTGACCAATTTCAATTTGTCAAAAATTTAAACAAAAGACAACTCGGGCATTTGGATTTTCTTCTTGCAATTAGTATGTTTTTTATCTGAATTCTTTATCTAATTTTTTTTTCATCGGATAAATATACTAAAGGTATTTGAGCCTCGGCATCATGTCCGCTAATGACATTTGTGTAGGAGGCTCAACCTCGTATATAAGTTTACTTGTATAAGAGAACATTTTCCTCTGTTTGTGTTACTATCTGATAATGTACTGAACAAGTGCCAAAATACCTTTCTTCTTTTCTAAGAATGCTATCGGCGAAAGATCCAAGGACGTAGCATTAATGACTTCAGCAGAGAGCAAAACCGCGGATCAGAAGTCTACAGGAATGAAATCTTTTCGTTTTGAAAAGTATGCATTGAAAATAAATTACTGAGCGTAAATGAACTTATAATTCTCCTAGAGCTTTTTTTTTTAAACTTGTTCTCCTTTAAAGAGATATTTATAGGGTTGAACTATTAAATGCAGTTACAATATTCTAGACAATATTAGTTTTCTTTTCAAGATGAAACATTTCTGCCATTATCCAAAGATCAGTTTTCTGCTGTAGGTTCATCTTCGAAGTTCTGACTATCTGTCACATACGCAAAATCAGTCTGGAAAAGCCATTATCTTTTGATCGTGTAACTACTGAGATGGGACCAGAAATTTCAGGATCCTTCCGGCAGACGATCACAGCCTCCATCGTGCAGACTATCGCAGTCGATCATTCCAGAAGTTGGCACCTTCCCAGTTATCGGCTGTGATGGAGGCAGGAGCAGAGCTCACCCCGTGATAAATGGTTACAGTTGTTACCTGACTGATTGCTAACAACAGGTAATGCAACGACAGGTAATGTTATAAACTGTTTTATGTTTTTGAGTTGCAACATGCTCTGTAAAATTGTGGATGCAGCAGTTAGCTTCAAAAGATATGTTTACGGCTAATGTTTGCTGAATTTAATCTGTACTTTATTCTTAACATATTTTGAGAATTCGTGCATACTTAACTTCAACAAATGAACAAAAATAAACACTTCAGGGGAAATAGTATGCAGAGTGACAAAAATAACTTAAGTCCTTGACCTTGAACTTCGAAAGCAACCCTCAAAGATGCTCAGTGCACATAAGACATGACAACTTGAACTTGCATACAAGCAGACGAACCATTTTCTGCCAAGATACCTTTTGCCAGATGTGGTAAATACATATAGCAATAATGCTTCCTGTCCACATATATCTATGATATCGGAATGAAGTAAAAGACCAGGGTAGACAATATCTCAAATGCTGTATCATTTAGATGGTGAAAGCAGGTCACCAGTTCAAAAGTCTACCTTCACCTTCGACTGCCTTTAACAAATTCCTTCTACACTGCATTTCTCTAGCATTTTTCTTTTATCTTTAACTTGAATAACAAGCAGGTTTCCTTAATTATCAAAGGGGATGTATTTTTACTATGAACATCAATGAAAAGCCAGAACTCATCTTGAATCGTTATTATTATCTTGAATTATTCATCGTACATGACATGATAATTTTGACCTTGAAGTTTAATCTCTGATCATTTTGACCTTGAAGTTTAATCTCTGATCACTTTGACCTTGAATTTTAATCTCTGACCATGAAATCCTTAAAATATATCTCTCTTCCCATGTCAAACATTGGCAAAAGATTCTACGTATGTCTATATACACTGTCTGATAGAACTTATATTAGAGGAGATATAACGTCTCACAAGTAATATAATAATTGTTCTCTCCTTGACATTTCTTGCACAAAATATTTACACGATTAACAGATATTGTGACCTTTTTTCGATGTCTTTGATGCTATTGTCAAGGATTTTGTATATTATTTGTCTGGAATGACTTGAGGAATGAATGTCAAAAGAATTGGCATATTCCCTCTTCTCTCTAACTGCATGCATTGTTAACTCCTAAGTACATAAAAATCTCTTAAACATCACAAATGTTTACAAAGTGTAGTTATTAAATAATTCTGGGATCTTGTGCTGACTTGTGAACAGCATGTACATGTTAATACCCACCGACAGCTGAGAAATGTTATCTCTGTATACCTTCATCAAATCAATCTTCATAATCAAGTTAAACTAGCAGTCCATGAAATTTTTGTCCATCATACCGCTGCACTGTACCCATTACACTTGCTACAGAAATGATGTTAATGCATGCAGTTGTAATTAGGCCTAGATGCACTGAGTACAACCATTAATTTATTGTACTGCCAAGGATTGCAAAAAGCAATCCAAAGTCAATGAAGAAAGATAACATGAGATTATCAGAGAGGGACTTTGACTAATATCACTACGACTGTAAGTTTCCATGATCCTTACACACAACAACTGCTCTGGTGGGCAATTAGCTTCTGACACCATGATTTGTAATATTTTTATTTGTATCAATCAGCATGTCAGAGATAACAGATAATTAGTGATTCTATTCAGTTATGCTTCATTTGAATCTGTTTGTTTCCTGTTTTCCTAAAGTTTTAAAAACTAAAGTTACAGAGTAAATTTTTTGTTAATATCAAGTTGTTTTAAAAATTCCAACCAATCAACTGGTACATACTTTTGCCACAAAATAAAAACAACCACCATTAGGAAATGATGGACAAAACAAAATCAAAGACAAACACATGATTCTGTCATTCTTTTCATCAAATCATTAGTGTCTTCATTTGGGTAAGACACCTTTGGGAAAGACTCAAGAGATACAAACTTTTTTATAGAAACTATGAATACAGGGCTCTCGATCAGCCTGATTTGGGGCAAATTCGGTCCCATTCCCAATGCAAAATAGTATCCTTTTTCCTGAATTATTGACCAGTTTTCCCAATTTGACACTTCATCAACAATTTGAAAAAGAGTAAAATAAAGCCTGTGTTTGTGAAACATGAATGCCCCCGGTGGCATCTTTGTTAGTATAAACGCCATTTTCTGTTGAGTACGTGAAAGGTCAAAGTCAAGGTGACGAAGTCAAAACTTTTTGCTATCAATGAAATGGTCTTCTCACAAGGAATACACATGTGAAATATGAAAGCCCTATCACTTACTATTCAAAAGTTATGCCCAAAGTTAAAGTTTTTGAAAAGTAGGTCAAAGGTCAAGGTCACTAGGTCAAAAATGTTGGTATCAATGGAAAGGTCTTGTCACAAGGAATACACATGTGAAATATGAATGCCCTATCACTTACCATTCAAAAGTTATGCCCAATGTTAAAGTTTTTGAAAAGTAGGTCAAAGGTCAAGGTCAAGGTCACGAGGTCAAAAATGTTGGTATCAATGGAAAGGTCTTGTCACAAGGAATACACATGTGAAATATGAAAGCCCTATCACTTACCATTCAAAAGTTATGCCCAATGTTAAAGTTTTTAGTTCGGACAAACAGACAGACAGACAGACAGACAAACAGATGGACAGGCCAAAAACTATATGCCCCCGAATCTGTGATTCCGGGGGCATAAAAAACGCGTTTGTGAAACATGAATGCCCACATTGGCATCTTTGTTATGTCTGAAATGTCAAAAATAGTAATTTTGAGCACAAGGTAAAAAAAAAAATGATAAATGACTAGTGAAAAGGATCCATATCTGTTAATTTTTCCCCAATTTTTGAGAAAATGACTCTATTTTTGGCCCCAGTCCCAAAAATGGGTGCGAGTGCCCTTGAATAGATGTAACTTATTGAGCCCATGAGAAAAGGTTTCTCATGACAAAATATTAAATTATGATATATTTGTATATTCACTGAACAATATGCGTTAAAATATGTGTTATAAATGGTCATTATAGGTAGGTCATATAATTTCTTTCAAAGGAATATTTGAATCATGAAGCCACAAGAGCCCTTTTTTCATGGGCACAATCATATCAAGATATTTCAGCATGCAGTATCAAGGTTCACGTATGAGATGAAGATTAAGTATGCCTCAGACATACAAGCAAAGCTTTTATGTGACAATTATTCTATAGTTAGCTAGCAGAAGATAGACAGTCAACACTTACTCATATGAAATACACTAACCTTTGCTCTCTCTAGATGCTTTCTCTGTTCTGCAAATGCTGGGGGTGTTTTTAAAGCTGTCAATAAAATGTGAATGGGATAATAATATTCCTTTGTTAAGAACAATTACATTGTCGTTTTGTATCACAGACTGGCAATTAAGTAAGATGATGAAAAAAAAATAACGCATACAATGAGTTTTATGCTGTGCATAATGCACAATTCTTTTGTAAGACTGCACATTAGGAATTTTCAACATTCACCACTACTTGCTATTTTCAAAAACCAGAGTTACTTCCCATTTGAGACGGTATCTGACGTTGACTGATTATGACGTCATCAAATTCTATGGAAACAGTCCTAAAAAACTGGGAAATAATGGTATAAAATTGATATTATCATACCATTTTCACGATGTCACAATGGTTTTACGTCAGATACAGTTTGTAAGGGGAAAAACACTCTGTATTTCGCAAAGACTCAATATCCACACATTGGAGTTACTAGAATTGTATTTCACTCAAACTGGAGGGACAAGCCCAGTTCACAATAGTGGCAGAGTAAAATAGTGTATTCACCTTCATCATTTAAGCTTTGATCATTCAGATCAATATAATTTATCTTTCCTTAACATGTCATCTTAGTCAAGTTATTTTGATGTTTTGCTATATACTATAATCTATTTCAATGACAAAACTTAAAATTTAGTGTATATTCAGACAATTTTAATTGAATTTTACAGACAACATACAATAAGGAACTTTGACAAAGTAGGATGGTATATATGGAGCAGGAAGTATTGACTAAAAAGTCTAAGCAGTCAAAAGTAGGTCAATTTCTAAGATTATGGTCACAATGTAAAATTAAGATGTGAGAAATCTGAAGCCCTATCACTACTCAAAGGTTAGGCTCAAATGTAAACTAAGGATTCCAGTTTGACAGCTTAACTAACAGATAACAGGGACACAAACCTTGGACTTTGGCAAAAGCTTGGCTAAAAATCTACCAGTATCATTGATATCATGTACCCCATAAAACCTTATTCTCCAATATTAACCATGCTATAATTAGTTGTTTTTCCTATTACTTTTTTTCCTAATACAAATCCTGCTGACGTCAAAGTTCCCGGTGACATTATGACTAGTTATAATACGTACGAGGATAGATGCCTTGGTCCACAAGCTCATTAACAGATCTTCTCATCATCAGCTTCCTCTTTAAGGCTATAAAACATAAAAAATATGTAAATCATAAAGGAAAATATGGAATTTTGAAAACTTAAATTTGTACAATTAAAGATTATACTTGCACTTAACTTTATCAAATCAATTCTACTTTTTACAATGATTGCTATTATTCAATGATAATGAATTTCTTAATTTTTCCTTTGTTTGTTTGATTTGTGTTTTTTTTCCTTTTCTTCTTTTTGCATAAATAATATCAATGATGATAAATGCTATTATTGGCTCAAGTAAATACCTCTTTTTTTCTACTTAAAGTCAAATCCTAACACTATTTAGAAATATTGTTTGTTTTATACAAAATGTACTACATGTGAAGAACTTACACTCTTTATTTTTGTCCATGCTTTGTTGTAGTGACATCTCCTCCAGTGAGGACTGAGGACTGGTTGGTTCATCCACAGCCTCACCTCCTGAAGGGGACTCCCCTGAGGCTGCGGCAGCAGCAGCTTTTGCCTGTTCCTCCATCCTACAGTCCTTACAGTAAAACTTGTGTATATACTGTATAGCCTCCTGGTCTAAGGTGCCACCCCCGTATAGGGGAGACCAGCTAGAACTGCTATTGGAATCTGTAAAAACAAAACATACAACATGAGTGACCCTGAACTAAGCGTATACAACATGAATGGCCATGCACTGAGCATATAACATGAGTGACCCTGAACTGAGCATGTACAATATAATTGACCCTGAACTGAGAATGTACAACATGAGTGACCCTGAACTGAGCATGTTCAACATGAGTGACCCTGAACTGAGCATGTTCAACATGAGTGACCCTGAACTGAGCATGTACAACATAAGGGACCCTGAACTGAGCATGTACAACATGAGTGACCCTGAACTGAGCATGTACAATATAATTGACCCTGAACTGAGAATGTGCAACATGAGTGACCCTGAACTGAACATGTTCAACATGAGTGACCCTGAACTGAGCATGTTCAATATGAGTGACCCTGAACTGAGAATGTACAACATGACTGACCCTGAACTGAGCATGTACAACATAAGGGACCCTGAACTGAGCATGTACAACATGAGTGACCCTGAACTGACCATGTACAACATGAGTGACCCTGAACTGACCATGTACAACATATGTGAGCCTGACCTGAGCATGTACAAAATATGTGACCCTGATCTAAGCATGTACACCATGAGTGACCCTGAACTGAGCATAAACAATATAAATGATACTGAACTGAGCATGTAGAATATGCGTGACCCTGAACTGAGCATGTACAATATACATGACCCTGAACTGAGCATGTACAACATGAGTGACCCTGAACTGAGCATAAACAATATAAATGATACTGAACTGAGCATGTAGAATATACGTGACCCTGAACTGAGCATGTACAATATACATGACCCTGAACTGAGCATGTACAACATGAGTGACCCTGAACTGAGCATAAACAATATGAGTGACCCACCCCGTACAGGGGAGATCAGCTAAAACTGCTGTTTGAATCTGTAATAACCAAATATAATTATATATACAACATGAGTGAAACTGAACAGGGATGACCCAGGAGATCTGCTATAGAATCTGTAATGACCAAACAACATGAGGGACCATATACTGGGATACAAGGTAGTCTTCAGAACAAGTTGTAGAGATTACTTGGTAGGAATATATCTTAAATTACTCCTACTGAGCTATGTTTTCAACATTTTCAGACAAAATTATATAAGTTTCTAATTCAACGATAGGCATTAATAGACATATAGAGCTTTTGATAGCAAAAACTTCATTCAAGTTTTTGATTAATGTGAGCTTTAAAAGCATCATTTCCCATAGTATCATGATTCAACATGATAAGTTAAACAAATCACACATGCATTTATTGCTTTACAAAACTTGATAGACATACATCTTCCATTAAACATTTCATACAAAGAAAAGAGCATGTTGCTAGTAGCTAGATGGAAATAATTTGCCAATACATTCTTTTTTAAGGAGCAGGTGAACCTTGTAGGCTATGTTATAAACCTGACTACTTCGAGGCACTTAACACAAACATGTAAATAAGTAGATACATTAAATAAAACGCACCGGCTTAACCCACGGCTTTGGCCTTGGACGTGACCTTGACATTTAGTAGTAATGACAGTATATTCACTTCATATTTAACATGTACTGAACGATATTTTTCTGCAGTGTGTTGATGGACTGAGTAAAACCTGAGGTGTCTCTGAGAATCTATGCCCTTAGGCACGGTCCATTTGATATTCAGGGGGGGGGGGGGGGGGGCTTGGGTTTTTTGTCGGAGAAAGATTATTTTTTTAGCCCCGGACTGGGGCAAAATTATTTTTTTCTTGCAAAGATGGAGCAAGAAAATTTTTTTTATAACATTTGATGTGAATTATATTTAGAATGTTTGTGTTTTTTCAATAGAAATTCTTTATTTTTACTTAAATTACTTTCAACATTACTTTATTTTTATGTAAAACTTGTATTCACTTCTTAAGTGAGAGAGATAAAAGATTTTTACGATATGTGATATACAATTTCCAGTATACAAAATGTATATAAGGTCATGTAACATGTAAGAGGGCCTGATGCAAGTTTTTACATGTAGAAATGAAAATAAGTGAAAAACTTAATTAAATTCTCCTTCCAAGCTTGTATATAAAATTAGACACTATGGTGATACATGTATCTATAAATAGTAATAAATTATATTGAGAATGCATTTAAGCATTTTAATTGTTTCAAACACATGCATACACTGATATTTTCAAATATGAACTTGCCATTACAGAAGAAAACAATGGCGAGCGAAGCGAGCCAAAAATTGTTATAGAAAGTAAAAACTGCGGCGAGCGAAGCGAGCCGAAAAATTTTCAGGAATTTAAGTGAATTTTATGGTTATTCTTCAAATTCAGATTACTTGTAAGAGCAAGATTATTTTTTTCTGTCACACCATAAGCAAATTTATTTTTTTCATCAAAATTCAGAGCAAAATTATTTTTTTCGAAAAAAAACCCAAGCCCCCCCCCCCCCAGAATATCAAATGGACCGTGCCTTAATGGCAGCAACCTTTTAATTTACGTATTGACATACTCAAAGCTAAGTTAAGACAACGTGGTAAAATCTTTTACCAAAACTTCCAAAAGAGAGGTCTAGTTACAAAGGAAAACACATTTGAATTTAAAGCTTTATAAACTGTCATTCAAAGATACTGCACATGGTAAAAAGTCTTGGACAGACAGACAGGACACAAATTACACCCCCATCTCCACTCTAGTCTGGGATGTATCACTGGGTTTGGTGCACCCCCCTCTTGATCCTCCAAAACCGGCCTAACTTTGTAGCATTTTTTGCGCTCTTTCAGGTAAAAAATTGTCTCATGGAAATTTCCATTGCAAAAGTGGTGTTTTTTGGGAAAAACATGTTTTTTTAGTCAAAAATCACTGAAAATAGGAAAAAAATTATAACTCTTATATGGTTGATGTTTTTAAAAATTGAAAAGTGTAAATGTATAGTATTTTTGATGCTCTTTCAGATGAAATAAGTTGCAAGTTCCAATTCCTATTTTTACTGTGTGTTTTGGGGTAAAAAAGTCGAATTTTTGCCAAAATTCACAGAAATTTGAGGAAATTTTAATTTATTTCTGCTTCTCAGCTCCTTAATATTGCATATGATCGTTCAATGATGATGTAAAAAACATCTTTAAAGTCTCCTCTTTCAAATGACATATATTTTATATTCTTATTTTTTTGCAAAATCCTCGAAATTAATTATTTTATACAGAAACCTGTATTTTCAATCAGAAATCTCAGATTTCTGTATATTTATTTAAAGAACCCTTATTTGTTATAAAAGCAATGATTGAAAGCTATTTTCTAGTGTAACTTTTCACACTCTATCAGATCATATATGTTTTACTAACATTTCATTCAAAATCAGCGTGTTTTTTGGGGAAAAACGTATTTTTTCATTTAAAAATAGCTGATTTCTGGAGAATATTTATTGAATCTATAGAAGTTCTTGAAATGATAGCAGGAATGTATTTTGAACTGTAATTATTTAGGTTCACTCATAAATTACATGTATGAAACATAAAAGGTATATTTTCTACTTAATTTTGGGGCAAAATGCCTGTTTTTTGTCTAGAAATTACAGATTTCTGGAAAAATTTTATTAATTCATTTTCTTTGCTAAAACTATACATTTAAAGCTATTATCATTATAGAAAGTAATGATCTTGTCAGATGATTGTGAAATTAAATGTAATAATCAATTAAAACCATCATTTTTGTGTAAAATATGCATTTTTATGCAAAAACCACTTATTTTGAGAAAATAAGGACTAGCTCTTTTAATTTGCCTAAATTGATATGTTTTAGCTTTGATATTATGCTGTTTCTTATTATAAATGGATAGAAATGTTATTTGATAACTGAAATTTAATTTATATTTTATTTTGGGGCAAAAAACCTTATTTATGTGAAAAATTCACTTATTTCTGTTAATATTTTTTAAAATTTATATTTCTTATTTAATCAACACTGGAGAGGTTTCATATAATTGGATGGCATTAATGTGATCAAATTTAATGAGTTAGAGGAGATTTCTTTGATTATCTTGCTATTTTGGGTGGAAAATCTTGATTTTTATTTAAAAATCGCTAATTTCTGGAAAATCCTTATTACTATGAAATCAGACGTTATTATTTATATTCAAAAGAGTTCCTGGGTATATCATAGCTTGTTCTTGTAAGTCATATGCATTTGAAATATCCTCTGTTAATTCAATTGATATTTTGGGGCAAAAAACCTCATTTATGTGCAAAATTCACTTATTTCTGTGAAAATTGTTTTAAATCTATATTTTTGATTCAATCAAAGCTGGAGAGGTTTCATATAATTGGATGGCATGAAAGAGATCAAGTCTAATGAGTTAGAAGAGATTTCTTTGATAATCTTGCTTTTTTGGGTGGAAAATCTCAATTTTTATTTAAAAACCGCTGATTTCTGGAAAATCCTTATTACTAAAAAATGTCTCGTTATAATTTATATTCTAAAGTGTTCCTGGGTATATCATAGTTTGTCCTTGTATGTCATATGTTTTTGAAGTATCCTCTGTTAATTTAATTGGTATTTTAGGGCAAAAAATATGTTTTATATGAATATATAGCCTATATCAAGAAACTTACTATTGAAAGTCTTATATTTCAGTTGAATAGGAAATACAGAGGATAATAATCATAGTTTGAAATATGATACTTTCTATAGTAAGTTTCTTGATATAGGCTATATATAATTCATAAAAATATATATACCAATTAAATTAACAGAGGATACTTCAAATACATTTGACGTACAAGGACAAACTATGATATACCCAGGAACACTTTAGAATATAAATGATAACGACACATTTTTTAGTAATAAGGATTTTCCAGAAATCAGCGGTTTTTAAATAAAAATTGAGATTTTCCACCCAAAAAAGCAAGATTATCAAAGAAATCTCTTCTAACTCATTAGACTTGATCACTTTCATGCCATCCAATTATATGAAACCTCTCCAGCTTTGATTGAATCAAAAATATAGATTTAAAACAATTTTCACAGAAATAAGTGAATTTTGCACATAAATGAGGTTTTTTGCCCCAAAATATCAATTGAATTAACAGAGGATATTTCAAATGCATATGACTTACAAGAACAAGCTATGATATACCCAGGAACTCTTTTGAATATAAATAATAACGTCTGATTTCATAGTAATAAGGATTTTCCAGAAATTAGCGATTTTTAAATAAAAATCAAGATTTTCCACCCAAAATAGCAAGATAATCAAAGAAATCTCCTCTAACTCATTAAATTTGATCACATTAATGCCATCCAATTATATGAAACCTCTCCAGTGTTGATTAAATAAGAAATATAAATTTTAAAAAATATTAACAGAAATAAGTGAATTTTTCACATAAATAAGGTTTTTTGCCCCACAATAAAATATAAATTAAATTTCAGTTATCAAATAACATTTCTATCCATTTATAATAAGAAACAGCATAATATCAAAGCTAAAACATATCAATTTAGGCAAATTAAAAGAGCTAGTCCTTATTTTCTCAAAATAAGTGGTTTTTGCATAAAAATGCATATTTTACACAAAAATGATGGTTTTAATTGATTATTACATTTAATTTCACAATCATCTGACAAGATCATTACTTTCTATAATGATAATAGCTTTAAATGTATAGTTTTAGCAAAGAAAATGAATTAATAAAATTTTTCCAGAAATCTGTAATTTCTAGACAAAAAACAGGCATTTTGCCCCAAAATTAAGTAGAAAATATACCTTTTATGTTTCATACATGTAATTTATGAGTAAACCTAAATAATTACAGTTCAAAATACATTCCTGCTATCATTTCAAGAACTTCTATAGATTCAATAAATATTCTCCAGAAATCAGCTATTTTTAAATGAAAAAATACGTTTTTCCCCAAAAAACACGCTGATTTTGAATGAAATGTTAGTAAAACATATATGATCTGATAGAGTGTGAAAAGTTACACTAGAAAATAGCTTTCAATCATTGCTTTTATAACAAATAAGGTTTCTTTAAATAAATATACAGAAATCTGAGATTTCTGATTGAAAATACAGGTTTCTGTATAAAATAATTAATTTCGAGGATTTTGCAAAAAAATAAGAATATAAAATATATGTCATTTGAAAGAGGAGACTTTAAAGATGTTTTTTACATCATCATTGAACGATCATATGCAATATTGAGGAGCTGAGAAGCAGAAATACATTAAAATTTCCTCAAATTTCTGTGAATTTTGGCAAAAATTCGACTTTTTTACCCCAAAACACACAGTAAAAATAGGAATTGGAACTTGCAACTTATTTCATCTGAAAGAGCATCAAAAATACTATATATTTACACTTTTCAATTTTTAAAAACATCAACCATATAAGAGTTATAATTTTTTTCCTATTTTCAGTGATTTTTGACTAAAAAAACATGTTTTTCCCAAAAAACACCACTTTTGCAATGGAAATTTCCATGAGACAAATTTTTACCTGAAAGAGCGCAAAAAATGCTACAAAGTTAGGCCGGTTTTGGAGGATCAAGGGGGGGGGGTGCACCCAACCCAGTGATACATCCCAGACTACTCCCGTTCTTCGATTCAGGGACATTAAAACGTCTGTACCATGTCTTCATTAATGACTGTGGCAAGCGTAATCAGTGGAAGAAAAGGAACAGAATGAAAGTCATCAATTTCCATGTAAACACTCTACTCAGTCGGCTTTTTTTCCTGGCTTCTACAGATTTAAAGAGGTAGAAGTCAAAGTTTACAATCGTGGGTCCAAAGTTTGATGTGGGAGTAAGGAAGTGGCTAGATCAGCTGTTTGTAGACAACATTAACAGCTGACATACTTAGTTACCCCCTAATACCAGCATTATGTGGTTTACTTTGTTCAAATTAGGGATGAAGATGTTGCAGATGCTCGCTTACGTTAGGAGCCTTAATGTTCATAAAACGAAAGATTATTTCTGTAAAATGTGAACAAAAATCTCAGTTAATGTTTGTGTAGCATGTCTGAAGTAGCCTACATTCTGATGTTACATAATCTGTCAACAAAACAGGTAGATATAACCAGTATATGTCATAGCCAAGAAACATACATATGTATAACCCTGTCATGGACTTGCATAATGTGAATAATACATTACACAATAAATGTTATATATTATATAATAAACATATCAACACAATACATGATGTCGATGAAATGGAATTTCGCACTATTATACTACGCAATAATACGATTTGTATTCTAATAGGAAATCAAATGCGTATTCGGTTTGATAAGGACTCCCCCCCCCCCCTCCCCACCCAAAATAACCCCAGAACTTGTATTTGTTTCTTTTATCTGAAATTAATAGTATCTTCATGATCAACTTTCTATTGAGTATAAATTAATTCCCTTCATTGTCTAAGGAGGAGCTAGTAAACACAATGATCAAATAGTCAACGCTGAATGAAATACTATGGCAATATCCAGACAATTACCAGAAATCAGATCTTTAACTATACATTTCTTAATGCGATTATCGTTAGTAATATCGAGTCTATACAGTTTAGATAGGGACGTAAGCCAGTTTACATGGATGTCGGTTTGCTTTGCTACTGTAATCCAATTATTTCCTCATTTCCGACTGCCTTACCAACCATCTGGTATTTTAAGTGCTCTTAAATATATTTTCTAGGTCAAACAACATTATTTGATTCTATCAAATTTCTATTCTCTTTCTCACCCGGAAATTGCATTCTTTATTTTTGACTACATCCAATCGGATTACATGCTCACGATGTCTACGCGACATAACAAAATCGGGAGCATGTAGATATCCTGTTTTTAACCTGATTGGACTGCATCTCGTTTATTGGAAAGCAGGTTCCATTGGGGATCTACACCTTTAGTGCCCCTTCCCTTCTCAATATGGAACCAATGAAAATTCTACTCAGTCTTTTTTTTTAATATAAGCTTGTTGCTACACAAGCTCCAATGTAGTAGATCACTGACTTACAAAAAAGAAAATTATGGAACTCTGTATACTTCCACTTCATATCACATGTGTGTATTGGTTTTCATTTTAAAGTTGCTTGGGGGGGGGGAGGGCTTTAAAAAGCTTGTTACTTAATGTAACAGTACCGAAATATCATTAATGATAACGAAGTTTGATACCTTTCCATCACAATTGTTTTTTTGCCTTGTCAGACTTTGGCAAACCTAATTGCTCACAATTGCCTACAAATTCAGTTTGTGGTTGGATAGAGCACCATATCTTCGTTTTACCACATCTTCTAAACACATCAAGGGAATTGAAAGAGTAAGTATAGCGTGCTCCGAGCCGGAAAATAATGGCGTTATGGACTT
Source organism: Pinctada fucata (assembly GCA_028142955.1). Lineage (NCBI taxonomy): Eukaryota > Metazoa > Mollusca > Bivalvia > Pterioida > Pteriidae > Pinctada > Pinctada fucata. The sequence goes on along the minus strand of AP027103.1, from coordinate 83,150,504 downwards.
GATTATCTGACGGTGAGTACAAATCCAGTGCACGAAGAGAACATTTGTAGAAAAAGCTTACTGTTTGATGGTACCACTTGGATGGCTCTTAATGAAAGAATTCGATCACGAATTTACCAGACCTAATGGTTCAATTTCACACTTTTGTAGTTATTTATTTCTTCAAACCGCCGCGGTGTTGTCGTGTTTGGGATCATAGTCATAAGATTTGATGGTTCATTGTAGAGGGAATTCGAGATCGCTAACAAGAAAGCAGGCAATAAAACGACAGATATGCATGCATCAATCAGAATGGTTATTAATTGAATCCATCAGGAATCTAAAGTCCGCTCTATCTGCTTCTCTCTATGTCTCTCCCACCTGTTATACGTGCCAATCCGGGTCTCATCACTCCACGTAATGCTCACAAAAATTCAAACAAATATGCCAAATAAACAAAATACGTTAGCCTCCTATCTGATTATGTCATCCCAGATACCTTAACATATACTTTGTACTGCCGATCTCTTTTTTTTTTTCTTTCACAGGGGAAAAGTTTTCTATCTCATATGAATCATCCTTGCTAAACAGTGGTTACCATCAAATTGCATAAACACAAAAAGCATGAAAAATATATGATCTATCCATTGATTTTGGGAACTTTTTCTTGTGCCAGTATAGAAAACAGCTGATTCAGGTATTATTATTTGAACTCAAATTTAACACACAAATATAGCTAGTAAAGTAACTATAGAAAACTTGAAACATTTAATTTTGAGATCCGCAAAAACTCACCTTCAGAGCAGCTAAAATCATCAAAAGTAAGAAACTCGCTGATTTCTGCCTGTAAGCTTAGTACGTCCATTTCTCTTTTTAATTCATATCTATTAATTCAGACAATCATCCACCTATAACGGTGGCGGCGATCCCCGTTAGACGCTCTCCCCGGGGGGTCACCCGCTACACAGCTGATACGGGTTATAGGGATTGCGACATATGGATCCGGTACAAGACCTGACCAACTAACAGGGTATTGTATTCACAGCAGGATATTACGACATGTATTATCACTGTTAAACAGTATGACACGGAATTGGTCTGGAGTAAAAGCGACCTCACAGAACTTAAAAGAAAAGTACAAGGACCATCGGAAAGCCGCCTACCTTTTTTTGCGTTTTATTCTATGTTGGTCTGTTTGCTTTTTGTTGTCTTAAAATACCTTTTTTCATTGCAAACATCTGATCTAATATATAAGGGCTAAATAGTTCCACTGACAGTCTTTCGTCCATATGATGGACCAGAGATGTACTTTAGCAGCACGTGTGGAACACAATTCTAACAAAGTATATGATTGCCGTCTAATTTGTCCTGAATAATCAAACAGTCAGATATCATTGTGTTTATCTGCCATAGGTCAAAAACATCAGCAAAGATGAAAAGACATTAACAAAGGAATCTGCCCAGTCTGATCTCTATACCATAGACATAATGATATAAAACATTGCCTCTGACAGCTACCATATGATGGTACCAAAACTACATGGTCGCTCAAACAGGCCTTTGAAACCAAACTATTAAACGGTGCATAAAAACATACAAAAACCAAATAAATCTGACCCATGTAAAATATGATAAATCATATACATTCTTTGAAAACGAGGGGTAGTCGATTGGTCAGGGGCGGTTGATTGGTCAGTATCTTTATGGCTCACAGCGGACCCACCGAGACCCATACAGGAAAACGTCAATGATGCTCCATGGAGGAATTTACAAGTTCCTTAGAAGTGACCACAATGACAAATACATGTATGATAGTAATCAGTAATGGAATAAACAGATGCCAAAAGAGTTTAGGAGTGGCAAAAGACAGCATCAGCCGTATTTCTGTTAACTATATGTGGTAACCTTATGACTAATACATAAAACAAAGAAAACAAAATCTACTCATGAAACTATCAATCTAGTCTCTATTTTGGGAGAAGCATTTTCTAGTTATTTCTTAACAATTCCGAAAACATCATGAATGTCTGTACGTACTAACGTTCTTTTGAGTTCGCGAGAGACCAGAATGTCTTAGTGCATCACATGATAAATCTTTGAAATTATGACTATGAGCGAGTAGTGCCCGGCAACCGGACACTATTGCTTTTTGCTTGATACAGAACAAAGGAGGGGATCTCCGACAACACCAGGTTGCAGCACCCACAGCAAAACACCCAATGCAAAAACACAGAGCAGACAAGCACAGGAAGAGACGTAAAAGGGACAAGGAACGTCAACGCACAAACACAAAGGACTATACATAAACAAACGAGACCAATGGGCAACCGGTGCCGACTTAGGACGGTCATCTGCCACGGAAATAGCAGAAGGTGTGGTTATCCTGGATTACGTGCGCACAACCCTCCAACTTTTCCGATTACCCAGAGGTATCGAAGAACGTACAATTGTGGTGTAAAACAACAAGAGTTACGTCGCTTGGAGAGCAATGCACTACATATAAATGTAGATGTCGCCTCTTCCTATAGCTATAGGTCACAAAATGCACTAAACCTATCAATACCCGTTTGTGTGGGTACTATTTCTCTGTTAGTGTTGCTTTTGGAGGGTAAATAGTCACTATTCCTTCCGAAAGCAACACTCTGAAAGAAACGGGCATTTAAAATAGGTAAATATCTTCTAGCCATAGTGCAAATCAAGATTGGATCCAGATTTTTTTTTTTCTGTTCAAATTATAGAATTTCACATTAACACTAATACAATAGTTTTCTATTGGTTTTTATATGAATGATATTTGCTAAAACCTCAATGATTTGGCTCTATACAGTATCAGCACCTATCAGCGGCGAAACACTGTAAACTACGATATTCAGATAATACATGGAATCTGCCCCAGGAACATATCTTTATACTCAGCATTACTGATGACCAGAGATATTTTTCTCATTCTCCTATGTTGGATTTGAAAGTGATGACGGAGCGTAAATAAGATATTTACCTACCACTAAGAACTGTAGAAAACACACAAACTGACAAAGACTGACCAATTACTACAAAGCCCAGAGATAACTTATTAACTAAATAAATAAACGTAAGAAGATGTATACAATGCCCTCTGAGAGAGAGAGAGAGAGAGAGAGAGAGAGAGAGAGAGAGAGAGAGAGAGAGAATACGACCGTCTATAAGGACCATTGAGAGTGTGGCCTTTACGACCGTCTATAAGGACCATTGAAAGTGTGGCCTTTACGACCGTCTATAAGGACCATTGAGAGTGTGGCCTTGACCACTAACCTGAGACTTTGCTAATTCCATACCTTCTTGGCAACTTGAGTAGGAACACTTAAATACAACTTTGCTAACGCAAACCAAATTTTCCGTAGCAAAATGTTCACAAAAATATTTTTGGAGAAGGATATGGAATAGACTGTTGGGTAAAATGAGTTAAAGATTGTGTACTCGGGAGCTACTGTATGTAGACACATATCGAGAGAGAGAGAGAATACGTCCGACTGTAAGGACAATTGAGAGTGTGGCCTTGACCCCTGACCTAAGACTTTGCTAACAGGAGCCATCCTCCAATAGTCATCAACATATCTTTCAAGCTGGAAGACTAAGTTCGGTGAACATTATTTACACAGAGTGCAAAAGGAAGTGACCTTGACCTTTGACATCCTGACCGTAAAATCAATATATTTCTTCCTTTCACCACGGTCACCTTTGTAATAAGTATGAAAATCCTCGTAATATCGGTCCATCTGTACCCCCGCTCACAAAAACATTGGGACCGACAGTCTAGACCTTTCATTCCCTGATAGTAATTACAGTACGATGCAAGAATGAAACCTTCTGATAATCAGTCTTTAGATGATTACCAGACTAAAGCTACTATCAAGAAAAACTTTCATCTATATATGTACAATGTGGGCATGGTCTTCCAATGGGTTAAACGGGTAGGAACACTGTAAATACAACTTGGCTAACGCATACCAAATTTTCCGTACATTATGTACAGCATTTACAAAAATATTTTTGGAGAAGAATATGGAAAAGACAAGACATGGGCAAAATGAGTAACATATTGTGTATTGTGGAGCTATGTAGACACATATGATGTAAGTAAAACCACAGGTACGATACAGTATATGTAAGATGTTCTCTGATGTCTCATTGTATTTACCTGACGTGTAGATATGTTCTTACATTGCTCTGCTTCTCCGACATAATATGTGTAGCTAGTCCATAGAGACAAGAGCAGCATTACTTTCCTAGCCAATTTGGGTATGTTATAAAGACCCATTCCCAATGTGAAATAGTATTTTTTCCCCAATTTGTAACACGAATTTCCCAAATCATAATTATTCAAAAATTTCCTGTAAAATCTTGTAATTATGCAGAATTTGATAGAAAAGGCAGATTATTATGTTAAATGAAGCTGAATTTGATAGATATGTAAACATTAAGGAAAATATTTTGATTTTTCACAAAGGTACCTTATACTGTTTCACAAGCTACCCCCCCCCCCCCAATTATGTAGTTTTTCACAATTCCATGGGACCAGGACCCATTCCCAATAGACCAAAAATAAACACTGCAACAGGGTTCCCCGAGGGAAGGGGAGGTGAGAGGGAAGTTACCTCATTTATACATTTCTATAATATCTTTGAGATGGACAGAAAATACAAGCAGTAGCGTTCTAGCGCTAGCCAGTACAAAGACAAGGCTAGCAGAGAGAATGCTGAGATGATTACCATCAATAGATATGATCTGTTTTTTACGGCAGGTAAGGGGCAATGTCTTCCTTTCACCTCTCGTTCTATACTAGATAGCATAAAACATGTCAGGAGCCGGCAGCTTATGCCAACAATATTCATGGACCTTGATCTAGATGTATTTTATTTGGGTTGCTACTTAGTATGAACACTAGATTAAAAGAATAAATACCCACTATCACGATGACTTGTTTTTGGGACACGGTTCAGATTATTTTCAATATATACCCGGATAGCTTATTTGAAGATTTTTTTTTATCATATGTAACATTCACGAATTCACCGGTGGGCATTATAAACTTGCATGTAGTCATGTACCAGGCTGTCTAGAAGTTGTATAATATAAGCCTTTTCAGACGATCTACATCATAGTTAAGATTAACAATAGGGTCTGAAATACAACTTGAAGGATTAGAGGCATAGCTCTGGATACAGTAGGGCGACAAGAATGTATTCAAACTTGACCTGTACTTACATCTCACATACAGAAGTTGTTAAGATTTTTTACAGTTCAAGGTTTATCCTATAGAGTAATTTTTGCACCTTAAATGAAGGTTCATAAATGCAGCGTTCGGAAAAAATCTAATGCTGCAATAGTGTAATTTACACACTCCAAGCTTATAACAGAAGTCTCTGGTGAGACTGAAGCTCTCCGGGTTGTTAGCTTAAATTAATCTCAGTGACACACCCATTTTCCAAGACCCCTGGGATATAATGGAAAAAGAATTAACTCTCTATCAATTATACTTTCAGAGATTGTGAAATCCATGTGTTCACAAGATTACATGATAGAGTTATACATGTATAGGAGAAAATTACCACATCTATTTTCCAAGACCCTGGGGCTAGGGGCTCAAACAAAATAACAGGTGCACAACTAGACCACAGACTGAGAATAATACTAAATGAATTTTCTTTATATCATTTATATTTTCTGAGAATTGGTTCTCACAAGATAACATAGAGTTACATGACCACACCCATTTTCCAAGACCCTGGGGGTCAGGGTTCAAACAAGATTTCAGGTGCACAACTAGACCACAGGCCCATTGTAATGCAAAAAGAATTAATTTCGAACTACTCACAGATAAGAGGATTCGCGCTCACGAGAGAAGTTTGACAGACGGACGGACAGACGGACGGACGCAGGGCTATCGCAAGAGCTAATAGAAGTACATCGTAAACAAACATGCAAGCATGTCACAGCCACATATATAAGGAATTAAACAAAAGATACACTTACCCCAATCTTTCTTTAGTCTCTTAGCGCCATGGGTTATATCTGTAACGACAAAATATGTCATCAAATACAAACGTTAACCTCTAATAAATTATAAAAAATAAGTATTTATCGATATTATTCTACTTTTCAGCATGTAGAAAAGTATGTAATAATGCAATGTATGGAACATCGAACAAAAAATTCCGGTTTATGTTAACATTGATGTTCATTTACACACACGAGCGGATAAAGCAAAGTAGGAGGATGTCCTTGTATGTCAATATATTTTTTTTTCATACTATTTTTTCATAAAGTGTGCTCAGCATCATTGATTGTAACCCTTTGATCATGGTCCCACCCCACCCCCCACCCCCCAAACACACACATGGTTTTTTTTTTCAATCTGATTAATTAAAACCATATCTCTATATGCTCTCGATTTTGTTAAGTCGCGTATGCGACATAAAGAAATGGGAAGCATGCAGAGATCAGTATGACGTTATTTCTATATCCGTAGACTTCTAGTTTCCCATTTTAAGCCGTGATCCTCTATTATCATGACAAAACAGATCTACGAGATAAAACTTCCCTGTGAATCCAAAGTATTATCACGATCAATCTGGAGTGATATGATACATGTCGAACAAATACACAATTTTATTTCTTATTTCCGAATTGAGCAAACAGGTTCTTTGAATTTTGGTAAAATAATCCTATTTTACAGACTCCCTTCCCATTTTCACCTAAAATATTTCCTATTGTAGCTAAATCGTAAATCACGATACCATTTCGAAATATGTGGCCAAAAGTAATAAAAATGTGGAATATTAAACCCTATCACTATTCACTAACCAATCAAATACAAAGCTTTCGCACAAACAAACGGACTGACCAAAACTATATCTTTGACTCCAATGATCTAAAATTGTTTGGAAGTTGAATTAGTCTATATTTTATCCTCGATTGATGCATACTGTACTTTTAGGGTGCAAAACGACGTCGTCTTAGTTTCAAACTTTGCAATAGCATAACCAGGATTCATAATTACGGTCATCATTCTTAGGTGGCATATATATTTGATATAGATTATTTTGTATGGTTCGTAAAATTCTTAGAATGCTTAACAAAACACTCAGTCAAGTGAATTGAAAATGAGTAAAATTGAAGCTATCACACGTTTATCACTCACTGTAAACCTATATCCAACCAGTCAAAATGTAAATTGCTCAGCTATCCTATCGCAATTTTCGTCCTGGAAGCGAGATCAAAAGCATATAATTTGAAGGCAGTGTATTGTGCATAAGGTATTTCGCAATGCAGTCAACCCCTGCATCGACCCAAAATTGTCAATCTTCGATTTAATAGCATGGTAACATAAAGCTACATAAAAGTTTGCCTACCCAAACATCGCTGTAACTTCCTGTGAAATATAATCAAGATCATGTTGTTTGGAAGCGACAAGATAGTCTTTTGTCCCTTCATTTTGCAGTTTAACATTGTCCAAAGAAGACAGTATCATCAAAACAAAACAATATGGTGACAACATGGATAAATAGAGTGACGGAAACGCTACAGGACGCTCCACTTCCGACGGGAAATATGGACTTAAGTCATTACCTCACTGTAGGCCGAACATCGTCCTCAAACAGAGCAAAATAAAGAAATATCTAAAGACTTCTTTATGATATAATTTGAATTTTTTAATATATATTTTAAAAGGATTCTCATGTGACTTGTACTATTTCATTTGTCTGTTTATTCGCTGATTCTCAAAATTTTACACATTCAACTTTATTTCGTATCTCTAGCAAACAGAGCGTATATCTTGACCATCTCTGCATGCAAGAAGTATATATTTATTTTTGAAGTATAGACCACAAACATGTCACACCACGAGTAAATCGTAGATAGAACTTAGTTCTAATCTGTTTAACAATCTAGTGAGAATTCAGTAAATTTCTCATAACATGTTTTGATGGTGGGGATATAGATATTATAAACATCCCTGTCAATCTAGCCAGGCGTCAGTAATACGGAGAACAGTGATAGTTCACGCCAGGTTATGAAAGGTTCGTATCGCCTCAATGTTCATAAATCTAGATAACTTCCGGATACTTAATAAAAGATCGAGTTATATAGAAAATGTGCTTATTGAATGACTATGCATTGTTTGGACGACAAACTACTCTTAAGGTATCCGATGTACAATAGGGCATTTTTTCATGCCTGGTAAGGTACCATAAACCATATATTTTCTGAAAGGTTATAATGCCCACTGCTCAGAAATAATAATTATAGGGCCAGAAAAACAAAGGGGAATAACTTTTGAAGAATTTAAATAGTCAATTTTCTCTATATAACATATGCAAAATAACAAAGTTGTACAAGATTTTTTCCCCTTTGATTTTTAAGACCTGAGAGTCTTATATCTGTACTCAGGACATCATTACCTTTCAGAAAATATATAGTTTATAGTACCTTACCAGGAATAAAATTTACCATACTTTACAATGGAGACGATAAAAACGCTATGTAAAATGACTCAATTGTACAACGGATACCTTAAGAGCAATAAATGAATGTTTAAGATTAATGCAATAAGTATAGATCAAAGGGTTCAGCGGATAAGGTTAGACCAAAAGGAACACCAAAAAGTGTTTTCTGTGCAAAGCTAGTGGAATGTTGGTACATATGGTAAAGTAGTTTTTCTTCTAAAATAAGTTATCAACAAGCAACCACTAAAAGCAGCTTCAGAAATCAGTAAAACTAATGGATGCTCCCAAACATAGCGGAAGATTCTCTGTGTGGCCTTGACCTTTCATAAATGATCATGAATGGCCTGTCTGTACGTCTATTGTTCACATTAAAAACCTTGACCTTTAAGACCTTTGTTTGATAGCACCAGACCTGCCTACCTATTTCTTTCTAAAAGTGTAATATTTTGCTCAAGAAAGTGTAATTTAGGGAAGTAAAGCGTAATATAACAAAAATTGACAGTCACTTTGATAATAGGAGTGTCTTTTCCACATGTTGACATTGTTCCAAATCTAAATCATTTACACAATTGCATATACGATATCAAACGCTCAATGTTCAAATAATTTATGAATTCGAGTATATTTGTTTGTTAACATATACTTTTAAAAAAGTCAATATTCTTGGAAATATGTTGGAAGCGTAAAATTGAGCAGCAAAAGCGTATAGCGTAATTGCTGGTCAAAAATCGTAAAAATTACATCAAAATTGTAAAAGTAGGCAGGTCCGTAGCACATGTCCCACAAAACAGTTGGAAGTTCTGTTGAAAAAGGGTTTAGCATTACAAGTACTTTTTTTATATAAACTGTAAAATAACAATGCCCTTGTCCTTTCAGATAATGATAACTTTGCAAAAAAAAAACCAAACAAATAAACAAAAACAAGTCATTGCACGCAAGTATATAAATTTGGCTCAATGTGTCAATAAATGCATTGCGCAGCGAGTTGTTATCCAGAAATTGAAAGGAGGTACCTTTCTCCAAAAGCTCCTATACTGTAAAACATTTTATTGAAGTATGATGCCAAAATATGCAAGACCTATATCATCCTCCTTTCTTATGGAATACTGACGTACATACATACTTTTGAATATGACATGAATAGTTTCTACACTGTAGCAGATAGAAAAGATGTGTACACGTTTGTTCTGACCCAAATCAGGCATATCATTAATTCATTACAGAACTAAGATTCTAAATAATGGCTATAGGTCACGGTCAACTCGGTTTATAGTAAACCTAGTTCTGATGAGACCAGATGTACGTTCATAATAAGTTCTTCACGCTCATGTAATATTGTAATCGGTACTTAACACTTCATATAGCCCGGTATATTAACCTTGGCCCTGCCAATCACACGGCCCATCAATAGACCGGCTCCGATACCTATATACTCATTAATATTTAGACTGAGTGAAAACGGACATATATATCTTGTCTTAAGTGGTAATTTAATGTGGCAAGAGAAGTAACGGAAATGCCCTGGTCATAACAAACAATGAAGGGACAATCTATCGTCAAACATAATTGTTCAAACAATTTAACATTGAGTAAAACTTCCTTACCTCTGTTCAAATCTGACCACATGTAATTTGTTTTTAAGTTTAAAACAAACCCTCTTATAACAGACCAAAAAGTCTTATAAACATGCAGGTTCATCAGGACGTATGTTTATCTTTGTGAACTCTGCGATAAAGTGCAGCCTCCCACCCCCTAAAACCACATAGATATACGCCTTAAATCTCAGCATTGCATCAAGTGATATACACCCAGATAAGTTTTAATGGATCCTAGATGCCAGATGAGGTCGTATCTCCTTATCAGCAGCAAATCTATAGAAAATTCATAGTAAATTCTGTCTGCCATCAAAGTCGTTACTCTTCCATGTAATATAGAACGCAAAAACATGGCATATCTGTCGGTGCTAGGTAAAAGCTGGGGATTCTTCTGAACAAGTTCGAAGCGAATAAATGGATCCATATCCCCAAAAATCAGAAAATACAGCATGCATATAGTGCTATATAGTAAAATGCTCAACAGAAACATAAATAAAAGCCAAACAAAACTTACCAACGGACGATGTATTTTGTACTAGACAAGCCATTGTAAGGTGGCTCTATCAGGGGGTATGTATAGCTATAGACACAGGGTAAGCCTCCTCCAAACTCCCTGTCTACCTATAGATAGGCTGCCAGCTAAAATATCAGTACCACTATATGAATGTTCCATTACATCACAGTCTGAGAGTCTGATACACGTACAAAAAGTCTAACCAAACTTTGGTGAGTTGGTAACGACACGATGTATGTAAAACTGATAGTAATCAGGTGTTCGTATCCCTCCAACCAGTCTCCTGTTTTTACCAGATAACCATGTCAACACCGATTCCTTATAGTCACTTCCTTGTCCGTGGATACACAGGCTTATCCCAGTCAGAGGCCCATCAGCTGATCGGGATTACCCTTCTAGTTCCAAACAGTTTCACTTCACTAGTTCCTATCCCCACACATGACGAGACTTTGGGGTGTGGTCATACCGCCCTACACCACCGAGTTAGCTAAGGACGGAGGGGGTACACGATACTACGATGGAGGATGGCGCTGGATGGCTGCCTGACTCGGCAGTGCCAGGATCTCACAAACACTTTTCCCTCGGTGTGTAAAAGACCTTACTCATTGTAAGGAGCGGGGAGATTTTCGGTGGAGATATAATAAACAGCGAAGAAGAATCCTACCTTACTACCCCAGGCGCGTGCCGCGTGTGGTGTGTATTATTTAGTTGTCAGCGGACGGTACCGACACATGTTGTTTTACCTGCATAATGCATATCCTAGCTGGGCCTAAATCACTTTAATCAGTTTAATTGAATAGTAATTTAGATAAGCTGGCAAGATGAGCTACTAGTTTTTTAAGTCTAGGTCGACGCGCTTACTTTCATCTTTTTCTGATAGACTCAATTGTTCTCAATCTCTAGTCTTCATTTTATCACTTTGACTCAATTTAAGAGCAAGGAAATCACACAGACCATCTAATACTGACAAAGAAAACTATGTAAATCGTTTGAGAAAAATCTTGCCCTGTTATGAAACACCCCCACCCCCAATAGAACGAAAGTAAATTTGGGTGCAAGGATGCAATAATTGTATGTTTTTGCAGCACTGGTAAATAATGATAACTCTGTGATTAATTAGAGTATGTATGTTTTCTGATGCTGTTTACAGCATCCTCAGCAGCGACCTCACACCTTGACAATTACACTTTATCCCCAGCGTTACTGGTTACTGACCTCTCAAGGTCACTGTCAAGCACCCTCCCCCAGAGTGGAGTCGTACATTGTCCTCAGATACATTATCAGTTAGAAATAATGAATCGGCGATCTTAACCAAGACAAGTTACAGTCCCCGTAAGAATAATCTGCGAAAAAAAAAACCATCAGAAACACAAGCCGAGGGCAATCCAAAAGTCTCTTTTCATTTTTAAAATAAAGAAACCAGTGCAACAAATGGACACGAATTTGCTAGTTACTCCAGCTGTGATTAATCAATAGGTTCTTGAAATTTTACAAGATTTCAAAGTTATATAAAAGAAAATGACAAATTTACTTGCTGATACCTTTGGATATCAAGATACTATATGCAGAACGCATATTTAGAGGAATCTAACTATCGTTTGGACAGACGAATGGAAGGGGCAGAGGTTTGTGTAAAGTCCAGAGTTGGAGAGTGATCGTTGACCATTTCAGCTAAATAAACAAAACATTGTATGACAAATGACATACGTTTTCATCTGAAGCAAAGAAACTCTGAACTTTACAAAATGTAATCTAAGTTTTTCTTAAATCTTAGCCTTTAAAGCAATACAACCTGGTCATTATACTACATTTGTAATGTATTTACATGAAGAACCAAAGACGGGATCAATACATTCTTCCAAAATTCGGAGATTAATACATCCTTTGGTATGTGTAAATGAGAACTCAGCATAACATGTAGGTACATGTATTTCCGTAAGGACATAGACATATATAAGATTTCCTCAAATATCAAAAGTACGTCCCTGTCAAACTTACAAATACTAGTACATAAAGTGTACTACTTCTCATAAGTTTTCGTTATAATACTTTCTTCCCGATAAAGCCCTAATTGGTAATTTTCTGCTAGTATGCTGCAGCACTTTCGAACTTTCGTTTTATACTTTCTTCCCGATAAATCTTTAATCGGCACATTTTCTGCTAGTATGCTGCAGCACTTTCGAACTTTCGTTTTATACTTTCTTCCCGATAAATCTTTAATCGGTACATTTTCTGCTAGTATGCTGCAGCACTTTCGAACTTTCGTTTTATACTTTCTTCCCGATAAATCCTTAATCGGTACATTTTCTGCTAGTATGCTGCAGCACTTTCGAACTGGGATATAATGACAAACGACAGATAGCATTGGTTTTAATGAGCTTATTTACTAACTAGACTAAGACTGGTCAAATGTCGCTGTCGTAAGTCTTATCCTAATATCTGGCCTTGACCTTGAAGGTGACCTTGAATATGATTAGGTGATTGATAACCGTCTTTCCTAGTTTGATATTACATATACATTGAATTTGTATCAAATATGTGACTACCAGACAGACAGACAGACAGACAGAGACACAAATGGGCGCAAGACGTGCGATCCCTTTATACAGTCTTTATACGTAATTTCAATCATACGGAGTTCTTTTGCATTTTTATTAGATCAGATGCCCAAGCACCGAAAGCAGCTATATATTGCAGACACAAGCAGGATGTATTTCCTTTATATATATATATAATTTGGTTAATATGGACATTGGAAAGTTATGTGAACAAGGACAATAAATCTGGGTATCACAGTATTTGGTACATAGCCAGGCCAGTCTCGCTACCTCAGCATTTTTACCCAATCACCATGCTCCGGCCTTGTACAGTTGTGACAGCTAAAGCATTCCTACATAGCCTCGACAAACTCAAGGTATAAACACAAGGTGTAAGAACTAAATGACGGATGTCTGAATAAATCAGCGTCATAAAGTATTACTGAAACCCTTTCCGGTCTCAAGTTGAGAGAAGACTTTTTGTAAAAGAAGGTCCACAAAAGAGGTTCTTGCAGTGTCAAAAGATTCGAACGCTTAGGCGCTCCATACACAATGATAAATTGCTGGGCAGACGTGGATACATTTCATTTGAACAAATAGAATAAGACTTGTACATTTCTCATTAAAATTATACATAAAACCCTATCCATCTCATCGAAATGTGTAACTTCATCAGTCTTTAGTGAGAAAATGCAACAAAAGGTAGATCTCTAAAAGGTAAAATTTAAGTACCAATCAGTATCCGGTATACCATAAACAATACCTCATAGACTATTACTACATGTAAATACAAAATATACATGTTAATGATGGACTAATAATGTCAACTACGTTACAAAGAGTGCGAGAAATATTGCAGTAAAACTTATTGACTAATAATCAGATTTGTGATATTAATGTGCACATAAATTCACACGTGGACATCGTAAAGTCGTGATTTATGGACTTAGGTGACCGAATGGTCTATTCTACAGCAAATGTTCCATATTCTTACTATTCTTAACGTTCAAAATAAATGCAGTTTACAATTTACATGTCCGAAGCTTGTCGTCTGATTTTTTTCTGGACCCGATCAAAATCGTTTGAATTCTTTTGAAAACAAGGCCATCTCGAAACTCATACATGTTATGATCCTTGACACTGGGTAAGAAAATATATCTTGGGAATATGCTGGGAACGCCGTATCCAATCCAAATGGGAACGACACACAGAGGAAGAAGACATATTTAAAAATCCAAATGCTAACTAAAACCTAATTTGCACATATTATACAAAAGAATCAGGTATCTAATATGTAAAATGTGCATTAAGCTAATTAATAGATCAAGAAATACGATTTTGAATATTGATACATCATGCATTTTCCCAAGTCCACACAGTAGGGGATGTCTATTTCCGTTATATCAATGCCTATTGTTCTCGCCTGTCCTTATTTTGACTTTATCTCTCACCATTCAAGCTCTGAAAACTTTTACCTTGTTCGTTGGACTGTAGACAAAGAAAGATGGAATAAACCGAAAGATCACGGAATAAACCGAAAGATCACGGAAGTTATTACAAGTCTGACCTTGACCTTATCTTTTGCTATTAAATTCAGACGATAATGATAAGAGTTTAAACAATGTAATACCTATAACTTTAACCTTGACTGCATCAATTCGAATAAAGTATGTATCACAATGTGACTCAAAGATTTATCGGAATGGGAGGGGAGGATAGGGGGTCTAGAACAACGTTTGGTGATGTCGTGAAATTGTCTAAACTTACTATACGCCTACACTATATCATCTCTAAGTCATACCATAAATGTAGAAAATCATATTTCAAGAGTTTTTGGTTTTATTTTTCAATTGACATTCGTTGTTGTTTGTTTACCGTGAATAACACTCAGACAATGTATTTTTGGTATGACCTTTTCAAATCTGAAATCTGGTTCTACCAAAGTGGAGATAATTTGCGTATAAAGAATGTTACAGCTGTCTGTTGTACGTTTTGTCTGCGTAATACTCACAAATTTCCCGAATATTCCACCTCTTTATATACTAGTATATGAACTTCAGAAATCTAATGAGAAACCACCAGAGTGCGTGGTACTGCGTGGTATATAGGGGCCTTATAACACTCCGATGAGCAGGTTAGGAATGAACATTATATTTTTTTTGCTGATCTGAGAGGTTCCCTGAAATTTGTTTACCTCCGACATCAAAGCCTCAATTATTTAGCTGGATTCCTCAGCGCCAAATAACATTAACCCCATTTTCAATACTTTAATAAGTCATCCCCTTTATTCTTTTTCCATCTGTCCGTTCGTCCTACATTTCTTTGCCTCAATGTAATGTAAAGCCTAAAGGGAAGCTGGTTATGTAATCAAACGCGTTTTAAAAAGTTGGAAATAATGAAATGGAACAATATGATATTGCAGTGGGGACAAAACACAGAGAACTGCTTTGGATAACACGACATTCTTGAAACAGGACAAGAAACCGATAACACTGCCTGGGAAAACACTGCATTGAAGAATAGGTCACTCATGGTTACACTTCAAGATGAAACAGGTTCTTGATAACACTGCTAAATAACACTGCTGAATTAGAACATTCACACCAAATGGTGAAAGAGAAGACATGTATGGTACTGCATTTGAAAACAAGGTACAGATGATAACAATGTAAAGGGAAAAGACCAGTGATGACACTGCATGGGTAAACATGATGGAAGTAGTCTAATGGAGAAGTAATTCAGAAACATCCTGATAATGCTGCTTTAGGACATTTTAGCTAGGCTGGAAAAGGAAGGTGACAAAATATCAGTAACACTGCACAATCCAAGATTACTTTCTATAACTCGAGTTCAAATCTTTAAATCTGTCTTACGTGATGATAAACCGATATACACTGCCAAACAAAAACATCGAGGACTTCAAAACACGAAAACATATACGTCGTTTGTCTGCTATCATTACGTACAGATCATAAACCCCGTCATTTTCCTTGTCAATTTTCTCCCATATAACCAGGGCCACGTGTACCAAGATTTGACAGAAGCTACGAGGAATAATTTGCTTGTTGCCCTCCCCAGAAAACCTTGCTAGCATATAATGATACCTAATAATTACTTTGTAACTACTCACCAAGGTCGTTCAACTTACAATTGTTTTCTCAGAACAATAACACGTTGTTTCTTTAGCTTCACAAGTTGTTTTAACATAACTAACACTTCAAAGAAGTAACTGTTTCACTACTTGAGAAGCAAAATCCATTCAACAAAAATGCATTTTAACAGCTCTTTTTTTATATATAAATCAAGATATTTGGCTTTTGGGTTTTTTTTCTGCTTTAATGATCTGTGTTTTTTTTACCAGACACTGGACACTGAGACAGACGATTGAGAAAACTAACCTATAAGCATAAAGTAGATTGTTTATTAAAATTTGTAAATCTTTGTCAACGATACAGAATTCATAAATTAAAAAGTTTAGTCACTGCCATAGGAAATACAAGAGCGGCGGAGACGAGAAAAGAGCTATAACCCTTCTGATCAGAGAATGTAGTTTCCCTGCATGCATGAGGTCTTAGTGGACATTTTTGACAATGTATGAGAACGAACATGAGCAAAGAAATTAATAATGTCTCAGTCGTCCTAAATTCTACGTCATTCAAACGTTACACTACGTTATAGATAAGGTTGTCCATGATTCTAAGCACGACGCTACTGTTCAATACATCAACTAGATAGGTGTACTCTTTAAAGCATAAGAATATCTCTCAGATGAGACTATAAACCAAATCAAGTGAAAAATTTTAACGAATGTAAAAAGAAATCCTGTAATGTTCAATCTATTTTATTCTCTCTCTCTAGTTCTTTTGTTTGGGGAGGAGTGTCTCTTGTAACATATTGTTCAGCTTTGAAGTTGTGCTGAGTTATCGTGAGAATTTCAAACATTACGACTTCGGTACCAAGGGATAAGAGGAAACTAGATCATGACATCCATGTTTATGGTCACAGCAATACAAGGTATTGACCGTTAAAACATATATCCTGTATTTCAGGATCGGCTAGATCGACGATGGTAGAGCAAACTACAGACTAATGTACCCAATATTACAATGCAGCATACTTCTGAGCGACCCAACAATCACAAAGACATTACATTGTTCAAAATCTATATTCAAAACATTCCGAGTCATCTATATTTGCCAATATATACTAAAATATCTACAAAATCTCATATCACGGAGCGATATGCTATTTCCGTCGTCTATATAGCAAATAAGAATTTAATATTCCTCGTCTAAATCATACATCTCTCATTCAATCAACTTTTTTTTCTTTAAAATTTCTTTGCCACAGAGATGATAATATCAGACCTATATAGCTCCCTGCGATTCTGATCATACTGTAGAGTACAGGTAACCAGAGATATTGTCAATATCTATCAATGATACTTAGGGATGGAGGAGCTTGTAGATGAAGTACCTACGCTGGGGTCCCTATAAAACTCACCCGATCAAGTCTGTTGTCTTAATTGCATGTGTCCGGCAAGGTAGTAAATTTCTTTGGCATATCTACAGGTCTCCATAGATCAGGATATACAATTGTTTCTGGTCATTAGTAGATACAGAAATCTACATCTAATTGCTACTCGGACAAAATCATTCACAGACATCCAGGCTGACCTTATCACTGATTGGCAAATAGTAAGGTCTCGGAGATATATGCAAGGCGATTACTCCTTGTGCAGAGGATTTCAAAACTGTCCAAGACATGTCTTCTCGTAGTTTAAGACACATGGCAGATATGATACTTTATTTGATAACTTCCAAGACATATATATTTTAACAGTCTCTACAAAAGGCTTCAACGGGGTTTTTGAAAGTACGCATATGGCATAAAAATAAGTCTGCGAATCTCAATACAACATTTCATACACTTCTCCCCTCCCCCTTTTTTTCTCTTTCTTCCCTTTCGCTCAAGTTTTTCCTCCATGGATTATTTGAAGTGACTTACCTGGACTTAGAGGTCTGATTAGAGGGCTGGGTAAATCTGGAAGACAAAGCAAAGTAATATCAATATCAATCATTCAAGTTTTAAATACTATTTATTTAGTTATATCATGATTAAAAGCTATGATTTTCTGTCTATCGTAAACTACAAATACATCAATCCCTTCTGTACACTCATCCTTGACATCTAGTTTCTCTTTTCATCTCATAAACTTACTTTCTCTTTGTAAGTCAGTATGTACATTTTACCACTGTATTAAATTCACAATATTTCCTGAATTCATATTTCCTGAATTCATAGACTATCTGTCAGAGTCTCTGCACTTTCTTTGCAACATTTACAAGGAACCAATTTGATTTTCCCCAAATGATATTTTTAAAACAATGCTTATCTTAACATTGTACTTGCATCTCGGTTCTATTATTCCCTCTTCCCTGACATTACCGATGTCATTTCTTCCTTCATGAAAATAATCATAGGTATACACAGTTTTTTAACATAAAGACCAGGAAGTTATTTTGAAATGCCATCTAAATATAGTAATCTTATTATTTCTTCAATAAAATACCATTATTGGTATTCGGTGTCCTTGACACAGTACATTTCAAAAGAAATGTTTGACGCTTAATACAATGTTTATGAAATATTGTTTGAATGACCCCAAATTAACCAAAGTCATTCGTTATAACTAGACAATTTCCATACTCTAATTTGCGCAAAAAAATCATTTTACAAAATATGTTAAGTTCTCTTAAATCAACAAGGAGCTCAACTGTCTGTATAAATACTATGTATGAATAAATATTTGACCTTGACATTAAGATTCCAGTTATCCTTACATCCACGAGGAAACCATACTTGTAAATTTATAATTATTTTCAAAGTTTGAGCTTGACCATCAAGCTTTTAAACATCAAATCATGATACTTGTTATGATTGTTCATTGCGTTTGGGGTGTGAAATATGAATACTGAAGGCAAAGAGTCAAAATTATGACCCTATGATCATTTGAGAAATGAACATGTTGAGAATGCGTTTTGAACGAAAACTTCAAGTGATACCCTAAACCCCCGCTCACAACCCATCATGCATGTTTTGGAAGGCTACGGTCGTTAGGTTTTTCTGAAAAGGAAGAGGAGGTGACAAAAAAACCCCAAAAAACAGAGAAGTGCGTCAACGCACGTCACACGGACGGTTTTAAGGGCGTTTATGTGTGTCATACGTTGCGCACGTGATAACATTGGGTTGTACGTACTTACAACGAGCGTATAAATAGCTTACAAAGTACGATCCCCGTACGACAACATACAGATGTCGTATTAACGTACGGAGAAGACAGCGTGCACTTGCAAGTAAGGTGGGTTGGGACCACGTACGGCATATGGGACACTTTCTAAGACAATCAGATCAGCAAAATTCAACTTGAAAGTAGTAAAATGTATAAAGCATCGTCTTAACCTAAGATCGGTCCAGTAAAACTCACTGATCGCAATTCCCGACAAGGCAATTTTCATAGAATACCCGATGATCAAGCAGGCATTCTGTAATTTTCGGTGAGAAATTTTCGGATTGCTTTTGATCCAATCATTTCATTCATAACACACTAAATACAATTAAGTATGAAATTCACAATCTTAGCAAACTCTTTATTCTTGACGCCATAACAATGACCCATTAAGAGAACGTAATGTAAATGGGACGAATTCTATTTTCTTGCATATTAATTCATTTTGCAGATAATTGAAGGCAGTAATTGCAGGTATCTTACCTATGAGCTCCATTAGAAAATGAATTTTGATAGCTTAGTCAGTATCCCTGGGGATAACATCCTAGAAGCAAACTAAGAAATGCTGACTCAGCAAACTATAGTCTGGACCACACACACTAACTCCATGTCCCCTTACAGAAGAATGTGACATTCTAACGATAGAATAGTGATAGTAACCTGGAGAAGCCTGAATCTCAGAGACAACAAGATGGTCATCAGGCAACTGCCGGGGAGCAGCTCTCCATAACGACAGGCTTCTCAGATTGGGGACATGTGTGAGAGGAGAAACAGGTAGGGGGAACAGTGAGGTACCGCCGAGCGGTGTCAATCATAACACCCACTGATCATTGCGACTTCTCTCAGCTAGCTATCACTGCCAACAAACATAGGCTCTGATACACCGTGTGTCATCATCATCATCATCATCGCTATCATAAGACTGAGGTCTGTATGTAAGAGAGGCATAGGTATGTCTACCTATCTGAGCTACAGAGCCGCGTGGAGGACGTGTTAACTGTAAAAATCATCTAGGAATCTGAACTTACTATCTCTGCACATCACTTGTTAACGCTCTCCTTTGGCTTCCTTTGAGCGTTAGGCTTGTATATATGTAATAGAAATGTTCGATGGTGATTTGGAAGAGTGTAAGACGAGTTGTAGTCTGACCAGAAAATTAGACGCTAAGATGAGCACATATAAAGTAACTAAAAAAATCACTTATTCTACAATGTATTACAAAATTGTCCAAATCAAAGAGGGGGAGGGGGGAGGGAGCTAACTCCGTTATCGTTAAAATTATCCATCATTTTTTTTAAATCCAAAGGTCGGTCAAACATAGATGTTTGCTTAGTCTGGTCATAGGAAGAGAAAGATCTAAGCCCCATGTTGAGTTGAAAACCAAAATCCCCTATTCGAAACATTTTCTGAATCTAAGCCTGGTGTCGAGACGTACAAGATATGACTAAAAACATTGTCGCTCGAAAGTTTATTTGGGGGGACCGTATACATCAAAGATCAAAATGACAAGGAAGAAAGGCCATGAGGTGAAAGCCACGGCATTTTCCGTACAAGGATAGTATTTGTGAAAACCTTGCAGCTCTGAAGCTAATTCAATCAATGGACTCTGTAAACTTAACTTGCAAAATAAATAAAACATAAATAGTATGGCACTTAAAAGCATTAACATAAATGTACAAACACTGATTGAACAATAAACTTAAATACTGGCACCTTACCTCTACAAAGACATGACTCTCATTCAGAAGGTCCATGATCGTACTGTAAAATGACAGATTTGAGAACAAAGACAGGTAAAGTCAGTACGACATCTCAAAGAAAAGGGAATGATATATCACCTGGAATTACCTAGCTAATCACTGCTACCTGTATCAAAGACTCCTGAGTCCTGTCAATGATTGCTGACAGATAGAAAGGTGTCGGATTTCACTTCTGATGGTATTAAGTTTCAAATATGTCAGAAAATAGAGCTATCAGAAACCAACGCAAAAAAGCTTTGTGTCGGCCTTTTGAAATATATATCTGTAATTTCCTAGAGAACAGTTTTCCCTTGTAATGAAAATCAGGTCTCTGTGTTTTCTGCACTTTTAAATACAAAAAATTCGATCATTCAAAATTAAATCCACCAACAGATACTGGTAGTATGTATTATATATATCATATACCATAACGAAAGAGATTACCAACATGACGCTGAAGGAAACAAGATGTGTTTGTGAAAGTCACCGATTCCCCATGCCTCTGACAGCAACTTTCTTTATAAACAGGGAGTTCTAACTTCTTACTGCAAGGTCAATGTAATCTGGTGAAAGGTCAAGGTAACAAATGAAATCTCCTTACACAGTGAATGACACATAAATATCATATTGAGGTAAAAGTATTTTCCTAAGAGCAGGTCAAGATCACAAGTCAATACGTCAAGGTATGAAGTGAAAAGAAATGAAAGTGTTAAGAATGAACAACATATCATGAAAGATTGTAGAAATACTGCAATTGGTGTATTTTTCTTAAAGTATGTCAAACTAAAAGGTCAAGTTAGTAGGTCAAAGGTCAAGATATCAAATGAAAGCTCTTGTCATAATGAATGCATGTGTGAAATATCAAAGTTTTATCTGCTGTTTTTCAAAAGTTATGGCCAATGTTAAAGCTTTCTGATCAAGTTCTAAAAACATTGTCAGTCATGAAGGTCAAGGTCAAAGGGTCAAAAGTCAAAGTACCAATGGAGTTGTCTTGTCACAAGGAAGACACATGCGACTGTGAAACATGACCATCCTATTTTTACAGATGAAAGAATTATTGTTGAAAGTGTATTTTTCAAAGAGAAGATCAAACTCCAAGGTCAGCAGGTTGCAGAGCAATCTGTCTTGTATTGTCTTTGCCTTTTGTCCATCAGCATCTAGACATTATACTGAGTGTTATGTCTTACTTTCGTTTCTTAATTCAAAGACAGTGAATTTTGTCAATTATGGTACAATAAAAATTGTAATCGTAAACTGTACTCTTTTGCATAAAAGACTAGACCTGCCTCAAAGGGACAAAATATACTCCTGCAACATAAATTTCTTTTAACAGATTAATTTATGACATGATATTCAAGTGAATACTCAGCAGAAATTTTTAACTAGACAGACGGACAGACAGGGCAGGGTGTTTCCTACAACCCTTAAAGCTTTGTTTGCCAGATATAATAAAAGTAATAACAGTGTATTGGTCTCTGTCTAGTTTAATGGACAGCTTTCATCTATCTTGGAGACAATAAGTTATAACTGTTCTCTGTCCTCCACACAGAGATACTGCAGTGCTATTTGATATTTATGGGAATAACTTTATATTACCCTGACTTTAATTCATATCATGACAACGGTAGATTACTTCATAAGATTGAATTTTGAGGCAACTTAATATACATTATCTAGAGTTTTTGGCTTTTATTTGTTTATTTTGTTGTACAGTTTGGTTGTTTACTGAACTGTGGGATATTTTGGAACCTCCTGTCACATAAAATACATGTATGCATCCAACAAAGTGGAGCAAGTACAAGTAGAGTAGACTGTACATGTTCTTCCATTCCTCCTCATTACTATGTAATCATGCATCTTTTGTCACAGTTAATTAAGTTAGTTTTACCTGTTTGTCATTACTTTGTACCAGTAAGTCTTGGGGGTAAAAAATAATACATATGTATAATAATAAATTATTTCCCTATTCCAACAGAAACATGATGAAACTATTTTCCTGATTATTTTAATAAATAAAGCCTGTGTTTGTGAAACACGAATGCCCCCGTTGGCATCTTTGTTAGTATGTGAAAGGTCAAGTTCAACAATTTTGGTATCAATGGAAAGGTCTTGTCAAAAGGAATACACATGTGAAATATGAGAGTCCTATTAATTACCATTCAAAAGTTACGCCCAATGTTAAATTTTTTGAAAATTAGGTCAAAGGTCAAGGTCAAGGTCACAAGGTCAAAACTTTTGGTATCAATGGAAAGGTCTTGTTGCAAGGAACACAGATGTGAAATATGAAAGCCCTATCACTCACCATTCAAAAGTTATGCCAAATGTTAGTTTTTGAAAAGTAGGTCAAAGGTCAAGGTGAAGGTCACGAGGTCAAAACTTTTGGTATCAATGGAAAGGTCTTGTCGCAAGGAACACACTTGTGAAATATGAAAGCCCTATCACTTACCATTCAAAAGTTATGCCCAATGGTAAAGTTTTTGAAAAGTAGGTCAAAGGTCAAGGTCACGAAGTCAAAAATTTTGGTATCAATGGAAAGGTCTTGTAACAAGGAACACACATGTGAAATATGAAAGCCCTATCACTTACCATTCAAAAGTTATGCCCAATGTTAAAGTTTTTGAAAAGCAGGTCAAAGGTCAAGTTGAAGGTCAAGAGGTCAAAAATTTTGGTATCAATGGAAAGGTCTTGTCACAAGGAACACACATGTGAAATAAGAAAGCTCTATCACCCTCCATTCAAAAGTTATGCCCAATGTTAAAGTTTTTGAAAAGTAGGTCAAAGGTCAAGGTCAAGGTCACAAGGTCAAAAATTTTGGTATCAATGGAAAGGTCTTGTCACAAGGAATACACATGTGAAATATGAAAGCTCTATCACCTTCCATTCAAAAGTTATGCCCAATGTTAAAGTTTTCTCGGACAAACAGACAAACAGACAGACAAACAGACGGACAGGCCAAAAACTATATGCCCCCGAATCTGTGATTCCGGGGGCATAAAAAACAAAAGACTCCACTGATATACTTACATATCTGCAGCTACACAAATGTAGATTCTGAAAGGTAAATGAAAGAAAATTATTTTTACGCATCTGAATTAGGGCTGGGTATCGAAACAAAACTTTCAATACGATACAATACAATACAAAAAGTACCGATATCCGGTATATCGTATCTAATTTTCTATTTTGTTAAATGCACAAATTAACAATTCTATTCACTAATAAAACCCCTTCCCCAAACACAAAGTCAAACAGGTTCCTGGTGGTTAGGTCTAACTTTCAGTTCTCGCATATTATTTTATATTCTACATATGATTACGTCCCCTTATTTTGCCTTAAGTCATAGATACATGCAGATCCTTTTTTTTCATTAGGTCGCAAACTTTCCCATCAAATCCTTTTCAGAAATGTGTTTAAGAGAAAACAAACACATGTAGTCAGAACTCGCATTCCAAAGCTTTGGAGATAAAAATCTAACGATTAAGTCAATATTACTTTGAAGTTTCAATGAATCATGAATGACAAAAATATAACCTACATGCCAACTTTCCCATTAAAATTACATGTAATATTCCTTAATCATTGTTGTTATTCGTAGACTTCAAATCATGAAATAATTTGAATAGCTAGCATGAAAGGCAAGTACGCTCCATGTAATTAAGAACATATCTGCCTTTTACGAACAAAAATATACGATCAAATATATATTTTCATGAAAATGCTTGAGATTTCACATCAAAAGCATGTTTTGTGCTAAAAATAACTGTATCTAAATGTATCGGAGAAAAATGACCAATATCGATACGTACCGGTATATCAATATATTGACCCAGCCCTAATCTGAATCTATCTTTCAAGACATTTACAGTTCTTTTAATTTTCCACTATTTATTTTATTAATATTCAATTAATATAGCTGATGAATTAACAACAATTTTCTTATACATATATGTTTCATCCTTTTTTAGCTCACCTGAGCCATAGGCTCAAGTGAGCTATTGTCATAGTGTTGCGTCTGTCGTCCGTTGTCCGTCGTCGTCGTAAACTTTTCACATTTTAAACTTCTTCTCCAGAACGGCTGAAAGGATTTTGATGAAACTTGGTAGGTATGAAGTACTCATGGTCCCCTACAAGTGTTGTTGTTTTTCGTCCGGATCTGTCAACAGGTGGCGCCACAACAGCCAAAAGTAGGTCACGGGGGGGTACCCTCCTTTGACAAACTTCTTCTTCAGAACCGAAGCATGTATCGACAAACCGAAAGCATCAGGATGATCTAGAGAGATGTCTTAAGAAGTGTTGTTATCTTTGGTTCCACTTCGAAGTCAAATTTTTGACGCGTTTTTGACGTCTTTTCGGACTTAGTCAGAAATGCACATTTTTGCACTATTTCTTTAAATAACTCAATAAGTGTATGATTTTACACACTCATTTACTACATATTTATCATATTTAACTTACTTAATGCTTTGATATGTATTTTATGCTTAAATTTTATTTTTTTGATTTTTTATGAATTTTTTTCTTATGTAAAAAGGAAGGGGGGGGGGGGTTGATTTTCATACATTTTCTGCTTCTTTTCTATAACCACTCTTCAGATTGTCATGACAATTTGTAGGTATGAGGTACTCATGCATGGTACCCTACAAGTGAAAGAATTTTGTCAAGATATCCACTTTTGGATTTTTAAGGAATATTTTTTAAGATTGTAGATAGGTATAATGTATGTTTTCCATGCCCAATGTTACAGGTGCAACTACAGGAAAAAAACCTTCTTTGTATGATTAATCATTTTTAGATCGACCTTTCATCCATAGTTACAGCTGATAATTCAACAAGTGACACATGCTTCAATGTCTTATTGATTGACCTTTTATGTGATATGATTCAATTATTTAAATTCTTTATACTTATTTAGAATTTTATTTTTAAATTCGGGAACAAGATTTCAAAAGCGGCCATGTTTTGCCGTGTACCCGAAGGGGATTCCCCTGTGATAGAGGTTTCATATTTCACATGTGTATTCCTTGTGACAATACCTTTCCATTGATACCAAAATTTTTGACCTCGTGACCATAACCTTGACCTTTGACATACTTCTCAAAAACTTTAACATTGGGCATAACTTTTGAATGGTTAGTGATAGAGGTTTCAATTTTTACATGTGTATTCCTTGTGACAAGATCTTTCCATTGATACCAATATTACGCTGACCCTGACCTCTCACATACTTAACAGAAAATGGCGTTTATACTAACAAAGATGCCGCCGGGGGCATTCTCGTATCACAAACACAAGCTTTATGATTTCTGGCATGCTAGCTATCAATAATGAAAGGTTTTGTGTTCAATTTTAAATAAACTTAATTTATGAAATCATTTCATTCTTTTATTCAGATTTTTTTTAATTCTAAAAACATTTTTTTTGTAAAGCTTTTTTTAGGCAAAAAGGTTTTAACCTTTCATCACTGACCTTGAAAATCTAAAAGAGGTTCTTCCTCTTAAATCAAAAGGCTTAGGCCTATACTTTGTCTACAGCATTAACAAATAACTTTATGTAAACTTCCCCTCCCTTTAGATAGATAGATAGATATCTATTCGGTAAAACAATGTCAATAACATATACATATACAAATAAAATCTGTGTTGAAAAACAATTCAAAAAACTTTTACATATTTGGCATCCCTATCAGTAATATTATTCAATTTTCAATTTTTAGTGAATATATCCACATGACTAGTTAAAACAACAAATATCACAGTTTACAAGACATTGCTTACCAGGATAGCCCATAAAAGCCCTAGCGCTTATTTCCAATGGGGTCCCAAATGTTAATATCACATTGTTTAAGATTTAGATTAAATTGGATTAAAAAACAAAAACAAACACACACACACAAACAGCACTATCTAGTCTAATATAAGTAAAAATCACAATTTTGCTTAGAAAGCCCTTTCTTGAGTAAAAATGATTTGATGTTGTTCTTAAAAAGATCTTTGCTCATGGATTCTTTAATAGACAAAGGAAGCTCATTCCAATCTTTTATGCCACTAAAGTAAAAAGTACTAGATTCGCATGTCTTGACTCTAGGAATAATAAAATCTAAGTTTGTACAAGATCTTGTCTGATGCCCAGAATTTTGTGTTTTCATGACAAAGTTATTCCTTAGATATGATGGTGCCTTATCATGGTATATATTTTTAAAAAACATGATTCAAACGTAATTGTTTAACCCGGTCTTCAATATTCAACATGTTCAAAGAACTAAGAGCGGTATAGTTCCCTGTTTGCCGGGGAGAGTAATTGCATATAAATCTAACCATTTTGTTTTGACAAATTTGTAATTTTTGTTTCAACAATTTGGACAAACCCGAGTACCAAGCGCTGGAAGCATAATCAATATGACACTGTATTAAGGAAAAACATAATGACATTTTACATTTGAGATCTAAAAATCTTGCTTGTCTATATAAAAACTTCAATCTACTGTTCACTTTTTGTACAACTGATGCAGTTTCTTGATCATATTGTAGCAAAAAATATATCAATCTATAATACATGTAAAAAGAATTGCTTTCATCTTAAAAGTATTCAAAAATTCAAAACATTTCAACCAGAAAGAGATTTTCAATGAATTTGAAAATGATTTCACCAAAAAGCTATTAATAAGCCCAAAATGACTTTGACCCCTGATGTTGAATATTAATACTATTCTTCATCTATCAAATTTGAATTTCCTATGGCTAAAGGTTTACTGTCCGTGCAGCTCACTTCAGAAATCGGAAAATTGAAATTTTCTCTACTATTTCGGCAAATTTTGGGATTAAAATTAATATAGGGGGATAGATCTCGAACTCTCATAACCAACGGTGTGTGATATATGTACCTATGATTAATACTACGCTCACAGTGAAAGAAAACAGTTTTAGATAGGAAGTTTTCAATGTTAATTTTAGTGCGACGTCGCCGATGTTTAACACTGAGTCTATGGAGAACATCGACGACGTCATCCTAAAATCAACATAGGAATCTCACTGTTTAAAACTATTTTCTTTCACTATGAGCATAGTACTGGTCGTACAGACATATATTATACACCATTAGTGATGAGAGTTCGAGATATTATACCCCCTATCTAAATTTTAATCGGAAAATATGCCGACAAAGTAGAGAAAACTTAAATTTTCCAATTTCTGAAGTGAGCTGCATGTACAGTAGGCTGTATTGCGCCTACAAGGAAACCCATCCTAAAAATGAGTGTCATTTGTCTCATTATAAACTCTTCTTCATGCCATAACACCTAGAGGAAGCCGTTTTTCCATATTTGTGAGAAATCGGAAAAAAAGGTTTGAACATGTGACATTTATCTTGACAACCCAGGATTATTTCATCTCCCAATTTCGGGCCTTATCCCGGAAAGCAAGATATTCTTTAAATACAGGGATTATAACTCAACCTGTTCAATGTTTAATTTCAGCATGACTGTCGCCAAGTTTAACATAGAGCCTATGGAGAAGATTCAAGACATCACAGGAGAAACTAGCATTCC
Source organism: Pinctada fucata (assembly GCA_028142955.1). Taxonomy (NCBI): domain Eukaryota; kingdom Metazoa; phylum Mollusca; class Bivalvia; order Pterioida; family Pteriidae; genus Pinctada; species Pinctada fucata. The sequence goes on along the minus strand of AP027103.1, from coordinate 83,121,822 downwards.
ACGCCAAAATTTAAGTTGTTGCATGATAAAGTAGTCAATATTGGCGTGCAGACGAGGACTTTTCACGATTATGTGGACAATATTCATGATTTTTTGATTGCGGAAGTAAGCAGCGCAGTCCTAGTCCCAAGCAAACAATTAGGGCGAAACAATTATGCTCCTCAACTTATTCTAGCTACAGAGTTTTAATTCAATATTCTGCAAGTGAAACATGAATCAAATTTCAGAATCAAGAGGATCATTTGGAAAAATAGTATGAATTTCATTTGAACACTTAAATACTTTAAAACCTGTGGTGTCTAAATTAGTTTAAAAATGTTCTTGCACAGTGACATTTCATGTCGACCTTCTTGCTCTTACGTGTGTGACAAATTTGTTTACTCTTCTTTCCTGGTTATCATTCCGGAAATGGACATCTTTTCTGCCGCCATTGAATCTCCCGGATGTGCATTAGTGACGTAATATTTATTTTTTGTCACAGACATATGATTTTTCGTCCCTATTCAATAGCTTCGTCTTTGACAGTTTCTTTGAGTGATTAAGAACAAAGATAAACATGAATCGAAATGAAGAAAAGGGGAGAAAAGACAAAAATATTGAAATAAAAAAATTATTGACTTTCTGCGCATGTGTTGTTGTCTTTCACATCCGGTTAGATTTTACCTCTAACTGCAAGTAAATGATGATCATTTTCAACCTGAAATCAAGTATGTTTGAGTGGTTTTGGCATGCAGAAATAACCCGATGATATGCTTAGTCTATATGTTATAAACTGTCAAGAGCCTAAGTGTTTAGACATTTCGATCTAGAAGAAAATGTGTCTTTCATGTATCATGTAAATAGAAAGTGAAAATAGACTTGAAGCTCACCAACATAATAAAACACAGGCACTTGTATAGTATTTATGCTCCGCTTCACTCAATTATCTTCATAACAGAAAGATGCTTAACAGTTTTCAAGCTGAATTTCAAACATTGACATGATTATTTCTCTTTAAAACATGGTGATATCATTAGTAAGGAAGAATACATTCAATTTACATGCACTATGATGAGGAACGGGACGTTTCGCTCCAATTAAGTGTTTCCTGGGACGTTTCGCTCCTAATGAGCATTCGTCCAAATTTTATCTTCCATGGAATTACTAAACGTATTGAATTATTGGACAGAAATGTTAAATATTCTCATATCTTTATGAAATTATGTATTTTCAGTGGCAGAATCAGCCGGGGAGGGGGGGGGGGGGCAGTGCCCAAAGAGGGAGCACTTATGACATGCTTTTGGAAGAATTAAACTACTGTTTCCGATATAAATCTATGAAATTAGTCAGAAATAGCCAAAACACCCCAGAAACCACCGATTCGAATTAATTTTCCAAAATTTTCACGGGAATAGATAACAAAGCCGGGAAGGACATCGTCTGTACGTGGATGTACGTTTTGGAAACAACCTACATTGAATCATGTTCATATCGGATTTATTCACCTGAGACCCAGATGAATCGGGAATTATAACAGTCCTATGCAAGGCATAAAATACATATTTCTTTACCAAATCTTCAAAGACTCGATATATATAGCCTTCCATAAAATTGAAAATTTTTAAAAGATCGTTTGAAAATTGCAGTGATGATCAATCTTTTTAGTCCCCTACCGGCAACGCCAAAGGGGACTCTTAGTTTCCTCTCGGTCTGTCTGTCTGTCTGTCCGTCTGTCTGTCTGTCTGTCCGTCTGTCCCATTTTCAGTTTTCCAGACTTTTTTTCGCTGTTGTTGCATATATTGAACTCATTTTTGGTATGTGGATATATCTCAATGTGATACAGATCAAGTGTGAGTTTGCTTTTGATTGACCTAATTTTACAAGAGTAATGGCCCTTGAACTAAGCAAATTTTATGAAAATTTCAGTTTTCCGGACTTTTTCCCGCTGTTGTTAGATAAATTGAACTCATTTTTGGTATGTGGATATATCTCAATGTGATACAGATCAATTTTGAGTTTGCTTTTGATTGACCTAATTTTACAAGAGTTATGGCCCTTGAACTAAGCAAATTTTATGAAAATTTCAGTTTTCCAGACTTTTTCCCGCTGTTGTTGGATAAATTGAACTCATTTTTGGTATGTGGATATATCTCAATGTGATACAGATCAAGTTTGAGTTTGCTTTTGATTGACCTAATTTTACAAGAGTTATGGCCCTTGGACTTAGCAAATTTTATGAAAATTTCAGTTTTCCAGACTTTTTCCCGCTGTTGTTAGATAAATTGAACTCATTTTGGTATGTGGATATATCTCAATGTGATACAGATCAAGTTTGAGTTTGCTTTTCAATGACCTAATTTTACAAGAGTTATGGCCCTTGGACTCAGCAAATTTTATGAAAATTTCAGTTTTCCAGACTTCTCTTCGGTTCTATTGCAAATAATACACTGATTTTTGGTAAATGAATACATCTCAGTGTGATACACACCAAGTTTGAGTTTGATTTTCATTGGCCTATTTTTACAAGAGTTATTCGCCTTGGACTTAGCAAATTTCATGAAATTTGCAGTTTCCCGGACTTTTTCTTGCCTGTTATTGCAGACAATGAACTGATTTTCTGTATGTGAATACATTATAGTGTGATGCAGATTTGAGTTTAATTTAGATTGACTAATTTTCACAAGAGTTATGGCCCTTGGACTTAGCAAATTCCGTGAATTCAGTTTCCCAGACTTTTCTTGGCTGTTGTTACAGATGATGAACTGATGAACAGAGATGCAAGTCATAAATTTATGCCGCCGGTAGGGGACTTATATCGCACAGCGATCATTGCATTTTGAAATGAACAATGAAAGTTGTTTTGGCCAGATTTGGACTGGCTACCTCCAAGAATTTTTGAAATGAACAATGAAAGTTGTTTTGGCCAGATTTGGACTGGCTACCTCCAAGAATTTTGCAAAGAGTCAAAAACGAATGTTTTTAATTTCTTTATTTTAAGAATCGAATCACCAATAAATAATATACATGTAACCGTTCTATCTGGGGAATGTGGCACCCGTGATCTCTTTTTTGTCGAGGAAATTTTAATGATTTATAATTTACTTATTTTCTTTTCCTTACAAAAATGAACAAAGAAGCGGATCTAGAGTGATGGTTAGGGGGTCGGGTCCCACCTGGAAATTGGAAAATTGTCCCAGATTCCTATGATGTAGCTCACTTCTGAAATTGTAAAATTAAAGTTCATATAGGGGGTTAGATCTCGAACTCTCATAACTTACAGTGGAATTTTATGTATTTGTGCAACCACTACTAAGCTCATGAGTGACAGAAAATATATGAAGACGGGGAGTTTTCTCAACTTTTCTGTGTAAATTTTAGCATGACATCGCTAGTGCTTAACATTGAGTCTGTGAAGAACGTCAGCAACATCACATTAAAAAAGAACAATCCCATCAAGTACAATTTTCTTTCACTGTGAGCTTAGTTTTGGTTGTACAGATATATATTATAACTTGCACTATTAGTGGACTATGAGAGTTCGAGATCTATCCCTCTTATATGAATTTTACCTGGAAAATATTCTAAAAAATTAGAAAAAACTTCAATATTCCGATTTTTGAAGTGGGTTGCACAGACAGTACATGTAGTTACAGACACAGCAAAATATCACTTCTCTATCGCAGCATCATGATACTCCATGTATTAAACCATAGGTTGAATTGCAAAGTTAGTAAAATGTACAAGCACTAATTTGATCAAAAAATTGTTAAACAGTTGTTTATTAAAATCATCTGGAAGAGGATGTTGTGCATGGTTCTAGTGGACATACATAATGTCGACATATATAATGCTGACTCCACATAAATAATATGAACATCTGCAAAGCCTTTAGGAGAGTGCAGCACAATGTTTCTGGACGAAGATGTGCAGACACAAGTGAAAATAATAACTTCCTTTCAAGAATAAATTTCAGCCAATAATTCCAACATCAAAAGTATTTATTCTGGCGCCAATCTTACCTTTACTTTGTATAACAGTTTTCCTTCAACATTATATCTACATCTTGCACTGTAAGGTTGTTTTCGTTATCCCCTCACAACTCTGTTGCGAAGGAGATACAAAAATGTATAGCATGGCTGCTTTTGTTTTTGTGTGTTTTGTGTTAGTGTGTTTGTTTGTAAGAGTGTGTCTAAGTATTTTTTTCCTTGTTTTGGGGCCGAATTTCCAACCCCTCCCAATGCCAAATTTCCTCTATTTTTCCCAAGAAATCAATCTGACATTCCCAAAAAGGAATACTGAAAAAATCACAAGAGAAAGTAAGACTCAAAACCTGGAAGTCAACACAAAATGTCCTATTTCTAAGTGCATTTTAAAGTTTTTTATTCATCCCTTGTTCAGTTCAAGCAAATCAATGGATTATCAGTATTTATAAATGATATTTTAGAGTTAGGCTTTGGTGAGAATTGTGTAAAAATTTTCCCAATTTCAGCACAATGTCGCAAATTTTCCCAAATGGGACAGGCACAGGCACCCCCCCCCCCCCCCCCCCCCCCAAAAAAAAAAACTCTTTGTGCGTTCTGATTCTTGTAAACAACATAGAAGACAAATGATCCTCATGGGGAGAGGATAATTCCTAATGATTTTCAAAATCAAAGGTCATTTTCACTGAGGACTTAAGCTTAAAATCCTTGTGAACAGCATAGGAGACAAAGCAATCATCAAAGAAACATGAAATCTTCCACAAATGTTCCCCATTGGGAGATTATCAAGGTCAGGGGTCAGAGGAAGGACAAAAAGGAGCAATTTAAGTAAAAATAAAGAATTTCTGTTGAAAAAACACAAACATTCTTAATATACACATCAATTGTTAGAAAAAAAATTCTTTGCTCCAACTTTGCAAGAAAAAAATAATTTTGCCCGGTCAAGGGCGAAAAAAAGAATCTTGCTCCGACAAAAAACCCAAGCCCCCCCCCCCCTCCCCCCCCAAGAATATCAAATGGATCGGGCCTTAGATTTAGGTATTTCAATGTAAAATGATTTAGGTCGAAGTTTCAGACAGTGATTATTTTAAAGTCCTTTCATTGTCTTTTACAGGAAAATGACAGATATATCCTCAGAAAACAGAAGTTCAACTTCTGAGGATTCAAAAAGTGGAGCCCCTCCACCTAAAAAAACCCCAAATGACTTCATCTTTGGAAAAGTTATTGGCGAGGGATCATTTTCATCTGTGAGTAAACATACAATTTACACAGTGACTTAATTTTCCGACCACCAATCTCTGTATAATTGATATGTTTGTTTGATGATTAACCTTTACTTATGATTCAACTTAACTAGAAACATATACATTTTTGGCTGGAATGCAAAGCAAAATCTGGTGTATGAAATGGCGAAGTCTGTCCGTCCATTAGTGTGTTTACATTTTGGTTAAACTGTTGCATATAAGTCTTTCTTGAGAAAACTGTTTGGAGCAGTAACTTGAAATTTTACATGATGATAGACCATGATGAGAAAAATCAAACACAGCAACAAATTTTGACCTTTAGACAGAAAATTCTGAATTTGTAGTTTAGTTAGGTACATATACATTTTTGGCCGGATTGCGAAGCAAAATCCGGTCTATGAAATGGCGAAGTCCGTCCATCAATGCATCATTTTGGTTAAATTGTTGCGTTTAAGACTTTTTTGAAAAAAAAAAAACTGTTTGGGGCAGTAACTTGAAACTTTACATGATGAAAGACCATGATGAGAGGAATCAAACACAGCAACAAATTTTGACCTCCACCTTTGGCCTTTCAGATAGAAAATTCTGAATTAGGGAGAAAAGTATGAGGAGAAACGATACGTAATTTTACAGAATGATTGCCCATGATAAGACTTTTCATTTGAGACCATAACCTTTGACCTAGTGACCTTGAAGTTTGACCTACCGGTACTTTTCTAATACATTAACCTTGACCATATCTTTTGAACTTTAAGGGGTAGAGATTTTATATTTCATTTACAAACTCCTTGTGATAAGACCTTTCATTTGTGACCTTTACTTTTGAACTAGTGTTCAAAACTTGAAGTTTGACCTACTTTTCAAAAACCTTAGCTATATGTTTGAACAATAAAGGATAGAGCTTCCATATTTCACTCATAGATTCCTTATGACAAGACCTTTTCATGTAACCTTGACATAGACTTAGTGGCCTTGACCTTAAACTTTGGTACACTTTTCAAAACTTTAAACTTGAGTTTATCGCTTGAACTATAAGACCTTCCAAGTAAGACTGCCCTAGATCTTGATTCTTTCATTTGAGACTGTGACCTTGATCTTAATATTAGCTATATCTCTTGAATTATAAGGAGTAGGGCTTTAAATATTCCACAGGTAGATTCCTTATAACAATACTCTAGATAAAGTATACATCAATTAAAACTGGCGCTTTGCAATTTGGCCATTACGCCTTTACTTGTTTAGGGTTTATTAAAGATAAAATTATTCATGGGACCTTCAAATTATTCAAAATTAACAGAAAGTTTGGCCTATCAAAATTTGGAATATATCAAGAGTAAAAATACATACCCAATGGAAAAGAATTGGGACTTTTAAAATCAGTTTGACTTATTCAGAAATTTGAATAAACTGAGTTCGCGTAACAAGAATAATTTTCAATGTATCTGTTTTTGATTCAGGTGTATTTGGCAAAAGAAGTTGAAAGTGGAATTGAATATGCAAGTAAGAATTTTAGATCTCAATAACTTGTCTTGATGTAGCCAGTTGTTTAAAATTATTTCTGTCTTAAAATTTATATAGCGAAAAAAATTAATCAATAGATATTCATTGCATCAAAGAAACTGTTTGCTTAAAAGCATTCAGCTCTTTCAAACTGTTAGATTTCTCTTTTTGTAGTAAAAGTTTTAGAGAAGCGACATATAATGAGAGAGAGGAAAACCCAGTACGTGATGAGAGAAAAGGAGGTGTTGATGAAATTAAATCATCCATTTTTTATTCGTCTCTTTTGTACATTTCAAGACCCAGACAGATTATGTATCCTTAACTAATCTGAAGTTGCACAGATATAGAAATATCAATGTAGGTGGTTTGAGATCATGATACTTGTCAAGAATTTTCAAAATTTACATTGACACAAAAGAGTTCAGTGTTTGTCGATGCCAATTCAGCAATATTTATCAAAATTCATGAATAAACCTGATGTGAAATTCATTACTAATGTTGAATAATTTGTAGATTTTTAGCTCACCTGAGCCATAGGCTCCATACCTGTCAACTTTTTTCAGACAAAAGAGGGTCAATGACCCTCTTTGGGAAATGAAAAAGAGGGTCATAGCGCGCGAACCAAAATCGCGACCTTTTGCTTGTGTCATTATGAATAGATTTTAACCCCCCCCCCCCCCAAAAAAATACATGTCAGGTCAATAAAGTTCATTTTACTGTAAGACATGTAAAGCATATATATATTTATTTAAATTGTAATACTGCATAATCATGATATTGTAGTACATGTGTAAAATTTTAGGACTTCATTAATCAAGGCCTGAAGGTTCATAGTTGAATTTGTTAGGCTAGATAATACATTTTTATTTAGTTATTGCTATACCATGATGAAGATTTTATGTGAAATGAACTCTACATTTCACTGCTTCAATTGTTGTAAACACTATAAAAACATTGGTTCCTTTTCGTCTGCATAAATCTCCGTGTTTACGATCGTCTTCCCATTGACATTTCCATAATAATCCAAGCCCAGATTGTTAAAACAACATGAAAGTGGCTAATTACTTCCCATATCACTAAACAAACAACCCAATTTACCTGTAACTTCAGGTGTTTTAATGAAAAAGTCAAAGCTGGAAATTTAAAGTCCCAAGTAATAGACGGAACCAAATCGGAATCGGGTGATTCCCGGGTCAGCAACGAAAAATCGGGTGAAAGGCATGACCCGCGCGGGTGATAAAAAATAATCGGGTCAAAGGGTAAAAAAGCGGGACTGACCCGCCGAAATCGGGTCAGTTGACAGGTATGATAGGCTCAAGTGAGCTATTGTCATAGTGTTGCGTCCGTCGTCCGTCGTCGTCGTCCGTCGTCGTAAACTTTTCACATTTTAAACTTCTTCTCCAGAACGGCTGAAGGGATTTTGATGAAACTTGGTAGGTATGAAGTACTCATGGTCCCCTACAAGTGTTGTTGTTTTTCGTCCGGATCTGTCAACAGGTGGCGCCACCACAGCCAAATATATGGTCACGGGGGGTACCCTCCTTTGACAAACTTCTTCTTCAGAACCGAAGCATGTATCGACAAACCGAAAGCATCAGGATGATCTAGAGAGATGTCTTAAGAAGTGTTGTTATTTTTGGTTCCACTTCGAAGTCAAATTTTTGACGCGTTTTTGACGTCTTTTCGGACTTAGTCAGAAATGCACATTTTTGCACTATTTCTTTAAATAACTCAATAAGTGTATGATTTTACACACTCATTTACTACATATTTATCATATTTAACTTACTTAATGCTTTGATATGTATTTTATGCTTAAAATTTATTTTTTTGATTTTTTATGAATTATTTTCTTATGTAAAAAGGAAGGGGGGGGGTTGATTTTCATACATTTTCTGCTTCTTTTCTATAACCACTCTTCAGATTGTCATGACAATTTGTAGGTATGAGGTACTCATGCATGGTACCCTACAAGTGAAAGAATTTTGTCAAGATATCCACTTTTGGATTTTTAAGGAATATTTTTTTGTTAAGATTGTACATAGGTATAATGTATGTTTTCCATGCCAAATGGACCCATGGGGAGTAGCTTCAAACCCTGGCGGGACCCCAACAATTTTTTTTTTCCCTTTTTCAGTTTTTTTTCTCTTTTTATTTTTATATTTATCGCTAGAAATGAAACTGTGAAAGAATTTTGTCAAAATATCAACTTTTAGATTTATAATGATTTTTTAAATAAGACAAGCTATAGCTAGTTTGGCTTTGTGTAGTTATTTTCATACTTCGAATTAACTTGGCCACATACGCTATCAAATATACGCTGAATTTATTTTTAAGATGTTGACTTTTTGTGTCGCCTGCGAAGCACAGCGACACTTAGGGATCACTTTGTCTGTTGTTCGTCTGTCCATCCATCCGTCCCTCCGTCTGTCCGTCTGTCTGTCACACTTGGGTGTCACACCCCATAACTTTTGATTGGTAAGTGATAGGGCTTTGATATTTCACATGTGTATTCCTTGTGACAAGACCTTTATACACATATCATAATTTTTGACCTTGTGACCTTGACCTAGATATTTGACCTACTTTTCTAAAAATCTTATATTGGCTATATCTATTGATTGATTAGTGATAGGGCTTTGATATTTCACATGTGTATTCCTTGTGATTAGACCTTTCTACACATATAATGTTTGAACGTGTGACCTTGATCTAGATATTTGACCTACTTTTCTAAAAATCTAATATTGGCTATATCTCTTGATTGGCAAGTGATAGGGCTTTGATATTTCACATGTGTAATCTTTGTGACAAGACCTTTCTACGCAAACCATATTTTTTGACCTCGTGACCTAGACCTAGATATTTGACCTACTTTTCAAAAAATCTAAGATTGGCTATATCTTTTGATTGGTAAGTGATAGGGCTTTGATATTTCACATGTGTATTTCTTGTGACAAGCCCTTTTTTCACATACTATATTTTTTAACCTTATGACCTTGACTTAGATATTTGACCTACTTTTTAAAAAAAACCAAGATTGGCTATATCTATTGATTGGCAAGTGATAGGGCTTTGATATTTCTCTTGTGTATTCCTTTTGACAATACCTTTCTACACATACCATAATTTTGACCTCATGACCTTGACCTAGATATTTGACCTACTTTTCAAAAAAATTAAGATTTGCTATATCTTTTGATTGGTAAGTGATAGAGCTTTGATATTTCATATGTGTATTCCTTCTTGTGACAAGGCCTTTCTACACATATCATAACTTTTGACCTCATGACCAAGACCTAGATATTTGACCTACTTTTCAAAAAATCTTAGATTGGCTATTTCTTTTGATTGCTGAGTGATAGGCTTTGATATTTCACATGTGCATTCCATGTGACAAGACCTTTCTTCACATACCATCATTTTTAGCTCACCTCGACGAAGTTGAGTGAGCTTATGCTATAACCCCACGCGTCCGCTCTGGTTAAGAAGTTTGGGGTAGCTCAGTATCTGACAAAGTACTAACGCTACAGTAACCAAACTGGCACAAGTGATTCATCTTTGGATGCTGAGGTGAACCCATGCATCGTATGCAGCATCTGACCTTCATTTTCCGCTTGAGTGACTTGGTTAAGAAGTTTGGGGTAGCTCAGTATCTAACAAAGTACTGATGCTACAGTAACCAAACTTGCACAAGTGATTCATTTTTGGATGCTGAGGTAAACCCATGCATTGGATGCAGCATCTGACCTACATTTTCCGCTTGAGTGACTTGGTTAAGAAGTTTTGGGTAGCTCAGTATCTGACAAAGTACTGATGCTACAGTAACCAAACTTGCACAAGTGATTCATCTTTGGATGCTGAGGTGAACCCATGCATCGGATGCAGCATCTGACCTATATTTTCCGCTTGAGTGATTTGGATAAGAAGTTTGGGGTAGCTCAGTATCTGACAAAGTACTAATGCTACAGTAACCAAACTTGCACAAGTGATTCATCTTTGGTTGCCGAGATGGACCCATGCATCGGATGCAGCATCTGACCTACGTTTTCCACTTGAGTGATTTCGCTTTTAAAAGCCAATATTGAGCAGAGTATGAGTGCTACATGTACCAAACTTGCATATTGGATGTATCTTTGATCAAACTTTCATAAAATGACCTTGACCTACTTTTTCCGCTTGAGTGATTTTGCCTTTAAAAGCCAATATTGAGCAAAGTATTAGTGCTAGATGTTCCAAACTTGCATATTAGATGTATCTTTGATCAAACTTTCATAAAATGACCTTAACCTACTTTTTCCGCTTGAGTGATTTTGCCTTTAAAAGCCAATATTGAGCAAAGTATAACTGCTACATGTACCAAACTTGCATATTGGATGTATCTTTGATCAAACTTTCATAAAATGACCTTGACCTACTTTTTCTGCTTGAGTGGTTTTGCCTTTAAAAGCCAATATACATGTACTAAGAAATATGTTTGAATTGAATTTTGCTGTCACGAGGTGAGCTTCGTAATCTGTGATTACCTATGTTTTACCTCGTGCACTTGCCCTATATATTTGACCTACTTTTCAACAAATCTATGATTTGCTATATCTTTTGAGTGGTAAGTGATAGGGCTTTGACATTTCACATTTGTATTCCTTATGAAAAGACCTTTCTAAACATTCCATAATTTTTAACCTAGTGACCTTGCCCTTGATATTTGACCCAATTTCAATAAAAAAAAAATCCGCTACGCAGGCGACACAAGCATTCCTTGGATTGCTTTTTTTTCATACATGCATATTTCAGAACAATTTCCCTATTTAATGATTATTTTCTCTGTCTTATTTCTGTATCTATGGTAAACAAAGTCGCCATATATCTTGTGTTACAGATTTGATTGGTTCAATACCTCCTTGCCTCTTTAGTAGGGGTAACTAGAGGAAATAAAAAGGTGCACACTAAAAATTTTGACTGACTTGAAATGCCCGGAAGTCTGTAAAATTGGTCTTTTTTGATTGCGAATCTTTGGCACGCATAAAAATGTAAAGAAAAAGGGGGGGGGGGGGTCATGCATGTCCTTTTTTCGCAAATTTCACTTTTTTTACAGGAACTCTGCGTCCTCATCGAAAATGTTCAGAATTTTGCATATTTTCAAACCTATCTGTAGATTGCATAAAAGACAAGATCAAGTTCGAAGTTAAATTTATCACGACTATTGATTCAATATGCTAAAAATACATTTCCAAGCGCCGCATTTCAGCATATTTAACGAAAATAATTTGTCCAAGTGGCTTCACTGGGTCATGAGGTTTGATACACTGTACACTGCTGTTTGGAAAATAAATTGGCTCAATTTCTGCACAACTCACTTGAATTAATATTGTCCGCTAACAACTTGTCTGTGTTAATTGGATTAACACGATTTTGACTGTACGTTACATGTATTAAGATGAAATCAATACTATTCAAAAGCTCTCATTCATAGATTTCTGTATAATTTAATATGAATAAAGGCAAAACCGAAAAGTCTTTGTTTTTTTATGCTTCCGGAATCAAAGATATGGGGGAATATAGTTTCTGGCCTGTCCGTCTGTCTGTTTGTCCGAAAAACTTTACTTTGGGCATAACTTTTGATAGGAAGGTGATAGAGCTTTCATATTGTACATGTGTATTCTTTGTGACAAGATCTTTCCATTGATACCAACATTACTCTGACCCTGACCTCTCACATACTTAACAGAAAATGGTGTTTATACCAACAAAGATGCCACCGCGGGGCATTCGTGTTTCACAAACACAGGCTTTATTATTTTCTGGCATACTAGCTATTAATAATGAAAGGTTTGGTGTTCAATTTTAAATAAACTTAATTTATGAAATCATTTCATTGTTTTATTCTGTTTCTGTTGCACATTAATGTCGAATTTTACAAAATGATTTTATTTTTGATGTTGCATAATCAAACTATACTAGCTGGGCATATGACTTTGGATCGCATAATCCATCTATTCAAATCAGTAAAAAAGTTGTTGTTTTGAAATGTGACTATTTTCTCTTGTTTGTACTTTTAATGGTTGTCTGAAAAAAAAACTTGTCTGCATCCGGCAAAAATCTTGTTAGAAAGGTTGTGGGCTAAAATCCTGGTACTGGCACTATCAGTATTCAATGTCAGTATGTCAATTAGAGCGTGCATGGGTATCAGGTGAGCGTTGTGCCCCCTGGGGCTCTTGTTTATTGTTATCCTTAACTTGAGATTCCCAGATTTTGTATTAAGTTATGCTAGGGGAGGGGAGCTATTAGATTACTTGCATAAATTATCATCTTTTGATGAAACAACTACAAGATGGTATTCAGCAGAAATAGTTGTTGCTCTACAATATTTACACAGCCTCGGAATAATTCACAGGTATGTTCAACTTTGATGTTTTATCACAAAAGAATTACTGTACACATTAGCTTTATACTATGTTAGATAAACGTTCTTGTTTGATATAAAATCTGAATACGGAGGCTGCATCTGACCCATATTTCATGCTTGAGTGAGCAGGTTAGGTAAAATGGGACAGGTTCATTCCTGCCTTACTATAAGTCCTACATCAACCAAACTTGCATGGTACAGATGCTGCATCTGACCCACATGTCATGCTTGAGTGAGCAAGTTAGGTGAAATGGGACAGGTCCATTCGTGCCTTACTATAAGTCCTACATTAACCAAGCTTGCATGGATGATGCATCTGAGGATGCTTACTACAGTGCATGTTATGGAGGCTGCATATGCCCAACATTTCACGCTTGAGTGAGCAGGTTAGGTAAAATGGGACAGGTCCATTCCCGCCCTACTATAAGTCCTACATCAACCAAACTTGCATGGTTGATGCATCTGAGGATGCTTACTACAGTGCTTGGTACAGAGGCTGCATCTGTCATGTGATATGTGATACAGATGTAGCTCACATAGCTGTATTTCATGGGCCTACTCTGTAACACACAAGGTTATGAGACAAAAATGCATACCATATAAAGCATTGAACTATACCTCTGTAGTTTTCAGAAAGACAGTAGCTCATATTTCACTCATAGATTTATTGTGATTCAAAATAGGCGATCTATCAACTTAGCATACAGTGAAATGTAAACAGCCCAACTTTTGTACCACATGACCTGAAATCCGTATGTGAAAATAGAAAATTAGCGATCTGTAATCAGGATCTTTAAACAGACGTATTAAAATGTAACAATTCTTGTAAAACATTTGAATGAGCTATAGGACTTCTTAAGATTCATGAATGTACCTTATCTTAAGACATGGAAGTCCTATAGTTTACTACCTCAGTATCTGACAAAGTACTGATGCTACAGTAACCAAACTTGCACAATTGATTCATCTTGGGATGCTGATGTGAACCCATGCATCAGATGCAGCATCTGACCTACATTTTCCGGTTCAGTGACTCGCGTCCGTGTCTGGTTAAAGTTTTTGGGATAGCTCAGTATCTGACAAAGTACTAATGCTACAGTAACCAAACTTGCACAAGTGATTCATCTTGGGATGCTGAGGTGAACCCATGCATCAGATGCAGCATCTGACCTACTTTTTCCACCTGAGTGATTTGTTTTAAAAAGCCAATATTGAGCAAAGTATAAGTGTTACATGTACCAAACTCTCATGGTGGATGTATCTTTGATCAAATTTTCATAAAATGACCTTGACCTACTTTTTCCGCTTGAGTGATTTCGCCTTTAAAAACAAATAATGAGCAAAGTATAAGTGCTACATGTACCAAACTTGCATAGTGGATGTATCTTTGATCAAATTTTCATAAAAAGACCTTGACCTCCTTTTTTCCGTTTGAGTGATTTTGCCTTTAAAAGCCAATAATGAGCAAAGTATAAGTGCTACATATACCAAACTTGCATAGTGGATGTATCTTTCATCAAATTTTCATAAAATGACCTTTTTCCGCTCAAGTGATTTTGCCTTAAAAAGCCAATATCAAGCAAAGTTTAAGTGCTACACATACCAAACTTGTATAAGGGTTGTATCTTTGGTCAAACTTTCATTAAATGACCTTGACCTACATGTTCCAAACTTTCATATTAGATGTATCTTTGACCAAACTTTCATAGAATGACATTGACCTACTTTTTTTCCGCTTGAATAATTTTACTTTTTAAAGCCAATATGTGCTTAGAAATATGTTTGAATTGAATTTTTCTGCCATGAGGTGAGCTTCATTATCCGTGATTACCTATGTTATCGTAGGGATATTACCTCTGATGAGATATTGGCTATCACAAACATTATTGTCTTACTGTAAACCTTAAATTAGCTATGATTATCTTTCAGAGATCTCAAGCCAGAAAACATTCTATTGAATGATAAAATGCATATACAAATAACAGATTTTGGTAGTGCCAAACTCCTAGCTAATTCCAAAGCTGATGAGGGTAAGGTTTTATTTTGTTTTAACTATTTCTTTCGTAACATAACATGTGCACTTTTGAGTACATTGTACTGACAACTTTACAGGAAATAAGATAATGAAATATTTATTTGAAATACATATTATAAAAAATCCAATACTTTTATGCTATCACAAACTCTTCATTCATCATTCAGAGTATTTCAATGAAAGTAGCATAATTATGAAGACCATGATGTTACTGGAGTTCTTTCCCCTGGACTTAGATTTTCTTTATGTAAAGTAGTGCATGTACTATCATATTTTAAAAAAAAACTCCTGAACCTTTGAACAGAATTCAGTGATACCAATAACAATGAAAAAAATCACAAGAGGAATTATTCTAGGAGTCAGGGCCCCTGGATTGATTATTTAGTATCATCCTTACTTTACCAGTCTTCACAAAAACTTTTGAACAACTAGCCAATTAAGATATGTCTTTTCTGTTTTTTCCTGTAGAATTCTTATCTTAGCTCGCAACTTAGCAGCAGCGGTAGAGACTGGATTATTTAGTCTACTCGCAACTAGGACTTTTACTGCTATTCCATAGATAATAGTAATAAAGTTTTCTTTCTCCTTGACAGAAAACCAGACCCCCGGCAGAACCAATTCTTTTGTTGGGACGGCACAGTATGTCTCTCCAGAAGTACTTACCAGTAAAAAGGCATATTACAGGTACTTACAAAACAGTTTTAAAATAGCATGTTATAGATAAATATTACTTATTAAAACCCAATAATGTTTCTATTTGTAAAAAAATATTGACATGATACAGTTTTAATCATCTATTGCACATCTACTATGTACAACAATAAAAAAAATATAGACATTTGGAAAGCAACATACATGTAGCACAGGTACTTCATTGGGTTGCAGATTATTGATTTACTGATTTATAGTCAGGTACGTACAGGTGCTATGTGAAAACAGACAAAATGTTATTTCCGATGAAGAAAAAAAAACAATTTCAATGATAAATGAAATAATACTTTACATTGAAGTTGAGTTTTCTGTTTCAGTTCTGATCTTTGGGCGTTAGGATGTATTGTTTATCAGCTCCTGTCTGGTTTACCACCCTTCAGAGGCGGGTAAGAATTACATTATTTGAATACTACTGTCCGCGCGACTCACTTCAGAAACTGGATAAACGTGATTTTGACTACTTTATCATGCAAAAATTTCAATGAAATTGATACCATGCAATAGATCTCGCTTCGTCGTAAATTTTGGTATAAGTTAGTCAGCACACACAATAAAACTTTATAGACAAAACAAGTTTTAGTTGGGCCATTTTCCATGCTAATTTTTTCCGTTAGGTCGCGATGCTCTCCATAGGCACAATGTTAAACTTGGCGACGTCAAGCTGAAATTTAACATTGAAAACTCCGTATCAAAAATTTGTTTTGCCCGTATAATACATGTATGATTGCATAAACCCTCGACCATGTAACATATACCAAAATTTATTACTAAGCGAGATCTATTCAATGCTATAGATTTTATTTTAATTTTTGCATGACAAAGTTGTCAAATCCTGTTTTCGAAGTGAGAAGTGTGGACAGTGGTAGCACATTAAATCAGTGAAACAAGCATTAGAAACTCTCACATGGAAATGTGCCAGTATAAAATGTCTCAAGTATTTCAGATTGTTTTATACTATTAGGTTTATATAGTTACTATTTCATTGATTTCTTTAAAAATATGATATAATTACATGTATAAATACAGAATTTCTACAAGTAGTTATTCCAGTTACATGTCTTGGCTGTTATTTGAATAAAGAAAAACAGACAGGCATTGAGATCCCTTAGTGCCGCAAGAGACACAAAAGCAGGATAATTGCAAAAAGTCCTTTGAGTAATTAAGGAGGTCCAGGACAGCCACACTAAATACAGATCCTATCATTTAATTTTCCTTTAAATCATAAATGTTAATAATTGAAACATACTTTTTCTACATGCAAAGTTTCATCAATTTTTTACCGTATACCTATTGAAAGTCCCAAAATAGGCCGTAAATGTGACGTTAGAATTAACACACTTTAGGTAATGAAACACAATTACAAATTCTCTGTAGAGGCAGAATATTAATAAGTTCTGTATTTTTCATTTAGATATGATGTTGGCGGTCGGATATGTATAGAATTATAAATTTTCACTAAGACTTTTCAAAGAAATTGTCAAAAGTAGATCAATTTATCTCTATTTTCAGAACATATTTGATATGTTAATTTTTGTGTCGCCTGCGAAGCATAGCGACACTTAGGGATCACTTTGTCCGTTGTCAGTCTGTCTGTCTGTCACACTTTGGGTGTCACAGCCCATAACTTTTGATTGGTAAGTGATAGGGCTTTGATATTTCACATGTGTATTCCTTGTGACAAGACCTTCCTACACATATCATAATTTTTGACCTAGTGACCTTGACCTACATATTTGACCTACTTTTCAAAAAAATTAAGAATGGATATATCTTTTGATTGGTAGGTGATAGGGCTTTGATATTTCACATGTGCAATCCTTGTGGCAAGACCTTTCAACACATACCATAATTTTTGACCTTGTGACCTTGACCTAGATATTTGACCTACTTTTGAAAAAAAGATAAGATTCGCTATATCTTTTGATTGGTAAGTGATAGGGCTTTGATATTTCACATGTGTATTCCTTGTGACAAGACCTTCGTACACATACAATAATTTTGACCTAGTGACCTTGACCTACATATTTGACCTACTTTTCAAAAAAATTAAGAATGGATATATGTTTTTATTGGTAAGTGATAGGGCTTTGATATTTCATATGTGTATTCCTTGTGACAAGACCTTTCCACACAGACCATAGAATTTGACCTTTTGACCTTGATCTAGATATTTGACCTACTTTTCAAGAAAAGTAATATTGGCTATATCTTTTGATTGGTAGGTGATAGGACTTTGATATTTCACATGAATTTTCCTTGTAACAATGCCATTCTACACATACCATAATTTTTTTACCTTTTGACCTTGACCTACATATTTGACCTACTTTTCAAAAAAATTAAGAATGGATATATCTTTTGATTGGTAAGTGATAGGGCTTTGGTATTTCACATGTGTATTCCTTGTGACAAGACCTTTCTACACAGACCATAAAATTTGACCTTTTGACCTTGATCTAGATATTTGACCTACTTTTCAAGAAAAGTAATATTGGCTATATCCTTTGATTGGTAGATGATAGGGCTTTGATATTTCACATGTATTTTCCTTGTAACAATGCCATTCTAAACATACCATAATTTTTTACATTTTGACCTTGACCTAGCTATTTGACCTTCTTTTCTAAGGTTGTATGTATCTTTTAATTGGTAGAAGATAGGTCTTTAATATTTCTTATGATGAGACCTTTTTGTTACCAATTTTTACGTAGTGACCTTGACCTAGATGATTGACACTCTTTTCTGAAAATTTGAGAATGACCATATCTTTTAATTTGTAATTAAGAGGTCTGATATTTCAAATGAATTTCATATGACAAGACTTTTCTACTGATACCAATAATTTTGATCCACTTTCTAGAATAATAATCAAAGTGCTTCGCAGGCGACACAAGCATTCCTTGGATTGCTATTTTTAATAATAATGTCTGTTTATCTAAAACTCTATCATTTATTTTCCGTAAAAACTTGATATTATCTTCTTCATATGTCAAGTGAAATTCTGGTAAGTTCCTAATGAAATTTGCCTGTCAGTTTTTAAGTTATAGTGATTTTGTTACCCCCTCCCCCTTATTTCTACGTTACCTAATGCTGACGTTCTTGCGAAAAACACGCCAATGTCGCCGTTTCTATTATGACGTCATAATCAATCTAGAGTTTTCCGATGGATTTCTTTCGAATACTGTTCTGGACCCCCTTAATAAGAAGAATTTTGAATAAGATAAGCAAGTTGATTGTGTGTTCAATTACATGTAGTTCACCCATAAATAATTTAGGTAAACTGATTTGAAATATTTACTTTGTACTTGTAGGCATGAGTATCAAATCTTCCAGAAGATCACCAAACTAGAGTATGAATTTCCCGACGGCTTTAATAGTACAGCCCGAGATCTGGTAGAGAAATTATTGGTAAGGACTGTATTAATCTCTGTTACTTTGTGTACCATATAGTACAATTAGTAATACTTGTATAGTGAATAAGATAGGTTAAGATTCTACATTGTAGGTGATTACTTGTATGTAGCTGATCTTTATTATAATTTTGTAAACAGAAGTATTAACATTTATGCCACATTTTTTTGTTGTTGTATAGCTGCCCCCCATCCCCCCCCCCCACCCCCCCCCCCCCCCACCCCCCACTCCCCTGAAAAATAAAACCTGCCCAGCGTTAATATTGTACAATTCATTTCATTCTAAGTTGTCGTTATATTATCTTGTTGCTCCATTACAACTTTATTGAAATAAATACATGTAAATATGTTTAGATTAAATCATATAGAGAAACACAAGACTATGATAAAGTAGTCTTCATGCCTTATTATATACATTTTGTTGATTTCTTTTCTATCGTAGTGTCCTCATTATATATTACATGTGGCATGAATAAATTTCAGGTGATAAATCCAGAGGGACGATTAGGCTGTGAGGAGATGGGCGGATACGAACCTCTGAAGTCACACCCATTCTTTGTAGAGATAGACTGGGAGCACATCCATGAACAAAAACCACCAGAATTAATGCCGTTTTTACCAGCTACCTCAAGTAACCCAGAAAATATATGGAGTAGGGTAATACATATACATCTTCATATGTATAAGCTTATAAACGTTTTTTAACAAGAAAGGAGTTTTCTTATGGGCAGATGCTAATCTTAACTATTGATTATGTGGCAACTATAAATTAAATGCAATATATATGTAGGAAAATGTTTGATGAAATGGATGATTAAAGATCAGAGAGTATAGTAAATTGCCAATTAATCAGACGATTCTAATAAAGATTACAATCTAGCTGTTTAGAGATGTTGATGAGGTTAATTAAGAGTCCACCTCTAGTTAAACTAGTGAAGGCTCCTCCAGGTTGTGTTAATGTTCTGATTTGTGCATACAGACAGAATAGTTGAAGTTATTAAAGCAAAGGCTTGAAACTTTACCTTGTGGCTTATATACATGTAGGTTGTAGTACATGAACTTGTTATAGTGAAAGTCAATTAATTAAATATCTTTAAATTTCAGCCGGGTTTTGATGATGCAAGACTAGTAGAATTAATTACACAGCCACTGTAAGTTTTCTTTTACATGTTTAAAGAGATTAGAGATATTATTTCTTGCTTACCAAGAATATACAATCCATGATGTATTAGAATTCATTTCTTGATTGATGACAATTGAATTACTATGGCATTATTAGAATTCAGTTAGTTGTGCCAAAAAATCACCTATTTCAATGTAGTAAGGTAAAATAGTTATATGAAGCAAGATTATTGCAAGGATTTTAAGTATCAAGATTTGCACATAAATAATTCTTCTTTACTTGTTAGGCATCATTATAACAGGATTTGTCAGAAAGACAATAAAGTATGGCAGTGGCTGTTTGCTTGTCTATAGCAACCATAAGAAAAATGCTCAAATGTCAAGGGCACTAGGTCAAAAATCCTAGTATCAAACGAAAGCTCTGTCCATAAGGAATCTACATGCGGAATATCAAAGTCCTGCATCTTAGAGTGTTGAGGTCATAAAATAAGTCAAATCAGGAATTTGATGAATCAATGAAATTCCCAAAATCTTTCCAAATGAGTATAGTAACAGAGTTTATAAAGATTATTATGAGCTAATTGCATGTATGACAGAGCCGATTGGGTCAGCCTGGAAAGCTCAATGGTTAGAGTGCTTGCATGCAGGTAAAGAGGTCCTAGGATCGAAAACCCCAGTCTGGGCACATCTTTTCCTACCCTACTATTACTAACCTTCAGAAAGTCCTTCCTTGATAACGACAGTAATGCACTTTTCACAGTTGTATTAAACATGTGGTATATTGATGACATTTTTTCTGCGTGTTTTCAGTATTACTGAAGATGAAAGGAAGCAGAGGTTAGAGGATCAAGCCAAATCAAATGACTTCCATAAGTATGTAGAAGAAAACCTCATCCTTAAACAAGGTTTTGTAGACAAGAGGAAAGTAAGTATTTACTTCATATTAGGATTTTATTTTCAAAATATTTAAGGAAAATTAAGATATTATCATGTATGGGTAAACTTTGGAAAAAAAAATCGCCTCTGAATGTCAAGTATCAACATGTTTTAAGTTCAGAGTTGCGCAAATTTTTATAAAGCAAATATTTCATCAATAATCTGAACACAAAATTATTTCAGGGTTTGTTTGCACGAAAGAGAATGCTGTTACTAACAGAAGGTCCACATTTATATTATGTTGATGCTGCAAATAAAGTTCTTAAAGGACAAATTCCATGGTTTGTATTTTATTATTCAGAATTTCTAAATACTTGGGTGAGTCAAAAAGTAAGCAGTCTACCTCAATTCCTCTTTTTTTATGTAAATCCTCTCTAGCGTGATGCACTTGGACTAATGGTCTTCTAAAGTAGTTCTACCCCATTTGAATTCTGCTACCCAGAATGTACATGTAACTTGTGCATAAGATGGTGAAGAAGACCATCTAAATCTGCAGATTTTTCTTTCCTGTTTACCGTTTAGATACAGGAACCAAATTGCAGCATGGTACTCAACTTTAGACGAAGAGTATGCCTTTTCTGTACTAGCCATATTCTATATTTGACATCAAATATCTCATTAAACAATGAACTTATATTCAGGAGTTTTTTTTTCCCAAGGTAACAACTTTGAATATAAATTAGATGTGAAAATTGTGAGTGTCACAGTCCATCAGGAATAGGCTAGACAGTAAACTTATTGACTCGCCCCCATAAACATGTATGTGTGCATCATCAATATGAACAGACAAATGATTGTTTTTTGTGTCGACAAACTTGCATTAGAAATTCTCGACAATGTATGCTGACATTTTACAAACAAGCTCTTCCAATCTTATTTATAACATGGCAGGATACAGAACAATGCATTTTTTTCAAGGGGATTCTACTCTTCTTATTGACTTGTTACTACATGTAGTGTTCATGCTAGACATCTGTAAATGAAAGTACATTTATAAATTCATTTCTTGTACTATAAGATGACTTGTCTCATAAATTCATTTATTTTCAATGAATTACAGGTCAAAAGAATTGAGGCCAGAGGCAAAAAACTTTAAAACATTCTTTGTTCACACGGTAAGTTTCTTATTGTATAGAACTTTGTACAAAATTAAACAATGTCAGGAAATATCTATAAGAGAAGCCTTTTCTCAAACTTGACAGATTTCTCGTAGAGTAAGTTTGAAAAGGAATATGAGTATGAATATGAGCAGAGACTTTTTTCATCAAATTCAAGTCACATAAATCAGAATCCAATTCTAATTCTATGATATTGAATTGATTTGAAAAGATGTGGCTCAGATGTAAAACTTTTATTAATATAAGAACATAATCATTTGTATTACAGCCAAACAGAACATATTATTTAGAGGATAGAAACTGTCGAGCAGAGGAATGGGTAGCTAAAATACACGAAGTTTGGCAACAGTATTTTGGGGAAAAGAAATGAAAGGATTGTAAAGGGAATGAGCTAACCAATATGAAGGAACCAACTCACTGTGATCACATTTAGGACACCGGTCCGGAATTTACTGATTACAATATAACAACTTACGACACAATTCTGTTATCAAGTTTGAGTAGGCAGCAGTTTCTGTATATTACCATGGAGACAAGTTCTGTTTGATGTAGGCGCCAAGTATTATTATGCAATAGGTTGCATATCACTTGTGAAGTTTCCCTAAATGCAAAGAAAATCAAGCCACCAAATTTACAGTCCTAGTTAATTTTTGTCGGAATAGTTTTTTTCTTCAAGCAATACTTCTTGTCTGTTTTACATATCCATGAAATCTGCAAAGGCATTTATTTCTGTATCGGATGATTATTACATATAATTGACCCTTCCGAACGCGGGAAAAATTTGAGAAATTCCATGACGTCACAATGCAATTTCGATGTTTGACCGAGGTTCGAAGCTTGTTTTTTTTTTTTTTTTTTTTTTTTTTTTTTAACTTAAATTAACCCACAACTGTGAAATACTTTGACAGGTAACAAAAGCATGCGTAAGATCTTCTTTCTCATCACAAAACCAGCAACTGTCCGAAGATTTTATTCCTATAGTTTTTAAGTAAGATTTAATTCTGTGTAATATTCTGTATTGAAACCACTGTATTGATGTATCTTCCGTTACGAAAAAACAAATTTTGAAAGCATCTTTACTGAGTGGTATCTCGTTCAAAAATAAAAGATCTTTTTCCCATTTTTCAAAAGAAGTAGGTTTTAAATTTTCGTCTTTATTTACAATATCATATACATGTTTTGAACATTTTTCTTGGAGTAATACAGTCTTTAGGTGTGATGGTAAGAAAGGATATTCGGGACGTTTAAATGATTCTTTTATATAACCATACTTTTTTAAAAAGGATGATATGGAAGACTTTATACAATTGTAATACATGATATCCACAGTTATACTGAATTTAGTTTCGAATTCAGTTTTAGAAAGGAGGTTACCTGATTCATCAACGAAATCAATGACATATTTTATACCGGATGTATACCAATTTCTTTTGAAAATAGGTGCATTATTAATTGTAATATCACTGTTTAACCATACTGGTACAAGTGTAATCTCTGTTGAGTCGTTAAGACTATGCATCTGTTTGTTAAGAAACAGTTTCCATGCTACAAGAACATCATTCCAAAAGTTATTTTTTGTTTCATTGATAAGATTTTGTATATAGTAATCTCCCATGTCATATAATGAGTTAACTGAATCTTCACCAAACATTAGGGTAAATAAATGCATCCACGAAGCTTGTTTGTCCGAGGTAAACACATGGTAAAAGCATTGTGACGTCACGAAATTTTGCATTTTTTTCCCGCAATCGGAAGGGTCAATTGGGGGAGTTTGACTGTAGATAGCATGGAAATTGAAGGGAAAGAAGATAGAATTGAGAGAATATTGTGTGTGCCAATTCATGCTTTTTAACTTCACATTGTTTTTGTTTCATGTTTAATCCGTCTTTATTTAGTCTTGTACAGACTGATACTTGACCTTAAGAATAATTGAAAAATACTGTTTTTGGAAATGATTCATACAACTTAGTAAACTATAGTATAGTTTTAACATTCATTCTTTCAGTAATAATGCATCTTCTTGGTTAGTTATTGATAAAAAAAACTAGCATTATCACATAGATTAACAGTACAAACATGAAATTAGTTTTCTCTATCATTGAAAGTAAAAGAGAGAATTTTGTATCGTACATTCAACCCCTTATGACATACATTTCTGTTTTGCTTCCTTCTGGTCAAAGCCCAAATACCAATGCTTCACTATAAATATTGGATATTAAATATCGGAACTATTGGAAAAATAAGTCGGTGTATTCTAAGGCAAATTTCTGTATCCACTAAATTTGTTTGAGGATCCGAACAACATTGGAATTAGTATAGAAATATGTCTGGCAAAATCAATATCAATCAAACATGATTTCCCAAAAAATCATTATAAATGGAAAACAAGTGATAAATGTTGAAGAAAAATACATGTATAACATTAAGAAATGTTATTTAAATTTTATTGAACAATTCCCTTAACCCCCCCATCCCCCTCAAAAAAAAAATTAAGAACTATTACAATGAAAGTCAGACGGAGCAATTACAATGTCCTGCTGGTATAACAGGACGAGAACTATATTAATATCAAGTTTGATCATGATCTTGTGTGCAATATGACCTGAGCTTAGCCTTTAGACAAACTCATCTTTAATATTATGACATTTATATTGTAGGCATTCTTAAAATCTGCATAATAATATATGTATGGTTCTGAATTACAAGTACACTAAAAATTAATTATATGATTTTTTTTCAGAATAATAATATCACATGTATACAATGTTTTCTCTGCCTATCTATGAAGTGATTAAGATGACTGTTTGATCTTGATAAGCACTCAAGTTTCACATTCATTTTTAACGTTTAAATTGATTGAATGTCTGATGATTATGATTGTTTATCTACATGTATTGTATGATTATACGGAACATAGTCTTAATGTATTGTATAATCATACATTTTATGTCAGATTGTTCAGAATACCTATTTCAATTAATACAAGTTTTGAGCATCACCTGAGAAACATTGGAATAAGATGTAATACATTTAACATTTATTATACATTGATACAATTATTTTATATTGCTCAACTAATGAACATGTAGCTACTGGTCGGGCACATATTATCGCCACTTTTTTCAACATTTTTTGCTCTAAAATCTTTATTACTTCATGAAATTCGATGAAATATGCACAGACGGAAGAAGAACCCTTGATACATATTTCATTTAATTTTCATGAAAATCTGATAGTCTGTTCTTGTTTATCGGTGATTTGCGAACGTCAGGGTTGAGCCAAGTTTGAAAGAAGGAAGGGTACATATTATCGCCACTTCTATCTGTTCTTACTGAAAATCTTACACTTTTTCAAAAAATTGATATTATTTGTATCTTTGAACTTTCTTCTTTTCATCTGTGAAAAATTCATACAAACAAAATCAAAAACCAAAGAGATATAGGAAGATGAAGTGACCTACCCTTTCCCCGGAGAGGCGGGGGAAATACATTCAGATTTACCGACTTTCTATCATAAAATTCAGTATTTGCAGGTTATGAAATTATTTGATATTATGTATACTGTTTCATGTTTCAAAGATGTAGTTATGGTGAAAAAATTAAATTTCTACATCAACAATATGCGGATATATAAATGAAGTGGCAATAATATGTGCCCGACCAGTATAGGTCTTCTTGCTGCTAAATCTGATTCATCAAACTTCCAGATTTTTTTATTAAAAATAATTCATATTTTTTACAATATCAAGCGAATATCAAGCGATCAAAGCTCAGCAATAGTTATGACTTTTCACAGGGTTATACCAGATCTTGGTATTTGAGAACATTAAACATGTTTTATGTTTTACCATATTATGTTTTACTATACTAATTCACTTGGGATACTTAAAGGCGTAATTGTATAATTAAGAGATGTCGAAAAGTATCAGTCCGAAGAAAAAGTCTGACAAAAATTCATTCGGACTGACAAAATGTTGCATTACTTTTCATTGCCCGGACTTACGAAAGTTACTTAAATGTCTGACAAGAGTGAAACAGATTTGGACATCTCTGATAATTTCGTAAGGCATAACCATGATAACATATCTTATGAATAATTAATTGAATATGACATAAAATCTTGTACAAGTACAATATACTGTGAACATGATGATAATGTAAAGAGTAATACATGTAGATGGATGATTGAACTCGATATGACTGTATGTTACTGAACAATTAATTATAATTATGTTACTATAGTACGACTCTGTGATAACACTCATATTCCATTGTACATAGTGTAAATGTGGGGTAGTCAAGGAGCATTAGGTTATAGCTTGTTACTTTTATACATCGGTGATATCATGTTACTCTATTTATTATAGCATTATCATGATAACAGTCCATCAAGATAACATGTTATCATGTTATATAACATGTTATCTATTTGTTTTGATTCATCGTTGCTTGTCTGGAATTTTATGTACCACTTCAGAGTAGTGAGGCATGTGGCTTTATACCTGCAGATCAGTAAATAAAATAGGTAAGAGGTCAGCGTGGATTATTTTAACTTCAATAAAATACTGAACTATACCGTCCTATAAATGACGTAGTAGATGGATATCAGTGTGCCATTGATTGTCCAACTCTAATGTAACATGTTTGACAACTTATTTAGATAGATGTAGATAATATCCATTGATATTAAGGTCTAGATCACTGTATTTATGAGCTGTGTCAGTTAGTACGAGAATGATCAAAGTTGATGATCATAGAATTTATAGAAGTGTGTGTTTTAGAACCCCCTTCTACTGAAATTTAGATAATGCTTTGTAATGGTATGAAAGTAAAAGTTGTGTTCGGAACTACCCATTATTATAAAATTGCAAAATGTTATTACATAGGAAAATAGAATTTCTTTTATAATGGATCTCTTTTTGATCAGTAAATACCTGTAAAAAGGGGGGGGGATAAGATTTTAAAGAAGTTTTCAGGTAAGTTCATCCAATGGATGGTTTTAAATTGTTCATGACAAGCAAGCTCTTCTTACAGATTTACACAAATGATTGTTAAATATGATAATGAGTTAAATATGATGATAAGTTTATTTAGGCACATGTTATCATTGTTTTACATCTTCTCTTGATCTGCAAATAAATTATTTAGATTGAACTTATATTTGGTTTGTTTCATGTTTGGTAACTACTGACCACCAGAATGCCCAAGAATAGGTATGTCACCTCTAAATATGTATCTATGTGACCCTGACTACATAGGGCTTACAGTGACCATCCCTGCTAGTTTGATGGAAGTACAAAGCATGTTAAGAAATGGATAGATGTATATGGGAAAGTGTAAATACCATACAGACATACAGAGGATAACATTACCCTTTGTGGTTGTGTCACCCTTCTGTTGCAGACAATACAATAATAAATCTCTTGTGCCCAGATAGGACAGTAAGATTGTGTTTTATAGCTGGGTAATGATCATTGTGACCAGATAGGACAGTAAGATTGTGTTTTATAGCTGGGTAATGATCATTGTGACCAGATAGGACAGTAAGATTGTGTTTTATAGCTGGGTAATGATCATTGTGACCAGATAGGACAGTAAGATTGTGTTTTATAGCTGGGTAATGATCATTGTGACCAGATAGGACAGTAAGATTGTGTTTTATAGCTGGGTAATGATCATTGTGACCAGATAGGACAGTAAGATTGTGTTTTATAGCTGGGTAATGATCATTGTGACCAGATAGGACAGTAAGATTGTGTTTTATAGCTGGGTAATGATCATTGTGACCAGATAGGACAGTAAGATTGTGTTTTATAGCTGGGTAATGATCATTGTGACCAGATAGGACAGTAAGATTGTGTTTTATAGCTGGGTAATGATCATTGTGACCAGATAGGACAGTAAGATTGTGTTTTATAGCTGGGTAATGATCATTGTGACCAGATAGGACAGTAAGATTGTGTTTCATAGCTGGTTAATGATCTTTTTCATGGAAATCTTTTTATATAAGTTTGTTATCCTCCACAATATCAAACACTTAACCTATGTCTTTGATATATTGGGATTTGTATGTGTCTGTCTGTCAGTTAGCTCATAAGGAGTGTATCAAAATGAAGATTTGTGCATCCATTGTGATAGAAAAGGTCTAGGTCAATCTTTTTCCATGCCAAACACCAATGGTTAGCTCAAGTATCTGACAACTGAGGGATTGCCAGATCAAAGTCAGCCTAATTCAATGCATATAAAACAATACTTTGGCATAATATGTTAACATAGGTAATCACTGATTGCAAAGCTCACTTTGTGGCAGCATTTCATCATGGCAGCAAAATTCAATTTAAACATTTTTCGGAAGAAAGCAATTAAGTTAAAGAAATCTTGTCAGTTTTGCAAAATCATTCTGAATACTGGCCTACAACAAGATTCAAGTGAGTCAAGATTATTTTATGTTTGTAGCACTTACACTTTGCTATCAACTGGCTTTAAAAAAAATCACTCGAGCAGAAAAAGTAGGTAGAGGTCAAATTACAAAAGTTGGATTAAAGACACATGCACTATGCAAGTTTGGTGTTTGTAGAACTTACATTTTGCAAAATCACTCCGGCAGAAGAAGTAGATCAAGGTCATTCAATGAAAGCTGGATCAAAGATACATTCAATGTGCAAGTTGGGTACATTAAGCACTTGTACTTTGCTTTTATTGGCTTTTAAAGACAAAAGACAAAAATCACTTGTGCAGAAAAAGAAGGTAAATGTCATTTTTAGCTCACCTCGACGAAGTAGAGGGGTGCTTATGCTATCGCCCCGTCGTCGGCGTTTGTGTCCGCACTATAGGTTAAGCAAAACGGGACAAGTCCATTCCTGCCAAACTATAACTCCTACATCAACCAAACTTGCATGGATAATGCATCTGAGGATGCTTACAACAATGCATGGTACGGACTCTGCATCTGACCTATATTTCATGCTTGAGTGAGCAGGTTAAGTAAAATGGGACAGGTCCATTCCTGCCTTACTAAAAGTCCTACACCAACCAAACTTGCATGGATGATGCATCTGAGGATGCTTACAACAATGCATGGTACGGAGGCTGCATATGACCTACATTTCATGCTTGAGTGAGCAGATTAGGTAAAATGGGACAGGTCCAATCCAGCCTTACTATAAGTCTTACATTAACCAAACTTGTATGGATAATGCATCTGAGGATGCATACAACAATGCATGGTACGGAGGCTGCATCTGACCTACATTTCATGCTTGAGTGAGCAAGTTAAGTAAAATGGGACAGGCCCATTCCCGCCTTACTATAAGTCCTACATCAACCAAACTTGAATGGATGATGCATCTGAGGATGCTTACTACAATGCATGGTACAGAGGATGCATCTGACCTTCATTTCACGCTTGAGTGAGCAGATTAGGTAAAATGGGATTGGTCCATTCCAGCCTTACTATAAGTTTTACATCAACCAAACTTGCATGGATGATGTATCTGAGGATGCTTTCTGCAATGCATGGTACAGAGGATGCATTTGACCCACATTTTACGCTTTTGTGAACTAGTCCGGTAAAATGGGACACGTCCATTCCTGCCTTACTATAACTCCTACATCAACCAAACTTGCATGGATGATGCATTTGAGGATGCTTACTACAATGCTGCATCTGACCTACATTTTATGCTTGAGTGAGCAGGTTAAGTAAAATGGGACAGGTCCATTCCTGCCTTACTAAAAGTCCTACACCAACAAAACTTGCATGGATGATGCATCTGAGGATGATTACAACAATGCATGGTACAGTGTCTGCATATGACCTACATTTCATGCTTGAGTGAGCAGATTAGGTAAAATGGGACAGGTCCATTCCAGCCTTACTATAAGTCTTACATTAACCAAACTTGTATGGATAATGCATCTGAGGATGCATACAACAATGCATGGTACGGAGGCTGCATCTGACCTACATTTTATGCTTGAGTGAGCAGGTTAAGTAAAATGGGACAGGCCCATTCCCGCCTTACTATAAGTCCTACATCAACCAAACTTGAATGGATGATGCATCTGAGGATGCTTACAACAATGCATGGTACAGAGGATGCATCTGACCTTCATTTCACGCTTGAGTGAGCAGATTAGGTAAAATGGGACTGGTCCATTCCAGCCTTACTATAAGTTTTACATCAACCAAACTTGCATGGATGATGTATCTGAGGATGCTTTCTGCAATGCATGGTACAGAGGATGCATTCGACCTACATTTTACGCTTTTGTGAACTAGTCCGGTAAAATGGGACAGGTCCATTGCTGCCTTACTATAACTCCTACATCAACCAAACTTGCATGGATGATGCATTTGAGGATGCTTACTACAATGCATGGTACAGAGGCTGCATCTAACCCACATTTTACACTTGAGTGAGCAGGTTAGGTAAAATGGGACAGGTTCATTCCTTCCTTACTATAACTCCTACATCAACAAACTTGCATGGATGATGCATTTGAGGATGCTTACTACAATGCATGGTACGGAGGCTGCATCTGACCCACATATCATGCTTGAGTGAGCAGGTTAGGTAAAATGGGACATGTTCATTCCTGCTTTACTATTGGTTCTTCATCAACCACAATTGCATGGATGATGCATCTAAAGATGCTTACAACAATGCATGGTACGGAGGCTGCATCTGACCCACATTTTACACTTGAGTGAGCAGGTTAGGTAAAATGGGACAGGTTCATTCCTACCTTACTATAAGTCCTACATCAACCAAACTTGCATGGATAATGCATCTGATGTTGCTTACTACAATGCATGGTACGGAGGCTGCATCTGACCTTCATTTCACGCTTGAGTGAGCAGATTAGGTAAAATGGGACAGGTCCATTCCAGCATTACTATAAGTCTTACATTAACCAAACTTGTATGGATAATGCATCTGAGGATGCATACAACATTGCATGGTACAGAGGCTGCATCTGACCTACATTTCATGCTTGAGTGAGAAGGTTAAGTAAAATGGGACAGGTCCATTCCTGCCTTACTATAAGTCCAACATCAACCAAACTTGCATGGTTGATGCATCTGATGTTGCTTACTACAATGCATGGTACAGAGGCTGCATCTGACCTTCATTTCACGCTTGAGTGAGCAGATTAGGTAAAATGGGACTGGTCCATTCCAGCCTTACTATAAGTTTTACATCAACCAAACTTGCATGGATGATGTATCTGAGGATGCTTTCTGCAATGCATGGTACAGAGGATGCATTTGACCCACATTTTAAGCTTTTGTGAGCTAGTCCGGTAAAATGGGACAGGTCCATTCCTGCCTTACTATAACTCCTACATCAACCAAACTTGCATGGATGATGCATCTGAGGATGCTTACTACAATGCATGGTGCAGAGGCTGCATCTGACCACATTTTACACTTGAGTGAGCAGGTTAGGTAAAATGAGACAGGTTCATTCCTTCCTTACTATAACTCCTACATCAACCAAACTTGCATGGATGATGATGCATTTGAGGATGCTTACTACAATGCATGGTACAGAGGCTGCATCTGACCCACATATCATGCTTGAGTGAGCAGGTTAGGTAAAATGGGACATGTTCATTCCTGCTTTACTATTGGTTCCTCATCAACCACAATTGCATGGATGATGCATCTAAAGATGCTTACAACAATGCATGGTACTGAGGCTGCATCTGACCCACATATCGTGCTTGAGTGAGCAGGTTAGGTAAAATGGGACATGTTCATTCCTGCTTTACTATTGGTTCTTCATCAACCACAATTGCATGGATGATGCATCTAAGGATGCTTACCAAAATGCATGGTACGGAGGCTGCATCTGACCTCTATTTCACACTTGATTGACCAGGTATGGTAAAATTAGCATCTTCATTTCCAGCTTTCTTTGAATCTTTTAATCAACCAAACTTATTTGGATTATGCATCTGGAAATACTTTGTGCAATGTAGGTACAGATGCTGGTCATGGGACAATGATGCTGTCGAGGTGAGTGCTGTCATCTCTGATGGCCCTATGTTATGAATGTTTTATTAAAGATGGTCCAATATGCAAGTTTGGTACAAGTATGACTCCTATATATATATATAAGATGCAGCATGCTGAATCTGATGCATTGGTCCATATCTGCATACCAAGATGAATCACTTGTGTAAGTTTGGTTACTGTAGCATCAGTACTTTGTCAAATAATGAGCTACCCTAAACTTCTTTAATGTGTCGTTCAAGCAGAAAAAGGAGATCAGATGCTGAATCTAAATTCAAAAAATTAAAGAGGGCGCTACTGAAATGGTTTTTTGTGGCTCTGCTAGAAGCATCACTGATGAGAATTTAATAGCCATTCTCTGTAAGGACCAAAATCGTTCGGCACGGCATGTCATGGATTTTGATGATTTTTGGTATAATGGGTATATATTAAGTACTGACCATGATTATAACACTTTTAAGCCAATGTGACCTCTGGTTGCCATGGTAACAAGGTCATTCTATTTATAGCACTTTTGGGACCATGAAATAAGCCAGCTCCGGAGACTTCGTTCCCATGGATACCACTGTACCAGCTTGTTCATCTTAATATTATCTATTCTTCCTTCCTTCCATTCTTACTTAGTACACTTAGATATGTGATATTTATTACAGGAAGCTTATTGTATTAAGCCAAAATAAGTCAAAATGAAGCGAAAAATAGAGGTGAAAATAAGAATATTCGAAACATGTGTCTGGTGCATGGAAATTGGTTTGGAATTTTCTTCAAGAAGGAATAGAGTTGGAACCCTCCGACATTAATAGGTACATCTCAGCATCCGAGGATAAATCCCTTTTTAAAATTTGGTCACCGTTGCTTGATATGGAAGTGTTCAAACTCTATACCCTCTTAAAAATTTTGAACCAATTTATTATGCACCAGATCTAGTCACACTGAGCTACACCAAACTTCTGAACTAAGTCAGACAAGAGGAAAATGAATGTCCGATGCAGCATCCGATGCATGGGTTCACCTCAGCATCCCAAGATGAGCCTCTGGAGCAAGTTTGGTTACTGTAGCATGTCTTTTGTCAAATACTGAGCTTCCCCAAAAACTAAAACCAGACAGTGATGCAGATGGGACACCAAGGTATAGCACAAGCTCATCACAACCTTGTCGAAGTGAGCTAAATATTTGTCAGCAACTGTAATGTTGTACATCTGGCCACCCTGGACATCTTTAATTGTATAGTAATGTATTGCATACGATTGCAATTAACACTTCTTCATACCAATACTAGTAAGGATACAAAACTCCAGACATTTACAAATTTATTGAAAATATCTCCACTTTACAAATAGACAAATATGTAATGCATATCAATATGGTTATCCTAGTTCATCTTCAACTTAATTACATCACACTCGTAAAAGATTCGAGTGTTAAAATTCTTATGAGTGAAGAATAAAAGATGGAAGATGGATTTAATAACTGTAGATAATAACTAAGTATAAATGCTCAAAACAGTTGCCGTACCCTTTAACAAGTGCATTGTATTCTGAAATCATTGATAATGCTCGGTGAAGTATCTTAATGATTGATAACTCGCATTTAAAATGGCAGCTAAGCCCAAAATGACTGAATGCATATAAAAAAATCCTGCAACATGGGTGTGTTCCACTTTCTTTTTAAATAATACAAATCATTCTAAGTTTTCAGTTGGATTCATTTTCAAACTTTAAAATAGCTAAATCTATTCATTTATAATGTATTATAATTAGAAGAACTTTTAAACCCCAACATTATTGTAAAATTGACACCATTAATTTAGTACAATGGAGGAAAACGCAATGAATTATCATGAATTAAATGGTTAAATTTTCTGCAGAATAGTCAAATTCTACAAATAGCTAAATTTTTCAGATGGATAAGCGGGTCTGTCATATGTCTGAATAGCGACGAATCAAATGTTCATCTGTGAAACTATAGCATGAACTCAATGTTGCTTTATCCTATAAATCTTGTATAAGTTCTTCTAAAATCTGTAAGTTATGATTAAGTTCACTATATAT
This sequence comes from Pinctada fucata, assembly GCA_028142955.1. NCBI lineage: Eukaryota > Metazoa > Mollusca > Bivalvia > Pterioida > Pteriidae > Pinctada > Pinctada fucata. Next base: position 83,087,310 of record AP027103.1, on the reverse strand, counting down.
TCTAGACTTGACCCACAACACTATGCATTCTTAAATCCCCATATTTTGTGTAAATGACTTCAACTCTGGAATCTGGTAATATCACCATTTTTTTTTTACAAAAATACATCTAGTCATCTGATTTAAGAGATGCATACCATATAAACAGAAATTTTTGCAAGTATCAAAAGGGTAGGGCCACGAAGCCCAATATTGGCCCTTATTTTGAACATTGTACTTCATAGAATTTTTAACTATGATTTGACATTTTGAACGTTCTCTACTGAATCATGAATCTATCTTTTGTAAACATTGCGTTAATATATAGCTTTTGCAAAAACTACATATTTCTATTGAATTAGCAATGGCTGCATGCATTAACTAAGATGAAAAATTTACATGTGAAAGATTATCATTATATCCTTTTGTCATAAACTTTGTCATAAACGTTTTATCTCAGTTAACACATGCAGCCACATTGGATTCTTCCACAAAAGACAAAATTCCCAGCAATTTTCGCCATATTTTGTCAATTACGTCAAAATGATGTCACTTCACGATGTCATTACAGTTAAATGGCACTTTGTTCGGTGATATTTTCTTTTTATTAAAAGCGGTAAACATTCTTGTATTGTCATGAGAGATATCAAGTATTTCTCATGAAATTTATTTCTAGAGAAAAATCGAGGGCAAATTTAGGGGTCTCATGTCCCTACCCCTTTTTGCGATTTTGAGGTAAAATAGGTTGTCTTTATTTTCGCGAGTACAATGTTTTGTGAATCCTAAATTACAAACAAATATGAACACATGATGTTACTATTTTTACCTTTCATTATTGGAGTTTTAGTTAGTTCTATCATAAGAATACACTCAATTCACTTCTCTTAACGTTTAATCAGATAAAAAGTTAAGAATGACACATGTACAGTGAGATTAAAACATAACTGATATACAAATTTATGATATACCTTATCAAACACAATTTTCGCGGGAATATATTTTCACGATTCCAAATCAATCACGAATATAGCGAAAATTAGTAACTCTAGAAAATTTCTGGTTATACAGTATCTTTGACAGTAAATATCACAAACATTACTATTCTGAACCAAATCTTATATCTCTTGTATGAAAAGGAAAGAAAATGAGCAAAAAGGGGGATCTTCTAATTAACAATTCCCAACATCGAAAAAAATTTGGCAGTGCACATATTAATGGTGGTCTGTAGAAGCAAGATACCGGTAACTATCGATTGTTAAAATGAGATAATAGTGTAGGTTAGATATGATGAACTGATATAAATTACTAGCAGTACATGTATATACAACCTCTGAAACCCACAGCCTATTGCATCCCATTAACAGCACAGGGACCAATACACAATTGCCAGTTGCATCAAGATTATTATGTAACACTTGATCTGATTGGTTGAGATTTCCATATAAAAGTTGTATCATGATATGAAGTATCCATGTGAGGTATTCCACGGCCTCTTACGTAGCACAGACAGAGGAGGGGCTGTGGGTTTTATGAGGATGCCGATACAAGACTGATTAATATAATGATAATATGACTTCCAACGTCATACAGGCTATAAAGCTAAGACAACTGTTCATGAAAATGTGTAAAGCATTGAGTATGTTCTTCATTTTCAAATAAATGATAAAGATAGCTTTAATACATGTATATATGTAATGCTAAAGAATGAGTTTATAATATATTTTTTTCAATAATAGAATAGACTTTGATAATTAAAAATGTTTCATGCTCATAAGAAATAAGATTTTGAATGTTACATCTTTATGGTACTGTAGAAAACAGATATATATAATAAATGTATTTAATGTTATAATTATTATTATGAATAAGTTAATGTAAAAGTTACATATCTATTTTATAGCAATGAGTGTTACAAAGGACTGCATATAAAAATGATTACTGAAAATGTCACAAACATCGATTCACATTTATAGCATGTAGCCAGTAAACTACAGTACGCTACAACAATAGATCTATAAATATACAGTATATTACGTCATTAGATTTTTGGCATTTGGTAATAGAATATGTTAAAAGATACATTGTACAGTTAAAACTTTCATTTCATTTATTTAGCACAGGAAGTGAGAATTATTGATATAAAATATAATTTCGTAGTACTCAGCTATTATCTAAAGTAAAAAAAATTCTCAGGGTTCAGTATGTTTACCATTTCAAGCACATGCTAGAGTTTCAGAAGATACAAAGAAAGCTTTTACTCAAACTGTTGTGCCAAATGATAGTAAATTTATGAACATAGTAGTACATTACGTGTAAGTGCTTTTTTCCCCTAACACTACCAGAAACAAAATAAGAATCACTACCATCTAAAGCTTTCAGCTTACTTCAATGTACACATGGAAGTTTATCACATTACATAATACAACTAGAAATTCATAAATAAAATACTCTTTATATTTCATACATAGACTCATTAAAGTTCTAAAACATGAGGTTCTGCTTTCATAATACTAACACAGACTTAAATTTATCACCTAAAATAACATACTGACTGAACAACAGTGATTACTTGTAATACATAATTACCTTTGTAGCAATCTGCATACATTCTTAAAGAATTTACCATGATTTACTCAGAGTACATGTATATTCTCTGCATTTCATAATTTAATTTAACATGATTTTTTTTTTTTTTTTTTTATGTTAAACTTTGTTTTTCCCTCAAATGATATACATGATCCAATTTAAAAACATTCAACTTTTGACAGTTTGTCATCCCCAATATATCATAAGGAATATCACTTTGTATCAATATCTAGTACCAAAGTTTGTAATGCCATGTAGAGTGAAGACAGACAGACGGACTGACGTTACAGAGATTGGTTCCATCAAATAAAGGAGATCACAACATGTAGTCTTCTCAGGTACAAATATCACTATCGATGTTTACTGCTTTAGAATGTTACGGTCAAGTTCTCTGGGAGTATAAACTCATATTCTCGACCCTTTTTGCTGCAATACCTAGAATTAAATTACATAAATTCATGTCGCTGTAGAAATAAACACAAATACACATTATATTTGCATCCATGGAATATATTCTCCAGGTTCTAATTCAATTCAATAATTAATGACCTTTATAATACATGTACCGGTATTAAGATTCTCTACTTTAGCAAAATTTTGAACCAGAGTATATTGGTACAGAGGTGTTAACATTTTCTTTGTTTGAAAGGAATGAGAGGAACATGATTTGAAGAGCATGACGACAAAATACAGTCATCAATCAGGCAACATTTTGTCCTTAGGTCCACCATGTTGGATCTTGCCCTCATCTCGGATTGATAAACATACACGGAGATCATATATCATCTCTCACTCTTGAGATATTCTTTCATCTATAATATTGCTTCAAGTAAAAAATTTGTACGATATCTTACCTTGGCTTTATCGGAGGGTTCCACTTCCTGTCCGTTGACTATATTTGGACACTCCTTAGACACCACACACAGAAATTCTGCGTGGTCTTCACTACCGTAATTATACTGTGAGCCTATATTAACAAGCTGTGCGAAAAAAAAAAAACAATAAAATAATGTTACTTTCAGAGAAAGATATATACATATATTTACACAGAAAATCTTTTCAGGTGCACATTTTCATTAAAATAAAGTATCAAGGCATATTGCTCCTATATATTACTCAATTCTGATGCCATATTAACTCCTGCCATATTAGACATGACAACCAATAATGCATTATTATACAATTATTGACTGGGAATGAGGGCAATATATGATTTGTTGGACCTGAAGACAAAATATTGCCCGAGGCCGAGGGCTATATTTTGTCTTCAGGTCCAACAAATCATATGTTGCCCTTATTCCCAGTTAATAACGGTAATTGTTTTGTTATACCTTACTTCAATAACGCAGCAACAAACCGATTGGCCCAGCATGTTTACATTCATTTTCGTCTATGAGAGAAAGAGCGCTGAAAATAGGTTTATAATGTCAACAATTAATGACGTGACGTCACAAACGATGTGACAATTATCGGTCAATAGTTTTTTAACTATTGCCCTAAGGCCAATATTGATGTAACTATTGACTGCTTGGTCAAATATTCGAATTTATAGGCATTTTTCTTATGGAGATTTTATATAGAGATACTGATAAGGGTATAACATTAACAACAAAATTTATTTACAAAGTTAAATGGAGACAGTGCAATCAAATATCATGTCACAAAGCTAATTTAAGCCAAGTGATGTGATGTCTGGTGTCTTTACAGATAAAATCTGTAACAAACTTTCAACCATCTGACATTAAATACCTATCTGACCTATTCCAACCATCTGACAGGACTAAATCATCTAAATTGTTCAAAGTTCTAATTATCTGACTCATTATCTCACCTGCTCAAACTTCAAACCAAAGTGACTTTCATTATCTTATCTTTCAACATCAAAACCAACTGACAAGCTTAAACTTGGTTGAAAATGAACTGTTTAAACTTTGCCAGAACTTACCTGTTTAAATCTAACTAAAACTTATCTGTTTAAACTTGGCTGAATCTTACCTGTTTAAACTTGGCTGAAACTTGTTCATTTAAATCTGACAGAAACTTATCTGTTTAAACTTTACTGAAACTTACCTGTTTAAACATTGAAGAAACTTACCTGTCTAAATCTGACAGAAACTCATCTGTTTAAACTTGGTTGAAACTTACCTGTGTAAACTTGGCTGAAACTTGTCAATTTAAATCTGACAGAAACTTACCTGTTTAAAATCGGCTGAAACTTACCTGTTAAAACTTGGCTGAAACTTACCCGATTAAAATTGGCTGAAACTTACCTGATAAAAATTGGCTGAAACTTACCAGGCCTGTTTAAACTTGGATGAAACTTACCTGATTAAAATTGGCAGAAACTTACCTGATTAAAATTGGCTGAAACTTGCTTGTTTAAACTTGGCTGAAACTTACCTGTTTAAATCTGACTGAAACTTACTTGTTTAAACTTGGTTGAAACTTACTCGTTTAAATCTGACAGAAACTTATCTGTTTAAACTTTACTGAAACTTACCTGTTTAAACTTAGCTGAAACTTACCTGTCTAGATCTGACGGAAACTTACCTGTTTAAACTTGGCTGAAACTTACCTGTTTAAACTTGGCTCAAACTTACCTGTTTAAACTAGGCTGAAACTTGCCTATTTAAATCTGACAGAAAACTTGACTGAAACTCACCTGCTCAAACTTCCATCCATCTGACATGGCTGAAACTATCTGAGTAAGTTCTTCTTCTGAGCATTGTAAAACTCTGTACACACTTTTTGTGAATGTCTGAAAAAAAGAAGATAAAATGATAATATATTAAAGCTTTTTATTGAGTTTTATCTTTCTGTGAATGTCTGAAATATTAAGAATACAAGTAAATTCAAAGAATGAGTTTGTGACTGCAAGAAACTTGATCCTCTTAAAAGAAGGGATATGAAATGTGATAGATCCCTTGAATGAGTATAATTATGCCCCTGTAATTGAAGATTCGGGGGCATATAGTTTTTGGTCTGTCCGTCTGTCTGTCTGTCTGTCTGTTTATCTGTTTGTCCGCAAAAACTTTAACCTTGGCCATAACTTTTGAATGGTTAGTGATAGGGCTTTCATATTTCACATGTGTATTCTTTGTGACAAGACCTTTCCATGGATACCAAAATTCTTGACCTTGTGACCTTGACCTTAAAATTTGACCTACTTTTGAAAAACTTTAACCTTGGCCATAACTTTTGAATGGTAAGTGATAGGGCTTTCATATTTCACATGTGTATTTCTTGTGACAAGACCTTTCCATGGATACCACAAATTTTTTACCTTGTGACCTTGACCTTGAAATTTGACCTACTTTTGAAAAACTTTAACCTTGGCCATAACTTTTGAATGGTTAGTGATAGGGCTTTCATATTTCACATGTGTATTCTTTGTGACAAGACCTTTCCATGGATACCAAAATTTTTGACCTTGTGACCTTGACCTTGAAATTTGACCTACTTTTGAAAAACTTTAACCTTGGCCATAACTTTTGAATGGTTAGTGATAGGGCTTTCATATTTCACATGTGTATTCTTTGTGAGAAGACCTTTCCATGGATACCAAAATTTTTGACCTTGTGACCTTGACCTTGAAATTTGACCTACTTTTGAAAAACTTTAACCTTGGCCATAACTTTTGAATGGTAAGTGATAGGGCTTTCATATTTCACATGTGTATTTCTTGTGAGAAGACCTTTCCATGGATACCACAAATTTTTTACCTTATGACCTTGACCTTGGAGTTTGACCTACTTTTGTAAAACTTTAACCTTGGCCATAACTTTTGAATGGTAAGTAATAGGGCTTTCATATTTAACATGTGCATTCTTTGTGACAAGACCTTTCCATGGATACCAAAATGTTTGACCTTGTGACCTTGGAATTGGAGTTTGACCTACTTTTGAAAAACTTTAACCTTGGCCATAACTTTTGAATGGTTAGTGATAGGGCTTTCATATTTCACATGTGTTTTCCTTGTGACAAGACCTTTCCATGGATACCCAAAATTTTTGACAATGTGACCTTGACCTTGGAGTTTGACCTTATTTCGAAAATTTAAACTTTAGCCATAACTTTTGAATGCTTATTGATATAGCTTTCATATTTCTCATATGTGGTTGACCTTGTGACCTTGGAATTGGAGTTTGACCTACTTTTGAAAAACTTTAACCTTGGCTATAACTTTTGAATGGTAAGTGATAGGGCTTTCATATTTCACATGTGTATTCCTTCTGACAAGACCTTTCCATGGATACCCACAATTTTTGACATTGTGACCTTGACCTTGGAGTTTGACCTTATTTCGAAAATTTAAACTTTAGCCATAACTTTTGAATGCTAATTGATATGGCTTTCATGTTTCACATATGTGGCAAGACTTCTCCATGGATACCCAAATTTTTTGACCTTGTGACATTGCCCTCAGAGTGTGAAACTACTTTTCATCTGTTTTACTGTTAAAGATGCCAACGGGGGCATTCCTGTTTCACAAACACAGGTTTTATTTAAAGATGAAAATATGTCTTTTCATCTTTTAAGACAATTCAAAAGTACAATTAACCCCATGTTAAGATTAACTTAAAAGCAGGCCAAGTTCCCATGTAGGAGTGTAAAACGACCAAAATGCCAAGAGTTTGACGTAGGTAAGGTCTGATTGCCAGCAAAAAATAGTTCATAATATGACAGCCCTATCACATGACAATGCTACATCCGTATCCCTCTCTTTATTTAGCATTTGCGCAGGCTCTATCATCTTTTTAGTGTAGATTCCTATCCGGAGATTGAATTTAATAGCTATGCTTTGTTCCTTAATTAATCAATTAATTTTAGCTGTACATGCAGATAATAATTGTAAACTATTTGTTGAATAAATTTTAGCGCATATTTTGTTTCATCCCTTTAGGCCTTTGTGATCTTGTGAGCTTGAATAGATGACTGGAGTATTTCCTTGTCTATTATTAGCTAGGTTCAACAATATCCCCTGCCCATATAAAGTATAGATGGCCACAAGTCTATAAATCAATGTTTATCTTTGACATTTATAAAGTGTTATTCTACCACAATTGACCAGATCGGAGTCTCACGCTAACTGACTAATTGATTAATTCCCTCTATACATCTCTATGTTCCTAGTTATTGGGATAAAGTACGGGTGAGGAGCATCACAATCACACAGTCTGATTTTCCTCCGCAATAACTGATGATTTCTTTAATTATTTATCATCAAACCAGAGGAAATATCGAACTGTTACGCTCTAATCAGGCAAAAAGAGGAATAAACTTCACTTGACATTCATCACAGATGCCACACCAAGCAGAGTGTAGGAGCATTTGGCGGGAAATCCCTGGTGAGGCGAGCCACTAACGTGTATAATATTGATTGTACATGACCTGACAATTAGTCCAGTACAGTTCCTTTGATGCAACAGTTATTGTCTCAGTAAAACCAAGGGATAAAATCTACTTTTCTTCCCTGATACTGTCTTAAACTCTATACGACGTATCCAAATAGAAACACGATGTATAATTCAAAGCTAATAATTACAGATCATGTGATCTACACGAGTAATTATTAGTTAACGAATGGCTATAGATTTATTCATGTTGTTTCAAACTACAAAGGACATTGATCTACAAATATGGGGAATACTATCTATCTGAGGTCTATTATCTGTTAAGATAAAATGTTAGAGAATCCATAGAACATGTAAACAACGATTAAATCGGTAATACAAAAAAATAACCAAATACTAGTATACAGATTTTAAATGAATAAAAATGTAAGTGCAGATCAAGATGAAGATTTGTCCTCTTCTTTTATAAACTTGGTAAGCAAGTCAGTATCATGATGTACGTACCCTCCTAAATACTCGTATATACATCTAAACCGTTTTGTGTCTAATTTACCTTTTAGGAATATTTATGTACATCAGTCATATCATTATATAATTATATCACTTAGTTCCTGTCATATACTTCCTTCTCAAAGTATGTATGGAAATTCAGCCTTGGGGCCTTACCCTCACAAACACCCTAGGAGGTATGAAAGGAACGAATTCTATGACGAATTTATCATGCCGAGAACAATTTTGTAACGTTTTCTTTGTAATTTTTGACGGTTGAAAATTTTATTGACATACTTCAGCGTCAAGGTAGGACACCATGTGACCGTGTTACCGTGACGTCATTGGCTGATATCAGTACGAGGCGCGATTATAACTGAAATTACATAAAGATCAAAATGCGAAAATGACAAAGGTTAAAACCTATCCAAATTTCATCATCATACGACATCCATTAAACCTTGACCTTTTCACCTCTGACCCTGATAACGTACAGGGTTAACGTTACCGTTCCCTCTTTGACGGGAAGGTTTGTTAGCCTGTATGATCATGTATAACAATATCTACCAGTATATCATCTCATGTTCAATAAACATATTTTGCAAAGTCTCACGGGGCATGAAAACTTCATCCTTCTAGAGTGGTCCGCTGGGTCGTTTCTGATGGGGCATCTATAATGTTTGTAATCAGTAAATGGATGCTGATCTCAGCTCTGCATCAATTCAATGCCATTTTGTTTATATAGCCAGCATCTGTTTTAATATATCATTTCTATTCGCAGTACTTACATATGTACTTCGATCTCCTGCCTGCAGACTTACAATAACCTAATGACAACCTTTGGTTATAAACACAAAGTAAATTGATTTTATATCATGTCTACGTGTAACTTGAGACGATGTATTATAGGAAAATATTTCTGATTATGAATAAACTGAAACTATGGTCAGTTTACCGAGTAAGTATAGGTATATATGAAACCTGAAGACAGAATGATTACCTGGTTCTGCCGGTCCTCACGATCCTTTATCTTGGCTTTCACCAGCTTAATCAACTCTGTAATGTTGTAGAATTCTGCCTCCTCTAAAACACCTGTTATAAAAAATAAACAATGACATTAGATAAAGAGTACACAAAACTAATTCAAGTACTATAATAAAGCAGTATTTCATACAATACACCATACTCAAGAAGATAAAACAATATGACAATGATACTATCACTCATTCAGATACTACAATATAATGCTAACATCCTTAGTACACCACTATATGACAATAATACTAAAATCCTCAAGACACCACAATATGAGAATAATACTAAGATCCTCAAGACACCACTATATGACAATAATACTAAAATCCTCAAGACACCACTATATGACAATACTAATATCCTCAAGACACCACTATATGACAACAATACTAAAATCCTCAAGACGCCACTATATGACAATAATACTACAATCCATAAGACATCACTATATGACAATAATACTGAAATCCTCAAGACACCACTATTTGACAATAATACTAAAATCCATAAGACCCCTCTATATGACAATAATACTACAATCCATAAGACACCACTATATGACAATAATACTAAAATCCTCAAGACACCACAATATGACAATAATACTAAAATCCTCAAGACACCACTATATGACAATAAAACTAAAATACTCCGGACACATATATATGACAATAATGCTAAAATCCTCAAGACGCCACTATATGACAATAATACTACAATCCATAAGACATCACTATAGGACAATAATACTAAAATCCTCAAGACATTACTATTTGACAATAATACTAAAATCCTCAAGTCACCACGATATGACAGTAATACTAAAATCCACAAGACGCCACTATATGACAATAATACTAAAATCCTCAAGACGCCACAACATGACAATAATACTAAAATCCTCAAGACACCACTATATGACAATAATACTAAAATCCTCAAAACACCACTATATGACAATAAGGCTAAAATCCATAAGACCCCTCTATATGACAATAATGCTAAAATCGTTAAGACCCCACAATATGACAATAATGCTAAAATCGTTACGACACCTCTATATGCCAATACTACTAGAATCCTCAAAACACCACTATTATTATATGACAATAATTCTAAAATACACAAGACACCACTACATGACAATAATGCTTAAATCCCCATATGTATGTATGCCAATACTACTAAAATCCTCATGACACCACTATACGACAGTGATACTAAAATCCTCAAGACACCACAACATGACAATAATGCTAAAATCCCCTATATTCAAATAATACTAAAATTCTCAAAACACCACTATATGACAATAATACTAAAATCCTCAAGACACCACAACATGACAATAATGCTAAAATCCCCTATATGCAAATAATACTAAAATTCTCAAAACACCACTATATGACAATAATACTACAATCCTCAAAACATCACTATATGACCATAATACTAAAATCCTCAAGACACCACTATATGACAATAATACTAAAATCCTCAAAACACAACTATATGACCATAATACTAAAATCCTTTAGACACTACAATATGGCAATAATGCTACACCACAATATGACAATAATGCTAAAATGCTTAAGACAATACAATACGAAAATAATATTAAACTGATTGAGGCACCACAATATACCTTATGAGACATCATAATATGGAAATGATATTTAATTGATTCAGACGCCATAATATGGCTATTATACATCTGAGTAAGGACTTACTCCATTCCTAGATGAGAATCAAATTAAAACATGGGGAACATTTAACCCAGAGCTCTCAAATTCTTTGAAGCTCATAGAAAGAGAAGGAGGTACAGACTATCTGATAGAAACATTCGAAATTTTTAAAACATGTCTACAAATTTATTACATTCATAAATCCATACCAAAGAGACTAAAATGAGGCTACAATATCATTAGGGTTTTAATATCTATCATGCTTTATTAGAAATATACTAATACTCAGCATAATTTGATTATATATTGATACTTTTGGAAAAAGCCTGATCAAATCGTCACTCTTTAATCAAGTACGTATATGTGTAAATCTATTGAGATTACATCGGATTTGTATACTTCATTTCGATCTATTGCGCTATATTTCTCCGCGTCATATTTATTTTGTTGGGATGGAGAGCTACATTTCTTTAAATGGTGCCCTAAAAGAAGCATTTGAAAAATATAGTATATTTGATTGCGTTTCAATGACAAAATTGAAGAGCCTATATCCATTCTAAACGTTTGAATACAAGGAGATACCTTAATGGCACCATTTGCTACTGATGGATCACATAGCATAAAAAGTATCTAATTATTCCCAACGGAACCACAGACAAATACGTTAGCTGGTCTGTAATCAGCCAGCCCTCAGTAACGTAAAGTTACCTGGTATTGGGTGGTTATTGTACGTGATTAATAATTGATTCTATTCTAAATTAGTGTTTATAGAGGTGTCACAGGACGCGGATAGGCTGCTTTATCATTAAAAGCTGTAATGACGATGTTTGCGTGGAATTTGACCGTTACAGATATATACTTACAGCACATAAATAAAGGAAACAGGGTTTGATTAAGTGTGTAACCTCCTTGTGATCATCTCTTGAAAATTTGTAGCTTAAGACAGGGGAACGTCCTAACACAATACATGAAACGCACCAATAAATTATACATTTTGAATGTCATTCACCCCCCCCCCCTTTCCCCTCATCCCCCCCCCAAAGGGGGGGGGGGGGGGGGGGGGGCGGCAAAATAAATCCAAGGAAAGATAACCTACCGACCAAAATTTAGATTTCTACCCAATTTCAACCTAAGACATATTAGCGTACTATTACAACCCAGAATATCGCACTTTTACAACCTAGAATAAAGTCACCATCTAACCCAGAATAGCGCACTATTACAACCCAGAATAGCGCACTATTACAACCCATAATAGCGCACTATTACAATCCAGAATAAAGTCACCATCTAACCCAGAATAGCGCACTATTACAACCCAGAATAGCGCACTATTACAACCCAGAATAGCGTACTATTACAACCCAGAATAAAGTCACCATCTAAGACAGAAATTGGTTTTGTAGGGAGGTCTGCTGTGAAATCCCAAATACGCGTTCAGAAACACAGATTAAACGTTCCGACATTTTCTTCATAGGAGGATTTTTTAAATCAGCCCTCCCCCTTTATTTATTCATTTACACCAGGGGTAGGGTGGGATTGGGGAAGGGACTGAATTGTTCTCTTGAGGAAAAGCAAAATTTAACGACTATACTTCGAACCAAGTAATCTAAAAGGGCTCATATATGATATCGAGTATATATCATACCCACATATATAATGTGTTAAAGAAAATGGCAATTTTAGACCCTTATGATCGAACACAATGTAACATTACTTGCACTACATTCGCTTCCTTAAACAGATAAATGTATCTATACTTTTGAGAGTAATATCAGTTTGTCTGTAGACCACAGAAAGTTTTCATAATTTTGAGTGTGTGTGTGTATTATTTTATCTTCATGTCCAATATTTTTGTACAATTGGTTTTGTTTTTTTGCCAAACTGTTTCCCCTCCCTCCCTCACAGAAATTCCATTGGTATTGACGCAGAATATAATAATAATGTTTTCCCGTATTACAGAATCAGGACTCAATAACACAACAAATCGTTTGACAACCCCTGAATTGTAAATCAGTCAGAGAGGTTCCTGTACAATCCATTCACCAATACAATCAATTATCTCATACTATACGTTATATGTTGTGCATAACCAGTTAAGCCAAATGAAAGATACTTTGTCCGTGTCAAATCCACCTTCTCTAATTGACTTTTTTTCTGATTGTGTTACCAGCTCGAACCTCGCTAGATTCTATATATACACTTATAAACCTTTCACAATGTATGATTCTGAAGAACAAGCTTATTTCTGGAGAACGAAAAATGGAATGGTAGCGTCTTTCACACCATGTATCTCTATGGAATGGTAGCGTCTTTCATACCATGTATCTCTATGGAATGCTGTTGAATGGTAGCGTCTTTCATACCATGTATCTTTATTGAATGGTAGCATCTTTCATACCATGTATCTCTATGGAATGGTAGCATCTTTCATACCATGTATCTTTATGGAATGGTAGCATCTTTCATATCATGTATCTTTATTGAATGGTAGCATCTTTCATACCATGTATCTCTATGGAATGGTAGCATCTTTCATACCATGTATCTTTATTGAATGGTAGCATCTTTCATACCATGTATCTTTATTGAATGGTAGCATCTTTCATACCATGTATTTCTATGGAATGGTAGCGTCTTTCATACCATGTATCTTTATGGAATGGTAGCATCTTTCATACAATGTATCTTTATGGAATGGTAGCATCTTTCATACAATGTATCTGTATGGAATGGTAGCATCTTTCATACCATGTATCTCTGTGGAATGGTAGCGTCTTTCATACCATGTATCTTTATTGAATGGTAGCATCTTTCATACTATGTATCTCTAAGGAATGGTAGCGTCTTTCATACCATGTATTTCTATGGAATGGTAGCATCTTTCATACCATGTATCTCTGTGGAATGATAGCATCTTTCATACCATGTATCTCTATGGAATGGTAGTGTCTTTCATACCATGTATCTCTGTGGAATGGTAGCAACTTTCATACCATGTATCTTTATGGAATGGTAGCGTCTTTCATACCATGTATCTCTATGGAATGGTAGCTTCTTTCATATCATGTATCTCTATGGAATGGTAGCGCCTTTCATACCATGTATCTCTGTGGAATGGTAGCATCTTTCATACCATGTATCTTTATGGAACGGTAGAGTCTTTCATAGCATGTATCTCTATGGAATGGTAGCGCCTTTCATACCATGTATTTCTATGGAATGGTAGCGTCTTTCATACCATGTATCTCTATGGAATGGTAGCGCCTTTCATACCATGTATATTTATGGAATGGTAGCGTCTTTCATACCATGTATCTCTATGGAATGGTAGCGTCTTTCATATCATGTATCTCTATGGAATGGTAGGGCCTTTCATACCATGTATCTCTAAGGAATGGTAGCGTCTTTCATACCATGTATTTCTATGGAATGGTAGCGTCTTTCATACCATGTATCTCTATGGAATGGTAGCGTCTTTCATACCATGTATCTCTGTGGAATGGTAGCGTCTTTCATACCATGTATCTCTGTGGAATGGTAGCGTCTTTCATACCATGTATCTTTATGGAATGGTAGCGTCTTTCATACAATGTATCTCTGTGGAATGGTAGCGTCTTTCATACCATGTATCTCTGTGGAATGGTAGCGTCTTTCATACCATGTGTCTTTATGGAATGGTAGCGTCTTTCATACCATGTATCTCTATGGAATGGTAGCGTCTTTCATACCATGTATCTCTATGGAATGGTAGCGCCTTTCATACCATGTATTTCTATGGAATGGTAGCGTCTTTCATACCATGTATCTCTATGGAATGATAGCATCTTTCATACCATGTATCTCTGTGGAATGGTAGCGTCTTTCATACCATGTATCTCTATGGAATGATAGCATTTTTCATACCATGTATTTCAATGGAATGGTGGGGTCTTTCATACCATGTTTTTCTATGGAATGGTAGCGTCTTTCATACCATGTATCTTTATGAAATGGTAGCGTCTTTCATACCATGTATCTCTATGGAATGGTAGCGCCTTTCATACCATGTATTTCTATGGAATGGTAGCGTCTTTCATACCATGTATCTCTATGGAATGATAGCATTTTTCATACCATGTATTTCAATGGAATGGTGGGGTCTTTCATACCATGTTTTTCTATGGAATGGTAGCGTCTTTCATACCATGTATCTCTATGGAATGATAGCATCTTTCATACCATGTATCTCTGTGGAATGGTAGCATCTTTCATACCATGTATCTTTATGGAATGGTAGCGTCTTTCATACCATGTATCTCTATGGAATGGTAGCACCTTTCATACCATGTATTTCAATGGAATGGTAGCGTCTTTCATACCATGTATCTCTATGGAATGATAGCAACTTTCACACCATCTATCTCTATGGAATGGTAGCGTCTTTCATACCATGTATCTTTATGGAATGGTAGCGTCTTTCATACAATGTATTTCTATGGAATGATAGCATCTTTCATACCATGTATTTCTATGGAATGATAGCATCTTTCATACCATGTATCTCTGTGGAATGGTAGCGTCTTTCATACCATGTATCTTTATGGAATGGTAGCGTCTTTCATACAATGTATCTCTGTGGAATGGTAGCGTCTTTCATACCATGTATCTCTGTGGAATGGTAGCGTCTTTCATACCATGTGTCTTTATGGAATGGTAGCGTCTTTCATACAATGTATCTCTAAGGAATGGTAGCGTCTTTCATACCATGTATCTCTATGGAATGGTAGCGTCTTTCATACCATGTATCTCTGTGGAATGGTAGCGTCTTTCATATTATGTATGTTATATCTTTTTTTTTTCTTTTTCAAAAGTGAAATTCTTCCCTTTAAAATAAAATTAGAAGCCAATGAAAGAAAAGATGTAGATTTGATAAATAAGCTGTCCTATTTCAAGTTTTCAATGTAACTATAACTTTCCTGTGGAGGTCTTTACTTTATTCTTTTACTGTATAATCATCGTTAACCTTACAGCTGCTCTGTGGAAGGACAAGAGCCCAGAGCGGGGGGGGGGGGGGGGGGGGGTTGGGGGTGTACCACTTGGATCTATTTATCCCCATACAGGATCCTTGAATAATAATCCCTCAGAGAATCGACCCGAAATGAAGATCTTATAGGAGGTTCTTATGGAGAAATACTTAAAGCATAACAAATTTCATTAGTTCATTAGAATCTCTTTGGCAGTTTGTGGATAAAATGTCAAAGTTTTCAAAACATACAAACGACGAACGGACGCCAAACGGACATTTTCATCCTTTGTCTAGCTAAGCTTAGCTGAAAGAGGCCTTAGTATCTTACCAGAGCCATTGGTGATTATTACAAACACTGGATCATTCTTAGTCAGTGTAATGTACTACGTTTGATCGACCAAAATCCCAATCTGATTAAAACCAGATCTCTACATGCTCCCGATTTTGTTATGTCGCGACAAATCAAAATCGGGAGCATGTAGAGATCTGGTATTAATCAGATTGCCAAAATCCATAGTTCGTATTAAGATAGGTAAAAAGAAGGACTTTGGAGACTGGAGTGTGATCTGCAAATCACATGTCATGGTTGTATATTATGCTTCCTTCCATTCGTCCATTGTAAGTCCGTAGGATCACATATTGTATATATATAATCAAAGCTACAAACCGAAGAACACACAAAAACCAGGCAAAACATGTCACACTATCACGGATTAAAGGTGACAACTGATAATCCTATGACATCTGCCTGTCACTGATTCAGGATAATAGACAGATAGTGAAAATAGCACAAGTATATACATTTTGTATATCCTTCTGCCGTCATCAACATTTCTTAAAATGAGTCAACACTTATAACAAATATTTTCTAATCCTCTTCTTTTCTACAACCTATTCAAAATACAAGTAGAATGAAAATTATTGTCTAAAATCAAAGTGATTTTTTACAATAATTCGATTTTGCAAAGTCTTATGAAATATCCATAAATATCTGACATGATCGCTGCATTGACGGACAGTGTGATTGACAGGTAAAACTTTTTTAAAAAACTTATTAACAAGACATTATAGACTACAGTCACATACAGGATACACTGGCAATACACTAAAGGCTATAGTCTATATAGGGAGATGAACTTGAGGCTGTAGTATATACCAGAATATACACTGGAGGCTGTAGTCTATATGGGGAGATACACTGGAGACTATAATCTATATGGGGAGAAACACTGGAGGCTGTAACATATCTGGGGATCTACAATGGAGACTGTAGTCTATATGGGGAGATACAATGGAGACTTGTAGTCTATATGGGGAGATACAAATTACAATGGAGACTGTAGGCTATATGGGGAGAAACACTGGACACAGTAATCTGGGGAGATATACTGGAGACTGTAGTCTATATGGTGAGATACACTGGAGATTATAATCTATATGGGGAGATACACTGGAGGCTGTAACATATCTGGGGATCTACAATGGAGACTGTAGTCTATATGGGGAGATACAATGGAGACTTGTAGTCTATATGGGGAGATACAAATTACAATGGAGACTGTAGGCTATATGGGGAGAAACACTGGACACAGTAATCTGGGGAGATACACTGGAGACTGTAGTCTATATGGTGAGATACACTGGACACTGTAATCTATATGGGGAGATACACTGGAGAATGTAATCTATATGGGGAGATACACTGGAGAATGTAATCTATATGGGGAGATACATTGGAAACTGCAGTTGCTATAATATAAGAGGAATCTCTGGAGTCTGATAAAATTTGGGAGATGCACTGAAGAATGCACCTTTTACAGGGAGATAAAAGGAAGACTACAGTCTATATATAGACTACAGTCTATACTGGTTAGTAAATGTAGATAGAAGATACAAAGAAGATTAAAATTCATAAAGGGAGTTACAATGGAGACAACAGTCTACATAGGGAGAAACAGACAAAAGCATATAAAGGATGCACACAAGCACGTACATGTGCATCACTATATACCCCCAACATTTTATGGCAGGGGTATAATGATTCAATGATTGATGTGTTTTTTCAAGCAAAATGACATTGACCATGTTGACAATGTGAAATTCAATCAGAAAATATGAACAATATAGACAAACATATCCCACTCATCCTGCTATAAAGCGTCTTAGTAGAAGCAGGATATTAAAACAATATCCTGTAAGTGAAATAATACAACATAATATTTCGTTCTTCTCGACCAATCAGATTGCAAAAAATTTGCTAGAGGCGAGATAAATAGGGATAAACACTGGAGATATTATATATAGGGAGATACACTGGAGATATTATATATAGGGAGATACACGGTAGACAACAATATGTATAGGAAGATACACTGGAGACATTATACATGTATATAGGGAAATACACGGTAGACAACAGTATATATAGGGAGATACACTGGAGATATTTTATATAGGGAGATACACTGTAGACAACAGTATATAAAGGAAGATACACTGGAGACATTATATATAGGGAGATACACAGTTGACAACAGTATATATAGGAAGATATACACAGGAGACATTACATATAGGGAGATACACTGGAGACAACAGTATATATAGGGATATACACTGGAGACTACAGTATATATAGGGATATACACTGGAGTTTAGTAAAGCCTCCCAGTTTGATATATTTCTAGTGTCATTTTGCGCAAAGATAACGGAGAAGACATTTTCATAGTACTGTAGTGTATTAGCTTCCTTTAATCAATTCTAAAAAACAGAATCAATAATCAGGGACTGGGATATCTTAAAGACAATATATTGTATATTCATAATAAAGATTGTTTATCATCTTACCTTCCTCCGCGAGGTCTTTGTTTATCACTAATTTCCCATGACGCAAGTAATTCAAAACAGGTCCAAAATATGTTGGATCTCTATCAATCAGGTATGCACCATTGTCATCCTGTAAAACAGAGAATCATAGACTGCATGTAGTAAAACATACAGTACTTAAAGATACACACAAGATGCAAAATTGGATATTACGGTAGTAACTTCTTATTTGCTCCTTGAAACATTTAGCAGACTTGTTAATGTAGCAATTACATACATGTATATACTGTATGTGAAGGTTAATATTTGAAAGGTCCATTAGATAGAGGTTAAATTAAACTCTTGTACACATTCAGGGAATTTTCAAGGCCATCTTGGAAGACTATTATACATGTAGGCATTATTCCCAAAGCAAATAATGATTACATTTCCATAGGAAAAAATTGACAAAACTGTCCTGTTTGGAACTAGCATTAAATTGGGAGTCATGAGGCTTTGAAATTAACTTTTACTGCTACAAGCTAAAATAAGCTCGTGGAAGAAATTTTAGCTAAAATCCAAAACCTACAGGTTAAATTCAAAATAAAGAAAAAAGTACCCTACTTCAGAATCTTTGATATTTTACGATGAATATTTAACTATGATATCTATTCAAAACATGTAAATTGTTACAATAATCATGAAAATACATCAAAATTATAAACAGACTGTCAGTCTAAAAAATTGTATATGACAGATTAGTACCATTAATAGATCATACCGGTAATCACTGGTTTCAGAAATAACAGTACATTGAAAAGTTTTACACATTGAATGACTGTACTGGTATACAATGTAGATTACTTTAATAACACCGATAAGATCTAAATATTATTAAATTTGAGACAACCAAAAAGTATTTGAAAAGTAAGTTTAGATCATATAGCTAAATAAAATTTTCTACTCGCATTTTTTTTCCAGTATTTATTTTTTGACTCGCAGTATCCAAAACCCACACGCATTTCGCGAGTATTTGATTTCCTCTTCATTATGAAGTCGGGGTTCTCTGAACCAGTTAGATTTGTTTGCTGTTGAAAGGAAGATATTGAAACATGAGGTATTCTATCTATTTGAACATGTTGAATTTTACAGTAATTTGTTTATTTCTGTAATAATGGTCGAACACACAAACGAATTTATTGAATGCTTTGTTTCAATCTCTTTTCTTCAGTCAGGGGTATAACTCATTTCAGTGATAAAATTTTATAACCAAAATCAGTTACTTTTCTTTCTATGAAAATCAGTAATGTTAAAGTAGGTCATGAAAAATAACTGATTTCTGCATATAAAAATTCCTATGGGAATTGCTTCATATTTATTCATTGGGTAAAGGATTATTTTACAAAATTTAAGGTATTGATGTATTAAGATGATACTGAACACTTGATTATCAGCAGGAAAAATCTGGATTAGAAGATTTAAGCAATACCAAAAAAATATAACCAAAAATGGTTATTTAAAAGTAACTTCTTTCAGTTATATTTATTTTTGACCCAGATTTTGCACAAAGATGATTTTATCCAGCTGTGACCTTAATTTATTTTTAAAGAGGCACCAATGTTGTATCTGATGAAGTCAAACTTTTCTGTACGCATTGGATGATATAATCGTATTTGACCTTGGAAAGTTTTGTAACCTGAACCAGTTATATTCTGGGTGATTCTATAAATATCTTGCAAGAAAAATAACTGATTTCAGTGACGAAAAATATAACTGAAATGAGTTATACCCCTGACTGTTCTTAGCACTTTTATTTTCTTCACATGCATAATCTTGCATGTATGCATGAAAACAAGGCTACTATATACTATCTCTTTATTATATGCTGCATTTTTCAAAGAATATATTGATTTCTGATTTGAATCAATAATGGATCTCTTTAACAGTTCTGATTATTTTACAATAATCTATTCAAAAATGCCTTCCGGCCAAGTCACTAATCACGACCACACCCAGAATAGAATCCGATTCACAGGATCGAGAGTTGAACCCCATATCTTCAGCCATCAATTTAGTTATCTCAAAAACATGAAGATCTAATAATTACGTCAACATTATTACACAGATTATGTCAGATATGAATATATAATTATACCTTGTCTGTATTCAAATCTGGTTCTTCCTGAATTAGCCTATATAGAAATGACTTTGGATCCCGACAAAGAGTTGTACGTGTCGTCATAAAAATTGTTCCTCCGACATTTAGTTTCACCCATTGGCTTTTGGTGCCTCCTTTACTAGATGTGTCTTTACACATTGAGCTCTCTGGTTTAGGGGCTTCAGATTTTGCTTCTGAAGCCATTTCACATGAGTCTTACTTAAAAACCAGATATTATTCCTGTGCAGTTCCTTAAGAACTGCTAAAACAAGGGCGAAAGCCCGTAACACACATCGGATCTCAAACAAACCAACGCATATTAGCAAGGTTCTCCGTTCTTCTTTGATTTGTAAAAATAATGTTGTCAATGTTGTTTAGAAGCTTTCACCTGGCAAACGTTTCGAAGACGTGCTTGACCTTCGTTTTGTCGAAATAGAAGGAAGATGCGGCTCTACCGACTGCTTTACTCTGCCTCTAGAGTGACAAAGCCCTCTACTAACTGGGCAGATTTTCAAAAAAATCTCCCAGAGGCTGTGTCAAAAGAATTTAAAGAATTCATTGCAAGCAGTCAAGCCATTGCAACATCGTAAGTCGTAGTTCCTTTAGTCCGAATGAACTCATTCATTCTAATCCACCTTTCAGCCTTTATCGCTACTAAATTAAAAGCCAAATCAATTCATAGTGAGCAGAGCTCGCTGCAGAGGTCCTTCGGGGCTTTGCGAGAGAAGCTCGCCCTTATGGTAACGCGTATACACATACATGTACCTTATTGAGAAAATATGCTGAATCAAAGAATGAGAATGTGGCCTTTAATTGTTCAGTTTAGGGGACCGGGACTATATAGGTAAAAAATCAACTATTTTAATGGTGAAAAAATCCTACCTTAGTCCCGTTCCTATATCCAACTGTCTTGCGTCGCAGACCCTCCGGAAAGAGGGAGGGCTTTGATATAATAGGGAAAATTGGGGTTGTACAATGTAACTAAATGTAAAAATGTCGCCATTTTGTTTTGAATTTGACCGTTACTTCATGCGGAAATCTTGACGTCACAATGCGATTTTCGTACGGGAAAAAATGATACTGAATTTCAACAATTACTTTTACAAATGTACGTACGTCATACAACCGTCATTTTGTACGGGAAATCAGTGAATCAACTACAAAGATGAGAATGCAAGGGGAAAATGTACGAAGCCAAGCGGCGTTTGAGGATATTTAATGGGGGTTTTGGGACAGTAGCCCCCGATAAAAGTGAGTTAACATAGCAATTTATTGTTCCTTTAGTTACAAAAAAGAAATATATATATCTTAAAAACGTTCATGTATTTCATTTATTTCGTCCTTAATAGCCGTGGTATCCTAAAGACATTCAAGAGCAATTTTAAAGAGTAAAAATAATGATTGTAATCAACAGTACAGATGAAAAACGCAACACTATTAAAACAGTAAAAAATACTTTATTCTCTGGAAAATCCTGGTTGAAAATTTCGTCTTAAAATTGTCTTTTTTTAGCTATATAGCCCCGGTCCCCTAAACTGAACAAAGGCTGAGAAGGTTTGTTCGATATGCAAAAAGTAATTTATTTTCAGCTAGCCTAAACATTATTCTTACAAAATTAAAATGAATTATAAGGAACCATATTTTACATGTTTTAAGCCCCCTCCCCTTAAAATGTTCATCTGCTGGTCTAGATCAAATGCTTCCATGATTCCACTCGCCTTATACCACCTTTTTTGGCAATCATCAAACAGAATGTTTTGTAAGATAAGATAAACCGTCATAGTCTATAATGCAAGAAAATAAAAAAGAAAGCTTTTTTTTTTACATTTGTTTTTTATAAAATCATATTTATTTTCTCTCCGCTCGCACAAAAAGGCTTTGCCTTGATTCATATTATTCCTTCTCCTTGTGTAAACGTCATGGAGTGTGACTCAACGGGTGAAATGATGATCTGGGAGGGATCATCAGGTCAAAGTGGGGCTTGCCCCACCATAAACAGGTTGGAGAAAAGTTTAATCTCGTTTGAGGTTCATGCACATGTCTATTAGCTATGCTGCTGTTTACTATTTCGTTCCCACTGCGAGCGTAATAGTAAACAGCATCATAGCTAAAAGACGCGTGCATGAATCTCAAACGAGATTAGGGAAAACTTCAAATGCTTGTGTTTCTTGTTACACTGTATATATTGCTGACTCAAAATAAATAATATGAATCAAGGCAAAGCCTTTTTGTGCGAGCTGAGAGAAAATAAATATGATTATATAAAATAATAAAAAAAGATCTTTCTTTTTCATTTTCTTGTATTATAGACTATGATGGTTTATCTTATCTTACAAAACTTTCTGTTTGATGATTGCCAAAAAAGGTAGTATAAGGCGAGTGGAAACACGGAAGCATTTGTAAAATTTATCGAGACCAGCAGACGAACATTTTAAGGGGGGAGGCTTTAAATATGGTTCTTTATAATTCATTTTAATTTTGTAAGAATAATGTTTAGGCTAGCTGAAAATAAATTACTTTTTGCATATCAAACAAAAGAAAAAAAAACATATTCCGACTTCTGACAGTAGGAAACCGTCCGAGACGAGAAAAGCAATCAGAACGAAATGTCTCGTTTAAAAACGGAAATGTCGGATATCCTAAAAAAGATTCAGTGGTTACGCCGTCTTGTTGATGCTTTATCGTTACCTGATTTACGAAAAATGTTTTCAATAAATTTAACTTCTTAACAAAAATTGAGTATAACATATATGTCTACTTGGAGTCGAAAAAAAAGATTAAATGGCAATATCAAGCATCTCCGCAGCAGCTCTGTCTGCAAAGGGACGAAAGTTTTTGAAGGCATAGTAGTACATTCTCATTCTTTGATTCAGCATATTTTCTCAATAAGGTATGTTTATACGCATTACCATAAGGGCGAGCTTCTCTCGCAAAGCCCCGAAGGGCCTTTGCAGCGAGTGGAGAGCTCCGCTCGCTATTACTTGACTTGACTTGGAGCTATTATAGCTTTATTTGGCTATAATAGCTCAGTGTGTGAAATTGACTTTTAAAGTCTTATAGACATTCGGGTTGCCAGAGGTTTAGGCCCTTTCCTTGTTCGGACCCCAGAGGTTTCGGCCTATTTCTTTTTCGGCCTCTGAGGGTTCGGCCCTGCAAGGAAAAAATTGAAGAAGCACTGACCCCGACGGGACATAAAATTGGATGAAAGGTATATCCATTTTAAATAAGAGTCCCCTTCGGCGTTGCTGGTAGGGGACTAAAAATGTACAAGACTCAAGAGGGCTGTATAAAGTTTGAATTAAGTATTCTGCTTCATTTTGGTCTGAATTAGGACTATACATTATCACAAAAATTCACAATGCATAATGCGTAAAACTTGACATTTTCTAAAGAAATATATTTAACTTTCTAAATATTAAAAACAAATGTCTAAATATTACAGAAACGAATTTCTAAATATTACAGAAACAAATTTCTAAATATTACAGAAACAAATTTCTAAATATTACAGAAATGAGGGGGTGGATAGGGTGAAAGGGAGGGGCGAGGAAGGGGGTGGGAGGGGGAAGGAAAGGGTAAAAGGGAGGGAGGAAGGAAGGGAAGGGGGTGGGAGGGGGAGAGAGGCACCCCCTGTCCAACCCCTCTCCCGAAACAAATTTCTGAATACATGTATTTAACAGAAACAAATTTCTAAATATTTAACACAAAAAATTCTAGATATTTTTAATAGAACTTTTACAAAAAAGAAATTTTAGATAATGAAAACGAATTTCTTAGGTATGAATTTATAAATATGGAAACAGTAAAAACGAATTTTGAAATGGTAGAAACCGATTTCTAAATGTTTCAGAAAAAAAACAAATTTCTAAGTCTAAGATATGATTGTCTAAGTTATCTAAGTCTTAAGTATGAATGTTTTAAGTCTTAGATACAAATTTATAAATCCTGAAAACGAATTTCGAAATAGTTAAACGAATTTCTAAATCAATGATTCATGGTACATGTACTTATAAAAGAATTGAATTTAGAAAAATCAACATGCCAATTAATACATCCATGGCATCTTATATCTCTGCAACCAATTGCTCGCTGCTTATTGTTTTAAAAGAGACATTTCAAAATTTAATAAATAATTGCAATTCTCTTCATATAACTTTATTTGTCTTTTTACTGACAAAGATGCTGACTGGGGCTTTCGTGTTTCACAAACACATGTTTTTATACCCCCCGCAAACAAAGTTTGGGGGGTATATAGGAAACACCCTGTCTGTCTGTCTGTCTGTCCATCCATCCGATTAAGAAGTTCTTAAAGCAGATAATTCTTTAAGTATAAGTGATAGGGCTTTCATATTTCATACATGCATTCACCATAATAAGTACTACATTTTGATACCAAGACATTTGACCTAGTGACCTTGACCTTGAACTTTGACCTTCTTTTGGCTATGATTTTAACATATAGATTCCTATGTCATACATGAATCCGTGTAGAGAAAAACGTCCCTCGGGGTGTATAATTCGTCACTTTAGAGCAGTTCTAGTTTATCTTTTAAATAATAAATATTTTATGTTAGTTAATGCGTGCAGCCATTACTAATTTTATAGAAATATGTAGATTTTGCAGCAATTTTGCGAAATGTTGCTGATTTTGGTGTTTTCAGGGGGCTAAAAGCTTATGATAAATGTATTGTTTTCAATATATGGATTCATTATTCAGTAGAAAACATATCAAAGTATCAATTACAAATAAATATTTCATGGAGTACAGTTTTTAAAAATAGGGCCAATATCGGGCTTCTTGGCCTTACCCCTTTACTGTGTCCAGAAAATTGAATTTTGCAAGTCATCAAGGTGTATAACTCCTCCAAATATAGGTCAACCATAACCAAACTCTAACTTGCTCTGTAGTTATCCGAGACCAAGCTGTGTAGTGTATCAAATTTCATCTAAATATCTGTATCCATTGCAGAAAAAAGTCAGAAAACTGAATTTTGCCAGTCATCAAAGGGAGTAACTCCTCAAAATATAGGTCA
Organism: Pinctada fucata; assembly: GCA_028142955.1. Taxonomy (NCBI): domain Eukaryota; kingdom Metazoa; phylum Mollusca; class Bivalvia; order Pterioida; family Pteriidae; genus Pinctada; species Pinctada fucata. The sequence continues at coordinate 83,061,175 of AP027103.1, read as the reverse complement.
ACGATGACCATACTCAAACTTGCACTGTAACTAATCAAGACCACACTGTGTATCAAATTTTATCTTAATGTATCCATCCGTTGCAGAAAAAAGTCTGGAAAACTGAATTTTGTAAGTCATCAAGCAGTCTTTCTGAAAACTTAACTCACTAGCCCAACACCCAAGGCTACCAAAGTTTTTGCTGGGCTAGTAGGTTTTGTTTAAGAAACCATACGAAAAACTATTAAAATCCATCTTTGGGCTAGTTGCTGAACATTTTCTTCAGAGAAAGACTGGTCATCAAGGGGCCTAACTCCTTCAAAAGTACGTCAAACATGACCAAACTCAAACTTGCTCTGTAGCTATCCAAGACCAAGCTTTGTATCAAATTTCGTCTGAATATCTCTATCCCTTGTAGAAAAAAGTCCTGATGATTGAATTAGCAAGTCATCAAGGGCATAACTCCTCTGAATATAGGTCACCCATGACCAAAGTTGAACTTGCACTGTAACTGACCTAGACCAAGCTGTGTATCAAATTTCATCTCATCTATCCATTTCAGAAAAAAAACTGGAAGACTGACAGAAAGACTAAATGACAGATGGATGCAGACAGACTGAGAGGAAACTAAGAGTCCCCTCCGGCTTTGCCGGTAGGGGGCTAACGAAGGACTGAGTGACTGACAGACAGACCAAGCAAAAACTTAAGAATTCTCTCCAGCTTTGCAAAAGCTTCTCAGTACAATAGAATAATTTTATAAAAGGTGATTTGTTACATATTGGGATATCATACTCTTTGCATAAAAATCCCTTTACTCAAGCAAAGTGCAGTGAAGTTCCCAATTGGAGTGCCTTGAGCCATGATCCCAAAAGACAGAAAAAGCCCTTTTGACATATGATTTTTCAGATTTTACAGATTTAAACCCATTTTATGTGAAAAGGTGTGGATCTCTATCATGCCAACTAGGATCATCAGTGTTTTACAACCCACACCTCTTTCCTGTTCCTACTGATTTATACATGTATAACTTAACATACCATTTGCTTTTTTCAGGGTAAGCTCAAAGTCAGAAACAAAGCCTCCAATTGACTTTGATTTTTACAGACAACGGCTATCAGATCCAAAGTTTGTAGACATGTTAGAAAAACAGGTAGGCTTCTTCAAATTACTGCACTATGTACAAATGTACTAGTATTTCATGATATACATAAGAGTTCTTTCAGAGTTGAAAGATGATTTTGCAAGATAACCTAGTGCAATCTTAGTTTCATCCTATACCAATTTCATTCATAGGTTCTTCACGCTTATGGAAAGAAAAGCTCTGATAAATACTACTAAATTGATGCAAATAACGATTTCTTTAATGTAGAACAAAAATTAGACAAAATTCATTTGTATACGCCCGTCATTTGACGGGTCGTATTATGGTATGGCGAAGTCCATCCTTCTGTCCGTCCGCCTATGGAACGCAATAACTTGAATATGTGTCAACGGATTTTCACAAAATTCATACATTATGATTGGACTGTGGAGAGGAAGCCGCCTTTCGATTTTCAGGTTCATCTGATATGTCGTTACAGAGTTATGGGACTTAGATTTTTGAAATACAGTGAAAATATACTAAAATAGTTAAAAATTATTTAAAAATCTATTTCTGGTCGAAATATTTTGAAATTTTGTATACTTCAAGTAAAAAGGATGTTCTTTGACATATGTAACGGGTTTTTAATTTTTTTATCGCATAACCGAGATATTGTGTGTAATGGGAAGGGGGGTGGGTTATATGCACATACATGTTAAGCTAAGGGCAAAATATAGGCGCATGGAACGCAATAACTTGAATATGCGTCAACGGATTTTCACAAAATTCATACATTATGATTTGACTGTGGAGAGGAAGCCGCCTTTCGATTTTCAGGTTCATCCGATTTGTCATTACAGAGTTATGGAACTTAGATTTTTAAGATACAGTGAAAATATACTAGAATAGTTACAAATTATTTAAAAATCTATTTCTGGTCGAAATGTTTTGAAATTTTGTATACTTCAAGTAAAAAGGATGTTCTTTGACTTATGTAACGGGTTTTTAGCTCACCTCGACGAAGTTGAGTGAGCTTATGCTATACCCCCGCGCTTCCGCGTCCGCGTCCGGTTAAGAAGTTTGGGGTAGCTCAGTACTTAGCAAAGTACTGATGCTACAGTAACCAAACTTGCACAAGTAATTCATCTTTGGATGCTGAGGTGAACCCATGCATCAGATGCTGCATCTGACCTACATTTTCCGCTTGAGTGACTTGGTTAAGAAGTTTGGGGTAGCTCAGAGTGGCTTGGTTAAGAAGTTTGGGGTAGCTCAGTATCTGACAAAGTACTGATGCTACAGTAATCAAACTTGCACAAGTGATTCATCATGGGATGCCGAGATGGACCCATGCATCAGATACAGCATCTGACCTACTTTTTCCACTTGAGTGATTTTACTTTTAAAAGCCAATATTGAGCAAAGTATAAGTGATACATGTACCAAACTTGTTTATTGGATGTATCTTTGATCAAACTTTCAAAAAATGACCTTGACCTACTTTTTCCGCTTGAGTGATTTTGCCTTTAAAAGCCAATATTGAGCAAAGTATAAGTGCTACATGTACCAAACTTGTTTATTGGATGTTTCTTTGATCAAAACTTTCATAAAATGACCTTGACCTACTTTTTCCTCTTGAGTGATTTTGCCTTTAAAAGCCTATATTGAGCAAAGTGTAAGTGCTACATGTACCAAACTTGCATATCTATGTATCTTTGATCAAAACTTTCATAAAATGACCTTGACCTAATTTTTCCGCTTAAGTGATTCTGCCTTTAAAAGCCAATATTGAGCATATTATAAGTGCTACATGTACCAAACTTGTTTATTGGATGTTTCTTTGATCAAACTTTCATAAAATGACCTTGACCTACTTTTTCCGCTTGAGTGATTTTGCCTCTAATAACCAATATTGAGCAAAGTATAAGTGCTACATATACCAAACTTGCATATTGGATGTATCTTTGATCAAACTTTCATAAAATGACCTTGACCTACTTTTTCCACTTGAATGATTTTGTCTTTAAAAGCCAATATACATGTACTTAGAAATATGTTTGAATTGAATTTTGCTGCTACGAGATGAGCTTGGTAATCTGTGATTACCGATGTTTAATTTATTTGTCGCATAACCGAGATATTGTGTGTAATGGGAAGGGGGGTGGGTTATATGCACATACATGTAAAGCTAAGGGCAAAATATAGATGCATGGAACGCAATAACTTGAATATGCGTCAACAGATTTTCATGGTATTTGTATATTGTGATCAGACTTTGAAGAGGAAGCCGCCCTTCCATTTTCAGGTTCATCAAATTTGTCATTATGGAGTTAAGGGACTTAGATATTTTGGTGTTGTGAAAAAAATCCCAACGGGCGTATCTTGCTGCGTGAGCGTAGGCTTTATTTCCCAGAAGAGAATTGGAATCATCTACCTCTGGACACTGTCATGAGTGAATCGGTTGATTCATTCAAGGCAGCTGTCTCCACCCTCAGTCATTAATTCACTAACCTGTTGTGAATAGTTTTAACCTTTTAAGATTTTAAATTTATTCACATCCAGCCGGTGCAACCCAAGTGATATATCTTCAATGTGTTGAAGGCGATCACTGTAGAAGTAGAAGTAGAAGGCCATTTCCTATTCTAAGTTATCCCATGTTGTTGTCAAGCTCTCCTTTAAAAAAGTATATGTAATTGAAATTTCTCGGTTTGAGAAGAGTTTTTCTCAATTCTGCATTATTTGCATGTCTGCATCCGTGAACATACTACTTAAACAAGAACTAATTCTTATGATTAAGTGAGATCTATTTAATGGTATCAATTTCATTTATAAAAGGTTTTCAAGGTAAAGTAAGCAGAATAGTGTTTTTCTAGCTTTAGAAGCAAGTTACATTGACAGTAAGCATAATCTTATTTGTGATTTCAGTGTCATCAGATTATCGTTAGAGTTAAGTATTAGTAGTTTCTTTTATTTAGATTCTGTAACCTTTCTTTACTGCTGTTTCAGTATAATGACGTACAAGTTCCTTACCCAGAGGATACAGAGGGAATTGAACAGAAAATATCGGCAGCCTGGGACGCAGAGGTAGGGTCTGAATAAAAACATTGATAACATGATGTGATTGATATTCTTTGTAATTATCTTCTATCTGTTAAAATTCCTTACCAGTTTTATTGTGTCGCCTGCGAAGCATAGCGACACTTAGGGATCACTTTGTCCGTTGTCCGTCTGTCCGTCTGTCCGTCCGTCCGTCCGTCTGTCAGTCTGTCTGTCTGTCACACTTTGGGTGTCACAGCCCATAACTTTTGATTGGTAAGTGATAGGGCTTTGATATTTCACATTTGTATTCCTTGTGACAAGACCTTCCTACACATACCATAATTTTTGACCTAGTGACCTTGACCTACATATTTGACCTACTTTTCAAAAAAATTAAGAATGGATATATCTTTTGATTGGTAGGTGATAGGGCTTTGATATTTCACATGTGCAATCCTTGTGGCAAGACATTTCAACGCATACCATAATTTTTGACCTTGTGACCTTGACCTAGATATTTGACCTACTTTTGAAAAAAAGATAAGATTCGCTATATCTTTTGATTGGTAAGTGGTAGGGCTTTGATATTTCACATGTGTATTCCTTGTGACAAGACCTTCCTACACATACCATAATTTTTGACCTAGTGACCTTGACCTACATATTTGACCTACTTTTCAAAAAAATTAAGAATAGATATATCTTTTGATTGGTAAGTGATTGGGCTTTGATATTTCACATGAGTATTCCTTGTGACAAGACCTTTCTACACAGACCATAAAATTTGACCTTTTGACCTTGATCTAAATATTTGACCTACTTTTCAAGAAAAGTAATATTGGCTATATCTTTTGATTGGTAGGTGATAGGACTTTGATATTACACATGTATTTTCCTTGTAACAATGCCATTCTACACATACCATAATTTTTTTACCTTTTGACCTTGACCTACATATTTGACCTACTTTTCAAAAAAAAAAAAGAAAGAATGGATATATCTTTTGATTGGTAAGTGATAGGGCTTTGGTATTTCACATATGTATTCCTTGTGACAAGACCTTTCTACACAGACCATAAAATTTTACCTTTTGACCTCGACCTAGCTATTTGACCTTCTTTTTTAAGGTTGTATATATCTTTTAATTGGTAGGTGATAGGTCTTTAATATTTCTTATGATGAGACCTTTTTGTTACCAATTTTTACGTAGTGACCTTGACCTAGATGATTGACACTCTTTTCTGAAATTTTGAGGATGACCATATCTTTTAATTTGTAATTAAGAGGTCTGATATTTCAAATGAATTTCATATGACAAGACTTTTCTACTGATACCAATAATTTTGATCCACTTCGCAGGCGACACAAGCATTCCTTGGATTGCTATTTTTTGTCTATTCCTTACCGGTAATCTTTGTCACCCCTGTAGATTAGGGCTGTCACGATACGCTAAGCTCATGATACGATACGTATCACGATATAGACTCACGATACGATTCGTATCACGATACATCATTTTTAATGTAGATATAAAGGCATTTCTTTAATTCGTCAGATATTTTTTGATAAAACAAGTTTAACAGCAACAAATTCAAATCATTCAGAACTTCAATGATTTGAGAATTATTGTATTGACTAGAAAACAGGAGCGTCTTTAATAGTTATCTTTGACGACTCAGCGTCGAGCATCGCAATGTTGATTTATTAAAGATAAAACTTAATTCCGAAAACGAACCGTAAATCAACGATACGGCCTCTTCTCGTATCATGTATTGAACTGTCGCCAAGAACCGCGGTGAATCGAGAACTGCTGTGAATCGTGACAGCCCTACTGTCGATGAAGGAGAATCCAAGAAGACTTTGTAAAAGCCATTAAATAGAAGTGCTGAAGCAGTTAAGGTCATGATGATGGCTACCAATTTATTTGTCGGTTCTTTAATCTTGGTCACATAAAATATTCTCCATTTTTCAGAAAGAGTATGCAGAGAAGCTATATTCATTTGCTGATGGCTACCAATTTATAAATGAGAAAATGGTAATGTATTTACTTTCTGTTCTCAAGCATATACACATATATGTATTACCAAGGCTCTTGATTGATCAGATTTGGGGACGAAACTTTGAATTTCACTGAAAAAAATGCAGTATATCATCTTATTACCGGTACTTCAAATAGATTCTATGCAAATTCTGATTTTAGTTCTTGAAATGTTATAGTGATTTATAACTTTGCAGTAGTATCATTCATCCATTGATCAACATTTTAGTTCACTTCTTTGGCATAGAGACTCAAACCCACATGTAAGAATCAAGTGATCCATGAACAAAATATGCCCTGAAAAAGTCAAAATTTCAAAATGGGAAATCTGACGAAATTTTTCAGTAGAAATATCAACTAACTTGATGCATATCTGAATCTAATGTACGGTTGAATAAATTATCAATAACAATACAGATATTTGGGTTAAAAATGTGCGTTTTTAGCTCACCTCGATGAAGTAGAGGGGTCTTCTGCTATTGCCCGGTCGTCGGCGTCGTCTGCACTATAGTTTAAGCAAAACCAGACAGGTCCATTCCCGCCAATCTTTAAGTCCTACATCAACCAAACTTGAATGGATGATGCATCTGGGGATGCTTACAACAATGCATGGTACGGAGGCTGCATCTGACCTACATTTCATGCTTGAGTGAGCAGGTTAGGTAAAATGGGAACAATGTTGCCGTTTCTATTATGACGTCATAATTGATTTAGAGCTTTCCGATGGCGTTCTTTTGGATACTGTTCTGGACCCCCTTAAAAGTGATTAAATAGTTAAAAGTTGCACATTTCTTGTTATACAACAGAACAATCTCTTCTGAGTGGATTCAGATGAAATATACAACATACACGAATGAAATAAACGATATAAAGATGTCTACTTCTACACATTTTGTATTTCGCACCTGAAGCTTACAATGTGTATGTTTAGTAAAAAATAAAACGGTTTTCAGTTTACGGATTGCATACATTACCGATTACATTGACATACTGGTTTCGAAGTTTTTTTTCTTTTTAGCTCACCTGAGTGAAGCTCAAGTGAGCTATTGTCATAGCGCGCCGTCCGTCGTCGTCGTCCGTCTGGCGTAAACTTTTAACATTTTCGACATCTCCTCTGCAACCGCTGCAAGAATTTCATGAAACTTAATAGGAAGGAAGTACTCAAGGTCCTCTACCAAGTTTGTGTTTTTCGTGCCGATCGGTCAACAAATATGGCCACCGAGGGCTCTGATTGGCTAACACATTTTCGACATCTCCTCTGCAACCGCTGCACAGAATTTCATGAAACTTTACAGGAAGGAAGTACTCAAGGTCCTCTACCAAGTTTGTGTTTTTCGTGCCGATCGGTCAACAAATATGGCCGCCGAGGGCTCTGATTGGCTGACACATTTTCGACATCTCCTCTGCAACGGCTGCACAGAATTTCATGAAACTTTACAGGAAGGAAGTACTCAAGGTCCTCTACGAAGTTTGTGTTTTTCGTGCTGATCGGTCAACAAATATGGCCGCCGAGGGCTCTGATTGGCCGACACATTTTCGACATCTCCTCTGCAACCGTTGCACAGAATTTCATGAAACTTTACAGGAAGGAAGTACTCAAGGTTCTTTACCAAGTTTGTGTTTTTCTTGCCGATTGGTCAACAAATATGGCCGCCGAGGGCTCTGATTGGCTGATACATTTTCGACATCTCCTCTGCAACCGCTGCTCAGAATTTCATGAAACTTTACAGGAAGGAAGTACTCAAGGTTCTCTACCAAGTTTGTGTTTTTCGTGCCGATCGGTCAACAAATATGGCTGCCGAGGGCTCTGATTGGCTGACACATTTTTGACATCTCCTCTGCAACCGCTGCACAGAATTTCATGAAACTTTACAGGAAGGAACTACTCAAGGTCCTCTACCAAGTTTGTGTTTTTCGTGCCGATCGGTCAACAAATATGGCCGCCGAGGGCTCTGATTGGCCGACACATTTTCGACATCTCCTCTGCAACTGTTGCACAGAATTTCATGAAACTTTACAGGAAGGAAGTATTCAAGATCCTCCAACACTTTTGTGTTTTTTCGTGCTTATTGGTCAACAAATATGGCCGATAAGGGCTCTGATTGGCTGAGACATTTTCGTCATCTCCTCTGCAACCGCTGCTCAGAATTTCATGAAACTTTACAGGAAAGAACTACTCAAGGTCCTCTACCAAGTTTGTGTTTTTCGTGCCGATCGGTCAACAAATATGGCCGCCAAGGGCTCTGATTGGCTGACACATTTTCGACATCTCCTCTGCAACCATTGCACAGAATTTCACGAAACCTTGCAGCAAGCTAAGTACTCAAGGTCCTCTGCCAAGTTTGTGTTTTTCTTGTCGATAGGTCAACAAATATGGCTGTCAAGGGCTTTGATCTGTAGAAGTATTTTTGTGACTTTTAACCCTTTGTCTGCAACTCAGGTGAGCGATGTGGCCCCCTTGGGCCTCTTGTTAATTTTTAAAATAAAAGGGGATCAAATCTTAAAACACTTTAAATTTTTGTTTTAAAAAAAAGCATTTTTTTGTATATTTTCGTTCGCTATTTGACGTTTGCAGACATTGTTACCCCCTACCTATTCAAGCCGTTATTATTAAATCTTACATCTTTTATTTTTTTTAATAAAATACTAATGAGAAATCTTCTAATACTTCATATTTCTATCCTGAACAACATTGGACAGCGCATGAGAAATAATCTAATGATTTCAGGGCTGAATCAAGCCCTTATTCTTACAGCTCCTTATAAGAATGAAGTAAAGTCCTCCGTTGGGAAGTTTATATAATAAATAACAATAAACACACAATGTCCACAAATTTTTGGCCTCTTGGCATCCACATTACATCCTTAACTGTTGGTAAACAAAGCCCAGCGTAATAGATTTATGTTACCATGAACAGATTTTGACAAATAAATTACTTATTTCTACTAAGTTGGTGATCTAGTAGTTTGAACATGTTGTCATCAAAGATTTTAGTGTACAGAATAATCTACAATATAATTTAACATACTTTATGATATCTCTTTTATAGATTGAGCAGTTGACAATGTTGCCACGCTATGAGGATATGACCCAGGAAATGCTGTATTACTACTTCCCTGAGTCTATGAATCGTAAATCAGAATATCCCCATACGGTTAAAGTCAACAAGCTTCAGAATGACCCTGGTCTCAAACAGTTTATGACGTTCAAGTCCTGGAACATCACAAAGAAAGTACCGCCCCCTGTCGGTGAAGGAGAATCCAAGTAGACTTTGTAGAAAGCGTTAAGTAGTGCTGAAGCAGTTACGGTCATGATAATGACAACAGACATTGCCTCTATGATTTATTATTCTGTTGATGTGAATAAGATACTAGTAAATGATGAAAAAAAAAATCTATTATATCAATGAATTTATCATTAGACTTATTAGTAGCTCACTGCTAATGCGGCAGCCACTGAGGAATCACCTTTTCCATCTGTACATCAGTCTGTCAGTATTTCAATTGAAACGTAGTACATGTGAATGGATTGTTTTAAAATGTATATGTTCAGCTTTCTTATATATGGTTTCACTTTAATGTAAGGATAATACCTCAAAGGTCATACCTTGGACAACAAGTATAGAAATTTACATGTATCAACAATTCCTCGTACCATGAATTGTTAAGGAGGTATAGCCTTTGTATTTCAATGGTTCACTGTGATGTGAAAACAATACCTGTATATTCTAAGGTCAAGGTACCTCCTGTACTTTCTCGCTGATGAAGGCAGTAGTGGTATGATAATTCCCGCTGATGAATGCCGAAGTGGTATGATGATTCCCCCTGATGAAGGCCTTAGTGGTATGATAATTCTCCCTGATGAAGGCCTTAGTGGTATGATGATTCTTGCTGATGAAGGCCGTAGTGGTATGATAATTCCCGCTGATGAAGGCCGTAGTGGTATGATAATTCTTGCTGATGAAGGCCTTAGTGGTATGATAATTCTGGCTGATGAAGGCCATAGTGGTATGATAATTCTCACTGATGAAGGCCATAGTGGTATGATGATTCTCCCTGATGAAGGCCTTAGTGTTATGATGATTCTCGCTGATGAAGGCCTTAGTGGTATGATGATTCTCACTGATGAAGGCCGTAGTGGTATGATAATTCCCGCTTGTGAAGGCGTTAGTGGTATGATAATTCTTGCTGATGAAGGCCTTAGTGGTATGATGATTCTCCCTGATGAAGGCCTTAGTGGTATTATGATTCTCCCTGATGAAGGCCTTAGTGGTATGATGATTCTCGCTGATGAAGGCCTTAGTGGTATGATAATTCTCGCTGATGAAGGCTGTAGTTGTATGATTATTCTCGCTGATGAAGGCCGTAGTGGTATGATAATTCCCGCTGATGAAGGCCTTAGTGGTTTGATGATTCTCCCTGATGAAGGCCGTAGTGGTATGATAAATCTCGCTGATGAAGGCCTTAGTGGTATGATGATTCTCCCTGGTGAAGGCAGTAGTGGTATGATAATTCCCGCTGATGAAGGCTGTAGGTTCCAATATACAGTTTTAGTTTCTTATTCGAAGAAATGGCCAGGGACGATTTTTTTATTTCTAAGTGTTGAGACTTGAATTTTTTGTAGTAGGCACAGTTAATGAAAAAACTTGGAATTTTGGGGTTTATATGAGTTTGGAAGGATGTAAAGAAGAGAACTGGACATCAATTTTAGCCATTGGTCCATATAGTAAACAGCGATAGGAGACAAAGGCGAAGCGAGTACCGCGTGTCCTGGGCTCCTGATGCCGGTAGTGCCGGAGGGGTGTTTCGCACTCTTCCGGATATATCTGAAAATCCAGATGTTGAAAATTCAAATAATTTTTCATGATAAAAGCTACTGATGTTCTCTTTCAATTCAGTATTAAATGATGTAGATAATGTTTTGAGAACAATGCTGTATTGACCTCACTATTTGGGCTACCGTTGAACGCATGCGCTCGACTGCCATTTTCACATCGTTCGATACTGATTAACGATTAAACAGTAAATCTGGATGCAATCATTTTCACATGTTTTGTAGGTCTAGATGTATTGATTGTACTAAGGTCTGGTTCATAAAGATATGTAGAATACTTTAAAAGTCTAATGACTTCAACTTTAGCATGACGCGCATACTTTTTGCGCTTTCGGAACAGTGCGCGAAAACTGTATATTGGAACCGTAGTGGTATGATAATTCTTGCTGATGAAGGCCTAAGTGTTATGATGATTCTCCCTGATGAAGGCCTTAGTGTTATGATGATTCTTGCTGATGAAGGCCTTAGTGGTATGATGATTCTCGCTGATGAAGGCTGTAGTTGTATGATAATTCCCGCTGATGAAGGCCGTAGTGGTATGATAATTCTTGCTGATGAAGGCCTTAGTTGTATGATGATTCTCCCTGATGAAGGCCTTAGTGGTATTATGATTTTCGCTGATGAAGGCCTTAGTGATATGATGATACTCGCTGATGAAGGCCTTAGTGGTATGATAATTCTGGCTGATGAAGGCCGTAGCGTTCTGATAATTATTTCATATTATTCATGGACTGACTTATGTGAGGATAATGCCTACAAGTTTTAAGGTCAGAAATGGGTCAAATTTTTCAAGCTATTATACATTTTGTACTTTTCATATTAATACATTTTTGGACAAGTATGTGCAGATGAATCATTAAATTGTATACTCCCAAGGGAGTTGAGAATGCACTGGATTGTACAGGTCTCACCAGGGAGGTAATGTAGAAGTCGCGTGAGGCTCAGGCGAACAAGACTATAAACCCCACCTTTACCTTTACACAGGGTACTATAATCATTATACAGGGGACTATACATAACCTGATACTCCTGTTTATCCCGTATGATTTCAAAACACCAAAGCATTTCCTATATAATTACCTACTTTTATTCTGATATATTTTACCAAACTTATCACACCCTGAACTTCTTAATGAAATGTGATATGGATTTGATATTTCCCATGTGTATTCCTTGTATCAAGACCTTTTTAAAGATACATGTACCAAAATTGGTGACTTTGACCTAGATGTATGAGCTTCTCTGAAAGATATAATATAACCCTTTCAAGTTTGATTGATATGGGATACGACAGTGATATTTCTATAGATATAACAATTTTTCCCTTATGACCTCCACCTTTGTGTCTTTGACATACTTTTCCAAGAATTTAAGAGTCAAGACAACATTATTCTTGATAGGAATGGGATAGGTCTTTGATATTTCAAATAGAATCCCTTGTGACAAGAAGTATTATTGGTACATGTACAATTATATTTTACCTTGTGATCTTTACCTAGATGCTTGACCTTCAAGGTTAGCCAAGTAAAATTGATTGGTTGGTGATATTTCATATTCTTATTTCTTTTGTCAAGATCTTTCTATGTATATCAATACCATCCTTGTGACCTTGACCCATGTTTGGCCTACTTTTGTAAAATATAAGAATGACCATAACCGAGTGATACTTAGTAGGTTGTTGAAATAAGAACAACCAATGTATCGGTTAGATGCTGTCCTAAGTATATGCCAAGAAGCATCGCTGGTAAGATGTATTGTCCAATGCATATGCCATTAGTAGTGTACTATCTGGATACCATCGTTACAGGTTGTACGTATGCTTAATTTATAAAGCGTATACACCATGTACACCCTATGTATTGCCAATAAGATATTGTCCAATGCTAATACCAGGTGGTGTACATAAAATTTGCACTCTGTATAATGTGTATACGATATGTACAGGGCGTATGCCTAATGTATAAAGCCCACACACCATGCACACCAAGTACACCCAATGCATATGCCAAGTAGTATACAAAAAGTATATGATCTGAGTGGACATTGGATGTACTTGGATTGGGTATACTTGGTTTACATTTCACATACACCTTGTGCAGGCAGAATTTGTGTACACTACTTAGTATATGCATTGGACCATATCATAGGGTGTACTTGGTGTACAATATGGGTTATGTGCTTTTTCACATTAGGCATACCAGTATGTCCTGTACATATTTTTAACATCAAAATGTTCTGAAACTTTGTACATGTATACTTTTAAGTAAGGCATGATCTTTCACATATGATAGGGGTTTTCATACCTTTTATATCATATTTGAGAAAATGATGTGTAAGGGGAAGAGGGGGGGGGGGGGGGTGTTACATGCCTACATTTGTTAATGCTGCAGGTCTTGTAAACAAGATAGAGACCAAACAGCTTGAGCCAAGGAACTTCAAGTTTGCCATGTGGGTTAATAAAATGTTTCTATTGATTTCAAGGTCAATGTCAACTTCAGGCTATAAATTTGGTGAAAATAATTTTAAAATTTTAAATTCATTAAAAATCTATTTTCAGTTGAAATGTTTTGAAATTTTACATACTTATAGGAGAAGGTATAATCTTTCACACATGTTACAGGTTTTGATATTTGTTTCTGATATTCAAGAAACTATTGGGTTACATGCCCACATGTGTTAATGCTGCATTTCCTGTAAAAAAGATAGAGAGCCAGAAACTTCAGATTAAACATGTAAACATGTATTTATTTACAAGGTCAGGTGTCAAAGGTTAATGTCATTATATATTACAGATTTTCATATCTTATGCAATATAATTAAGAAATAATGCATAAAGGGAAGGGGGTAATACATTAACTTGTTTATGCTGTAGGTAAACTATAGGCTGAACCTGGGCTTTCAGATTGAAATTTTCTATTTCTCTTAACTGTATCAAGCGGAAGAACCTTTTATTAATTTTCAAGGTCAGTGATCAAAGGTCAGGGCCGTTTTGGCTAGAGACAGCTTTATTGAAGGACATATTTTAAATGTTCAAAATGGAGTTTACTGGCAAGGTTTGAACAATTTTTACTTACTTTATTGATAATGAAAAAAGGCCTGACAAGCGCATTTTGTAGCATTAGCATTGCTATTTTTCGTAGAGCTATTGTTATAGCCCGGCTTTAGAGTCCGTGTCCACATCCCAGTCAAAAACCTTTATCCTGTGCCATATCTCTTGAACAGTAAGAAGTAGTACTTTAATATGTCACATGCTGATTCCTCATGGACAGAGCTTTCATTTGATATCATGACTTTTGACCTAGTGACCTTGACCTACTTTTTTCCTGGGCCATATCTCATGAACTGTGATGGGTAGTGCTTTGATATTTCATATACAATGTACATGTATGTAAATTCCATAAGACCAGAACATTCATTTTATACCATGACTTTTGACCTAGTGACCTTAATCTTTGACCTACTTTAAAAAACTTTAACTCTGGGCTATACTTAAGGGGTGTCACCGCATGGCTTTGAATTTTCACATATGGATTCCTCATTACGTGAGCTTTTATTTGATACAATTAATTTTGACCTTGCACTTTGAGCATTTTCTGTATGTTGCTTTTCACTAACAAATACCCATTGGCAAATTATGTTGTCTTTCTAAACAGTGTCGTCATTAAAGAGCAATCAATTAATCTGTAACTCATCACTTTAAATGCAGTTGAACACAGCAAATTTCATCTAATTGTCTTAATAAAGTTTGGAAATTTTACCATCCTGAGCTGTATTGACCTTAGATGACAAAGTAATAATGAAACTATCTCAAACGTACAAACCAGGGCAAGTGAACACCTGCTTTGCACTTTCCCGACCCAACTTTTCACTTGCCCCGGGCAACGGGAAATGGGAATTCTAGACCCCTGCAGGGGACCTCTAAATTTAGATGACTAATAAAATAACTTCAACAGTAAAACATTTATTAAAAAGATATCTTAAAGTGATACATAAATATGGTTTAAATTCTCAATATGCATAAAAAGATTGTATATAACAAATGCAATAATTAAATTCAACTGATATGACTATCTCCCATGTACCTGTAGGAGTTTGTAAAATTGTGTTTCACAGTTCGAGAAAACAGGTATTATTTGACTTGAGAAGAAGTATGTTAGTATGAAATGTATTGTTATATGTGAATTAGCCAATTGAATGATGCAAAAATCAAAAAGATCCTCATACTTGAATGGGTATAATTCCATTATTTTACATGTAATATATTTCTGCACCATCAAACCTATTATGTAGCAAATTCAACAAAACATAATGGGAAAACATTGTATAAATAAGGCTCACTCATTCTTCAAGAAACTCCTTCTGAAGAACTAATGCAAAGAAGGTTTTTTTTCTCTCGAGAGAGCATGTAATTGAATAAATGTAAACAAGGTTAGTTTAAACGGTAAGGATAACCCTATCTTTAATATCAATGGTATATGACATTGCTATTAAATATTTCAGAAAGGCTGTCCCGTATAATTTGATGTACCCTCCTCTTTTACGTCTTTTTTTCTCTTGAATTTATTTAAATAATTTAATATTTCCTAAGTAATATTGAAGATAAGATGACAATGAACTATAAAAATCTGAACAAGAAAAATTAATCAATTTAAAAGTAGAATTAAGGTATCCGATGTACAATGGGGCATTTTTCCATGCCTGGTAAGGTACTATAAACTATATATCTTCTGAAAGGTTATAATGCCCACTGCTCAGAAATAATAATTTTGAGGCCAGAAAAGCAAAGGGGAATAACTGATGAAGCATTTAAATTGTCTATTTTCTCTATATAACATATGCAAAATAACAACGTTGTACAAGAGTTTTCCCCCTTTGATTTTTTAAGACCTGGGAGTCTTATATCTGTACTCAGGGCATCATTACCTTTCAGAAAATATATAGTTTAAAGTACCTTACTAGGCATAAAATTGACTATACTTTACAATAGAGATGAATAAAACACTATGTAAAATGACTCATTTGTACAACGGATACCTTAAATGCTCCAAGTTGTTTCTAAAAGACATGTAAGATTTGGATGATAAAATGGAATGTTTAAATACACTTAAATGACTAGTGTCAAATTGAAGAGATTCTGAGAATTAAACGTGACAAGGATGATGCTGTCTGTATGTCTGGATTTCTTGTCCTGCGAAGTACCAGTACAGAAATGCTGCTACCACAATGACGTGCCACCATTGATGACTGGAGCCAATAAAATCAAACGATCCTGAAATCATAGTATATGTAGATGCATATTAAAGTTAATTTATCATGAACCTGTGATTAAGAAACTTTTTAATGTTGACCTTCATTTGATTGTTAGCAGAAAGGCTTAAATCAATAATTGTTCTCTTTCTTGCAAAGTAGAGATCAGAACAATTGAAAGACTGGATGAGAGAATACATGTATATTTGTACTTATTCTGTAATGTAACAACAGAGTTTTAGGAATTGTTAGATAAATTGGACTGTTCCATAGAAACACAGTGATAATGGCACTATCTTTTGTTGGATCCATGCACATTCAATGTATCAGACAATTGTATTTTTCTGTTCTTGCTTCATTGGAAAACAGATTCTTTGTGACACTTGCATTTAACATACATGGTTTAGAAATAGAATATATTTACCTGGTAATACCCTCTCAGGGAATTTGGTGACATAAAAGACGAGTGCTACCATTCCAAAGATATACATTGTAGCTACCTTTGGCACAAATAGCTGAAAAATCAAGATCAAGAATAAACAACTTTAATATTGGGAACAAATGCATATAAAATCTAAATGTATGATGAATCTATACACAACACAGGAAATTACATTTGCCATATTGCTAGCTCAAACAGCCTTCATACATGTATATATTTCCATATATAACATTAGACAATACCAGGTACATGTATAAAGCTTAGCAGTGATCTTCTGAAAGTGGAGTTCATATCAGAGGGGAGATTTTTTGCATACAAAGGTATGGTACATGTAATTCAGTTTAAAGGGCTAAGAGTCAATATTATTACAAGGGCTTATTATATTGTTGAACAAACTGGATACTATATTATAAAGGTACACAGAGTTGTCAAAAGAGTCAAGGTGAAGTCTGACAAAAACCCAACAAAAGTTTTTAGTTCGTTTCATTTTTCAAACTAAATGTCCCAAAGACACACATTTCAACATCTTTCAGTATAATTTAGTCTTATGTATGCTACCTGTACAATCGCTGAGCTAAATCCTCCATTAAGACTGATCCAGTGTATAGTGGGAATGACTCCGTAACCAACCAAGAACATATAGATGAATATTCTATACTTAAACCATCCGTGAGAGAAGAATCTGGGGTGAAGCTGTACCACTATAGTCATTACTGTTAGTACAACAATGATGATGAAGTATAAATCCCTCCATACCTGTTTTAATAAAAAATATATATACATGTATATGAGAAATAAGTCAGAATTATTTCTTCTTTAATGGATGAATCTTTCAGAAAACATAACTACTAAAATTATCATCTCATTTATCATAAACTAGAAGTGTAGAAATGACTAATCAATGTTAACTGAATAAGTTCAAATGACCCCTACATTTATTAAAAATATCAAAGCACTGAAGGTACTGAAAGCGAATAGCTAAATATCAGAATATGACATTGTATCATTTATGCTGTATGTCATCAAACTTTCCTTCGTATAGACAAGTTTATGCAGGTATAGAATAATACTGAAATGCTAATCCATAATTATGTCATTAGAATTAAAAGATGACCGTCCTCGAACTTGCATATTCAAAAGCGTATTGTCGTCGTCTGGAATGAAACTGGCGAAGTTTATATATAAATTTTAAAAGTCTACGCATGACGTGGGGTAGTCGTAATTATTATCTACTAATAAAAAGTTTGCTCGTTGGAGGGATTTATTTGAGGAAGAACTTTTTGATATATAAACAACTAATACGTATCTTCTCGATTTTTTTTAGAATTAGATCGAAATTTAGAAAGGGAAACGGGACGGGACGGTGCATACAACGAAAATGATTCTAAATATCTTTGTGCTTATATTCACTTTATGAAAATGATATGAAAACTGGCAAGGGTAAAAAGCAGAATTTTTTTTTAACAAATAAAGAATAAATAGTGTCTAAATTCAGTCTTCTGTAAGAACAGTTTTATTTTACGATTCGAAGCGGCGAGCGGCGCGAGTCGGTAAATTTTTGATTATCTGTATATATTAATATTTTTCCATGTTTTTTTTCAAGCAAAGTTTCTAGAAAATGATATGATACGTAATAATGAACAAATAATTTGTCTCATTTTTTTAAGCGTCGGATTTTCTTAAACGGTAAACAGCAATAAGACGTCTCCCGTAAAAATAGTTTACGATGAATATAGTTGTATCCCCTATATTCATCGTAAACTATTTTCACTCTCTCTCTCTCTCTCACTTCACATCAGGGACGTACGTATGTATACATGCCTCTTCAGATGTTCAATTTTATAAGGACAGGGGATTGGATCAGTATAGCTACTTATAATTACGTATCTCCGACTAGTACATGTATCAGGTACATCCTATATATAATTATACCTTCCTCGCTTTGGCCCCTCCCTCACCAATGAAATAAACACGTATCCACACATGTGCATTGTTCTATTTATCGTGTTTACATGTTTTCATCCCTGTCCACTAAAGCAGTTTAAACTTAGTGTTCATCTCACTACATAAACATGCGCTTCTACGTAACAAAACAGCTTGATTCTAAAGTAAACAGAATACATCGTTTATACATAGAAGCAGCATCGGCCCTTCACTTTCAGACTGGAAGATTTTAATACGTCACTATGCTGAAACCCCTGTGATTTGATTGGTTCATGCTTCAAATTATACATGAACCGAATTGGGGCTCTCTAGCGTGAAAAAATTCAGGTGATCACTTAGAGCTATTCGCTCAAAAAAAAAACAACTAATTTACAAAATGGGACTTGAATAAAATTTAGTCATAAAATTGATAATTGTATTGATTCCTATAGTATCCAAATTTGATGTCATACTAGGTCATCTTTGATTATATGGCTCTATTATTTTTTTGAAATCAATAGGAAATTGGAAAAGTTTTTCTTTAATTGCCGCTCTCCTCCCCCCTCAAGCACTTTCACAACAGATGTACTTCCATGATAATTTATTTCTAAAGTAAAGACTTGAGAGAGGTAGGGTATGGCACTATTTCAGAATCAGTCTCTTAAGAAATAAACAAGGTCAAGTTTGACGTTTATCTTTTATATAACTATTTAATCTAAACAAACACATTAAATAAACATGCATATAAGAATAAGGAATGAAATGAACAAGAGCACTGTTCATTTCTACATTTGAATATTTTGGGCATTACATTGTAGCCATTGCATAAAAAAGTAACATATTTCTTGGCGATAAGTAGTCCTATAATATATGACCCTATGACAAGCATAATTCTAAAACAAGGTAAAAGTCTTATATCATAAGACTAGGCCATAACCTGATGAACTGGATATGTAAATATACTTACTGATAAACAATAGAAAGCATAATGTACAGCCGGTAGATAACAGCCAATCACTCCTATAGATATCCCTGTGAGATCCACAGCTAACCATCGCTTACTGGCTCGTTCAGAGTGACACGCAAACATGTGGAAACCAGCTGAACACAACATGCAAAACTGAAAGGTATAATCATAAATGTTCATGCTAGGTACTAGGTAGATCATAGGTAAGAACAGATACATTAACTTTATAGTAATACTGTTCTCTACATGTAATTGTGATGATGTTGACCTTAATCTTGAGGTGCCCTTAAGGTGTCAGATTCAGATTCTGATCTGATGACCTTGACCCTTCCTGTTTTACACCTTTTCTCGCAAAATCCGCCCACTATACTTCCTGTTTTACTGACTTTTGACAAGACATGTTGTCAATATCTCTAGGCAAATTAATCACAACAAACATACAACAAAAGTACATGCATGATAATGGTCAGCCAAACATGGTGCAAGAAGTACTTCAATAATAAAATGATTCTTCTATGATCATAATTTAAAGAACATTAAATATTTGTAAATATTGTATACAAATTGTTATATATCATTTCCTGTTATTTACCTGGTAGCAGAGTAATCCCAAGGTAACGATGACATGATCTGTGATAGAGCTTACACTGGCTGGTAGGAGGATAAGGTTGGCGTACACCATCAGGAATCCAAATATCATAAACCCAATCAGGTGGGACCATATATTTATTGTTTCGTTGTTCCACAAAAATAGACTGTGAATAAATTACAAACATAAAAAGTTAAACAAAACAAACTATTCATATCAGAATGTGCCATAGAAATTCTGACCCAGTTAGCATGTACATGTAACAACAAAAATCATAGAAATCTAATTTATCAGTTGTAAAGCATAAGGTTAGTCCTACCCTCAGCTTTGTTTATCATGTACATATGTACATGTAGTCATACTGTAACCCTACATGTACTTACATTTGTAGCAAAATAATTTTCACATTTCTAAACAAATATCCAGTTATGAAAGATCAGCATGACCATGAGTAGATTATACATTTGATGTCATCAAATTGATGAGCACGCCAAAAATATCAATTAGGCTTGGGAAAGATACAAATCACGTAAAATGAACATCAATCAGGCAAATATACCTTATCTATAAATCTAATACACAGATCTAAACATTTTCAGTAAAAACAAAAATAAAATAAACAAAAAATTCTCAAATTATTCTCATGTGAAAAATTGTATTAGTTATTTACTGATAACTGAAGAAGCAATATACAATGTACTTATAACCAATCTTACATAAAAACTCTCAACCTAATCTGACCTACTGAGTGAGCTTAAATTTTTCTTTTTTTTAGATTCTTACACGTGACCATTTACTTCTTTTTCCTTTACAACTTACAAGTGCGATATTCCCAAGATTGTAAATATGCACTGGTGCATGCTAAGCATCGGGAGGATCGGGATCCTGAGGGGACAGATGTCTTTGTTGCCACTCTTGTACATAGACGTTTGTCCCCCCACGATCCTAAGTGCGAAAATACTTAAGTGGTGTTGCACTATAGTGGAAGAAGGAGAAGAAGCATGGTTAAAAACCTTTTTACAGTTAAAACTGTCTAGTGTCTCACTGACTGGAGCATGTTGCTGTGGTGGATGCAAGCAGCACGCCGAAGGTCCCATGGAGTCAGTCCCCCTGTGATGAGGGCCGACTCCATCAAGGCCTTCCATGTGCTGCTCACAGGAGATGGTAAGCTGTTCCAACTAATGTTACTATGCTGTTGTCTACTCCATACATGTGAACCTCCCGGCGGGAGGACGAAATCTCCCGACGAAACGAGGACGAGGATGAAAAATAGTCCTCCCGATTCCTCCCAACGAAACAGAATCCTCCCGACGAAAACGAAAAATCCTCCAGATTTCTCCAGATGAAATGCAAAATCCCCATTTGTGTATTACGTTACGCATTACGCCGTCTGTAGTTACCAGACAATCAATTTAATAAGTGCTAATTATACAGGTGACAGGTATATTGCTGGAAAAACAAAGCAATTAGCGTCGCGTTCTCTTCACCGCCACGGGTACTCGACTTCCCCGGGGGACGTTATACCCAGTACATCTTAACACGGGTCGTCAAATTCACTTACCAAATTGATGTACAATCTTCTTGATGCCGTAAATTAATATTATATTTATATATAACACGAAAAAGTGAGGAAATGCAGTAAAAGTTCGCTGATAAATAAATAAATGCGTAGGAAAAACGACGTCATGTAATTCACGTACTCTGTATAAGCGTGTATAACCTGAGGCAGATAATGGCCGTCTCGTTTATTATTCTCCTAACAATGGGATTTAAATCTGATGAGTGGTCAGTTTAAACCCCATGAAGAGCAGTTATTGATTTTCTGTACAGGTGTACTCAAGTAGCAGAAGCAAGGTAAAAGAAATCAACCGTATTATCAACGGACGTCATTGAGACAACTCTCGGAACTCCGAATTGTTTTTGTTGTTGTATGAGAGCGGAATCTGTCCTTGTTGAAAAGCGAGTTGAGAAAATTCGTCCGTAGATTAAAAAAAAGGGGGGGGGGAGGGGTCCGAATACCGATAAATCCTCCCTATGAAAAATTAAAAACCTCCCGACAAAGGCCAAATCTCCAGATGAAAATTGAAAATCCTCCAGATTTGTGGAGGCAAAAGGTTCACATGTATGCTACTCAGATGCTATTCTTGCAAGTGGTATCACTATCGGTAAACAAAAGCATACATGTAGTAAACAGCCACGTGTGAGGATCTTGAAAGAGATTACCAAGTGAACTAGAGAGATGCATTCCTTCTTCTCATATAGGACAAACACAGGATTATCACATATATTCAGATTAGATTGCTCAAAATCAAATATACTTATATCTACAAAGGTTACGCTCAACCATGAACTGAGGTTACACATTAGCTTGATCGGAACATTACCCCTGCCTGTTTCGTATCAAATAAACTTTGTTACCTTTTCAGACATAAGCTGAATGGGAGTGATACCCTGTAACCTTTGATGACATAAGGATTCCCCTGCAGGAAATCAGGAATCTCATGGTATTTATAAAGCGGAATATCTCTCTCAGAAACATCACAAACATTTGAATTACAGGAGTCAATCCCGTGATCTATCTCAATGTCAAGAATGTGATACGAAGGAGTTCTCTGTTGTCTATTTTTCACATTTTCTGTGTTACCCAGGCGACCCATCATTACTACTTTTACTACTCTTGCAGACTGTGAAGACGCCCACTCTGCCCGGTCTACTTGCTGCCTTCGTTGTTGGGTCTATCGTATCGAGAATGACATTTTCCTCTTCTTAATACTGATAATTACTGCAGGTTTTCTCCTAAAGCTTGGTAATAAAGCAGAATACAGAAATATTAGGAAAGTCTGGGTTACAACAAGTTTTACCGTTTCCAACACAAGCACTAAAATCGCCTCAAAGCACGAGAGTTCACACGCATGTGTTAATTTGGAGTTACGCGCCCTTGCTTCGTAGCGTATCTATCTCAATCTCATATGACCATAGTACACAGTTTTTTTCCCTTCATAGTTCATTGTAGCCCAAAGGTCCACAAAAATAATTCCACCAGTTATTTTACAATGACACTTCACACATCCAATAAACGACCGTTTTCCTATAAAATACTTGAGTGCCGTAAAAATTTTTAAAATATTTTTGCCTATTTAACCAATAAACAAAACAACCCATGCATGTGGCCTCAGCTCGGGGTCATGAACTTGTGTATTCTTCCGCCAACTTTGTCACATACTAATGTCAACATGTATGAATCACACATCTATAATTTTTTTCAACCTTTATTTAGAAAACTTGCATACTCAACATGTTTAATTTCACCAGGGACGTATATTAAATTTTATATACGTCCCTGATTTCACATTATAACATGCAAAAATAAATTACCAAAGGTTGCATACAGAATTCTCATAGGGACTATACAGGTGGTCAATGAATCAAGGGAGAAAACTGTATACTGTGATCATATGGATAATAAGTTATCGGATTGTCGATGTCCGATAGAATACCCAATATCATCATAAAAGTATATCCAATATCCGATATGAAAAGTGGGATAAAGGGTCAGCAGTGGCGGATCAAGAGTGGCAAGCGGGGGGGGGGGGGGGGGGGGGGTGGGTGAGGGGGGGGGGGGTTGTATCGACCCAAAGGGTCGATTCGAGGCACGAAGTGCCGAGCGGGGGAGGTCACGGGAGGGAGTTGTCCCCTCCTTTAAGTGGGGGTCCGGGGGTACCTCCCCCGGAAAATTTTTGAAAAAACGGAATAAAATGGTGCATTCTGGAGCACATTTTCTCCTTACCTTCTCGAATTTTCAGACCATTTTTCCACTCAATTTATGTGGTTAATAAAGATTTCTAAATAAAATAATTTCTCCTTTACTGCTGGCAGGGGCGTAGCCAGGGTGTTTTCGATGTGGACGTCTTTAAAGAAGGGTTGGACCAAGAAGACACTTTTGGGGGGGATGACTTGCGAGGCCCGAGGGTCAAGTGGGGACAGTACGGAAATATGTTACCCATCCCCTTGAAGGGGGTCCCTGTGAAAGTTTTGAAAAAAAATGAAGCAAATTGCTTACCTCTGGAGCGTATTTGAGCTGAATTTAGATGGGATAACGCATATGATTCGATGTCAGCAGACGATGAACCGTATCTAAGATGAAGAAAACTTGAGATGTGAACATGACATTCCCTAAATACTTATATATGTACGTCCACATAAAGTCTTTCCGATCGACCGCTCGCACTTTGTAGCGATAGTTGTATCATGCGCGGATACAGCATTTTTGGTCAGAGGGGGTCCAAACTTTAAGGAAGTCTACCTATCATATATAGGTACATATACAAATGTATATCGGTGCACATTTATTTTCATGAAGAATTGGCGAGCGTAGCGAGCCAGAATTTTTTTTAGATATGAAATATTAATTTGTCTTGATTCGATCGAGATGATTATTTAAAACATGGAATATTTCACTCCTTATATCGGCGAGCGGAGCGATTTTCATGAGAATAAATAGATAAGAGATGTGTCATTTTCCAAATAATCAGACATCTTAAAATGACAAAACCTTGAAAAGATGAAGGAGGTTACTTCCTATGAAGTAAGGGACTGTTCAAAATATGAGTTCCTGAGACCCAAGACAATTATATAAAATTACTTAGTATGAACAATTGATAATAATTAAGGAATTTTGCAGAAAAAAAGTTTTGTATTTGTAAATGGCGAGCGAAGCGAGCCGAAATTTTAGGTTTCAAAGCCCTTTCATGCATTTTAGACCCATTTCAATTAGAAATGGGCCAAAGCTGGACCCCACCTCCGAAAATCTCAGGGGGGTCCAGATCCCCGGTCCCCCCTCTGGATCCGCGCATGGTTGTATTGAGTTCTAATGAAACACGAGAAAATTACGAAAAATGCATTCAAATCGGTGTTTAGAGTGTCTTTGATCTATTTCTGAACAGTAGTTTGCTTTAAATACTAATTCAAAAGACCCCCCCCCCCCTTCTTTTTGGCAACTGGGGGAGGCGCTCCTTTTTTTTTTTCGCGAGACGATGTGGACGTTTTTGCGTACAAACGTACCTACTCTGTTGGCCCTCAAAACGACAGAAATCATTAACCTTTGGTCTATTAGCCACGACTTCTATGAGAGTCAATTTGATCGTTTATAAAGTATTCAAGATCGAAGTGTCGTTTATTAGTATAATCTATAAGGGTGCGATACGATATGAAATTGAATATTGCAATACATATATCGATATATTGTTACACAACTATTTCATTGCAGACGATCTATGAAGCAGGTCAAGAATTAATTTATTGTGCGGAAACGCTGTTTTCCATTCATGGCAAGTTTGACCTGGACCCCTGTCCTTCTGACTTCAATTTGGTCATAAGCAATCTGTGAATTTTCATCACTACAGACCCATCTTCTCGAGACAAGTGTACGTGAGTACGGTATTATATACGTTCAAGATGCTGCAGACCAAGAATTTCACGTGTTGGACAAGCTGACTCAATAAACGATATGTTTGAGACAGAAGTGAAGTCAAGCATTATCAGAAGGTACTCTGTAGCACAAACTTCTTCCAGCGATCGGTCTTCGAAAGGGAGCTCGACTAGGGAGTTTGCCTTGAAGCATTGTAACTTTGTTACAAGATGAGTGAAATATAACACGTATAAATGCATGTTTGGTTATTGTGGTAGCAGAATTTTATACATCTATCTATGCAACTTTTGTTCAGTTGCTTTCAAAGTGACCTTTCAATTAATCTTAGAACTGTCATTTGTACTCGAGTGTGTTTGGTATCTGTGTTTGCCTTGATGCAGGTATTGTGTCTTACATGGTGAACAGGGAACTGCTACTACATACATTTTAGTGCAAAAATAAACTTCAAAGTTCAATAGACAGACAAAACATTTCGAACATCTCTCCTCGCATGGCAGGAAAATCAGCGTGCCTTCTAGTCTGTATACAAGAATCTTAACAATTTCCAATGCCTGACCCTGACCTTTGCCCTGTGTGGTTCTTCCTCTTGTCACAAGCAGTAAGTCTATGAAATTTGGTCAAGCTCTAATCAAATGTCCTCTAGGCTAATTACAAGGATTTAAACCATTTCCAAACTATGACGTTGACTTTGAAGATAAATGGGATTCTTCCTCGTTTTATATTTACATATGCCCATTCATTTGTATAGAATTTACACTGTGATTATAGGAGTATAACCGCGGTGGCTCGATTTGAACTATGACGTCATAGTACCTTGACTGGATTTGAAGTCGGACGGTACGTAGTAACAGAGCCTTAGCAACGGAGTTTTAAACGTATCTAAACGTCATTTTAAGCGTGAAAAATGGAATGTAAATATAAATAATAACTGTCTTTTGGAATGTGATTATACTGTGATAACCTACAATGGATCCAGGAATTATGTTTCTCATAATGCGCTAACGCGCATTATGGAACATAATTCCTGGATCCATTGTAGGTTATCACAGTATAATCACATTCCAAAAGACAGTTATTCTATAAATAAGCAATAAGTATAATGCGAAGTTTGGTAAAGATGCAATCAAACTGTGAGGCCCAGGCTGTATACAAGTTTGACGCACACAAAAAGGACAGAGTTACTATATCCCCACGTAACTATGTTGCAAGGGGATAATAAAAATGCTGGTCAAGTTTTGATCAGACGAGGAAAAGAAACTGAATGTTTTCGTATATAAGGAATTTTGAGTTACTCTCGCATATAAAATTCAATTGCATGATCGATAACTCTTGCGAATTTAAGTATGTACATCAGAATGGATTTCAACACAAGTAAACCACCTTGTAGTTATCTTTTAATGAGCACCGTCTGTATCTATATTATAACAATTGTTAACTACCCTAATAAAACAAAACGTCCAAAGAACAATATTAACAAGTACCAAAACACGTCAATCATAAAATGTATCAACATAAATATGATATACCATCATAAATAATAAATAGTGAAATGATGTGGAATGCTCGTATCAGACAGATATACCCTTCAATGTATTGTAATGATAACTATACATGACAACGCAATATACATAGATCAGCTCTAGGTAGCAGTAGGATAAAAGCTGCGATGAAAAGTTTGCATAGTGAGTTTGACTGTAGCGCTGTATTCACCTGGATACAATACTTAACCCCTATATCATATATGATTGTAATACAAATGCACTCTATGTCTGAGTGGAACTAAAATTTACGTTGAAAAATATATAAACTAAGATTTGGTAATAAAAGCGACCGTATCAACAATGTCTTCACATTTCCTGCTACATGTTTATTTTATAAGATGTCCACTTATGACAAGAATAACATACTACTATAACATCAACTGTCTGATCTGTGTCGTCGTCCTATGCGATTTTTTTTTCTGCTGAAAAAGAACGAGGGAAGGCTCATAATTGATATGAAAAAGTAAAGGGCTGAACAGAAAAGACTTGTAAACAACTTTAATTCAAAATCCTTGTGAACCAATAATGCCCCTGATATTTGTTAAAACGCACGAGTGTGTGTATGTGTCAATAATCTCAAAGGAGCAGAAAAGACATGAATAATCTCAAAAGAGCAGCTGTTGAACCACAAACAAAATCCCCTATCATTCCTTGACAATCAAAAAGATCAAACCAATAGCCTAACGCGGTGCTTCCAGTTTATAAAATGAAATGTTGTTTGCAGGGATCCAGAGACGAATACAAGGGGACACTTGTTGTTTCAGACAGCAAACACTATCTGAAAATCGACAAGCAACAGATTCTTTTTTTTAAGCGAAAATACATATAGTATTCAATTGAGAAGGTTGAAATCAGCATTAATGTAAATATACAACTTATTATCATACACAAGGTCTATCACAGATATACAGCCATAAAAGGGAACAGAACAGTGTCTCAAATAGTACGATCACGGTATTTAAACCAAAGCACTTTTTAGCTATATTGCTAATTAAGTAACATACTTATAACCAATTTGTCACAACATGCAGACGAGAAAAGGGCACTGAATCCAAAAGTCACGTGGGCTGAGAGCATGAGACGACACGTACGTCATCACTCTGAGGTAAACGATCTGCATAATTTATATAGTATCACCAAGACAAATCAGAATGCTCAAAAATTGTAAAATCAACAGATCAACCATGCAAATGATTACAAAGTTCATTACATTTCATCGTACTTATCAAAAGACATATAAAATTGGAATGACTAGTGCTGTGTGAAACATGGGAATTCTGCTTAATAAAATGAAAAGCTTACAACCAATTCAGATCCGCCTATCAATTATGACAAAATTACTCATAGAAACTACCAAGGGCTCTTCTCTACAAATTAATAGCACGATGTACATTTCTTAAAAGACAGAAACATTCCATGTATTTATACAGTTTAGAAAGCGAAAACAATTATTTAATTTCATGAAACATAAAGATAAAGCCAAAAATATCTAAACAATTGTTATATGAACATTTGGTGTTTGAAAGGCAAATATAGACTTCTATTTATGCGTGATAAATAATTCTGTAAACGAGATTCCCATGAAAACCCCTAAATGGGTCTACTTTAAATAATAACCAAGAAAACATACAGCTCCTAACGGTATCCAATTACTTCTGGAAAGGCAAAGGGTGGTCATAGCTACGAATAAATTACAAAGCATTCAAGATATCTCTCAAAATAATTCTATGTTGCAAAATCTAACAGATGTATTATCGTATTATCACAATATTGCAAAAAAGGAAAATTAATTCAATGCATCGATTTCTTTCTTCTTTGAACTGAAAGGTTCATTAGTTGCCATAGACAATCCTGGAATTTTTCTCTGTTTTCGTGGCCATGTGAAAGTATCGTAACCACCGGAACTGACTTTCATTGCCTCTGCCGATGCATGCGCAACAGAAGTATTTCCTCTGCTATACGCAGGATGTCTAATGCTGGAGACGTGGAGATTGCCGCGTTCAGGATTGATCTGACCTACAGTCATGTGACCTGATGACGATGACAATTTATTGTGATCCTCATCGCTATCATTAAAACTCATATTGGCAAAAGCTGCATTAGAGTAGTTCTTAGGACTTCGTCTCGACTTCGAACGACCACTTAAATTCAGATCCTCACCATCTCCTTCATCGTCTTCATCAGTAAAATGAAGGAGATGATCATCAGAGTGTTGTCTCTGTGGTGAGCGCCGTGATTCCTTGTTTATGTCAAATTCAGAGTCGTTACTGAACTGTTTGTAACCTTTGTCTGTTCCCTGAGACTTGAGGGATTTGGGTTTCGCCGGAGTACTTGTCACAACAGAACCGAAAGACTGAGATTTTGAGATTCCCTTGCTGGGCGGAGAATTGAGAGTATTTTGAGTCTGAGATTTGTTCATTTTCACATTCTTAAATGGTACATTATCAAAAGGGTCACTGTCAAGTGATTGGTATCCAAAACTAGATTTGGAAGGAGCCGGAGTTTTGTTTGTAACCGATGGTTTCACATATTCCGTCGCCTCCGTTGTCGTCTGCTTCATCGAAGTATGCAGATCTGTGACGTAGGAACTGGATTTAGACAAAGAAGATTCCTCCACAGGAGATATGCCCGTTAAAGGTGAATTACTTGCAGAACCAATCTTAGAACGTCTTGGTAATGTTGCGAATGGAATGCTTCCGAAAATATCATTTCCCGAGTCCCTAACAACCGTTTCCGCTTCCATTTGCAATAAAGGACTTCCTTTATCGCCTGAAACTTGAGTCTTCGACTTTGACAAAAATTTGGGACGGAAAGGTGCTTTTGCAAACGGATCAGGGTCGTTTGGAGGTTTGACATTCAAGACTGCACTAATTGGTCTTTTCTTTTTCGGTTTCCTTCTGAAGGGAGCCGACGAGAATGGATCGGCATTGTTTTTATCTACTGTAGAGGGAGACATTGCCGGACTAAGACCAGTCTGCGGAGACATCGTGCTATTGCTGCACGTATCATGTTCATCTTCACAATCACTATGATGCTCGTGTGAGAAACCGATTTCCGCACTACCGTGAAAATGTGGCGGTTTAAAGTCATCTTCCAGTTCATCGTCATCTAACAATGGTCTGACGCCATACTCATGACCCATAATGCGATCTGACGGCAGTTTAGGTTGTTCTTCCTCCGGAGTTACCTCCTCCTGGTTCTGCGTCCGTTTCTTTTCATAATCCGGCCCTTTCCTCTCATTCTCTCTCCTCTTTGGGGCCGAGGAAGCTGGTACAGGTCTACTCCCATACTCATCGTCTAACTCCTGATAGCTGAAATCCTTCTTTTCTTGCTCTCCGTTGACGCCCATATTATCGTCCTCCGCGTAGGAGGAACTCGACTCGTGCTCCTTCCCTTTACTTGTATTACTGATACTACTTATGGCACTCACGGCGTCAGGGGCGACAACTTTTGTCGGAACTTTCTCGTCCTCTTTATCATCGTCAATATCTACAAATTTCTGATACTTAGACGATTTCTCCTCGTCTTGTTGTTCGTCTGTATCAGCATAGTTTTGTAGCTTTTGGTACTTGTTTGATTTTTCCTCTTCATGATCATCTACATCTACAAACTTCTGATATCTAGATGTAAGACTTAACGCCGCCTTTACTAAACTTGCCCCAAAGAATTGAGATTCATTAGTTGTTTCCGTTGATTGCGTTTCGTCTTTCTTACTGGATTTATTTGATTTGCTGTGGTTTGCTTCTTCCTCCTCGTCTGTAAAGGAAAATAAAGGAAGTGAAAGTAATGTAAGAAAATTTGACTACTTCAATTATTGATATATTCCAAAAAGTTTTAAACTTATGAATTATTTCTCAGTAAATTGACTCCGAATTATATTAAAAATTTCATTTTGTATAGAATCTCTTTGTGTTATACAACCTCGATGCAATAAGGAAGTAGAGTTATATTTGGTAAGAAATTTTACTGAGACAACGTTTTGAAAAGAATCCTTTTACAAGTATTTGTTCATGGTAATAAGTAGGTCAAATGTAACGAAAAAGGATGAATGGTATATATATTTTATTAGAAATAGTATTTGAAGTAATATCGACAAATCTTATAAATACCCCACGTACAAGTGAGAGGACCAATATTCCAAACAGACGTAATAGGTGTTCTATCACATGCTTGTAACTGTAGTCCACAAGTTTTTTTTTCTATTACATGTACTGACATTTGTGAATTTGATCCTTGACCCTGATCTTGAAAAGAAGTAGGTGTCAGCTCCTCAACTCAAGCAAATCGAGGGGTATCCAAAGAAAACTGTGACATCTTGGGTGTCAATAATTTTTGTTTCCTTGTATGCAATTTCTGGACCAGGTACCATAAACTAAGAACTGACTCAAGTCTAAAATTCAATATTCACTCGTCTCAATATAATACCAGTGAGGACGTCCTATTATATGATCATTATTTCAGAGTAGAATAGAATGTATGAATTCAATATTTAAAAATTTCACCGATTTTTAAGTAAATTCTTAATATGGTGCCGGACCCAGATCTTCAACTTTGATTTCTGATATTGAAAATGAGATAAAGAAGATCCTGGCAACAATCTCAACAACACTCACAATAGAGCACCAAATTGAGCATCAACGGGCTCCTAGCAAGCTTGAGGTGGGGGCCAGGTGCCCAGGAGGAGTAAGCATCCCCTGTTTGGCTAGCCGCACCCGCCATCGATGTTCATGCACGAAAATGAAAACAATATCTCAAGAACATGCAATGTCCGAAGTCATATCTATATAGAAAGGGCTATGTGAAAAGACCTCTAATCATTGGTAATTCAAATGAAGTTTTGTGAAAACCCATATAAAACTTTCTATTATTGCAATGAGTGACCTTGACCCCTGACCTTGAAAATTGATGGGTATTGTCCTCGTCGCATAGACAACTCACATGTAAAGTTTGATGAAAATCTAAAGTAAATTGTGACCTCTATAGTGCCCACAGGCGTCCTCAGACCCACACAAATACATAAGCACAAACCCACGGTGGCGTTACTCAAGTTGCACAAGAGGATAATAATTTGAAGTCTGTCTTGACTGCAAATCTACTGGCTGTCTTATTATTAAACATGTTACCTTCAAAGCTTTAGGATAAAGGACTTGATAATCAATATAACAAAATATAAATGCACAATTCAATTGAAAGATTTTAAAAAGGAAAATGACAAGACTTGTCAGAAGCTAAAATCACTTGACATATAAGTATTTGATAGTAAAATGGCAATTTCATAAAATAGAAAGATATGTCCCAAGTTCAAGTTTTTAAAAAGTAGGACAAACTTAGAGGTCAAGGTCACTATGTTAAAAGTGAAGGTCAGAAATGAAAGGTCTAGACATCAGGTATCCAAATGTGAAGCTCTATCCATCATAGTGAAGAAATTGTGGTCTGGATTTGAGTTTTTGAAAAGTAGGTCAAACTACAAGGTCAATGTCACTAGGTCAAAGTAAAGGCCTAAAATGAAAGCTCTCATCATCAGGTGTCCACATGTGAAATATCTAAGCTCTATTCCTTAGTGTCAAAGGTCAAGATTACAAGGTCAAAAGTAAAGACCTCAAAAGAAATGTCTGATCATGAGGTATCATACTATGAAAATCTACAATCTCGTTTAATTCAAACGATAAAGCCCAGTTAAAATTTTTTTTCTGAAAAGTAGGACAAACTCAAAGGTCAAAGCCCAACTGAGGTATCCACATGTGAAATATCTCCGCTCATCTCAATATATTTCAGAAGATATAGTTCAGGTTAAAATTTTGTCCATGCATCTGACGCTGCCACTAGGGTTATGACATTAGATCCAAAGATATTTGTCATGGCTTGCTAAAATTCTGGAAAACTGATGGATCTTCTCTGAATACAAACATTATAAAATGACCTTGAAATACCTTTGTCTGAAAGCCCTCACCCTGTGAAGTTCAGCTGGAAAGGGCTAAGAATTATAGGTACTTTTTGTGTTGTAAGTGTTAGTCAACATTTAAGAAATGACTTAATTAAAAATGAACAGGGTTAATCATCAATTTCCACAATAAGGATCAATTAATTGCTCTCCATTTTCTTTAAAGCTCATAAGGTCCTAGACAGACAAACACAAACATGACAGAGATGCTACATCCTCCCTTAAACTGTGTTCTTTTTAAATGCTTAAAGGCACTAGGCTGACCTTAAAAATAACTATAGTTTTTGTCAGTGTGGTATTCATTCTTCTAGTCAGCAGAATCACTGAGAGGTAAGGATCTATCAACATTGTTAGAAGGCTTGCTTATAACCAACTAGTTGAATCACTGAGAGGTAAGGATCTATCAACATTGTTAGAAGGCTTACTTATAACCAACTAGCTGAATCACTGAGAGGTAAGGACCTACAACATTGTTAGAAGGCTTACTTATAACCAACTAGCTGAATCACTGAGAGGTAAGGATCTATCAACATTGTTAGAAGGCTTACTTATAACCAACTAGCTGAATCACTGAGAGGTAAGGACCTATCAACATTGTTAGAGGGCTTACTTATAACCAACTAGCTGAATCACTGAGAGGTAAGGACCTATCAACATTGTTAGAAGGCTTACTTATAACCAACTAGCTGAATCACTGAGAGGTAAGGATCTATCAACATTGTTAGAAGGCTTACTTATAACCAACTAGCTGAATCACTGAGAGGTAAGGACCTATCAACATTGTTAGAAGGCTTACTTATAACCAACTAGCTGAATCACTGAGAGGTAAGGATCTATCAACATTGTTAGAAGGCTTACTTATAACCAACTAACTGAGACTTCATATATTTGACTTCTGTGATCTCAAATTCTATGAATTTTCTGTTTTTATCAAGCATAATACTGTACATGTTTTGTATTATAACAAAGGTGAAGTACAGACAGAATATTGATCTTATATTAATATTAATCTTGTGTGTTGCAAGTTTGGTGCACTGTTGTTTATATAACATTGACCTTGAATACAACCTTGATCTGAATAGGGCTTTGAGTCTCAATACGAAGGTGACTTTGACCAAAATTAGGCATTGAGAAAACCTCTGTAAAAGTAATGGGCATCAAGTTAAGTTTTAGCCATGAAATAAAGCGTGACTCTCTGACGGTGACTCCGTAACAGATATACAGACAGATAGATGCTGGTAAAGGATCAACATAAAATCCTTTACTTTAACCTTCTGTCATCAGTTTGCACTATTTCTGGTTTATTCATTTGAGCCTATATCTGGTTTTTGTTAACTGACCATGACCTTTTTTATTGTGTTATTGGAAGGCCTTGACTCATTTGTCAGCTGTACCGAGTGTATTTATATTTCATTGTTGAAATTGACTTATTTTTCACTCTACATGCATGTCCATCAGAAGTCAGCAATTTTGAAATAAGATATAAAATACAAAAATGTAAGTTTGAACATTTATTGAAAACACCATTTTGCAAAAGTGTTCACTCAATCACACTGAAATAAGGCAAGAAATGCTATCAAAATCTTTGTTTCAAATCTTCTATAATTCTAACAATTAAACATTACATATATATATTCTATATATGTTCAACAAGCAAATTTTCTATTGCACAAATTCAAATTCTACTAATACTTAGTAGGTCTAAACATTCTGGCTATTTGCCAAGACCTTGTTTCAAAATTGCTGACTTCTGAAGGGACCAAAAGAACTTCTATATTAGTTGTCATGGTGAGAAATGAATAGTTATAAACTCCATAGCACTTGTTACCTAGTAACAGAGCATGGAATCTAAACAAAACATGAATTATCACAGCAAATACTTGGGAATGAGAGAAGTAAAACCAACGGCATTCATTACAGTCAACCCCCAACTGCTGAAAACAATTTTGAAACAAGGAATATATAATGTACACCAAACGTAAAACTCAAACATCTATGCAATGAGTTAACTTTTCACAATAAACATCTCACAATCGCTTCTTATCAACATAAACTAAGAATAACCTCTCACTCTCTATCTCCAATCTCCCTCTCTGTAGATCTCCCACTCCAGGCCAACTAAACACATTCACAAATGTCCTATTATAAATGATGCGTTTGTGAAACACTCATGTCCAATACAATAGTAAGGTAATTCTCTAGATATTTGTAACCTCACTTTCAAAAGTAGGTCAAACTCACGGGGTAAAAGATTCTTATATATAATGTCTTTTCATAAGGAATACCAAAGTGAAATACGGTAGGTAAATATTATCATTTTCCATTGAAAACTTGTGATAATCGCTAAAATGTTTTAAAAGAATGTCTTTAACAGTCAAGAGACCCCAAGATGTTAAAAGATGCTGACCTGTCACAAGGAAATCACAGTCATGTGTAATATGTAAGAATTATCACCCTCAATTTGAAAGATCTATATATATTTTTGCAGTTAGACAGGAAAACAGACAGGCCATTGAATGGTGACTCCCAAAGCTTCAATTACAGGTACATTCATTCATTGAAAATAGAATACAATCAAAATAAAAAAATACAATACCCTTGATTATTTTCTTGAACAAAATTCTTCAAAATGTTAATTTACATAAATTTGAACCAAATATTTTACCCTTAGAACTTCTACTTTCACTAAAACTCAATTTGAGACTAGAGAGAGCATCATGTGGACCTTACTTATCACTACCTCTCTAATTGAGGGAAAGTCAAATGTACCATTTCGCAGCTGTTGGCCATTTATTTATATTGACGTAATAAACCGATGGTTCATCAAGACACTGTTTGACAGGCCATATACTGTGATGTCGTAAGGTAAAAAGTCCCCTTACAGGTGCAATGTCGGGCATTTGGTGATCTCTCAATTCTTTAGAAGAAAGTGAGAAAGAGTGATAAAACAGAGTCAACATAATGTAGGAAATAAAACGATTCCACCTAGAAATAATGAAAAATATCTAGAAAATATTGACGCCTGTGTTTTGTGACCAAATCCAATATAGACTATCATATTCAATTTGTGACATCAGTGAAAGAAATTATTATGATATTTGGTTCATCTAAAAAAATATTACAATTTGACAAATATATTTGAAAGAATGTAAGTGAAATATAATGATTAAAATATGGCAATGGTAGATAGCACCTACAAAATAAGAAAAAGGTCTCAAAAATGTTACTTATACAAACTACAAGTAGGAAGGATGGATTTCAGAGAGCAATATGGCAATGTATCTGAGGACAAGATGATATAATGGTAGGGACTTCAAGCTCTTTGGAGAATTATAAAACAATCTATAATAAAACAAATAAAAGAAAGGCAAGGAAAGGAAAGCTGACGATTGTCTAAAAATTATATGGAAGTTATCGAAGAAAAATGATCCAACAATGGTAGGGATATTTGTCAATGAGGTTCTTTGATTTATAATGTACTGGAAAATATAGAAATGAATTGACATAAGATATGTATAACATAGATGTATAAATAAAGGAATAGGGGGACAAATGACTGGTGATGAAATGGAATGCAAGAAGCCTATTTGACCTCACCATCTGTAATAATTCAAGCAACTAACTCCCTACATAAATTTAAACTTCACTAAAATACCACCAAACAATAAATTTTGCATTGAAGCGAAATAAAAAGATCCATTTTTTTTTTACATAGACTTCTAAATACACAAAAGCCCCCCAAAATGATGCTGTTCTTCATCTTTGAAGATGTTAAGGGCCTTTTCTGGCTCCAATTATATTGATTGTTAATTTTGTTGATTGTATTTGGATAAAACTTAATTTTATTCCAAGGAAATATCATTGATTGAAACACTAAATGATGTTTTATTTTAGGGACCAGAAAAGGCAAGTCTTCCTATTTCCCCTGGTTTTATTATCGTAAGGTAGATAAAAGTTTACAGATTATCTTCTACACAACAGTTACATTCCTGCCTTGTAATCCAATCTTATCTGGTTATGGTGGTGCTAAACTCTTTTTCATATCACTGTTTAAAACTATTTATTGGTTGATTGCTACAAACTTGTGTATATTGTTGTATATCAAAAAGTTTGTCGGAATCTGAAGAACACAAGACACTACTAGCAAGTTCAGGTATTGAATAAGTATCTCAAAAATGGGGGGGGGGGGGGGGGGGGGGGGGGGGGGAATTTCATGAATTTTGCCTAGAAATCTGTAGATTGTACAGATTCCATTTAAGCTATGGAAACCACATTAAATGATTAATAATTCAATAAAGAAGGGCATGCTAATGTCACAAGCCTATTTGTTTGACAATAAAAGAATCGTGTAAAATCTTTAGATTTCTATGCAAAATTCATCAGATTTCCCCCATTTTGAAAAAGCAGATTCAGTAATTGAACTTGTGTGTCCTTCAGATAGTAACAGATATCTTGATATACAACATGATACATAACTTTGCAGTAATCAAACAAGAAATAGTTATGGTTTTAAACAGTGATGTGAATAAGGGTATAGTGCAACCTTAATGAATAATTTATCCGCAAATTCATGTGAAAATTTACAACCTCTAGCCTTTCCATTAAGAAAATCTCAATTTATGTGAAAAATAAGCTTAAAATGCATCAAAGATGCAAAGTGCCGAGTTGCAAAACTTGAATATAAGTAAAATATACATGATTTGAATATGGTCTCGACAGATGGGAAACATTATTAGCATGTTTCAGGTTGATCCACATTCATATATAATTCAGAAACCATTTTCAATTAACGAGTCCTATGAATTTGACCTTTGATCTCTTGACCCCAAAATTAATAGGAAACATTTCTGGCAAGTTACATGATAATAGGTGCAATACAGGCTCAAATTCAGTCGGGAAACCATTTCTAATCATCTTAGTCCTGTGACCTTGACCTTTGACCTTTGAACCCCAAAATTGATAGTGGTCATCCTTGATCCATGGGAAACATTTCTGGCAAGCTTCATGATTATATTTGCAATACAGGCTGAAATATGGTCCGGAAACCACTTTCAATCATCGGAGTCCTGTGACCTTGACCTTTGACCTTTTGACCCCAAAATCAAAAGGCCTCATCCTTGATTCAAGGGAAACATTTCTGGCAAGTTTCATGACTTTAGGTGCAATACAGGCTAAAATATGGCCAGGAAACCATTTTCAATCATCAGAGTCCTGTGACCTTGACCTTTGACCTTTTGACCCCAAAATCAAAAGTGGTCATTTTCTATTCACAGGAAACATTTCTGGCAAGTTACATGATTATAGGTGCAATACAGGCTGAAATATGGTCTGAAAACCAATTTCAATCAACAGAGTCCTGTGACCTTGACCTTTGAACCCCAAAATCAATAGGCCTCATCCTTGATTCAAGGGAAACATTTCTGGCAAGTTTCATGACTTTAGGTGCAATACAGGCTAAAATATGGCCAGGAAACCATTTTCAATCATCAGAGTCCTGTGACCTTGACCTTTGACCTTTTGACCCCAAAATCAAAAGTGGTCATTTTCTATTCACAGGAAACATTTCTGGCAAGTTACATGATTATAGGTGCAATACAGGCTGAAATATGGTCCGAAAACCAATTTCAATCAACAGAGTCCTGTGACCTTGACCTTTGACCTTTTGACCCCAAAATCAATAGGCCTCATCCTTGATTCAAGGGAAACATTTCTGGCAAGTTTCATGATTATAGGTGCAATACAGGCTGAAATATGGTCCTTAAACCATTTTCAATCATCTGAGTCCTGTGACCTTGACCTTTGACCTTTTGACCCCAAAATCAATAGGCCTCATCCTTGATTCAAGGGAAACATTTCTGGCAAGTTTCATGATTATAGGTGCAATACAGGCTGAAATATGGTCCGGAAACCATTTTCAATCATCTGAGTCCTGTGACCTTGACCTTTGACCTTTTGACCCCAAAATCAATAGGGCTCATCCTTGACTAATGGTGAGTAAGTGTATGAAGTTTCATTGTTATAGCCTCTTTCGTAGTTGACTTATAGTCCGGAAACCAATTGTTGACGCCCGCCCGCCCGCCCGCCCGCCCGCCTCACATCAAATTAAGAGCCGAGTTTTGCAACTCGGCTAAAAAACATTCACAAGAGGATACATGTATCAAGTTTTCAAATTAATGGACCATTAAGTACAGAGTGTAGAATCAATTTCAAATGAAAATTGAAATGTTTTACTAAAGTTCATAATCCTTCTTACGTGTAAATAGGTAGTCTAAATGCTTTAAGCAAAGAAATCAAAAATTCGCAGACCATGCTTTTTTTCTGAGCTAGATACCACTATATATGGCATTTATGCAAATGAGCCAAGTACAGGTGTAATAGGTAGGAAAAATAACCTTGGCATATCTTAAACCTCCTCCCATAAGGGAGCTTTGCATACACCACGTGGTTGCCATGGCAATGAGAATCGTCTTTTGTGTCCCGAATCTGGAATATTTTACAGAATAATTCCGTCAAAAAGTCCCTTGTCAATGTAGCACTTTGACAATCAGTGCTATTGGAAAGCCAGGAAGGTCAAGGTCAAACCTAAATTTTTAATAAAAGCAATAAACAAATTTCACAATGTTTGACCTCCCTGACTTTACGTGACCCGTTATATATGAGATCACTTGAATGTTTGTCATCTATTACCTCCATAGCTGGAGCACGAGCTGTTTGCAGCTTTACGTAGATAATGATCACTATCTGAACTGCTACCGTTTTCCATGGGACCTGGAGCAGAAGGAATATCTCATTCAGCTGTCATGCATAACATGCAGGTAAATAACGAAAGGATATCACCCAGTCCCGATGGAACCTGATTTCTATACATTAACTTACAAGTAATCAGTAAAGCATGCATGCATTGTAAATCATAAATGGCTTACTAAAGCAGGAAAATCAAAATCAACTTATGCTAAGCATGCTATGGTCTACCATCCTTAGTCATGTGTCTACAACATTACTGAGGGCACTACTGGTATTTTGGTAAGAAGCCAAACTAATAATATTTCCAGTGCAATTGCTATCCTTTCTATTTCAGATGAAACAAATGCTGTAAGTGAACTTATTTTAAGTGGATTCATATCTTAGCAGAGTTAGCTATAATTCCAGATAATAATGGTGTGTGCAATGATTCATGATAAATCTGTTATGTGACGTCCTTTAGCCTGTCTCTGCTAAAATATGTGATATGCTAAAAAACATGTAAATACATGTACAGTAATTCTTTTCTCAATTTTGAAATTCTCCGAAAAAAAGAGAGAAAACTTTGGGCAATTCTCTATATATCTTTCATAGATCAGTGTAGTATGCTATAAAATAGAATTGGAACAAAATTTCACAGATAAAGCTAAGTACAGCAATATACATGTACATACTGCCCATTTTCAAGCTTGACACAGAAATACATGAAATATTACATACTTCTGACAATGTCTCTGATTATAAATTACTTTTACTTTCATGCAAAGTATGATTCACTGTTGAGTGATTGCCAAATGCCAAACATTACATCTACATTATAACACCATAATCAAACGGCTGGCAAAGCATTGAAAGAGGGGTCATTCATTCACCCTTCCGATTGCCGGGAAAAAATGCACAATTTTGCGACGTCAAAATGCTTTAACCTCGGACAAACAAGCTTCGAACCTCGGTCAAACATCGAAATTGCATTGTGACGTCATCGAATTTCTCAAATTTTCCCGAGTTCGGAAGGGTCAATTATGACTTCATAATGAAAATCTCTGACCACAGGTGCTAAATGTATGTCAGACATATGGCAATTCAGTTACTGAAGTACTAGAGTTAACAAATATATATTACAAAGAGAGTATATCATGAAGATAAACAGCACATAAAATACTACACCCCTATGTAACCTGTATGTCAAGCAGTAATCAATGCAATATTTGTCCATGCTAAAACATATTATGTGACTATAGAAATCAGGTTTCATTAGGAATTTCATGCAAACAAAATAACACAATCAAATACAGTGAATATCAAAATCAACGAAAAATATATTAAAAGGAATGGATCATGCAGCAAGAGAGTGGATCACTTTTGTATCAGACATGTCCAAAAGATTCCTTTTTTTGTAAAAAGCAGCTTATGAAGGCAATATCAGACCAGAACAAATGCTGATGATGAATATTAAAACATGTTAATTATCAGATAATTATATATTACATCAACCTGACAGTGTACATTTGATTTGCATCTACTGTAATAATATCAGAATGTACAGTAATTTGAATATATTCTACCTTGAATATAGAAAAGAACATAGTGTAAGCCCTGGTGGCAATATAAACACTTTTCAGATATTGTAGCTTCTAAAAAAAATATAACCGGTATCAGCCTTTAGACAAAAACGAGTATTGCTCCACAATAAGAGCCTGTCATAGACAATGCTAGAGCTGTAACCCTGATCTTGACCACAGATAATTAATATTGTTATTCTTATTATGGCTATTCTTTGTGGCAAGTACAATATCTGTTCTGTGACCTTGTCTCACTAAAGCTATTTTGTCTACCATGAGCATACCTTGGACTTTCATTCACTTAAATTCTTACTTAAAGATTAATACATTTCTTGTATCCTATTAAGTTTCAAGAAGGAAAAATATTAAAAGAGTCATGTATGAGTCTTTTAAGATTGAATAAAGTTTTTAAGTGTCTAATGACAGACAAACAGACAATGTAAGACAAAGTGATACCTACATGCATGTACATGTACAACTATCTTAAGTTAAAAGTTAAATAGTTACCTGGCTTTTTGAAAGGAGCGTTTCCAAATGGGTCAGAGGAATCTGACCCAGACATCACCAGATCTTCACGGCTTTTAACATTAGATATACCTACAACACATATATGTATGTTACTTTAAATGAGAGATTACATGTATCAAGTAAGTATCATCTTTGCGAGCTAAGGTTTTAATGAGTCTTTTAGACATGATATCTTTATGTAGTGCATGCCTAATCAAACTGCATTAGACTTGATGCTAGGAATGGTAACAATTCAACTGGTAGAGAGGAAAGCAGACATATATGTAGCTTTCAGGTGAAAAGCTACAAAAACAGGGATTTTTCAGGGTATTTTACTTTGGGTCCAGGGTCCGGTAAAATTGGGTTTTAATGAAATTGGGAATTTCATACAGTTTAATTTGATTCTTTTAAATAGAATAAATCCTTACACAGAGATATAACTCCTTCTTTCAAAGTGTCTTCAATAAAATAAACAAAGTACTAGTAAAACCATCTATACTTTAGATTGTACTTCAAAGGACATAGTGATAATCTTCTAGGATCAGGAACAGGCATCTGTTCAGAGTCAGAGGGGCTACTTTAATGATCATGATCAATCAGGATTCAGATGCAAAGTCAGTGTCTGACGAGGGACATTCCCACTGTCCGAGTCGCCCTATTCTGTTACTGAACATGAACTACTTTCTGTTGTTTCTTTTATAGTCACTATCCAAAGTTTTATTTTGAAGAACGTATCTCTCCTCTACAAAGAAGATGTACTCACTTTTATCATTTTTTGATATCAAATTTGCTGTTGTAAGGGTTCCCAATACTGGAGATACGATTTGATGATTAAAACGTAAACCTATACCGGATATAAGATTTCTGACCAGTTTACACATAGATGTCGTATTTCTGCAATGTATTTCAGTCGTCATTATTTTGCTCTTTATTGAAGAACACTTAAAAAAAAATATGAGGTTCAAATTGGGAAATTTCAACCATAAATTGGGAAAATACAGGCCATTTTGGCGTTGGGAATGGGTCCGATAATCGGACCCAAAAACGGACTTGAAAAATCCCTGATAAATGTTATTCAATTGGATACTAAGGATGTTTGACTTCTTATCATTGCGATGGAAATAAATAGTGCCTTGCATGTAAACATGCTTTGGCTAGTAAGATGCCACTTGAGCTTGTGGAAGTGAAATGCAACTTGAGCCTTGGCTAGTAAAATACAACTTGGGCCTTAGCCAGTGACATGCCACTCGAACCTTGGGTAGTTACAGGTAAAAGCTACTAGAGTCTGGGCTTGTAAAATGCCATTCGTGCCTTGAAAATTGTAAACGGAAAGATTCATACAAGTGTATATGACAAAAGGGATGATTTTGGATTCAACATAGTAAATTTCCCCTGGCTTGACGGTGATGTTCCAAGATTACCGTCATACGGCATTTACATATCACAGCTCATCTGGTACGCTAGAGCATGTACTGATATTTTGGATTTTCACAGTAGAAATTTACAAATTACCAAAAAACTTTTAGGTCAAGGTTTCCGCTTTCATAAACTAGTTAAGACTTTCTGGAAATTTTACAAAAATTACAGTCAACTTCTTTTAAAATTCGGATCTATACATGCAACAGAGCACATTACTATGGATATTACACAACCTGTCTTTTATGGTGATATGATAAACAAAATAAAAAGGATCAAATGTAGGCAGCATAACCATCGAAAATGCGTCAGAATCATCAAACGCCTTTTATACCGTGGATATGATCCTAATGTCACCAGACGGACACTAGGCTTGGTACTTGACCAATCTACAGTCTTGTAAAAGCGCATCCTTGAGACTTGCACTCTGACTGACTGTGACGAAGGGACTCCATGACGGGCCCTGTCCAAACCTCTTTAGAGAAGACATGGCCGCGACCACCTGTCCTCTCTGATTGTCAGACGGACTCCTCGGGTGATTACATACATGAGTTGCTACAGCCGGCAGAGCAGGGACTGTATTACGCATGCCCTCTTTTTATATCCATTTACATATTCATCTGTGTCTCTGGGGCCTCTATGTTTTGCGGTCTTGTTTGTGTGATGTCATCTTACAGTGAGGAGGTTGTTTTACACCACAATTGTACGTTCTTCGAGACCTCTGGGTAATTGGAGAAGTGAGAGGGTTGTGCGCACATAATCCAGGATAACCACACCACTTGCTACATGCGTGACAAATGGCTGTCCAAAGTC
Source organism: Pinctada fucata (assembly GCA_028142955.1). Classification (NCBI taxonomy): domain Eukaryota; kingdom Metazoa; phylum Mollusca; class Bivalvia; order Pterioida; family Pteriidae; genus Pinctada; species Pinctada fucata. The sequence continues at coordinate 83,017,091 of AP027103.1, read as the reverse complement.
GGCACCGGTTGCCCATTGGTCTTGTCGGTTTATGTGTAGTCTTTTGTGTTTGATGTTTACATGTCGTGTGTCTCTTTTCCGTGTCGTGCTGTACTCGTCTTTTGTGTTTTTGCATCGGGTGTTTTGGTGTTTTGCTGTTGATGCTGCAATGGGGTCTTGTTGGAGATATCCTCCCTTCTTTGATTAGTGAAATGCCACTGGAGCCTTGGCTATTGAAATGCCACAGGAGACTTGGCTAGTGAAATGCCACTAAAGCCTGGCAAGTGATGAGCCACTTGAGCCTTGGCTAGTGAAATGCAACTTGATCCTTGGCTTAGTAGTGACATGCCACTTAAAACTTGACTAGTGACATGCCACTTGAGCCTTGGCTGGTGACATGCTACTTGAGCCTTGGCTAGTGACATGCCACTTGAGCCTTGGTTAATGACATGCCACAAGGGCCTTATCAAGTAAAATGCCACTGGAACCTTGGCTAGTGAAAAGCCACTTGAGACTTGGCTAGTGAAATGTCAATTGTTGTCTGTGGTAATATTGAACCAACACCCTGTGTTGTGTGTATATTATGGTTTAACTTACTGCTATTTGAGCCTCTCCTTAGCTTGTCAAACTCTTTACCAAAGATTTCTTCCTCTGTATCTCCCCCAAAATTATCGTCAAATGGATTCCAGTCAGCTATGTCTGCTGATACTGCTCGCGTCATTCCGGCTGGTGATCTACTTATAAACAACATTGCCAACAAATTATACAAGTGACATACTAATAGAAAACATTGTCAACAAGTTATACATGTGACATACTAATAGAAAACATTGTCAACAAGTTATACATGTGACATACTAATAAAAAACATTGTCAACAAGATTATGAAACAACTTATGAAGTTTCATTTCCTTTGCTAAAGGAAGAGAATTTTTAACATACATATAACGCATTTATCAAATCCGGTGTGAAATGAAAATGATTCAGGATTCATTTCCTATTTTGGACGGTATCCGACGTAACACTATTGACATTATAAAATTTGTATAGTTACGACTATTTTGTGCTGTCAAATCTTAATCAATTATCATTATCTGAAAGGCATGGAGATGACGTTGCTGACATTGGCGATAATCGGCACAACATTTTACCAGAATAACACATTACTTGGTAGCTATACAGACCTAGGGGGTGAGTGTATGGGTGTGGTAGAGGCAGACTTGGACTTGGAGCTCTGTGGAGCGGCCAGGAATCCACCTACTCCGTGGTAAGCTCTACAAAATAAGACCATACATTTAAGCACAGTAATCCACACTTCTGATTATAATACAACACATTGAGAATATAAATGTATACATTTCAGTAAACACTATAATTCACGTATTATCAATGTGTGAAATACTTCATAGAATATTATCACTTGTTCAACTTTTTGGGTCTTTTTTTCTGTTTTCAATTTAATTTTTTTAAGTGAATGACATTTTTACTGTTCTCAGAAAATACTTGTATTGCAAACAAAGTTGGTATTGTTGAGTAAACAGTTATCGTGAAAGAGAATTTCAATCATCAACTGACAACTCAGTTTTGTCCATGTTTAGTAGAGACAAACCTGAAAGCACTGCCTTTACCCCCCATGGTGAGGTATGAAGTATCACTGACGTTACGTCTATGGGTACGATGTTGTACTTTGGGTGAGGGTGGTGGTGTTATAGATATGAGTGGTTGTGAATCTGCCTGTAAAAAGCATTATAATCATAGTAACTTATATCTTTTCATGTCATTTTTTCGTTCTACATGTACATGTATACAAATGTTGCAACATCTTCCTTGCCATTTTACTACATGTAGCTATAACCAGAAGTCTCTGACGAGAATGTAGCTCTCCTGGTTGTTTTGTTTTTTATTTTTTATTTACTCATTGACAAGTGAATAAGATACATACACATAAATATCAATTTCCATTTTTTAAGACCATAGGGAGCAATCATTCTAACAAATTAAAAGTAGCACAACAAAACACTGCAACTAGAATATCACTCATATAATTCATAATATCAAAGATAAAGTATTTAAAAAAAGAATGCCACACCCATTTCCCAAGATCCCAGGGGGGCAGGGACTGCTAGCTCAAACGAACTATCAATGACATAACAAAACTTACAGATCCATCTTATTGCATTAAGAATTACAACAACTCTCATTCATTAATAGCTTTGAAAGGTTGAAAGCACTATTACATGTATATAGGAAAAATGACCACACCTATTTTCTAAGACCCTGGGGATCAGGGGCTTAAACAAAATATCAGATGCACAACAAGAACACAAACCAATCATATTGCAAAAAGAATGAAGCCTCAATCATTTATAGTGTCCGAGGAGTTGCGAGCACAAGATTACATAGATTTATATACCAGGAGAAAATGACCACACCCATTTCCTAAGACCCTGGGGCTCAAACAAAATATTAGTGCACAACAAGACCAGTAACAGACCAATTATATTGCAAAAAGAATGAAGTTTCCATTATTTATAGTGTTAGAGGAGTTTCCAGCACAGGATTACATGGACTTATATAGGTGAAAATGACAACACCCATTTTCTAAGACCCTGGGGGTCAGGGGCTCAAAAAAAATATCAGGTGCAAAACTAGACCACAGACCCATCATATTGCAAAAAGAATGAAGTCTCTATCATTTATAGTGTCAGAGAAGTTGCGAGCTCAAGATTACATAGAGTTATATAGGAAAATGACCACACCCATTTTCTAACACCCTGGGGGTCAGGGGCTCAAACAAAATATCAGGTGCACCACTACACTATGAACCCATAATATTGCAAAAAAAATGAATTATCTATTATTTATAGTGTCAGAGGAATTGGAACACTAGATTTACATGGAGTTATATAGGAGAAAATGACCACACCTATTTTCTAAGACCCTGGGGGTCACGGGCTCAAACAAAATGTCAGGTGCACACCTAGACCACAGACCCATCATATTGCAAAAAGAATGAAGTCTCTATCATTTATAGTGTAAGAGGAGTTGCAAGCACAAGATTACATTGAATTATATAGGAGAAAATGACCACACCCGTTTTCCAAGACCCTGGGGGTCAGGGGCTCAAACAAAATGTCAGGTGCACAACTAGACCACAGACCCATCATATTGCAAAAAGAATCAAGTCTCTATCATTTATAGTTTCAGAGGAGTTGCGAGCACAAGATTTCATAGATTTTCATGACCATGCCCATTTTCTAAGACCCTGGGGGTAAGGGGCTGAAACCAAATGTCAGGTGCACAACTAGACCACAGACCCATCATATTGCAAAAAGAATCAAGTCTCTATCATTTATAGTGTCAGAGGAGTTGTGAGCACAAGATTTCATAGATTTTCATGACCACGCCCATTTTCTAAGACCCTGGGGGTCAGGGGCTGAAACCAAATGTCAGATGCACAACTAGACCACATACCAAGTAAGATGCAGAAAGAATTAGCTTTCTATCTCCTATGGTTTCAGAGGAGTTGCGAGCACAAGAATTGTTTACGGACGGACGGACGCCGGGGTATCGCATAAGCTTGACTGGTCAGAGACCAGTAGAGCTAAAAATTACCAAAGATTGAAAACTTTATTGTAAACTTAACACTTTTTTAAACACAACATACTTTAGTTTCTATTCACATATTTAGCATTTCCTCGTATTTTATTTGAATAAACCTACATTTTCTTTTGCATCACTGCGTGGTTTGGAATGTGGAAGCGGTGGCTTTCTGAATGCCTCGGTTCTATTGTTTATCACATTATTTTGGTTCTGTTGGACATTTGTAGTGTCCTGTAGCTGTACATACTGCCCTTGGGTTCTACCCTGAGTCTGCCCACCATGGCCCTGCCCACTGTGGCCCTGCCCTTGGTACTGAGCAGCAAACATTAGGTTCTCCATACTATGGCTGTTCTGAGGCTGGGTGGGGACAGTAGATTGACCATGGTAGGAATGAGACATCACAGACCCTTGGGCATGGGGCATATTAAGATATGGCTGCTGATTGGTTACAACCTGAGCTTGTTGCCTAGCAACCTGCTGCATATAGTATTGTTGTTGTAAAAGCATTTGTTGGTGCTGGTTTTGTGGAATTGGTTGTTGTTGTTGTTGCTGTACTGCTGGATGCTGAACAGGATAATGCTGTTGACCGCCTCGAATGTGACCTTGACCCTGATTACTGAACTGGTTGGCATGGTGACTAGATGTAGGTACTGTTCCAGGAGGCTGGGCCTGATATTGGTTAGTTTGACTGGAAGGAGGATATTGTTGTACACTGGGACCTTTTGAAACTTGGTTTGGCTGCTGAATGGCATTAGAGACAACAGGTTGTGTAACTTGTCCACCTGTGAGCAAAATGCGTGAATAATTATTTCACAGACATTTACTACATGTATATGATTTTCAAAACTTTTAGATGCTACTGTACAGTGTAAATACAAGTGTACATGTAGATGCATACACATCATTTATTCTGGAAATGAAAATTCATATTAAGGCTTTGATCCAATATAGATCTACCTATACTTGGTGCTGGAGCAGTTGGTGTGGGTCGTTTCCTTGGTACCACAGAGGTCTGAAGAGGTAGTCCTAACTGGTTGCTAGGAGGAAGAGCTTGACCTTTCGGCCTTGACCTTGGGGTGACAGTGGTACTTTCAATGGCAGGTGTTGTTAAATTCCTTAAAAGAGATGATTCACTTAAGTACAAAATTCATAATTCACTAATAACATCAAACATTTTAATTATTGTTGTGAGAAATGCATGTACAAATCCTGATACTGGCATTAATTGTTGGAAAAGTAGGCTTAACATATTAAAAAAAATCTGACATTTTCTTCACTAGACAAAGCTAAAGGATTAATCTTCAGGCAGAAATTTCACTCCAAGTCAATGAAAGCTACATGTATATGTATGTTCTAAAAGTCACAAAGAATCATAAAATAGCTAAAATAGGATCAACTGAGAACAAACTTGAACTTGATACATTTATTTTCAAGAAAAAGCCATGTATGAAACATTGGTTGGATTAAAGAACATCAAATATTAATATGCATGTCCCTCTTATACTCTTTTTTTCTACACAAGATTTCGAAAGATATGCTTTGTAAAGTACTAGGCATCAGAACCAAAGTGGTGAAAAATGAAGGGACATCAAATTTGATACCTTGAAGAATATTGCATTTTAATGCAAATTCTTATTAAAATGAATGTCAAACCAAAAACTGTGAAAACAAACATGAAAGACATGTGGTCAAACAAATGCACCGATTCATGATAGACTTACTTGTAAGATGACGTCTTCACTTGTTTTGCCTCTGACTCCAGCATAGGGACTGGAAGCTTACCTAAATCTGGTACAGGTAATCCCTATAATATCATAAATCTGATCTTGATACAAGAATACATTGTATATTGTATATTAGAGATCACAGATTATATAAACCACAATTTAAACTCCACTAATACTTTAAATCATTTTTTGTTTCACCTACAGATTATTTGAACACAAAGTAAGATGATGATGCCCCTAATATGTTACCAGCTGATTGGACTTTTTATCAATATCGATAGACTAATGAAACTCATTTTACATTACTTCATGTACCATAATAATGCAGAAGGATTCCAACTCTACCTTCTTGAAGAAAATTTCAGACCAATTATAATGCACCAGACACATGTTTCTAATATTAAATTCTCATCAGTGATGCTTCCAGTCAAAGTGCTTTTCAGCAATGAAGTGATACTAAAATCAATACATAAATACAAGGTATACCTTCCTCCTCTACATTCAGACTTACATTCATATTTGGCACAGGGTTCTCTCTTCCAGCCATTCGGAAAGCTACATTGGAAACCTGGTATATATCAGGTCTCTTCTCTGGATCTACTTCTAACATGAACGCTAAATAGAAAGAGTTTATCATAGGCTTCAAATGAAAGTACAAGGAAGGTTAGCTTTTGTCCATCAAGGTTTGTAATACAATCATTTTACTTTTAAAACTTATTGATATGGAATAACAAATCAAACTCATTTTACTACACAACTAAAGTAAAGGTAAAATGTCAATACAATTCTGGGTAATGAAGCATGAATACGACAGATATCCCCTAAATTGTCAGTAAACAAAGATATACATGTATTAATATAATTAAGATTTATTTCTTAACTTACCTATGAGTGAGTGCATTTGACTAGAATATCTAGAGTTGTCTGGAATGGTAAAATTACCACTCTGAATGGCTAATGTACTCTCTCCAAATGGCAGAGTGAAGAAACACAACTTGTACAATAAACAGCCAAGGGCCTAAAAAACATGAGATCAACGCAATAATTATCTTTCTAGCATTTATACAATTAACAGTGATAAAATTTCCACCCAAATTAATTTTTTTTCATGTATTTTTTCTCAGTATACTGATCAGGGGCCAGTTCCCAGCTAAATTTAAGCGTTTGTGATGTTTCTTTGCCACTTACCCAAATATTGTCTTGAAACTTGCACAAAATTTAGGTGTACTCATGATCTATCATTAAATCTAATTTTCATAATACATTGTAGTTCTTCATCTCAAACAAATCTTTGGGTCAATTTGGGGTGATAAGTAAAACAGGGTTTTTTCATTTCTACTGGAGCAGTTCCCGGCAAATTCTTTCCTGTTTATTCAAAACTTATTATTTTTCACAAATTTCTCGACAGAAATGAAATTTAACACCTTTGCAAAAATCTCAAACAAAAATTTTCAAGAAATTGTGCCAGTAATTATCTCTAGAGAAGTACTGAAATACCAATCCTCTCCCCAACCTCAAATTCGATGTCAAAATCTTCTTTGCTGGCAAGTGAATACGAAATGAAACAGATTAAAATTTTTTGTATAGATTTAGAATGACATTACATATAGAATCCCTCAAGTAAAATTTCTCCTCAAAATTTCACAGACAAGGCCTTCAAATTAGGGTGGGTTAGCCGGTAACTGGTCTTAAGCAGGAACTGGCCCCGGACCAGTAAAACTTTTGCAAACTCTTTGTCTACAGAATAAATTTGGTAATAGTACAATAATGTAGATGTATTGAGTACATACCCATATATCTGACTTGATAGTTATAGGTTTACTGTTATACAGATCTACCATCTCTGGTGCTCTATATGACACGGTTGTATATCTGAAATAAATATCAACAAATCCATAATAGAGACTTTTTTTTACCGTGAATGGAGTATTATGGTGGGGTATCGGAATTTAGTCTCATATTGTGACTTCAGACAAGGGTGCTTTTCCTAAAAGGGTTTGATGTGTAAGTAAATTCACAATCATCTGTCTGTATTGAACAGTGTGACAACCTCAATTCTTTTTTCTTAAAGACTGTCAATCCATTTATGTAATACATCCATTCACGTACCAATTCTGGCATTAAAATACTTTTGATAGTTTGAACACATAATTCTTTCTCATTAATTTACTTTTAATTCATTTAGATCCTTAAATAGGGAACTATTAAAAGTTAAAACTCCTGCTGCATCACTGACACTTTTTTGTTTTTGATAGCTTACTTCTTAATCTCATCTTCCACTTGTTGAACACTTTGTTTTGTAGGATCCAGAACTTTAGCTGTAGCACTACCAAAATCACATAGCACATAATGCCCACTATCCGAAACTAATATGTTCTCTACCTAAAATGAGAAAATACAAAAGGCATGAGATGAAAGGATAAATTAAACTCAAAATATTCCAATCAACATCCTATGCATTTTTTCAAAGTCAGTTTTGAGAATTTTTTTTTAATAACTCTGGAATATTAAAACCTTTCTTTCTCTTGTAAGAAAATGATTTGACAATGAAGTCAGGTGTTGGATTCGGATGTACATATACCACATACATGTACCTTGAGATTTGTATGTTAGATTGGGGCATGACAATGCAGTCTGGCCACTGCTTCACAAACATCACATAACATTAAGATTCCTATTTTAGATTGGGATTTGACAATTATGAAGTCTAGACAATGATTCACAAAAACCACAAACCTTGAGCTTCCTGTGTAAGATTGGGAAATGATATATCCTGAGATCCCTATGTAAGATTGAGAAATGATATACCTTGAGATCACTGTAAGATTGGGATTTGACAATGATGAAGTCTGGACAATGCTTCACAAAAATTACATACCTTGAGATTTTTATGTAAGATTGGGACATGACTTACTTTGAGATCCCTGTGTATGATTCCATGTTTGACAATGACATTACCTTGAGATCCCTATGTATGATTGGGATATGATATACCTTGAGATCCCTTTGTAAGATTGTGATATGATATACTTTGAGATCCCAATGTAAGATTGGGATATGAAATACCTTGAGATCTCTATGTAATATAAGGATATGATATACCTTGAGATCCCTTTGTAATACTGGGATATGATATACCTTGAGATCCCTTTGTAAGATTGGGATATGATATACCTTGAGATCCCTTTGTAATACTGGGATATGATATACCTTGAGATCCCTTTGTAAGATTGGGATATGATATACCTTGAGATCCCTTTGTAAGATTGGGACATGACTTACCTTGAGATAGAGATCCCTATGTAAGATTTGGGTTTAACAATGACATTACCTTGAGATCCTATGTATGACTGGGGTTTGGCATTAACATTATCTTGAGATCCCTATGTAAGACTGAGGTTTGACAATGACTGGGGTTAGACAATGACATTACCTCAAGATCCCTATGTAAGACTGGGATTTGACATTGATATTACATCAAGATCCCTATGTAAGACTGGGTTTTGACAAGGAAATTACCATGAGATCCCCATGTAAGAATGAGGTTTGGCGATGACATTACCTTGAGATCCCTATGTAAAACTGAGGTTTGACAATGACATTACCTTGAGATCCCTATGTAAGACTGAGGTTTGACAATGACATTACCTTGAGATCCCTATGTAAGATTGGAGTTTGACAATGACATTACCTTGAGATTCCTATGTAAGATTGGAGTTTGACAACGACATTACCTTGAGATTCCTATGTAAGATTGGAGTTTGACAATGACATTACCTTGGGATCCCTATGCAAGACTGAGGTTTGACAATGACATTACCTTGAGATCCCTATGTAAGATTGGGGTTTAACAATGACATTACCTCGAGATCCCTTTGTAAGACTGAGGTTTGACCATGACATTAACTTGAGATCCCTATGTAAGCCTGAGTTTGACAATGACATAACCTTGAGATCCCTATGTAAGACTGAGGTTTGACAATGACTGGGGTTTGACAATGACATTACCTTGAGATCCCTATGTAAGACTGAGGTTTGACAATGACATTACCTTGAGATCCCTATGTAAGAATGGGGTTTGACAATGACATTACCTTGAGATCCCTATGTAAGAATGAGGTTTGACAATGACATTAACTTGAGATCCCTATGTAAGAATGAGGTTTGACAATGACATTACCTTGAGATCCCTATGTAAGATTGGAGTTTGACAATGACATTACCTTGAGATCCCTATGTAAGATTGGGGTTTGACAATGACATTACCTTGAGATCCCTATGTAAGACTGAGGTTTGACAATGACATTACCTTGAGATCCCTATGTAAGAATGAGGTTTGACAATGACATTACCTTGAGATCCCTATGTAAGAATGAGGTTTGACAATGACATTACCTTGAGATCCCTATGTAAGATTGGAGTTTGACAATGACATTACCTTGAGATCCCTATGTAAGATTGGGGTTTGACAATGATGAAGTCTAGCCACTGCTTCACAAACATCACAGAATATCCTCATCACTTCTCCTTCACTAAATCCTTCATTTATCCTATCATTCATGAACTGTATAACATGACCTGAAATATCCAAAATAAATTTAAATAGTGACAAGACACAGCTTGAGACAGTGTACAGATTTCAAAGCTTTACCTTTTCAGTATCACTCTCTCATTTGACAGCCAACTTTAAAATGAAGGTCAAGGTCTGTTTTATGGAGGTTAATGGAATGGACAGATACTACCTTAAAACGTTTAAAACAATCTTTTTTTTAAAATCAAAGATATTTCTCAAATACATGTATAACAGTCACATTTACATTCTTGTAAGATGGGAAAATTTATGTACGCATCTACTGAAAGATGCAGAACATATTTTAAGACTATTGGCTGTAAGGCATACAATATATACAGACCTCTGCAATACTGCATCAGTAACATGACCTCATACACTTTGTTTGGTGCCACTGTAATACTGGAGTCCACATACTTAATCAAATTTTTGTGCCCGGTCAGTGTCCTCTGAAATTGAAATTAACTAAATCAAACATGTATAACTTTTTATGAGTATCTTAAAACAAAGATATCTAATGTTAGCATTGTAAGCCTTCGAGTGTATCTGCGCCATAGGCGCAGTGCACTGAGTTGCTTCCACATTTAATGGGGAAAAGATTTCTGAGTGGATATAGCGTTCAACTCTCAATCTGGCAACCAGGGATCATTTCCAAATACAGTCATGATTGGATGGAGTGTTGAAAGTCAGATCCATTCATTTGTCCCTCCCTAGTCTCCTAACTGGGATACTTTAAGGGGCGTAATACAGATTCAGAATAATTGGTCAACAACAGTGGGTATTATGGGATGATGTTTAGGAACTATATCATTCAATTAATTTGAAAATCCAGAATTCATATTCTTTGTCATTTCCTCTTCTTTTATTTCAAAATAGAAGCAGTTCCCCTCACGTACAATGTCAATTAAACAAAATGTTTTTCATAAAAAAACAGATGTCTTCCCCCTCCCTCTAAGTTACTTTGACCTTAGGCCAAAATGCAAAATGATGTGAAACCTTTGAGTCATGGGCAACATCATACTAAAACATGAAAGTGATTCATTACATTGTTTGAGGTAAAGGCCAAACATGATTGGCATATACAATTTCATTATAAGCATATTTAAAGAAATTGACTTTGGTCACATGACCTTGGATATAGGTGATCTGAAACCTACACTCACTGACGAGGGTTAAGTACCCGAAACATGCATGTCTGGCCCATGCCGCAAACTTATCTGCTTTTAAATGATGCTATTGAATTTGAAGACGTTTAACATTGTATGGATCATGAGCAACAAAAAACTGAATTAGTGATTGGATACACGGTTCAAAATATAAAGCCTAAACATTATTAGAATAGACAATTTCAGCCTGGACATGCTTAGCATATACAATTTCATTACCAAAGTAAGAAGCTACCTTAACCATGTGACGTTGGGACAATGTGATAAGAAACATTTAGTCCTTAGAAACAACATACTAAAATATGAAAACAATTGTAAGAAGGGTTCAGGAGATATAGCCCAGACAATATTAGTATGTACAATTTCATTAAAAAGAACTAAATGATCTTGACCTTGGGCACATGACCTTGGGTCAAGGTGATAAGAAACCCTCCAATCCTGAGCAACAGCATACTATAGTATAAGAGTGATCCAGTATACGATTCCACAGATATAGCACAGACTCAATAGCATTTACAATTTCATTAAAAAATGTAATACTTGACCTTAGTCATATGACCTTTGATCAAGAAGGTGTGAAACCTTTGGGTCATCAGCACCATCATACTAAAATATGACGTGATCCGATCACGGTTCAAAAGATTAAGCCTGGACATAAGACATGTAACAAATACAATTTCATTTAAAATATACTAATTGACCTTGACTTTGGTCACATGACCTTGAGTCAACGTGATGAAAAACCTTTACGTGATAAGCAACAACATACTAAAATATGAAAGTGATCCGGCAAACGGTTCAAGAGATATAGCCCGGACAAGAATGTATGCACAATATCATTAAAAATGCACTAAGTGACCTTGACCTTGGTCACATGACCTTGGGTCAAGGTGATGTGAAACCTACGGGTCATAAGCAACAACATACTTAGATATGAAAGTGATCCAGCAAATGGTTCAAGAGGTATAGCTCGTACAGGAATGTGTGCATAATTTCATTAAAAATGCACTAAGTGACCTTGGTCACATGACCTTGGGTCATGGTGATGTGAAACCTTTGGGTCATAAGCAACAACATACTAAAATATGTAAGTCTTCCGGCAAACTGTTCAAGGGATATAGCACGGACTGGAATGTATGTACAGTTTCATTAAAAATGCACTAAGTGACCTTGACCTTGGTCACATGACCTTGGGTCAAGGTGATGTGAAACCTACGGGTCATAAGCAACAACATACTAAAATATGAAAGTGATCCGGCAAAGGGTTCAAGAGATATAGCCCGAACAGGAATGTATGCATAATTTCATTAAAAATGCACTAAGTGACCTTGACCTTGGTCAAATGACCTTGGGTCAAGGTGATGTGAAACCTTCGGGTCATAAGCAACAACATACTAAAATATGAAAGTGATCCGGCAAATGGTTCAAGAGATATAGCCCGGACAGGAATGTATGAATAATTTCATTAAAAATGCACTAAGTGACCTTGACCTTGGTCACATGACCTTGGGTCAAGGTGATGTGAAACCTTCGGGTCATAAGCAACAACATACTAAAATATGAAAGTGATCGGGCAAACGGTTCAGGAGATATAGCCCAGACAGGAATGTATGCATAATTTCATTAAAAATAGCAATCCAAGGAATGCTTGTGTCGCCTGCGAAGCGGTTTGATTATTATTCTAGAAAGTGGATCAAAATTCTTGAAAAGTAGGTCTAGGTCAAATATCTAGATCAAGGTCAAAAGGTCAAATTTTATGGTCTGTGTAGAAAGGTCTTGTCACAAGGAATACACATGTGAAATACCAGAGCCCTATCACTTACCAATCAAAAGATATATCCATTCTTAATTTTTTTGAAAAGTAGGTCAAATATGTAGGTCAAGGTCAAAAGGTAAAAAAAATAATGGTATGTGTAGAATGGCATTGTTACAAGGAAAATACATGTGAAATATCAAAGCCCTATCACCTACCAAACAAAAGATATAGCCAATATTACTTTTCTTGAAAAGTAGGTCAAATATCTAGATCAAGGTCAAAAGGTCAAATTTAATGGTCTGTGTAGAAAGGTCTTGTCAGAAGGAATACACATGTGAAATATTGAAGCCCTATCACTTACCAATCAAAAGATATAGCGAATCTTATCTTTTTTTCAAAAGTAGGTCAAATATCTAGGTCAAGGTCACAAGGTCAAAAATTATGGTATGCGTAGAAAGGTCTTCCCACAAGGATTGCACATGTGAAATATCAAAGTCCTAACACTCACCAATAAAAAGATATATCCATTCTTAATTTTTTTTTAAAAGTAGGTCAAATATGTAGGTCAAGGTCACTAGGTCAAAAATTACTGTATGTGTAGAAAGGTCTTGTCACAAGGAATACTGATGTGAAATATCAAAGTCCTATCACTTACCAATCAAAAGATATAGCGAATCTTATCTTTTTTTCAAAAGTAGGTCAAATATCTAGGTCAAGGTCACAAGGTCAAAAATTATGGTATGTGTAGAAAGGTCTTGCCACAAGGATTGCACATGTGAAATATCAAAGCCCTATCACCTACCAATCAAAAGATATATCCATTTTTAATTTTTTTGAAAAGTAGGTCAAATATGTAGGTCAAGGTCACTAGGTCAAAAATTATGGTTTGTGTAGGAAGGTCTTGTCACAAGGAATACACATGTGAAATATCAAAGCCCTATCACTTACCAATCAAAAGTTATGGGCTGTGACACCCAAAGTGTGACAGACAGACAGACAGACGGACTAACAGACGGACAACGGACAAAGTGATCCCTAAGTGTCGCTATGCTTCGCAGGCGACACAAAAATGCACTAAGTGACCTTGACCTTGGTCACATGACCTTGGGTCAAGGTGATGTGAAACCTTCGGGTCATAAGCAACAACATACTAAAATATGAAAGTGATCGGGCAAACGGTTCAGGAGATATAGCCCAGACAGGAATGTATGCATAATTTCATTAAAAATGCACTAAGTGACCTTGACCTTGGTCACATGACCTTGGGTCAAGGTGATGTGAAACCTTCGGGTCATAAGCAACAACATACTAAAATATGAAAGTGATCCGACAAACGGTTCAAAAGATATAGCCCGGACAGGAATGTATGCATAATTTCATTAAAAATGCACTAAGTGACCTTGACCTTGGTCACATGACCTTGGGTCAAGGTGATGTGAAACCTTCGGGTCATAAGCAACAACATACTAAAATATGAAAGTGATCGGGCAAACGGTTCAGGAGATATAGCCCGGACATGATGTGTGACAGACGGACGACGAAGGCAAAACCAATATGTCTCCTCCCCGTTGGGGGGGGGGGAGACATAATGACCCAAACAACAGTACTTATAAGGTATCAATGCACCTATATTACACAGCAGCATGCTAGGCATGTATACCTAAGACCAGAATGATTTCTTTCTCTAAAATCAATCAATCAATCAGAAATTCAAAATAATACTGTTGAAACAAATGAACATTTCAAAGTAGTAGATGTATAGGTTAATGATACATGGCTTAAATGAGGAACAAATTCTAAATTTTCACAATAAAGTGAAGAGGATTTAAAAGTCACAGCATAAATATATTTGCAGTGGATATGTGATGTGATAGAAACAGGAAACTGAAGATGTAGAATTGGCATTTGCACAACAAAGCACTTTGCATCTTCCTTTTACTAGCCATCCTTTAAAAGTTGACCTATATAACATCAAGCTTAGCTGACCAAGAAATTCTATGCATTTATTTCCTTGATATAACCCATTTCTAGGAAAAAAAAACATAATATGTATTATATAAGGGTAGCAATATTGCAAAGACTACGGTACGAGGGCTGATTGATACGTTGTGGCCCTCGTATTGAACGATTTGAATTTTATCAGACAATTTGCATTATGTTTATAAATAATCCCCTTCAGTATCTATACACTTTAGCCACTGGTGTTTAGGGGCCTCAATACCACTTTTAAAGAACTCCTTGTCTTGACTGGTCAGAGAGCCATCCACTCAAGTATGACATCATCATTGGACTGAAAGTAGGTGCAAGAAATAGCTGCTTTCAGTTTTGGGAATAGATGAAAGTCTGATGGAGCAAGATCAGGTGAATAAGGTGGACGCTCAATCAAATTAAAGCCACAATAAGGAATGGCAGCCATGGCAGTGACAGACTTGTAAACAGGAGCATTGTCCTGATGGAACAACACACCTTTTAACTAGTGAGCTCTCCGCGGCGCTTAAGTTTAATATTTTCCTGTAACTTTGTTAAAAGTGAAGCAAGGTATGTGCCATTGATTGTTTGTCCTTTTTGGAGATAATTTATCAGCAGAATACCTTCTGCATCCCAGAAAACCGAGGCTCACAACCTATCAATCAGCCCTCATAAGTCTAATACTATGAAATTCATAAATACATGTAGTAACAACCATCAATTCATCAAGAAGCAAACTTATGGTGACCCTTATTGCTACCGTATATTTCTTATAGGTCATAAAGGTTCATGATGACAACATTTTTTTACAACAATTACGACAGACAGACAAACAGTTGGAATAGCGAACACAAATAAATATATATGGCAATCAACAGTACACAGAAGTTGAGCCTGTTATTCACAAAGCTATCTTTTAAATCATGGGTCACACATGAGTGGGTCAAATGTAGATATTCAAAGTAGCCAATTAACTGATAGAGAAAGTGGTACTTGTCATAAGTTTACATACTTAAGATACACAACATCTTCTGTTCATCTCAACTTTAATTTGATGACCCACACCTTTTAGCAAACTCAGATGCAGAAATCTTAATAACACTTAGTCTTCCCTCATATATTTCCTGAAGACATCAATTTTTACTATGTATACAGTATCCTTGCAGTGTTTGCCTAACAAGATGTTGATGCATTAATAACACAGAGGAAACATTCTCTCCAATGTTTTTTAATCACAGAACCCGCTATCAGCAGGATCTGCAATGAACTGTGTAATCCCTCACTGGGACTGACAAACCTGACAGTCGACTTGACTTCAAATCATCAGATAAAAGGAGAATTATGTACATATTAATACAGTTTTAGCTAGAGAAATGTGGATAAATCAATGGTTACATGCTCATTTCTGCACACTTCTATTGATTTAAGTTGTTAGAAGATTAACTGGTGCTAATCAAGCGTTTTACTTACAGCTATGTGGATTTCTCTTTTACATACAGACAGATCATGATCGTTGTTGACAAACCATCTCTTTAAGGCATAATGGTTACCGTTCTGTGCCTTCACCAAATATACAATGGCAAAACCACCTACAATATACAAAATATACATCATTAGTACACATATAAAACATTCACACCATAATATTAATATACAGTCAACTCATAAAAAATGTTTAATCTTACAATTTCTTCCTCTTGTTTTCTGGTAAGAACATAGATCACAGGTCTCAAAAGTGTCTTTGTTACAAAAAATAAATTATATTAAGTTTCTATTTTAGTTCAACCTGTCTAGCAAAAACGGCACAAAATTGGGTAAATAGACTTAAAAGCATCATCATTAATTAGAATACTTTCTAGTCTTTTAAAGAAAAAGAATCTAGTGTAGCCTAGAATTAGCAAACTCTTAAACAGTGTCTAATTCTAGAAGTATGCATGCAGTAGTTTGCTGTTCATGAAACTTCAGAAAAACAAATTGTACAGGAAAGAATGATAATAAATTCAACATGTTCAGAAAGCTCTTTATTTGTCTGAACATTCTGAATTAATGATCATTCTTTAGATTTTCTAAAATCAGAATGTTCATCAGGACGTTCATCTTGTCCAGACAAATAGGTAATGAACTTTCTGAACTTGCTTTTGATAACAGAGATCAGACAAATCTCTCAAAAACTATCATCATATAAAGCAATAAACACAAATGAAACTGTAGGGTTTCCTAATAATGGAGACGATCAGGAAGACTTATCGACATCTTAGGGTCAATAGGGTTGACTTATCTTTTATGTTTATTATAGTTAGCACAGTGTCTGACATAACACAAAGAAAACGATGACAGTGTGTACAGAAAACTCTGCCATAAAACAAACTTGAACAATGAGACACAAAAGATGAACCAAGTACAATTCAATCAATATAAATGGAGCCAGATATCATATCCATACAAGGGTGGCTGATTAAGGCAGAAAGGAGGTTTGATAGAAAATTGAATTTATTATCTTTGATGTGCAGGGGCTTTGCGACGACAGCTAATTGTATGTAGGTGAAGCTCTAATGGACTTCAGAAACCATCACATAGCTAATTGGACATTGATCAAGTAAGTTTATGTCTCATCACCTCTGGACCACTTTGTCTTGTAACAAAAAAAAAACCAAAACAAAACAAAAAACCAAAGTGTATGGTACATAAAAACTACATATCATAGTTTGCATTAAATAGCCAGAAAAAGTCAGTTACTAGACAAGCCTATTTAAATCAATTCTCATAAATTTACTGCCTGAGGTATGCAGTCTTGTGTTCCATCAATAATGCACCAACCTAAACACTGTTAACAGAGAGACTAGTACTGAAATGTTTGTACTGCCAGATAAATGAGCCACATACCTACCAGTGATTTTTTAAAACTATTTTTCAAAGGTGCCTGTGCCTTTCAATTTGGGAAACATAGGGTCATCAGAGATGACAGCGCTTACCTCAACAGCATCATTGTCCTATGACCAGCATCTGTACCTACATTGCACAAAGTATTTCCAGATGCATCATCCACATAAATTTGGTTGATAAAAAATTCAAAGAAGGCTGGAAATGAAGATTCTAATTTTACCATATCTGGTAAATCAAGCGTGAAATATAGGTCAGATGCAGCATCTGTATTGTGCATAGCAGTATTAGCATCCTCAGATACATCACCCACACAAGTTTTTTTTATTGATCTAGGACATAAAATAGGACAGAAATGGACCTGTCTAAATTTACTAAACCTGATTGCTCAATCATGAAATGTGGGTCAGATGCAGCATCTGTACCATGCATTGCATTAGGTATCCTTAGATGCATCATCCACACAAGTTTGGTTGATGTAGGACTTATAGTAAGACAGGAATGGACCTGTCCCATTTTACTAAACCTGGTCACTCAAGCATGAAATGTAGGTCAGATGCATCCTCCATACCATGCATTGTTGAAATCATCCTTAGATGCATCAACCACACAACTTTTGATGACCTAGGACTTTAGTAAGGTAGGAATAGACCTGTCCCATTTACCTAACCTGCTTATTCAAGCATGAAATGTGGGTCAGATGCAGCCTCCGTACCATGCATTGTTGTAAGCAACCTCAAATGCATCATCCATACAAGTTTGGTTTATGTATGACTTATAGTAAGGCAGGAATGAACATGTCCCATTTTACCTAACCTGCTCACTCAAGCGTAAAATATGGGTCAGATGCAGCCTCTGTACCACGCATTGCAGTACGCATCCTCAGATGCATCAACCATGCAAGTTTAGTTGATGTAGGACTTATAGTTAGGCTGGAATGAACCTGTACCATTTTACCTAACCTGCTCACTCAAGCATGAAATGTGGGTTAGATGCAGCCTTTGTACCATGCATTGTAGTAAACATCCTCAGATGAATCATCCATGCAAGTTTGGTTGGTGTAGGACTTATAGTAAGGCGGGAATGGACCTGTCCCACTTTACCTAATCTGCTCTCTCAAGCATGAAATGTAGGTCAGATGCAGCCTCTGTACCATGCATTGTTGTAAGCATCCTCAGATGCATCAACCATGCAAGTTTGGTTGATGTAGGACTTTTAGTTTGGCGGGAATGGACCTGTCCCGTTTTGCTTGACCAACGCCAACGACTGGGCGATAGCATACCCCCCCCCCTCCTCTACTTCGTCGAGGTGAGCTAAAATCAGTAACATAACCAAGAAAATTGGGAATATTTGAAATTTATTATCTAAACACATCTGTATGTCTGCCCTTATAGGACCGGTTTTTTTTTTTTGCTTTCTGGCCTTTGAAGAGGTCAACTACCGTAGTTTATCTTTGTAAAATTATTTCATGTTGAATCAAATTGTACTCTCGAGTTTTGGGAATTCACTATTATTTAGTGTCACTTTTTTGGGAAAAATTATACATGTAGTGATTTGGCATTGGGAAAGGGTCGAAATTCGACCCCAATTTACTGGTAAAAATATCACTGCCTACTAAGACAAGAATAAAGCACAGCCAGAGGAACAACTTTCTGTCTGTAAAGAACTAGTAGGAACCACAATATAGACCAGATTGTTTGTAATGAGGGAAGAACTAATACTGTCTTCTCAGTATAATACTGTTACAGCCTTGGAAATCAAAATAAGAACTTTTAATATAAAATATCAGTAAAGTAATTTATATAGATCCAATAATAGTAATTCATCCCTACCCCCAATCAGTTACTATAGCGTCTACATTGTGTGGTCCAAGTACTAAAGTCATATGAATCCAGCTTTTTTAGAGAAGTATCAAGATCACAACGACCCTGTGATACTTCTATATTCTACTTCTGTTCCTAAAATTATGCAGATCAATAGGAAACTCGCAATAATTACCATAAATGTAGGCTTTGTTCTGTCACTTCAATCCTTTACGGCATGAAAGGTTAGTACCGGGTCTATAGGATTATTTCCTTGTGAGGGAACTTGAGGAGACTTTACGACATTTACTCGAAAAGAAACACCACATCATTATCTGGAAAAAGTTCTCAATGGATGCACACGTAGAACTGACATTTTAAACAGCTTCCTCTAAAATTTAGAAGAGTATAAACCTCCGCCCAAAGAGTGTTAAAGTCATAAAGGTACATAGGGATGTTTTCGTAGAATACTAGTAAGTAAAATATCTGGTCGAAAATTTTTGATATATGAAAGGCCAAAAAAAAAAAAAAAGAGAGCAGCATATCCAAAAGGGATTACATCCCCCTACTTCATTTTTGTTGTCTGAACCGATTATAATATTATCATTTTAAGATAAGGCAAAGATAGGACATCATAAATACTTAGAATAGAACCTTAATATCCTACTTTAAAAGTCTGAAGGGGTTTTTTTTCCTATTATCAAAGAACAAAAAAAATTCCTTTCAACACAATATACCACATTGACTCTATTCGTCCATCGATCCGCAATTTAGCGTTAGTTTCTGACAGATTTATGACCATTATGGATTAGTGCGAAAATGATTTTTATCAATTTCAGCAAATTCCCTTCACTTACGGAGTATCATATATGGACCGCTTACGGAGTATCATAATTATATGTTTGGACCACTAACAATGAACTGTCAGCTGAAAACGGCAATCTGCACCAAGTGACCATCACCGTTTGAGATGCATGTACTCGGGTCCTTCTCACGTCGGGGGTACTTGACAATTCTTTGTTTATAATCATACACACGCTTCCTATAATACAGATGGAGTATTGTAAAACCGTTTAACAGTAGAGGAGACCAGGACAACGTATCTATTAGTAATAAAATGTACAGTACACACCATGTGGCTACTGGCACGGTTAATTTACACTGGATCGATTCAAACTTTCAAGTGGCCAAACACAAGGAATGGTATCTATAAAATCACGTGTATTTACCATATACTATATTGACTCATGACTATTTACAATTTAATATTTATAAAACTATTTAGAATAGTGTAGTACTGAACATATTGTCAAAGTGGAAGTAAATTTCCAAGTTTTTTTAATTACGTAGCCTGCATGTAGAATTTGTGTTGTGATATTGATCGTTAGACTGGCCTTCCGGGTCTATGAAGTTGGTTCTGGCATTGGAGGGTCTGGTAACATATCGGCCTAGTGTCATTGGAGATTAGCTACTAAGTCATCGGCTCCCAATATACACACAAAATTACTAAATCATATGGTACATATATTCCCTTTTTCAGAATCAAGAATCTCTATGGTGATCTTTTTCAGAATCAAGAATCTCTATGGTGATACATGTGCGTGAGAAAGGGATTATAAAACCTGACATTTCGTGAATGTTAACAATACATCTTTATGTAATTAAATAAAATATTCACTTTATATTCTGATGATCAGATTCTTCTCAATATTTTTTCTGAGTATTTACTGTGATGACTATTATGTAGGGTATAATGTTCATCTGCATGGAATATTAAGATGAAGTAATGATTCCGGATTTGTCTATGGGTCATGATCTTCCCATTTGTCATTCATTTGAGTTTTTTTTTTCCATGTTAATTTATAAAATCAAAACTGAATTTTGTATAAAAAAAGACGGACTCCCTGTCCTGATATTGAAATCTGTGCTGTGTTGATGATAGATTCCTTCAAGGTCACATGATCAAAAATGCTTGTACCCGATGAAAAGAGGTTTTTTTTTTGGTAATAACGACTACATGTCGAAAACATTTATAACGTAAGTCCAAACAATTATTAAAGAAGTATACTCAAGATTTAAAAGAGGCCAAGGTCATAAGGTCAAAATGTTTGTGCATATAGAAAAGTCTTGCAACAAGCAAAATGATATGCAACACAAAACTTATGCCGAAGTGTTTGTCACAGACAAGTGATTGTCACAGACAAACTGGCAGAAAAATAATTGCATGCCCCAAAAGGATTTGCAATTTAGCAAAATGCAAAACAAAACTCCATACTGATCCAGTGCTTTCGTCACAGTTACCTACAGTCTTATAAACTCCTACCATACAAAATGCATTGCTTCTAACGCAAATCTGAACTTGGTAAGTAGTACCAGGTAGAACCTCTAGAAAACACTACAATAAGAAGTTTTAATAATATCTAACAATTTGTTTCTACAGAGATTTGGTGTCAACTTACACCATTATCAAGAACTGGAGATATCAAGTAGGGATTAATATATATGTAAATTAAAAACATCAACAAGTCCTCTACACTATCCAAGACAGAAATGGATAACCAAATAACCACTCGCACAATTTATCAATGTTATTTGATATTCCCAGAATACATGTAAAAACATTTTCAATTCAATCACTATTGACACACTAACAGTATTGTGAAATGCCTTCCACATGTATGTACAACAAAATGATGTCATAGATCAATCAAATCAGTTATACAGGAAATACAATATAACCTCTGATATTTATAAAAGTCAATATTTGTGACTCTTGCATTACGATAAAACTATTTTTGAAATAAAACAACTTAGTGACAGAATGAAACAGCTTGAACATTAACTAGTATCTTATGGATACATTGTAATAGTATAAAAATGTACACTATCACGGTACTACACTGTAACTTCATTTTAATCAAGATCCATATAACTATTTTCCAAAATAAAAAGATCATTCCAAGGAATCCATGTGTCGCCTGCGAAACATAGCGACACTTAGTAAGGAATCACTTTTATATAGGGTATGACAAAGTGATCCCTAAGTGTCGCTATGCTTCGCAGGCGACACAAAAATCAGAATTTACCAGTCATGTTAAACCCAAATAATTCATGAGGGTATGGCTGTGTCCAACACAGGGTTCAAAATTCCCAAATCATCACAGTGAAATAAGATTCTATTCTCCTTGAGGTTGTCCAAATTTCCTTTGTACAAAAATATTTGACAATCTGAATTTTTTTTATAATTTCAGATTTTCTAACAATGAAGGCAACCCAGAAGATGTCATGTTCATTATACATGTAAAGAGAACAAATTGAGTCCCGGGCATCATGACCATGTTACATATCATAGGTAAAATTGTTGAAGTGGTAATTAGGGAAGACAAGTACAGACAAAAACAGAATCAATGGTAATGTTCTAACAATGTTAGACCTATCTGGTCCACTGAATCAGATATCTGATAACATCCAATTCTACGTTCACTAATTCTCTGTAGGAGAATCTGACACTACATACAAATGGAATGAGATATTTGATCTATAGATGGCTGATGGTATTGACTACATGTATATCCCTTAATACAGTACAGTCACATAGATTTGTTAAGTTCTGCATTATTTAGTTACATGTTTTATGTATTTTAGGCAAAAATCTACGACTGCATTAACCATGATCAGTACTTGGTCAACAATTCTATAACATGTAAAGATATTACAAACTACTTCAATGATGCATTGAAATTGTATGTGAACTAGTGATAATCAGTGTTCTAGAATTCCATTACCCATTACCCTAGGTTAGTGAAAAATTGAAAATTGACGTTGATTAACTGGAAAACAGAATGCAACTTACCCAGTGGTAAGTGAATTTTGAAGCACAATCTCCATTACACTCTCCGTGTATATGTGGCAAAAACTGAAGTAAATAGTCGCCCCAAAGTACAAGATCACATTTTAGCAGTCATCCTGTATTTTCAGTGTGACATGGCAAGTAATGGCAAGTATGCGCAACAGAAAATTAACATCCCCCTTTTTTCTGATATTTTTGTTTGGGTGAGTAAGTTTCCTTGCTGGGTAAGTACATTTTTGGTGGGCACTTACCTGTTGGTAAGTGGTTTTGAATAAAATCCTAGAACACTGTAAGAAATGTCTGTGTTTTTGCTTTTTGTTCCAAAAACTGGGGCATTAAGTAAATGTACCTCAGAGGGCTTCAAATCCTATCTATTTGTTTGTTTAATTTTTTTTATTAGATAATTTATGTTCGTTTGAAAGAAACAAATTAGAACATATGTTTTAGCTTTTTGTTCCAACAACTAGGTCTGAAACAATACATTCAACTTACATTGTAATGTGTGATTATTGCTGTACAGGTTTGATAAAAATTTGGAATTCTCCAATGGAATGGTTACAATGTATATGTTCCTGCATTGTAGGTCCATCTTTTTAAATCATATGTACATGTAAATAACAACACCTAGAAAATGCTGAGAGTCCAAAGCCTTTAAAAAGGTCAAGGTCACTGTGAAATATCCAAACCCTACCCCTTCATAGTTATACATATAGTTCAAAGGCCAATTGTAAACTTTAAGTTTTCTTTTTTTAAAAGAAGGTCAAGTCCAAGGTCATGGTCAAAAAGTCTTTAAAAAGAGTGAAAGACTAAAGCCTACATCTATGACTAAAGTCACATGATACTTGTCAAATGAAGAAGATACATTTCATTGAATGTGAAAGTCCTACATGTATCCCTTTAAGGATGATTACATGTACATGTAACTCTATAGGTATGTTCTTATTAATTTATCAACAGTTTATTAAAGGAAGGTCTAAGTCTAAGTCCAAGGTCAAGGTCAGTGGTCACTACATGTAGGTCAAAATTCATGGTACCAAATGAAAACTCAGGTAAAAGAAGAATCTACATGTACATGTAAGTTTTTCCACTCTAACATTTCGTGAACATGATTTTTTTTTTGGGGGGGGGGGGGGGATATCATATATGTTAATGTACGAAAATAACTCTTACTACTCTACAACATATTGATAATGTATCCTCTTTAAACAGTCAAAAATTGGGTAATGTACAAAAACAATAATATGTACTGAAATGATCTAAATCATGTACCGAAACGACTTTTTTCTTTGTACCGAAACGTCCTCTTTAAACAGTCAAAAATTGGGTAATGTACAAAAACAATAATATGTACTGAAATGATCTAAATCATGTACCGAAACGACTTTTTTCTTTGTACCGAAACGTCCTTGTACCGAAATGTCCTGCACCCAAGCTAATATAGTGCTGCAACTTTTTCTTATAAACTAGTGCCATTATGTTCTCTCTTATTCTCAGGGAGAATTGAGGATAGGCAGTGGCTCCGGATAAGAACATTTGTATCTTTAGACCGGTGCTTCTGTGTACTAGCAAGTTTCTGATTGGCCTGTAAGTGATGTGACTCAAGTCATGTGTTAATAATACATGTATTGTAGAGAAATAAATTATTAAGTTGTCTCTACTGCATACTCAGTAATTTAGCAACCTGGATAAAAGCTAGCCCCTTAACGCTTTCAAACATGATAATGAATAGGCACGCACTTTGTCTGCAACTGACAGTCTGTCGCTCGAGCAGACGTTGAAGTTTTTGAAAGTTGTAAGAAGATAATACGTAGACGAACATGTAACTGGTTTTATTTATCTTCTTTTTAGAATACAGATACTTTATCGATACTGTATTATACTGTAATCTTTTCAGAATACATGTATCATGTATGTCACAAAAAATATACAATTTGAACACAATATGGCTTGAAACTACATGTAAAACTGAAACGGCCTGGCCAGTGGCCATGCAATTATATCATATGTGATAATATCTATAAGGACAACTACAAATCGCATAACCGTATGCTTGTTCGTATGCGAAGACCCGGCTCTACAGATACGAACAGATGAATTTTCGTATCTGAAACCACTGCCTTGAGGATAATCCACACTCTTTACAAACACTTTTTACAGCCACTAGCCCGAAGATAAATTTTATTATTTTTTAGTACATGTAAAATTTCTTAAAGAATTTCCACTGGCCAAGCAAAAATTTTGGTAGCCTCGGACATCAGGCAAGTGAGTTTTGGGAAAGACTGAATCCCTTGAGGTAATACATTTGTATTTGAAACTAAGGATTGTACAGTACATGCACTCATCTCCATTTGCGCATGCATGTCCCTGTGGCCATCCAGCTTTGGATTAATGTAATGTACAATTGAAGCAAATATACCTCTACAAAACTAACAGATGTGATTTTTTTCTGTTACTGTGGCCATCCAGCTTTGGATTAATCAGGGCTCGCGCTGGGCTTCGCAAATGTCGCATTTTGCGACAAAAATTTGAAATTTGCGACAGAAAATCGCGATTTGCGACAAAGGGAATTTTCTAAATTAGTTTTCAAGTACCGACAAACACGCGAATTCGGCATTGACAGATCGATTCTAAGTAATCCAAAGTGCAGTTGAAGCGTTCAGGCATAACGTAGGTAAGCGGGTGACCGTAAAAGGTGTGAAATACACTGGTAATTAGGTAGCCCTAGCAGCACGAGAGCCACTGCTAATTAGATAATTGGAATATGAGATAAGCTGTCCACCGTTAGTATTCCTAATTTTGAAAATGTATTTTAACTTTGTTACGGCGGATGGCAAACTTTTTATCTTTCTATGTCACTGAAAAGTTTAGATC
This sequence comes from Pinctada fucata, assembly GCA_028142955.1. NCBI lineage: Eukaryota > Metazoa > Mollusca > Bivalvia > Pterioida > Pteriidae > Pinctada > Pinctada fucata. Next base: position 82,990,919 of record AP027103.1, on the reverse strand, counting down.
ATCACGAGTATGTCATAATTATTTCATTTTCAATTCTTTGTTTCTCCCCCAAAAGAAGTACCACTGTATTATATAATTTAGATTTTAAAATTGGGAAACGTAACTTAGTGTCAGATTCCGTATCGGAAAACAAAATAGCAAATTGATGCCGTTCGTTTTTAAAACGTCTGCAAGTTCTGACGATAAAGCATCTACATGTAAATCGAGGTTTGAGATCTTTGTATTCAGGATAAAAGCATACGAGCTCGACGTCGTGGACCCACAATAAGCACCCCTCTACTTTCTTTTAATTTTGCGTCATAGGCGTCGATCTCCTGTGAAACAAAGAGTCGGCGACGAAGAATTGAACAAGAAAAAATTACTTATTTTATTTCTAGGCCATTGTGAATACGAAAACAAACCACAAATAGCTTATGTATCTATATGAGAAATATTCATCTAGATAAGTTACATGTACATTGAGACCTTTTATTTCTTTGTTTGGGGGGGGGGGGGGGGTCGGCTACACCGACCTTATTTAATCTGGTCAACATTTTTTTTGTTTTCACAACATGCAAAGATTTTTTCCCGTTTTTATGTCTAATGTTTTTCACAATCATATACTTGATCCCCTCCCCATCCCTGGAAAAATTCAAGGTCTGTCCATCTTTCTTGGCTACAATAGCCCATTCCAGGCTGACCTTGCTATCAAGGAGTTCAAGTCAGGGGGGGGGGGTTTAGTACCATAGCTTGGTCTAAAAGCAAAGCTGCAGTTCTTTCAGCCTACACCATATGTTTGCAGCTACCAACTGCCTTGTCAATACAGTAATCCCTAAACTGCAAATTGATGATGATGAGCTTAGAAGGCCCTCCAATGGATATTTTTTAATTAGATGGGAGGGCTTCTATGAAGAATTCTGTGACTTTTTGAGTTGATCTAATTGAACTCATCACTAGCTCAGTACAAACTTACTGAATATTTTGCATTTACTATGTTATCATAGAAGTAGTGATATTAGTCTCTCACTTTGTTGAATCTAATACAATATGACTTTGTATGTTCTTGAAAATAAAACACATAGATCAACACATACACTATCTCTATTGAGAAAAATCAAAGTTTTTTCAGCAACTTTATCGTCGCGCAATATTGTGCTACAGCACACTTTTGTGTCATCGCGCAAACTTGCGACACAAAATTTTGAGCCAGTGTGAGCCCTGTTAATTAGTCCGACTTGCAGACCTACGACGGTGTTATCTGTTTTTTCGTCTTCGGTCTGACTGCTTTGCTTAGGCAAAACTTGAGAATTTCAATCCGAAAAAAAATTCAGGGAAGTCGTCCTTTTTTGGACAAATTCCAGTCTCTTCAAGCAAAAAATAACTCACCCAGTCGTCCTCCCCCAAAAATCCCCTCTAGGCCTGGTTTCACCTCTGTGCGCATGACAAACTGTCTTCGATCAGAGGAAAATCGGAAGAGAAGAAGAGGTGAAACCAGGCTTAGAGGGGATTTTTAAGGGCAGGAGGACTGGGCGAGTTATTTTTTGGTTGAAGAGACTGGAATTTGTCATAAAAAGGACGACTTGCCGAAATTTTTATCGCACAGAAATTCTCAAGTTTTGCCTATCCATAGCAGTCAGACCGAAGACGAAAAAAAAATAACACCGTCGTAGGTCTGCAAGTCGGACTACCTGTTAATGTAATGTACAATTGAAGCAAATATACCTCTACAAAACTAACAGATGTGATTTTTTTCTCTTACTGGATTTTTTGGGGAACATTGACAATACAACCTGTAGACACGCCCCCTCTGACGAAATGACAAAGAGTAACATACCCTCAGCAATAACATCCTCGACAGTTACGACGAAACGTCCAATTGTAAAAACTTTTCCTATGTGCGGATTCTGTGATCCCGATGAGTCTATTTTGAATGGAAACAGTTTCTTCATCTCGGTTTACGCTGCTCTGCCAGCTTATTCAAATTATTCAACTTGAACTGTCCAATCTACTAGTAAAGTCATGCTACAATTACTGCTCTTGATAAAGCACTGAGGTAAAATAGAAAGGAATGATCACTTCAAATAACAGTTTATCAGATAAAAAGTTAATGTCATCTCAAAAATATCGATGAATCAGAGTATGTCATGTCACTTCGCACCTGTTCCAAAGTATGGAGGAACTCTCGCGAAAGTAGTCACGTGACGTTTATTGATTTCTGCATATTTCAGTGAATTTTGGAAAATATGACAAATTTGAATGTTTTTTTGCGTGGACTAAATGAAAATGAGGGAAAAGACGTAAAGATGATATTCTCAAAACACTGAAATAAGATGAATATAATTTATGTTTATTGAGTTCTCGCGAGATTTTCCCCCTTGTTGACAAAATATGGTTGACAGAGCGGGAGGTGAAAACATATCACGACAAATGATGAACAGTTTGGGGGTAACCAGGTTAGCTTATATCACTAGGTTGTTTTAAACTTAAAAGTATTCCTCTATGAATACTAATAGAAGTTTTCTGTAGTGATTGATATGTTTAAATTTGGTTTGAGTCTACTTTCACTTTCGACAGCTAATGCACAGTTACCTCTCTTTACCACGTTTGTCAAGTAAACTGTTATCTGAACACATTTTCAGAAAAAAAATCTAGACCTGTAAAGAAATAAACATAGAGGTAGATATTCCGTCACATAAGCCATAAAACCATTAAAGATGATATGGCAAGACTTCTAAGCATCAATAATAGAAAATGCTTTTAATGAATACATGTACATTGGGATCACCGCTTTGATATGTTGGATGGATTCCTTTGACCAACCCTTTGTACTCCCAGCTGCTCCGAACGAATGGAGCAATCCCGCGCAGTGATCTAGAGTAGCTATAGAGCCACTCTGTCTGCACCTGGTCAGGTCTAGGATTACTCCAGAAATGGCTATAATAGTTAAATATGGCTAAAACAGGGATTAATCTACCTCTGCGTCCTGGACCCATTGATTTCCGTTCATTGCGTCCCACAGTGCCCATTATTCACTTTTGTATAATGTGTCCGTTTTATTTCATGTTTTACATATATTAAACATTCAAAGTCGAGAAAGTGTATTTACAGCTAGTGTTCATTTAGCTGTATACTGTATGACGTGTAAATGTTTCTTGTTTAAATTTTGACAGCTCTTTTAAACCTAACAGATCTGTGGTATTATATGAGAAATCATTGCGGAGCATCATTTTTTAAATTAAAAGCAATATGCAGTCTGACTGGAGTCTAAGTTATTTATAATTCGGATACAGATATATATATATTTATGAAAAATTCCTCCACTGTTAACTTTACATGACATTATGAATCAATCTATTGAAATCGTTTAATTCACACCATCATTGTACCGTCTTTGTAAACCGTATAGAATTGGTTTGTTTGGATAACGTTTTACTTTAATATAAACACATGTATGAAGTATCGATAACTAAATAAACAATCAACTATACTTAATTCGGCAAGTTTAAGAGTTAGACGGTTTTTTTTGGTGGAACATATAACAATCTCAAGGACATAAAACGCCGCAAGCAGGTCAGCTCATTTGTATTCGCGAACTTAAAACGCCACGAAAAAAGAAGGTTTTTAGAAATTGGGACGCATTAATTTCTGCTGGGACCCATTGTTTTGGCTGGGGACACATTGGCCAAGTTTCATTGCGTCCAGAGGACCCATTAAGATCAAATTGTAGATTAATCTCTGCTATAATAACTATTAATGGCTATATTGGAGAAATAATTTTAAGTACTGAAAAATAAAATTTTTGAATTTTTCTTTCAAACTCAAAATCGCAAATCGCAATGACCATCTGACCAAAGTTTACAAAAGAAGTTGGTATGCAAAACTTAAAGTCCAATGTCTATATTTTGTTTTGTCTTTAAACAAAAAGTTTATGAAGAAAACCATCTCTCCAGCCGCCATCTTGCTACACAGAAACTTTCTGTCCACTCCATTGACAACCCGTTTTGGAGTACTCGCAGCATTGCCCCAGAGTAGTTCGAGCAGTTCGAAGGAATCCGAATTATTAATTACTGATATGTACTGTATTTATCCAGTCATTCAAAGTATTGTAAAGAATCTATATATGATATGAAATGGATTATGAAATAGCATGATAAGAAATGTAGATACATGTAGATAACTATTTGTTGCTTAAATTTTGGATGTGACGAGATATAATTCATGTACAACACACTTTGAAATCAAACATTATTTTTAGCTCGACTGCACTTTAGTGCAAAAGAGCTATTGCAATACCCCCGGCGTCGGCGTCGGCGTCCGCGTCGGCGTCGTCCGAACTAGATGATAAGGTAAATGTTAAGATTACACATTTACCTTTCCTATGTTCATATTCTGTTGGTTTTTTTTGTTGCAAATGTTTAATTATACATCATTTAATATATCCAGATGAGGATATAGCCCCTGGGGTTGGGATTTTTGAAATTATTTCAAATGATAAGGCAAATGTTGAGATGATAAGGTAAATGTTAAGATAGCAATAAAGTCTTGAAAAGCCAATATTGAGCAAAGTATAAGTGCTACATGTACCAAACTTACATGTTTGATGTATCTTTGATCAAACTTTCAAAAAATGACCTTGACCTACTTTTTTCCGCTTGAATGATTTTGCCTTTAAAAGCCAATATTGAGCAAAGTATAAGTGCTACATGTACCAAACTTACATATTTGATGTATCTTTGATCAAACTTTCAAAAAATGACCTTGACCTACTTTTTTCCGCTTGAATGATTTTGCCTTTAAAAGCCAATATTGAGCAAAGTATAAGTGCTACATGTACCAAACTTGCATATTGGATGTATCTTTGATCAAACTTTCATAAAATGACCTTGACCTTCTTTTTTCCGCTTGAATGATTTTACCTTTAAAAGCCAATATTGAGCAAAGTATAAGTGCTATATGTACCAAACTTGCATATTGGATGTATCTTTGATCAAACTTTCATAAAATGACCTTGACCTACTTTTTTCCGCTTGAATGATTTTACCTTTAAAAGCCAATATTGAGCAAAGTATAAGTGCTACATGTACCAAACTTGCATATTGGATGTATCTTTGATCAAACTTTCATAAAATGACCTTGACCTACTTTTTTCCGCTTGAATGATTTTACCTTTAAAAGCCAATATTGAGCAAAGTATAAGTGCTACATGTACCAAACTTGCATATTGGATGTATCTTTGATCAAACTTTCATAAAATGACCTTGACCTACTTTTTTCCGCTTGAATGATTTTACCTTTAAAAGCCAATATTGAGCAAAGTATAAGTGCTACATGTACCAAACTTGCATATTGGATGTATCTTTGATCAAACTTTCATAAAATGACCTTGACCTACTTTTTTCCGCTTGAATGATTTTGCCTTTAAAAGCCAGTATTGAGCAAAGTATAAGTGCTACATGAACCAAACTTACATATTTGATGTATCTTTGATCAAACTTTCAAAAAATGACCTTGACCAATTTTTTTCCGCTTGAATGATTTTGCCTTTAAAAGCCAATATTGAGCAAAGTATAAGTGCTACATGTACCAAACTTGCATATTGGATGTATCTTTGATCAAACTTTCATAAAATGACCTTGAACTACTTTTTCCGCTTGAATTATTTTACCTTTAAAAGCCAATATTGAGAAAAGTATAAGTGCTACATGCACCAGACTTGCATATTGGATGCATCTTGGGTTAGACTATTGAAATATGACCTTGACCTACTTTTTTCCGCTTCAGTGATCTTGCTTTAAATTGGCAATATTGAGCTAACTATAAGTGCTACATGCACCAGACTTGCATATTGGATGCATCTTGGGTTTGACTATTGAAATCTGACCTTGACCTACTTTTTCTGCTTCAGTGATTTATGATGAGATATATGTTGTTGCCTGAGAAAGGGAGTTTAAATAAATTGGCTGTCATGAGAGATATTATGCTATGCAGTCGAGCATTAGGTGACTCTGGCAACTATTTTTTCTTGTATTCCAGTGATATGGAGTCAGATGTAGCCATGGATTCTGCTGCAGAAGAAGGTAATAGTATCCATGTGACAATGTCATATACATCTACTGATTTACTGAATCTACATCCTCACAAAAACAAATATTCAATTTATGCAGCTTAAATATACATCACATGGATAAAGTGTTTTTTTTATAAATCGATCTACTTGTCGAAACTTACATTTTATTAAACAAATGGAATACAAATGTACATTATGTTTAAGAAGGAAAAAGACCTTTTAAATTACATTAAAGTGTGGAGAGTGACTGTTCATCGTAAAGCTATATATAACATCCACGTCGTTAGATATTCGTTTAAAAAAAACTTCTGATGCCTTCAAGAAATTATGAATGGTGCTTGCAGGTCTTGGTATTGATCAAAGAAGTTTCTATTACAAATTCATGATGTAAGATTCATCATCCGTAAACATTTTATGTCCTATATCAGTATGTTCCTTGATGATTGTTACTTGGAATGCTTGTAACCTGTTTGATATATAATATCTTGTTTTATGCAGGGAGTGATGCTCCTCAGACTTGTTATTGGTAAGTAGATATGTTTTATATTACATGTGCTTCATAAGAATGAAATTGTAAGTTTGATATTTACAGTAAATAAGTTAAGTTTATGGTCATTTGTTCATACTTAACTGATACATGTCTTAATTTTGATGCCTGCTCCTATGAAGTTTGTATTTAAAAACTCTTTGCATATCACTAGGGAAACTTTATCCATCTTCTTAAAAAAAAAAACAACCTGCAATATCATGAGTTGCTCAATAAACCTGTTTCTTGTCTTTTGTTGTTGTTGCATTAAATGCCAAAGTAAAGTTAAGCTAGGCTAGTTGTGAAACAATAGGTAAACTTCAAAGTGGTCATTCTATAATTATTAAGGATTAATATGTAGGGAAGGTAAACTTCAAAGTGGTCATTCTAATTAATGATTAATATGTAGGGATGTAACAATAAGTAGGACTAAAGCTATATATTGCAACAGTATTCCATCAGACAGCAATAGCAAATTGTGATATATATGTAAATAAATAAAAACACAAACACTCAGATACACAAATTTTCGGCCCCTTGGCCTATATCAAGTGTAAAAAACGACGATCTATAACAAGGATGGATTTTACTTAGAATTGTTATAGATCGTTGTTTTTACACTTGATATAGGCCAAGGGGCCGAAAATTTGTGTATCTGAGTGTTTGTGTTTTTATTTGTTATCATCCCTTCCCTCTGGAAGAAATATTTGAATCTATATGTAAATACATTTTGCATTTACAAGAAATAACATGAGAAACTTATATTATACCTGTATCTGTATTACCTTTAATCTTGTTCTGTTTACAGTGGTAAAGGACGTACATTAGGATCTGTGGAGTTCCACTGTTCCTTGTGCTTTAAATGGTTTCACCAAGAATGTATAACTTGTTACGTGGGGTAAAGTCATACTGTGTCTTTAATATTGCCTACATTTAGCACCTTTCATTTAGTTTGCAAAGTATCCAAGTGAATGATTTAAAGTAAATGAGTTAAACTCTGATAACTATCTTTATGCTCTTTCCTAACAACTCTCTTTGGCACATTTTTATTATGCTGTTGCATGTTGTCACATTGTAATCACTATTTATATCTTGTAGATCGGTGATTCCTTTTGTTACACACTACCAGTATACCTGTAGGAACTGTAATCAAACGGGATTAGAGAATTATACTAGGAAGCAAGGAAGTAAGTTCTTATTTGGTTAAGGATTCTTCCAATTGTCCATATCCCAACTGACCATTGTAAATTTTTATTTTATTTATTAATTTTAGACATCAAACATCAGTTCATTTGACAAAATTATTCATTTCAATATACTATTTTTTAAATCGCACTGTTTTGGTTGCATTGTTTCCTGTTGCGACAATGGGTTTTGATTGCATTGTTTCCTGTTGCGACGTTGCCAAATTTTGTGATGTCTTGTGTCTGGCTGTCTAACTGGATCACTGAAAAATCATCTGTTGAATTCAAATAGTAAGAAAAAGGTCATTCTTGTAAAGAGAGAGAGTGAATTCTTTGTCTGAAATACACATGCTTTTTTGATAACGTTTGCAGGTTTTATACAGATGTGTTATACAGCAATATGTAATTTACAATGGCAGGCGAGCCTAAGAGGAGAGGAGAGAACATTGTTCTCTAGAGACAGGGTAGGCTTTATGTAATTATACATCATGACTCAATTATTCAAGTATGCCTACAGTAATGCTTCTCAATATTTGAAGTTTATTATCACTTTGGAGTTGAGCAAACAAACAAGATTAGTCCTGTCATTACATGTATTTAGCTGTAGTTAAATTTATAGATTTTGTTTTGTTTCACATTGGGACCATGAACTAAAGTTTTGAAAAGCATTGCATTTGTAAGTACATGTACATGTATATGTATATCATAGAAGGAAAATATTTTAGTGATATGTGTATTTACATGTATTCCATTTTGTATTTAAATTTATTGAGCTTTCCCATTTTGGTGGTTGACTATGAAAGTGCATGTAGCATAGATGCAAGATTTACATGAAATTTTGCAGTAAATGTAATTGCACATAAAATTTTTATGTTTTATAGGAGCAATTTTAAATTGATGTCACAAGCTGATATTGTTGAATTTCATTTTACATGTATTTGTCTGCAGACCTTTGTAATATTCTTGAGATTATGTTTCATAATTGGAGGCACCTTTGCACAAAAGACGTCAACTCAAATCATTTTGAAGGCTGTAGGTGTGAGGAGAAGGAAAAATATAAGCATACATTTGTGACCACTAAAATTGATTACATTGTTTTTAATACTGTAGGAGATCATACCATTTATAGAGAAACAGTGGGATCACATGACTACAACGACAAGACGCACAAAATCATCATGGCATACTACCGTGTCCAGAACCCTGGTATGTGTTATTTTTATACCCTGCAAAGTTGGAGGGGGGGGGGGGGGGGGGAGGAATAAGAAACACCCTTTGGGGAAATAAATGAGGTACTACATGTAGTTGATACTATGGGGACTTACATCATGTGTACATATGTATATTTGAATATTCCAGTTCATCCTATGAGTAAAAAAATGATGTGAAATACAAAAGCGAGTAAATCTCTTCTACATGTATTTTTAGAAAATGCTAGATGAGCTATAATATAGAATCATTCTGAGTACATGGTAAAAACAAGTACTTGATTATTTATTAACAGGGAAAGGAGTCTGATTTATTTTCTTACAGCGAGGAGACCCTAGGAGATCCCCATTTTGGACTAACAGACACTGTAAGTAGCATTGAACTATTCATGTTTTTGTCAAATGGTCAAGGTAAATTGTGGCATATTCATTATCATAACATACTATTTTTTCTTTACATAAACCACTGCATCACTTCTATTTATTCTATTATCCCCTTTAGAATTTGGGTGGTTTTTGCTTCAAGAGTGAATAAAGCTTAGTTTGACATGTCTCTCTGTCCATCCTTGTAACTGTCTATCCTTATATACATATGTCTTTCCTAGGATCTATATAAAGCTGGTCCACACTGTAAGGCTCTGGTCCAAGGAATAATATCACAAAGTGGAAGTAAAGCTGGTACTGTCACAGATTCTGGTGAGTTATCTGCCCTTTGTTAACCCAGCATGTCTTAGATCATGGAATAAAGTTACACAAAACAGAGTGATATACACTGTATAGAACATCAGAAAAAATCTGCTTATTTCATTCCTTACTCTGTTTTTACCTCTTTGCAAAAGATGTCAATAATTTGTGGTTGTTTAATTGAAATTTTCTTCAGGAAAAAGCCGAGGCTACAAAAGGAAAGCTCCAGATGCTGTTTTGGCTCCAGGAGTGAAACAGAAAAGAGGGTATATATAATGTGATATCTTGTTTGTTATGAACACATACTTTTGAGATAAATTCAAGTGCATCATTTATAACATGCTGTCTTTATTTGAAATATCATACTTCCAGGGCTCGCGCTGTCGTTCGCCAATGGCGAAAAAAGTTTTAGAGTGGCAAAAGAAAATTGAAAGTGGCGAAAGTCAATTTTTTCAGTAAATGGAAAATTTTTTCTTGAAGTGTTCCAAAGCGTGAGAAGCCATTTGTCGAAGAACTTACCTGCTGTATTTATTGCTAATCGGATAATTGGATTATCGCAGGTGTAGACGTTGTTTGCGCAACAAAGTATTAATACTGCATAGTCTATAGTAGATAGTCCACTAGCTTTTCATGTGTACATTTACCAATTTATTAAATGAGACTGGTATTGGCTGAAATTTAGCACAGGCAGCTCTCTTACACGTATCTGAAAGAATCTATATCAAAAGTCTACAAGAACTTTAAGTTGCAAAGCTCGATCAAAAAACTGCTGGAAAATGATGAACATCTTTGGGTTGTTGACATTCAACATTGTGGTTTATGCGTGTATTAATATTATAAGAATGTCTGTTCCTTTAAACTTAAATCAAGAAAGATAATGAAAATTGAACATCGCCAAGTAGGCTTCTAAACTGAACAGCAACTCAAGTTCAACAACCGTTAAAAGATCATGTCCATGCGGTATACGAGATTTAGCTGTTTACATGTCTTCATTTATAAGCAAATACTATGAAACATATTTTTCTCAAAAAGTGGCTACTTATTTTTTCAATGCAGTGTGAGCCCTGACTTAAGTTTTTTTTAATAATTCAGGGACCTTGGTCCTTCTACAAAACTTGCCCCTCATGGTTACCCACTGGAGCATCCATTTAACAAAGATGGTTATCGATACATCCTGGCTGAGTCCGACCCCCATGCTCCTAACAGACAGGCATTTGACGAGAGTCTGGACTGGGCAGGCAAACCGATACCTGGATATCTGTACAGAACTTACCTAGGAACCGAAGTGTTACTAGCTCTGAATGATAGAGGTATATCAAGTTCAGGAATTCTTAGATCACATATCAGTGCCCAGTTTCACAAAAATTCTTACAAATAGTTTCAGGAATTTTCGTAACTTTCTTCTTTTAATAAAAGGTTCAAAAGGTTTTCTAGAAAAATTGTATCATGCTTTCTTATAGCATTTCTTCATACTAAAAATAAATTCAAGAAACAAAGCATTGCAAATTTTAGTGAGTAAGAAGAACTGATGGATCAAAAGTTACGAAAATTCCTGAAATTGTTCGTAAGTATTTTTGTGAAACAGGCTGCAGCTTTAGAGAATCTCTGACCCAATATAGTGGTCTCCTGAGTTAGATTTAAAACGGATATGATTAAACCAAAACATGAACATTTGAATTTTGATTTTTGTATCTAATACAGTGTACAGAACATTTTTGGCTGGATTGCGAAGCAAAATCCGGTCTATGAAATGGCGAAGTCTGTCTGTCCGCCAGTCCATCCATCAGTCCATCTGTCAGTGCGTCAACATTTTGGTTGGTGTTGCGTTTAAGTCTGTTGAGAGAAAACTGTTAAGAGCAGCAACTTGAAACTTGACATTGTGATAGACCATGATGAGACAAATCAGACTCGGCAACAAAATTTGACCTAGTGACCTTGACCTTGGAGTTTGACCTACTTTTGAAAAACTTTAACCTTGGCCATAGCTTTTGAATGGTAAGTGATAGGGCTTTCATATTTCTTTTGTGTATTTCTTGTGACAAGACCTTTCCATGGATACCAAATGTTTTACCTTGTGACCATGACCTTGGAGTTTGACCTACTTTTGAAATACTTTAACCTTGGCCATAACTTTTGAATGGTAAATGATAGGGCTTTTATATTTCACATATGTATTCCTTGTCACAAGACCTCACCATGGATACCAAAAGTGTTGACCTTGTGACCTTGACCTTGGAAATTGACCTACTTTTAAAAATTATAAATCTTGGCTATATCTCACAATTTATAGAGGCTATGGCTTTGAAATTTTAGTCATGCCAAGAACTTTCATTTGATATCATGACTTTTGACCTAGTGACCTTGACATTGACCTTTGACCTACTTTTGAATTATTAGTGGTAGGGATTTAATATTTCAATTGTAGATTCCTCATGACCAGAACTTTAATTTGATATCATGACTTTTGACCCAATGACCTTGACCTTTGACCCACATTTAAATTATAAGAGGTAGGGTTTTGATATTTCACATGTATATTCCTCATGACCAGACCTTTCATTGATATCATGACTTTTGATGAAATGACCTTGACCTTTGACCTACTTTTATACTATAAGAGTTAGGGTTTTGATTTCCTTACGACGAGATCTTTCATTTGATATCATGACTTTTGACCTAATGACCTTGACATTGACCTCTGACCTACTTTTAAATTATAAGAGGTAGGATTTTGATATTTCAGTTGTAGAATCCTCATGACAAGCCTTTCATTTGATGTCATGACTTTTGATCAAATGACCTTGACATTGACCTTTGACCTACTTTTGCACTACAAGGATTAGGGCTTTGATATTTCACATTTAGATTCATTATGACCTAAGCTTCTAGTCATTGCGCAATAGTATTAATGACCTTTGGCCTTTCTGTCTGCGCAAAAATGTATACGTCATCTAATACAAACACCTCGTAATCCGGCCTTACCACCTTTAACGGTTTATGGTTTATTATCAGTTGATATCTAGATTTGATATTATGTTCCTCATAAATAAAATACTTTCTCATAGTCAAAATTTTCAGTATATGAAGAAATTTGGGCTATAACCTGAGTTTTTTTCAGACAGAATGCAAGGCAGCATTCATCAAGTTTAAAATTAAAGTCATGTGACTAATATCTTGATATGATGAAAGCGTTCCACATTATTAGAACCCTTTATACCCACTACTGTATTTGTAAGGGTGAAGGATTTTAGTGTTGTAGATGTTTATAATTTATCTCATTCTATCTACGTCTATTGTATCCAAGTCATTTTTTCTTCATTGATAGTGTTTATCCATGCACCTAAAGTCTGAGAGTCAATTTCTGCATGCAGAGCTCTTTATAAAGGACCATGTTGTTTAATGATAGATGTAAATTTACATTGTTAGCCGAGTTGCAAAACTCGGCTCTTAATTTGATGTGAGACGGGCAGGCGGGCGGGCGGTTGGTTTCCGGTCTATAAGTCAACTACGAAAGAGGCTATAACAATGAAACTTCATACACTTACTCACCATAAGTCAAGGATGAGCCCTATTGATTTTGGGGTCAAAAGGTCAAAGGTCAAGGTCACAGGACTCAGATGATTGAAAATGGTTTCCGGACCATATTTCAGCCTGTATTGCACCTATAATCATGAAACTTGCCAGAAATGTTTCCCTTGAATCAAGGATGAGGCCTATTGATTTTGGGGTCAAAAGGTCAAAGGTCAAGGTCACAGGACTCAGATGATTGAAAATGGTTTCCGGACCATATTTCAGCCTGTATTGCACCTTAATCATGAAACTTGCCAGAAATGTTTCCCTTGAATCAAGGATGAGGCCTATTGATTTTGGGGTCAAAAGGTCAAAGGTCAAGGTCACAGGACTCTGTTGATTGAAATTGGTTTTCGGACCATATTTCAGCCTGTATTGCACCTATAATCATGTAACTTGCCAGAAATGTTTCCTGTGAATAGAAAATGACCACTTTTGATTTTGGGGTCAAAAGGTCAAAGGTCAAGGTCACAGGACTCTGATGATTGAAAATGGTTTCCTGGCCATATTTTAGCCTGTATTGCACCTAAAGTCATGAAACTTGCCAATAATGATTCCCATGAATCAAGAATGACCCCTATTGATTTTGGGGTCAAAAGGTCAAAGGTCAAGGTCACAGGACTCCGATGATTGAAAGTGGTTTCCGGACCATATTTCAGCCTGTATTGCAATTATAATCATGAAGCTTGCCAGAAATGTTTCCCATGGATCAAGGATGACCACTATCAATTTTGGGGTTAAAAGGTCAAAGGTCAAGGTCACAGGACTAAGATGATTAAAAATGGTTTCCCGACTGAATTTGAGCCTGTATTGCACCTATAATCATGTAACTTGCCAGAAATGTTTCCAGGGAATAGAAAATGACCACTTTTGATTTAGGGGTCAAAGGGTCAAAGATCAAGGTCACAGGACTTAGGTAATTGAAAATGGTTTCCAGACCATTTTTGAGCCTGTATTGCACCTATAATCATGAAACTTGCCATTAATTTTTGGGTCAAAAGGTCAAAGATCAAGGTCACAGGACTCAGATGATTGAAAATGTTTTCCCAACCATATTTGAGCCTGTATACAGGCTCAAATATGGTTGGGAAAACATTTTCAATCATCTGAGTCTATAATCATGAAACTTGCCAGAAATGTTTCCCGTGATTTAAGATATGAATTGTACCTTATTCTGTATCTTTAGAGTATGCTTTGTTAAATCATATTGTACATACAAATACATAAAGTATTCTGTATGATGAGATTGAAAATCTGTATCCTTGAAAATATATTACACGCTGATATAGAATAAAGAGAAGACCATTTCTTGATCCAGAAATTTTCATTTAGGACCACAAAATGTTGTTACAAACCATACACATTTCATGTTAGTCTGCATATTCATACTTACATTCCAGTTTTGCAACTCGGCATTTTGCATCTTCGATGCATTTTGAGCTTATTAGGTCTTCCGACTTCCGTCGGAAGACCTATTGTTTTCGTAACCGTGGAAAATTGGATCAGCGATTTCTCAAGAACCCTGTAAGCTAGGACAATGAAAGTTCTCCAACGTTACGTTTGGAGTAAAAGCTAGATTGGTCTTTTTTATTTTTGGTCTCTGTTTTTTTTTTTTTATCATGTTTTTTAGTAGATTCAAATATTTGACGGGAGCGTCGAATTACTCAAAAGGACCGAAAATTTCATGTTTTGCTATTTGTAAGCTTAAATATATCGTATTTTGCTATCTACAATTTCCCTTCTTTTTGAAAGTCGACAGCTATGCAAGATATGAAATGCTAGATGCACACTGTAACGATTTATTACGATGACGTCCTTCACCGTCCTTCATATTTCCAAATTCAGAAGTTCATAGGAGGAAGACACTTTTTTGCTTATAATAGTAAACAAAAATTAAGCTTATGAAGTTTCCTAAAAATTTCAATATTATTATTTTTTATCCATATATCTGTCTTATTTAGTCTTCCTGATTTTTACTATCTCTTACTGTTGAAAAGATATGAGCATCGAAATTTTGAGTTGGGTATTTCGATACACCTTCACGCCAACAGATCGGGCGCACACTAAAATTGGTAGTCCGAGTCCGACTCGAGAAAAGCAGTGTTGAGATTTTCAAATTCCAATTTCACGGCAATGATGAATATGCATTTCATAAATACATTTCGATATACACAATTTGATTTTAAAACAGTTGATTAATTTAGAAGAGATCAGCTACAAACCAGAATTTACACACAAAAAGTGGTAGTTTGATTCCGATTTCTAACCTACAAACCTGTTTCTAAACTTCAATAACTATATTTTGAACATCAAGTTTAATTTCTAATTCTAGCAAACGTTCGAACATAATTTTCGGTTGGTTTATTTACAAATTGATGAACAATTTCTCCAACATTCTTCCCTCCCCTCGTTTTTCGAAAACAGTTCTGTTTATATTGAACGATGTCGCCATGATGGAAATTCAAAATAAACAATGAAAAAAGGGAAGGGGGGGTCCAAATTTGAACCTGCACAGCGAGAACCTCATGGTATTTATATATATATATATTGAACGTAACTTGTTATTACCATTTCTCTTCTCAAGAAAATTGGTTCTACAGCTACGAGCTCGCCTTTTTTTATGGGGGAAGGGGGCAGGAAGAATTTGCAAAAAAAAAAATCCCGGCTCTGAAAAATGCTGAAAAAAATATTCCGGCCCAAAGGGCCGGCAATTTTTTTTTCCCGGACCATGCAAAAGTAAGGATACATTGCATGATATGGAAATTTTTGCTGGCCCTTTGTGCCAGACAATTTAAAGTCAAAAAATTAATTAATATAAATACAAACTGTTCACATAGCTGTATCTACCAGAGACCTAATACGCATAGGCACAAAAATCTAGAAAAGGTTCTATTTAAACATCATACAATCTGTCTGAAATTCGCTAATTGCAAAGAGACATCTGAAGGAACGGTTATTAACTCATACTCTGTAACAGCGGGGAGTTTAACTTACACAGACATTCACAACATTTGACAATTTGTTTAAATCCGGCCCGAAGAACCGGCGAAAATTTTTCTCCGACTCTGGTAATGGCTGAAAAAAATGGCCTGCTCAGAAAATTGCTGAAAAAATTTTACCGGCTGGCAATAGAATTCCTGCCCCCCCCCCCCCCCCCCCCCCCCAAAATCAAATGGTTGCTCACCAACAATTATCGGTTTGAAAATTTAATGTTACTGCTATTTGAAAACTTATATATATAATATAAATACATGTAATGTGACGTCCTTCATATTTCCAAACCAAAAATTGTATAGGAGGAAGACACTCTTGTTGCAACCGCAACAAGAAACCTTTCTAGTTTTTTTTTATATTTGTAGCACCACAGTTAAAAATCTCAGATGATAGATTGTCAGTGACGGGAGAAAAAGGTTACAGTATGGTACGAGCTACTCATGGTATGTTATATGACCTTGTGTATCTACAAGGGCTGTCCGTAAAGTTCATGGACAAGTCTTAAATGAAGTAAAATTAGCGATATTGATATTAATTGTTAGCATATTAACTATCTTATACTATTTGCGAATTATAAAATGTAAAAAATTATCATTACTACAATTATGACTTCATAATTAGACAAAGGATGGTGACCTGGAGCATGGTTATTTTTTACTGAATACGTAATTAATCATTTTATACATTTTGTTTGCATTTTGTAAAATTCCGGAATGATTTTTACATTGTGATAGTTATAACATCGCATCTGCAAACTTTGAACATTTGAAATTTCAAGATGGCAGAGAAACTGGATCTGAAGGTAATAAGACAGAATCGTCATTGTTGGAAAAAAGGACGATTTCACAAGAGGTGGAGTAGAGAGCAGTGATAAAATTTTGCATAGACTTTGGGTAAACACCGACGGTGACCAATAAATTCCTTAACACTTTTGTGCCCAAACCGCCCGTAATTGTATGTGCCCAAACCAGCCAAAACTGCCTCTTTTCACTTTCTGTATTTAGATAGGGTTTTCCACAGGATGGTGACGTCATGCATATGCATTCTCGCGTCGGTACAATACAGAGGCATACATATTTTTTTTACTTGGAAAAGGGATAAAACCCGAAAATTTTGCCTGCATATCATCAAAGAAAACAATAAGAGCGAATTGTGCAATAAATGAGAGCCGATTCATGTATAGATTATGAGGAATTAGAAGAAAATGACTGGCAAATACATGTAGGTAGAGAAAGTAGGGCATGTCGAGTAAATCACAAATCTGACTCTGATACATTGTTTACCTATTCTTACCAGAATTTACCTATCTATTAATTAATTGTGAACACCTGGCTTGAAATACTCCCCAAAATAATTTGCAATTATACAATACTCATTGCTTGTGACCATAATTTTCATAAAATAGGATGAAACCCTAATTTTATTCATCAAAACCCTATTTAGTCTCACACACCTGGGTTTACCTGTTTCTTTACCTGCATATCTAGAAGCTATGGATGGTTCTGGTCAATTCTAAATGATAAAAGGTTCCACATTTTGGTCAGACTTGACTTTAATTCAATTTTATTTGGGCATTAAGGCATATTAGATAGCTTTTCAAAGTAAAGAGAGTTTCAAACACCTTAATTAATAGTTTACCTGTCAGTTACACCTGGAAATTATGTGATAAATCTTTAAGTTCCATTGACAGGTAAATTTGAAATTTTTATCCCAATACTTCAAATTTCATCAAAATCAGAAGAAAAATAAGAGAGATATCTTAATATGAATGTAACAAGTGATTTTATCATTGAAAACCTTTAATAAATGGAAGCCATGCATATAGGACTGTGTTAGGAAATCTAGTCACTAAAGGGTTCAACAGGATTGACAGTGATCGGTAACTAACAGTTTGCGAAATCGCAGGTAACTGTGGAATTTAAAAGACGACCATGCATGAGATTTTATCCCATGATCTTAACACTAGTCCTGTCTGTGCTACATGGATTCAGAGAATTCTTAAAAAGTTAATTTAGCGAAGAGAATAGAATTGTTGAAACAGGGATTTTTCATTTTTGTGCTCTAGGTATGAGGAAGTGTCTCTTTTATATTTGATAGAGTTACATGTATAATTATTTCTGCTTTATTTCTGATGAAATTTGACATATCATTAGTATGAAACATGGATTTAATGAAAATTATACTTTCTAGTTTTTACCAAGACTGTCCACAAACTTTACGGACAACCCTCGTATGTCGTTTAATCTTCATCCATTGCACCTTTTGTTTATGGAGTAATTTGAAAACTATGAAGTAACAGAGTGTTTGTTACTGACCATCTAGGTGTCCGACGAGGAGCATGGTATTTTGAGGTCACTGTAGATGAAATGCCAGATCAGAGTGCTACTAGGATTGGATGGACACAATCGTTAGGTATTACCATACTTATAATGCAAGTGTTTCATTTTTTCTCTATTCTTTGTCATTTTTATGCCTCCGGAATCAAAGATTAGGAAACATGTGTTGTTTGGTATCTCCATCAATATGTGGCAAAAACTTTAACATTAGACCTCACTTATGAATGGTTGGATAACAGGTGTCTTTCCTACTGACAAGCCCTTTCTAATGGTGTCAATTTTTTTTACCTGTGTCCTTTGAGTAAACTAAATATGTGAATTGACATTGATACTAGGATTATTATCAGTTTATAGAAAACTAATAGCTTGAGATGGTATTGTAGGTAACCTGCAGGCTCCCTGTGGTTACGATAAGTTCAGTTACTCATGGAGGTCACGGAAAGGGACAAAATTTCACCAGAGCCGAGGGAAGCATTACTGTGATGGGGGATATAAAGAAGGAGATGTTCTAGGATTCTTCCTACATCTACCCCAGCCTGGCAATCTCGGTAAACTCCTACCGGAAACATACAAAGATAGGGTAAGTTACTTATATTCAACTTTACTACATCAAGTATAGATTATTTGATAATTATTATCTCCTTCCAACTCTGTTGCGGAGGGGATATAGCATCACTGCAGTGTGTTTGTGTGGGTGTGTTTGTTTGTGTGTGTGTGTCTGGATTCTTGTGAACAGCATAGAAGGCAAAGCATTCATCATAGAAACATCAAACCTTCCACAAATGTCTTATATCTCCATCGAGAGACTCTATTGATTTTCATGGTCAAGGGTCCAAGGTCAATGTGGACTTAGGCTTAAAATCCTTGTGAACAACATATAAGACAAAGCAATCATCATGGAAACATCAAACCTTCCACCAATGTTCCCTATGGGGAGAGGATGGAACCTATTGATTTTCAAGGTCAAGGACCAAAGGTCAAGGTCACTGTAGACTTCAGCTTAAAATCCTTGTGAACAACATAGAAG
This sequence comes from Pinctada fucata, assembly GCA_028142955.1. Classification (NCBI taxonomy): domain Eukaryota; kingdom Metazoa; phylum Mollusca; class Bivalvia; order Pterioida; family Pteriidae; genus Pinctada; species Pinctada fucata. Next base: position 82,971,344 of record AP027103.1, on the reverse strand, counting down.
ACAAAGCAATCATCATGGAAACATCAAACCTTCCACCAACTTGCAAACAAGGTCATAAGCGGCACAGGCTTGCAATATAACCTTGCCGTCATTGCTTCTTTCTTACGCCTTTTCATGAAAGGATAAAGTCCGAGAGGCCACGCAAGTACTGCATGCAGTCACAGTGACGTAATTCGGATTTCTGACCGAAACAGAGCAAATTATTGAAAGGTAGAGGCACACAGATTGCTTTCTTGAGTGTTGGCAATGAAGGAAACCATTCTTATCTTGATGTAGAAAAAAATCAAAAGACTGACATCTAAAGACAGTAGGTTTCGATTTACAGCTTGAATTTTGGAGTTTTGGTGGATACTTCTCGCTCTGCTGATTGTGTTGGCAATGTACAAATGAAGAAAGAATCCCTCATCTTGCACTGTATTTCTTTGAAACAAAGGCATGCTTGAACCCTGTATACCTCATAAATGTAGTCAAACCTGATGGTATACATTTGCAATATTTCATTTACAAAGGTAAAGCCCAAGTCTCAGTCTGCAAGAATCCTGCAGACACACAGTAGGCGATGAAGGCAGAGTTAGATTTCAAAGTGAAGAAAAGCGGAAATGAAATCGGATGCATGCGTAGGAGATTGACCTTCCACAAAAATTCCTCGTGGGGAAAGCATGAACCCTTATGATTTTCATGGTCAAAGGTCAATGTCACTATGGACTCGGGCTTAAGATCCTTGTGAACAGAAGACCAAAACATTATTGCAGGATCACCAATACTCCCACAAATGTTCCTAATGAGGAGAGGATGAACCCTATTGATTTTCAAGATAAAGGGTCAAAGGTGAAGGTCACTGTGGACTTGATTCAAAATCATTTTGCTGTCAAAATAGAATGTGCAATTGCGAGGGGATGCTATGCTTGCAATGCCTTTATTAAACAGTAACTCAAACTTCGGCTTCTCTTCATTCAACTTTTCAAAGTCTTGCCAAGTTAAAATGAGCTGTAATAGTGTTTCATAGGTCCACGATGATGCAGTGACAAAGAAAGCAATTCGCTTTTGAACATTTTATTCATGTAGTAATAAATAGAAAAATATCTCAATTTAAGATGATCAAATATTTAACAAAGCAATCAACAAAAAGGTAACAGCATTTCAAGTTCTATTACAAATGTATAAAGGCAATTACATCATAAAAATGACCAAAGAAGACACAAGCTGGAAGTGATCGTGAAATCATTAGCAGGGGATATGTGATATGGAACACTCATGTTTTGGCAGTCATACTACTCTGTATGGTCAAAGTCATCTACAAAGCTTTGTTGATTATACATAGCAGATATGAAACGTGTGGCTTCTACATATAACTTTATAAGTCCCCTCCGGCCAGTGGATAGGGGACTAGATCTTTGATATTCAAACTAGATCAGATCTTTTTCATGATACAAATTTAGCACATTAAATTGCAAAGTACTGTAGTTTTTTTTAAGAGTACATGTACAAAATGTATTCATGTCCATTTTGTACTGCAGATTTTCAAATTAGCATTTCAGGCTTTATAAAAGGGTTGCACATGCGCTTGGAAATGTTGTAAATAGTTTTAACCTTTTAAAATTTTTTTAAAATTTTCATATCCAGATGGCGCAACCCAAGTGAAAAAAACTTCATCATGTTGAAGGCCATCACTGAAGAAGTAGACTTATGTGTAAAAGAAATGTAAAGCTACTGTTCAGAGTAATTTAAAATATGAGGAAAATCTGCAATGGTCACTAGTTTTGGCAATGAAAGACTTCTCAAAATATATTAACTTGGGAATATTAAATCTACTGGTTGAATTAGAACTGGTACAATCTTTACATACATACATACATACATGTATTTGATAGTTACTCAAGACATAACAAACACAGAAAAACGATAAGATAACATGAGGCCCAAGTGGGAAATCGCCCTCACCTAAGTCTTATGTTATTTAAGACACTAAGAGTGCTCATGACAAATACAATTTTTACCCCAAAAATCAACAAGGTACAGTTTCAGCCTTCAGAAATAAGCTAATCTATGTTTAAACTCCTTTTCTTTGATATGATTTGATAGCTAAATCCTCTAGATTCTTCATACCAGATTTGATATCAGTATTCCGCTTACATACAGAAATATTGTACCAATATGCTCCAACTTGATTGCTGATACATGATTATCAACGACATGTTTTTGTCTGACTTGGCGAAAGAGCACTTGAAAGAGACATTGATTTGGGTTTGTACAGGAGATACTGCTTTCAAATTTTTGGATTTTTCGGTAAATCCCTTTACATAACCTATAGAACCATCACATAATCAGGAAGCGCAATAAATCCCTGTGGTATGCAACTTTTGATATTCCTAACATTCAATGTGTCGTAGAGCTATTAATTTCTTTCACTGTAACAATAAGGTAAATTAATAGACCTGGATCTATTTGTTCAGTATCTGCCGGCGAAAAATGATCATCCTGATATGGTGTATTATGATATATGTAGCAGGTTTTAAAACAAAGATCAATGGCATAGACAGGGGAAAAGAAGAGTATATTAACAAGTTAAACGATTTCACATGATACAATCACACTTACGTGTAAATTTGAGCACTATTGATAATACTTATTAAGACTCATGAATGCACATCTATGAACAAGTCCATGGCTCGTAGAAAAATCTGTTCCATATGCACCAATATATTTATTATGGTATGTCTTTAATCATAAATCTGTATTTAACGATCGTCTCTTGAATAATTTGTTTTGTTCTAGATCTGAACCCTGAAAGTAAACGTTATACATGTAATTATTACTCATTCAAACATGAAATGGCTGATGTGAACTCAGAAATTGAGAAATTGCTTATAACTTTGAAACTAATACATGTAGTAAACTTTTATTTTACTTAATTGTGATGAAAAGATTCATTCATTTCTATCATAATTGATAACTTTCTAAGGCTTACCAGATGTTGTGTCTTTAATTTTTCTGATAATGCTGAAATATATGATGATTATCAAAATTAAGAATACAGCTTTGTCTTTTCATACTTCATTCCAAAATTTGCAACAAAAAAATGTAGAACAAATACACAAATTTGTATGTCAATAACACAGGAAATTATGACCTATAATTTGCTTCAAATAAGTCATGCTAGTTTTAAAGATTTTGAAAGAGAGGCCAATACTCTCTCACATCTTCCAATAGTAGGTTGATATCAATCATTTGGGAAATTAATGAAGTTACATGTTTAAATTCTTTCAAAACTATCGAAACTGAAGTTTTGTGTACTGTATAGGTATCTCTTACCTTGTACTAGACTTTTGTCAGGTGTTAGTGGGGACACTTTACCTATATCATTTCTAGATCCAGATCCGACTCGGATATCTAAATTCATAAAAGATAATATTGTCAAAAACAGAGAAAGTTTCGAGAACAGTTCTAAATTTCCAAAGGCAATTTACCTCTTTTTCCCCTCAAGAAGTAAATAAACTAAGCATCGCCATAATGATGATCAATAAATTCTATTGCCTATGAGAAAAATTTGCATAATGTGTATGTGAAAATTGTGAATAGTCATTAATAAAAGTGAATAATTATCAAAGAGCGAATTAGAATAATTACTCAAAGCAAGATGATTTCCTCAGCCAAACAGCATAAAAAGAGATGAAAAGAGAGATTTAACCGTAGAAAGCTTAATAGAGAAGAGTGCCGTCTTGTGTGTAACAATTTACTACCTGGCTGACTTCCACCGAAGGATTTGTGACTTTTCTGAAATACCTCCGGTGATTTCTTCTTGACGGTAGGGTCTATTTGCAGGAATATATTTCCACCGGGAGGAAACAAAGGTTCGGACGGTCTCGACTTATTGTCATTGTTAGCACTAGTACTAGTCTCTGTACTGTCTGTTTCTATCTTCTTCGTGACAGTTTCTTGTTTTGTACCATTCACTTTTTCGGGAGTTCTCTCTTTGGTTTGCATAGATTTTTCAGGAGACTTCCTCTTTGGAGATTTTTCATGTTCCTGAGATTTTATACTGGAAGTTGAACCACTTTTTGAGTCTTTTGCCACTGTAATGGCTTTTTTCTCAGTTTTGGTGTCTTTGCTTATAATTTTTTCACTCGAATTAGATTTTGTTTTCTCAGATTTGTCTTTTGTTAGCAAAGGTGAATCTTCTTTCTCTTCGTTTATCTGTAAGACAAAGGGCATGCTTTGTAGGAAAAATCAGTGATAGATCTGAGATTCCTTTTAAGATGTATTCCATGTAAGTTTTTGATATTTTTGCAAATTGTAACATGCTGTGAAAAAGTAAAAGAAATATCATACACATAGCATGCCATCCCTGTACATGAGGATGTAATGGTTAACTATTACATTTATATAGAAAGAAATCAAAGTAAGGGTATAATATCTTCTTTTACTATTATGATTGGTTTTTATGTGAAGAACAACAGATGACTTTCAGATAGGCAATCAAATTTCAATTTTATACTGGAACAGAATATCTAAAGCTTTAGATATGTTTGCAACAAACTGGTAGAGCATACCATAAGAAAAGAAAACATAGGTCATGCCAAATTTCTTATCACATTCTTCTAGATAGACAATGCTGTCGTACTATTTTTACTTACGTCATCTAAATTTTCTGGAATCAACTGTCGTAAAGTACAAGTGGAATTAGAGAAAAATTCCTCCTGAAGAAGTTTTAAATTTTGTTTCTAAATGTTACTAACTGCTTTGGAAAAGTGGAATCTTGCACTAGAATTTTATAAATAGATCAATGTGAAAGTACACATTTCTGCAATATATCCCCAAATTGAGAACAATTGCCCAGGTACAAGATGTATGACGATAAGATCTTACAATATCACATATTTTGTGGATACTTTTGTTGGTACAGAGGAGTATAGATGTAAAATCTTACCAGATCTGCCATGCTCTCTTGAGCCCGTTTTCTGCGGAATGCGGCAGATGATCGATTTCTGTTCTTAGGAGGTGGAGCCTTTCTATACTGTAAAAGTATGTTTGTTCAACATGTCATTCCTGTATGAAAATTCCTTTTCTTCTTATTTAGCATTTAACTGATAGTAACAGAAAGAATGCTTTCTTCTAGTTGAAAAAAATTCACAAGTTATTTGTATCAGTATAGAAACTCACTGATCTTAAGACTTCTGTCTCCCTTTTTATTGCACCAAACTCAGTGTCTTCATCATCAACATCAGCTATCACCACATCAGGGTTCTCTGGCTGCTTGTACCTGCATGACAATTCATTGTAATTTCTTAAGTTAGGATGTCATAAGAATTGCCTGGTTTCTTGTGCTTATGGGTCACAATGTTTTCATTTTAGCTCGGTGGCATGAACAAAATTTTATAAAACAAGATGTGTTTGTAAAGCCAAAAACAGCATCTTTTTCACTGTAGGAGCTCAGTTATATGAAAAGTAGGTCAAGGTCACAAATTAAAAATAATTTTGCTGCAAGGAATACACATGTGACATATAAAAGCCATATCACTTGTGGTCAATGTTAAATTTTTGCAGACAAACAGACAGGCAAGTTACATTACTCGACAATTAATAGTATTGCAACTAAAGTATCTCTTACATCATATTAGCTTCTTGTCTCTTATAGATACATTGAAAGAAGACCACAAGACTTTCAAGGTCATGCTTTCATAAAAGACATGTCATTCTTACTTTTCAAATCCACAGTTTATATTCAGTGACCTACTGATTATTGACTACAATAATTTCTCGTTCAGTATGTACATTACAATACATGTATATTGTACATCATTTAATAAGAGATATAAATGATTTTCTTACCCTGCCATATCATCATCAGTAACACTTGTGTCTGCCTTAGATTTCTCCTTGTCTGTCTTTTTATCACTGGGTGTTTTTCTCATCTGTACACCCAAACCCTCGGGTAGTTTCAAGCCTTCTGATCTCCTCTCCTCCGAGCTTTCCTCAGGCTCCTGGTCTTCTCCCGTCTCATTTCTATTCTCATCTTCATTTCCTGTTTTTTTCCTGGGCAGCAGGGGGCTTCTTCCCTACAGGATACCATACAGTGAGTAAAAAACTTATATGCATAGCCATATTATTAAAATTAACATCACTATCAAAATCAACATTATCTCCAAATCTGTATAAAATCATAGCAAGTCAAGGATCCATGTTGTTCATTTCATTCAGATTGGATAAAGTTAATGTTTTTTGTATTTGATTATTGCTTTTCATATTTTGCATACTTTATATAATGATTTTTGAATTTTTTTCAGATTAAGATGATACTTGTCATTTGGAAAACAATGATTAATTTTTATGATTCTATTGTTTAGTGTGTAACTATCGGTTTTTGATTAGTTGTGTGGGAAAACAGTTTCCATAAAAATTGAACAATTTTGCTTCACTGCTGGGAATAAATTCATAAACCTGCTGATCAGTCTTTAATGATAAAGTTGAATGTGCGTATACAGTATTTATTGATGTAACTTGAATACAGCATACAAGTAACTTATAAAAAAATAATCAAAGTGTAAATTTGTCATATTTATTGCACTGTTCTTTGACTATTTTGTTAGAAGTCTCTGAAGTCCAGCTAGATTTATATCATAAATACTTAAAGAAAGAGAAATGCTTTAATAACTATATTGTCATCAGCTGAGCTCTGTATTTGATGTGAGACGGTCTTTGTGTGTGCCAGGATCAAATAATTTCCGGACAATAAGTCGAAAACCTTTGAAGACTTCATGCTGTTACTCCCCATAAATCAAAGTGCTTATGGGTTCAAAAGGTTAGGGTCATATTGCATTGATGATTGACAGCCATTCCTAAATCATAACAATGAGGTTTCATGTATTTGTTTCCAATGTGTCCTGGATGTGCCTACTGATTTTAGGGTGAAAAAGTCAAAGGTCATAGGACACTGAGAATTGAAAATGGTCCTTGTATCATAATAGAGTGTGCATTTCACTTGTAAAACTGTATAGATTCGCTCTGTGCGAGCATGATGAGTTAGGGCCATGCTCTATTGATTTTGGGGTCAAAAGATTAAAGGTCATAGGACACTGAGAATTGGAAATGGTCCTCGTATCATCACAGAGTGTGCATTTCACTTATTTAAAACTTAATAAAATAGATTCATTCTGCACGAGCATGATGAGTTAGGGTCATGCTCCATTGATTTTTGGGTCAAAAGTTCAAGGTCATAGGACATTGATAATTGAAAATGGTTTCCAGATTGTAGGGAAATGTGTATTTTACATATCATCATTAAATTTTTGCATGTATCATAAGTTGAGGATATTTTGGATCAATGTTTTGTCAAAGTTATTCAAAAACATTTTTACAACAAAGATTTGAAACTTTGCACACTGCACCTTTGACGCAAACTTTCAGTGTTAACTCCTTTGTTTTTAAAGTTGGAACACAATACATTGATTTTTGTTCATAACATGGAAATTGATCCATTTCTATTTTGTTGAAACTTTCTGAAAAGGTCTAATTATGACTACACAAATAATCGTATCAACTATGAAATGTGATTTGATTTTTTCATGGAAATTACTAAAAGCTAATGCTGTTCAACATATTTGTATTATCAGTACTTATAGAGAGGAAGATTTATAATATTAATAGGAAGCACTTAAATGTATGAGCCATGGTGTAAATCACAATCACTGAATACCATGACTACCATGAGGATACACTTAACAAATATAAAAAGTTTGGTATTGTTGGATGATAGTTCATAAATATTTAACATGCAAACAAAGAATACAAAATTCAAAAAACATATATTAACATAGTTATCAATTGTAACTGAATTGTTTCTTCATATGATTCTGTAGACTTTAAAATGTCTTAAAATCTTCCATAAGTCAGGGTTTTTTTCAACAAATAAAATATAAATACATGTAATTTCTGCTACTATGAGGCTTGGTCCCAAACAAAGTTTGAAGGAGTATACATGTATAGTAAACAACCTGTCTGTCTATCCGACAGTCCGTCCAGGTAAGAAGTTCTTAATGCAGATATATCTTCAAGTATCTTTCATACTTACATTCACCATAACAAGTGCTACTTTTCATACCAAGACATTTGACCTACTGACCTTGACCATGAATTTTGACCTTACAGTAATATTTTGGTTAAGAAATTCTTAAAGCAGATATCTCTTCAAGTATAAGTGATAGGGTTTTCATATTTCAAATATACATTCACCATTGCAAGTGCTACATTTTCATACCAAGACATTTGACCTATTGACCTTGAACATGAATTTTGACCTTTATAGTAATATTTTGTTGAAGAAGTTGTGAAAGTAGATTTCTCTTGCAGTATAAGGCATGGTCCATTTGATATTCAGGGATGGGGGGGGGGGGGCGCTTGTTTTTTTTTTCAAAAAAAATAATTTTGCTCTAAATTTTGATGAAAAAAATTAATTTGCTTATGGTGTGACAGAAAAAAATAATCTTGCTCTTACAAATAATCTGAATTTGAAGAATTACCATAAAATTTCACTATAATTCTTGAAAATTTTCCGGCTCGCTTCACTCGCAGCAGTTTTCAATATATATCAAAAATTTTTTGGCTCGCTTCGCTCGCCATAGTTTTCTATCAAAACATTATTTACTAATAGCAAAGTTCATATATTTGAAGATATCAAAAGTATACATGTATGTGAATGAAAAAAGGGCTTCCTTAAAAGCTTAAATATATTATCAATATTTATGTATTACTATTAATGCATGTTGCATGTATCCCCATAGAATCCCATATGGAGAACTTCAGTTAGTCACCAATTTACAATTCTACATTTAAAAAGTCTAGAAGACCTTCCCCTCAGACCCTCTTATATACATGTACCTTATATAAATTTTGTTTATTGAGAATTGTATTGTAAAAAATCTTTTATCTCTCTGTTCAGAAGTGAATTGAATACTTGCATAGAAATAAAGTAATATTTTAATATTTAGAGTTTTGAGTAGAAATATGAATAATTTCTATTAATTAAACACAAACATTCATAATATGCACATCGCTTTGTTAAAAAATGTCTTGCTGCAACTTTGCAAGAAAAAAATAATTTTGCCCCAGTCTGGGGCGAAAAAAAAATCTTGCTCCGACAAAAAACCCAAGCCCCCCCCCCCCCCCCCCCCCCAGAATATCAAATGGACAGTGCCTAAGTGATAGGAATTTCATACACACCAATTTTTATACTACATTTTGATACCAAAACCTGTGACCTTGACCTTTGACCTTATTATAATATTTTGGTTCAGAAGTTCTGAAAAGCAGAATCTCTACATGGCATTCATATTTTATTTTACATATTCAACATTCATCGTACTAAGTACTACATATTAATTCCAAAACACATGACCTTGGATGCTGAGCTCGTGTGAGAGTACTCAATGTGAGCAATTGAATGTTATGTCATCAATGGATTCGTGTACAAGAAAAAAAAAGTCCGGCAGGGGGTATAATTCGTCACTTTAGGGTAGTTCTAATTTTTTTTATCTGTTTTATAAGGGATCTTCACATATTTCCTTCTTTTTGCAAATATCACAACTGTACAATAGGGAGTATGACACTGTGGTATTGTGGTTAGCCATGTATTTGTACAGGACTTCCTTTGTAAAAGGTCTGAATTACAGCGACTTGTATAAACTGATTTATATAAAACACATACTATATCCATTTTCTTTTGGCAACTTACCATTCCCATAATTATCCCTTTACTTTCAAATGCCTTGAACGCCTCACTCTGGGGTCGTCTTTTGGGTGTGGGGCCCTTGGACACAGGGGAGGGTTCTGGTGTCTTAGTCTTCTCAAATGCTTTGATACGATTTTTGAAGGACGCCGCCTCATCGTTCTGGGGTTTTGTCTCTCTGTAAGCAGGATGTATAAAATGAAGAAGACTTAATTCATCCCATTATACACACAATATATTATCATCAATGTGGAATTACGCTCTGTATCCTCTAGCATTTCTGATTTGTTTTACCCTATAATCACTTTCCGTTTACGACCAAATCCGTCGGACTTTTATCTCTCGTCCCCGAATATGTTTCCTGTAGCAATATACTCTCCATTTTAACTCGCCGAAACGAATGTCAGGAAAGCTATTGTCGTATAGTTGTTGACGTCCTTGTGGCCTTAAACTTTAACCTAGACCATACTTGTATCTATTGAAACATATTGGGGGATGTATGGGCTTCGATATTTCACTCGGGTTTTCATTTGATACCGTGAGGTTTGACCAAGTGACCTTGATCTTGGACTTTGACCATCTACCTTTGATCTAGTGACTTTGACCTTGGGCTTTGAACTATTTTTCTTGATGTTGATATTACAAGTGAAATCCAACCGATAAGCTATGTTGTCTTTCTGATATTTTTTCTTATCCCAAAATATCACAAGAAACAGAGTCGTTTTTTCCGTTTTATAGATTTTCAAGTATTGTTTAGAAAAGCCTTATCACTTGGTCGTTGACTCGAGTACCTGTATTTTCATTTCTGCCATAGAAAACAATAGACCACAAGGGTTCTTCAGGTTATGTTATATTAGGTTATGAGATATACAAATGTAGGTACGGAAACCTTTTTCACATTGGCTTGTGCTGAGTCAACAATGTAAGATTTGTTACTGTCTGAAATGGTTAGAATTGTTATTAGGTTAGCACATGTCTATAGATAACCCCTGAATACCATCTAGGTAACACATGCCTCCCCCGTGTTTACTTTCCCTCCCTAGAGATTCCAGATTCAGATAGCTCTATAAATACAGAGTATAACCCTATCCCACCTTTGTCATACATATGCTTTATTTCATAACAAGATTAAGCTTTAGTCAATAAATCAGGCCAGCTTTCACAAAAAAAAAAGCTTATCTCAAACATCTATCTGATCTATACTGCAGGCACTGAGAGATAGGGCAGTATGTAAAATGTTTCGTTTGTTGCCATGGTTACGATCTGCAGATTTTGAAAGTTTCAGCGGTTTTTGCCCCTTATCGTGCACTAAGTAGCTTTTCGTATGGTTATCTAGATCGATCCCAGCCCAACTATTACTGTGTGTATTGCGGATGAAAAATTCACTAAGTTAGAGATCTGTTACATTTGTCATTGTGTCTATAGCTCTGTAAATTAGTCTGTTTGCAGGGATTTTTTTTGCCCCTTTTTGGGGCCGTTATTCGGCCCCATTCCCAATGAAAAATAGTATCTTTTTTTCCCAATTGTGGCTCTAAAATTTCCCAATCACATATAGATGGAATTATCACCAAAATTAGTGAAATGTACTGGTTCGAAAGTAGCAAATCTACTTATTATTTGCCATATTGTTGTAACATAAGAAATTAAATCATATTTGAAAAAATTATTTGATTAAATATTCAATTCTGAACTTTTGATTGTATAAACTGTCATTTTACTTTTATATTGGTACGTCCCAAAATATTCCCAAACGTCGTATTTTTCCCAATTGCACGGGCCCCGACCCCATTCCCAAATTACTGAAAAAAATCACTGGTTTGCATTGCTAGCGTTTAGTTGAAAGTTAAAAGTACATAGAATGTTGAACGTTTTCCAGAGAAAGACGAGCTCTACTGAGAAGAGACTTTGACCTAACCAATGAGCATCAAACAACGATGTATGGATCAAAGAAAGGGCTTCTAATAAGTCAATTATTCATTGCTTACTAATACAGACGATTTTCTCATGACGTGTATTACCATGATTATTGAGTTACTAAGATTATCTTACTGGCTAGTTTCTGCCACCTCTTTCTGTGTCAGATCGTTACCGTCACCTTCATCCTTGGTGCTTGGCGATCGTCTATCATCGACTTTATCGTCTGTCTTTTCCTCTTTCACTTCTTTCTCTTCCTTATCCCCCACAGAATCATCATTTCTTTTCTTCTTACAACAACATTGAAATATTGCCACGAGAACGGACATGCCAAACAGGCCGACCAAAATACTTGCGATTGTGAGTACCATACTTGACGGGTTGGTAGGGTGCACTGTGTCATCTGCCCCTGGCTGCAGGGATTCTTGTTGGGCTAAAGCGATCTCAGATCCCCAGGAATCTACAAGTCTAGAATCTGTATTGTCTGATGGATTTTTAACGTCCACGGTAACTTTATCGTTGTTTGAGTTGGCGTGAAATATGCGATCCTGTCCTGCATTAGACTTACGATATCCGGAAAGCTTTCCTATGTTGTTTAGCTTGTGAGTAACTTTTACTTCCTGTAAAACTTCAATTCGATTATTTTCACGTCGTGAGGGGGTTTTCACTGGAGTTGGAATTCTATGGAAAGAATCATGTACACTGATGAATTTGACGTGGTTTCTACGTAAGGCATCCACAGACGTGCTATCATTTCCGTCATTGTGATACAATATACTTCCACGTTCTATAAGAGGCAGTGGGGAAACTGATGTTATGTATAATTGTACGCACAAAAACACAAATATCCTTCCTTTGTGGATGATAAACATTCTGTTTCTGACAGACATGTTGATTGGGGATGAATAATCACATCTTACCTTCCCAGATTGAGCTGTGTGTGTTACCTTACGGTTACGTCGCGTTCTATCGTTATGAGCCAGCATACATACTATACGGCGAGGCCTGAGGGTAGGCTAGTACACTAAACCATGTACAAACTATTCCCGTACTTTTAAATTGCTATATTGTTCAATCTCACTTCCTCGATTAAATGAAAAGACACTGACTTGCTAATGCTCCAAATGACAACTTCACCTCACCACGTACACCTTGAATCCTCATTTAGAATGGAAAATTTCTGTCCTTTATGACTGGCTGAAACAGAAAGTACAAAAAATTATCATTGGCAGATCGATAATACAGATTTAAAAAAAAAACTTACTAAAAAAAACTCCACAGGTTCAAGGGCATGGCTCCGATATGATATCAAAGTAAGTAGAACTTCCCAAGTACCTCAAGAGGCGCAGAGAAAAATATACAGACCTGGTATTGCAGAGTTAAACAAATCACTACAGGGTAATGAGTGCTTGAGAACACTGATATAACCTTTCTGCAATATAATCCACGGACAAAACATTCATGGCATAATAAAGTACTGTAAGTTGAGGGATATCACTTCACTAGTGTTGCTCAGATAATCATACGGACATAAAATCTGCATAAAAAATGAATGAAAACATGCTACCTTGCGGTCTCGGGACGTCGACATAAAGGTAAAAGAGCACCTCACAAATGCCTGTTTAATCAACATTTCATACCTTAACAAATCTGAGGTCGTGTCAGAAATCCAGATATCGGTATAGATGGAATTCTCTACGTATCAGTACCAGTCACCCGGCTATGTGCATGCGACAAAAGGCGCCCCTAGCGCGTACGCTCTGGGCAGTGACTCACTGTTATACCACAGCAGCATGTGTTGTAACGGACCAAAATGAATACATGCAGATAATACTGTCTAATCGAAAAGCCAAATATTCCTTTCTTGTGTAAAGTGTGTATTTAAAACTGAGTCACGAATTGATATGTCGCATACTTAGGAAATAGGGGAACTTGACTTACGCCAGAAAAAGGAAGTGGCATGCGGCCTATACATGCCATATTGTAGCATTTTATGGATGCTTTCTTTAATCGCGAATAGAAATGAACAATTGAGATAATGTAAAATACGATCGAAATAAATGAAAGGAATAAGTTTTATAACAAGACATCTATTTATATCCATAAGTGCTACCAAGAAAAGACTAGTTTTGAGAAATGATTTTAAACATTCCGGTTTTTCCTTTGTTTTCGGTAACTTCTACTTATCAGGCTTATAGAAAATGAATTACTTCAAACAAATCAACGACCATTTTAAGTCATAATACTCTTGCAAAAAATGTTTGGGGAGGGGGCATATATATGTCCTTTGTATCGATTAACCTAAGGTTGAATGATTGGCATGCCTTTGGAGCAGTTAGAAATTATCCATATCTTTTAAAAGCATTGATGTATATCTTCCTTCTTCTGTCACCACAAGTTTTGAACTAATTATGGCATCTTAGCTTCCTTTGGGGAAAAAAACTTTCTTCATCCTATACACAGTAAATGAAAGAAATGTTATTCTTGTGACAAGACCTTTCATAGGCATAATTTTTTACCTTTGACCTTGACCTCTAACCTCTAAATGCAAACAATAGCTAACAAAGTGATATTTATTTTCTGTCTTTGTTTATTTTTCTGTTGGTTCATTCCGTGTGTTTTTCAAAATGTTCAATAAAAATAATCAGGTTTTCCACTATAAGTCAGTTTTCAGATGTTCCCATCTGAAATGAGAACTATAATCCAGATTTCAGACTTTGAGTACTTCAGTTTAAAGTCTGTTTATATACTTTGTTTTTGCCATGGTCTTTACATATATCAAGTAATTTTCCTGGCTTTTCTCTACAGACCATGATGGTAGTTGTTTATTTTGCCAACATGATCTCTATCTTGGGCATTACCGGACATTGCCTTACTGCACGCGAGTTCAAAGACAAGATTGTGGCAAAATGTCTACTCCGTAAAGTCTACATTCATAAAGAATTTTAAAATTTGGATCAGAGTTAAAATCATGAATTACGAATACAATACCACAAAAATGAACATCCCGCAAACGCATTTTGTTCTTTGTAGAGTATGATATACCGTCTTCAACAGGGAGGAATTATTTCTTTTTCTGGCCGTTTCAGTTGTTTCAGGAATTTTACTGATAATGAACAACATCGACAATACCATGCATCCAGCTTCTGTTGAATTGATATATATACACGAAAACAACAAATGTCGAAGACTTGAAAAACTATCATACGCATTCCAAAGCCCTGTTGAATATCAAATAAAATGGTCAAGTACCGAGTGATGCTCGTTACAAGCGTCAGATCTGTGCCAAAAATCATAGAGCTGGAAAATGTAAAAACAGGCTTAATCTCTATCGATGTTAAAAGTTGGTTTCGATGCGTTTCGACAGACCGTTTAAAAACCCGAAAGAGTAAGGAATCGCAGCGAGTTGTGTAGAACTTTGGAAACTTGCGTGTTCTTCTTGTTTTCTTATTGATTTTACGTTATAGTGGGCGTAAGATGATGAGAGGCGGGGATTTAATTATTGTATAATAAAGTACATACCTGAATGCAGAGTACCATGTGTTTCCCATTATATCTTAGATATAGATTACCTAACAACCACTTTATCTAGACAATTCCCTCTTTGTCAAATGTAGCTATACGTAAAGACTTTTGTCCTGGTACTTTGAAGCAGTAAATCCTATACAATGTGAAGGTGATTACAGATGAACTAAATAGACAAAGCCCTCATACCACAGACTCTACCCATGTAATAATGGGGAATATCACCTACATCACTTTGTTGAAATGAAGATGGTATGGTGCCAAGTGATCATCGTATCTGGGTCCCTTACCTTGTCAGCTGTACGCTCTTTCATCTGTCTCATAGAATGAAATTATAACGGTATCTTCATCACAAAAAGCTGTATGATTTGGAAAAAAGATTTAAAATTACCTCCCAGCTGAGATCGTCCTGTCCCTAGTAATGACACTCTTACCTCCCAGCTGAGATCGTCCTGTCCCTAGTAATGACACGACCGAACACAAACTACAAGTAATGCACCTATCCTGTTTTACTTCCTGGACTATTATATCACATTATATAGTACACTTTCTATAAGGTCAGTAAACCCGTCCATGGATCCGTTATACCGTCCTGTCTTACCACGCATAGTTTACTATAGCTTACAAGGATCAAAGAGTTCCTCTGTAGTGAATGTTGCCCGCGTCATAATCTGATATCGTCCACGATGTAGGTGGGAGGACCCGTAAGGAATTGGTAACATTACACTTTCAAGTATGAGAAATAACCCCTTCCAACTTTTCAGAAACTTCGGTGGTTTTAGCTTAAGATCATTCTGAACACTGTTGTTCAAAATTACATGTCCTTGAAAGATGATGTCCTTTCACGAATACTCAAAATACTTTTGCTTTGTCGCTCGCATCACGATGGCGATATACAGGGATCAGTTGGTCTGTTCGTCTGGAAGTCATTCACATCAATTTACTGATACGCATCGTACGTCCTTCAATCGTGCAGGGATTGTTAAGTATGGTAAGATTCAACACCCAATGAGGGTCAAGGTCACCACCAAGGACAAGGTCAGATAATTAGGATCATATGGGTGACATACCTGTTATTAAACAATCCTTGGTCTTCCCAGACGCTAATTTATGCCCCCATATCGAAAATGGCGTACCTTTTAATATTGAATTTGTGAAATACAATTCATATTTTCCATATGTATCATTCTTGACGGACCTTTCTCTTTATACTAAACTTTCGATATCGTGACCTTGATTTTAGTGTTTGACCTTTTACTGTAAATTTTTTTTATGTAAACTTTAAACCTTGGGTATACAGTCATGTTTAATGCTTAGTGATAAGGAATTCATCTCTAACAACCATATTCTATGACAGGGCCTGAAATTGTTTTGCCTTTTTTTTATCTTTTTTGTGACATTGATCTGTGTTTGTCGCAGTTATTTGACAAACACATATGTTTGATACACTTTTGTGTTTCCTGCATCAATTTAATATATATTTTCTATTTAATAGCCTTTGGTAAAGTTCAAAAGTCATCTATACTATGAAGAGAAAGATAATGTATCAGAGGCAGAAAAGACCCTCAGACCCTCCAAAGGATCTCAGGTAAGTGATTATTTGTTTGAGGCAGAAACTCCAAAAGAGCTCAGGTAAATAGTATGCTAGGAAACAAAAAACGCGAAACACTCCTTGGGAGCTTATATATCAGAGATAATTCCTTTGAGCTTCTAGAGAAGCCCAGTGCCTCTAGAGGAGCTCGGATTTCAGAGATGACTTCCTAAGAGTCTCTAGAGCAGCTCAGATACCAGAGATGAATTCTTTGTAGTCAAGAGGAGCTCATACCAGAGATGAATTCTTTATAGTCAAGAGGAGCTCAGATCTTTATAATCAAGAGGAGCTCAGATACCAGAGTTGGATTCTTTAGTCAAGAGGAGCTGATACCAGAGATGAATTCTTTATTGTCAAGAGGAGCTCACATCTTTATAATCAAGAGGAGTTCAGATACCAGAGTTGGATTCTTTAGTCAAGAGGAGCTCAGATACCAGAGATGAATTCTTTATAATCAAGAGGAGTTCAGAGCCACTAGAGATGCTCAGATATGAGGTGGATTCCCTAGAGCCTCTAGAGGAGCTCAGATATCAGAGATTTAAAATTCTATAGAGCCTCTAGGGGAGATCAAATATCAGAGACAAATTTCTCAGAGCTTCTAGAGGAGTTCAGATATTGGAGTCTGAGAGATAATTCCTTAAAGCCTCTAGAGGAGTTCAGAAATCAGAGATTTGAGTGTACTTAGAACTTCTGAAGGAGCTCAGATATCAGATATAATTTTCATAGAGCGTGTAAAGAAATTCAGGACCCTCTGTCATCAACATTTTCAGCAAACATCTGACATTGATATAAATTATATACTGACATGCTTATTGAGTTTTGTACAATAAAGTTTAAATTTCAAAATAAGAGTAAGAGATTCCAAGACGAACCCTTATTTCCAACTAAATATGGGATATTATCCCACCTCTGGCAAATTTCTTGCAATCTGATTGGTCGAGAAGAACCGAATATTATGTTGTATCATTTTACTGACAGGATATTATTTTGATATCCCGCTTGTACTAAGACGCTTTACGATATTGACATCACCGAAATGCTTTAAAATATGTTGACGTTACATACGCAAGCCAAAAACCATCGGTGGGATAAATTCGTTATACAGTGTTTTACAGGGGGGATACAAAAATATATTGGGTCGATGAAAAAAGTTGTATTGGGCTCGGCTTCGCCTCGCCCAATACAACTTTTTTCATCGACCCAATATATTTCTGTATCCCCCCTGTAAAACACTGTATAACTAATAATGTTATTTGCACTTTAGTGCTGTTGTAAATGTGTGATTATTCTTGTTATCTTTGTAGATGATAATGTACAAGAATGGAAAATCTCAAGGTGTTGCATATGATGACTTGTTTGAAGGAATCTACTACCCAGCTATCTCACTGTACAAAAATGCCAAGGTATAATGTCAATGAAGTAAGAGTCAGAGTGCTGAGGGGTCTTCAGAACAATAGCTACGTCAGGATGCTATTTTTCGCTGTTCATCATCACTCTGCTACTCTACTATGTCATACTTTTAAGCACACCTCGTAAAGTGAGAGGGAGCATATGCTATCACCCTGTCATCGGCATCTGTGTCCGCACTAGTATGTCAAGAAGTTTTCTTTATTTTAAGTGCTAGGAAGGCCAAACTTGCACAGATGATGCGTCTTGATATGTGGATCACAAATCTATGTTCAGATGTAGGTCATGACCTATATTTTCCAATTGAGTGCACATTTAGGAAGATTTGGGTATATATGTGAAGAAGTTTTATTCTTTTAAGTGCTATTTTCGTAGCAAAGTGACCTGATGGGGCGGAGCTGATTCAATCAAGCGACTAAGATGAATCAATTGAATTTTAGTGCAGATAGATTGTAATATGCATATAGTAATTAGAGTGAATACTCATTTCCTATTTTATGTATAGTTACATCACCTGGTCAGAAGTAAACTATTCCAATGACCAGGTGAAAATAAGCTCTGCCCGGTCATGTCAGTTTGCTTCGACAATAGGAAGGCCAAACTTGCACAGATGATGTGCTTTATGAGTAGATCACAAATCTTAGTTCAAATGTAGGTTCATGACCTATATTTTCCACTTGAGTGCACATTTTAGGAAGATTTGGATATCAATGTTAAGAAGTTTTTTTTTTTTTTTTATATTGCTTGCTAGGAAGACCAAACTTGTACAGTTGATCTGTCTTTATGAGTAGATCACAAATCTATGTACAATTGTAGGTCATGACCTAACAAAGCGAGTGCACACGTTAGGAAGATATGGGTCTACTTCCCTTTTCTGTTTTGTTTAGTTTTTGTGTTAGCATTTTCATTGGTCCTCAATAGGACAGATTCTCAAATTTATAAAACCTGTGTTTGTGAAACACGAATGCCTCCATTGGCATCTTTGTCAGTAAAACAGATGAAAAGAAGTTTCACATTTGAGGTGAAGGTCACAAGGTCAAATTTAGTATCCATGGAAAAGCCTTGTCCCATGGAATTAATATGTGAAATATGAAAGCCCTATCACTTACCATTCAAAAGTTATGGCTAAAGTTTAAATTTTCAAAAGTAGGTCAAACTCCAAGGTCGATCTCATTAGGTAAAAACTTTTGGTATCCATACACATGTGAAATATGAAAGCCCTATCACTTACCATTCAAAAAATATGTCCAAGGTTAAAGTTTGCAAAAGTAGGTCAAGGTCATAAGGTCAAAAATTTTGGTATTCATTGAAAGGCCTTGTCACAAGGAATGCACATGTGAAATATGAAAGCCCTATCACTTACCATTCAAAAGTTATGCCCAAGGTTAAAATTTTTCAAAAGTAGGTCAAACTCCAAGGTCAAGGTCACAAGGTCAAAAATTTTGGTATCCATCGAAAGGTCTTGTCACAAGGAATACACATGTGAAATATGAAAGCCCTGTCACTTACCATTCAAAAGTTATGGGCCAAGGTTAACGTTTTTGCGGACAAACAGACAGACGGACAGACCAAAAACTATATGCCCCTGAATCTTCGATTACAGGGGCATAGAAACATCATAATCTTTGAATACTCCCTGTTTGTTACCATGATAACGGGGGCATAGAAACACCGTAATCTTTGAATACTCCCCGTTTGTTACCATGATAAAATGCTGTCATGAGGTGAGCTTTGTAATCTTTGATTACACTATGTTTCAGTGATGTAATTAAATGCTGCATTATGGCAATCCCAATGATTCAACTTGGCCAAAACAACATTTCCACATCACATTGAATCTCTCAACATTTTGCCATTGGCAATAGTCCATTTGCTAGCCTAGACTTGTGACCTTTCTAAACTTAGAATTTATACACATAGACATCAGACAACACATCATTGGCAGAGTTTATCATTGTGATGTCATATTTGATCACACATCTTGATGCGTCCAGATGCTTTGTAATGTTATCTTCTGTGACGTCACAATGAAATAATGCCAAATTTTGTGATGTCTGGTGCCTGGTTGTCTGATTGATTACTGGCAAATAAACTATTTTGTTTAAAATTAATGGTATCTCACATCATGGGGTCCTCAGTGGCTGCAAGCTGCTTAACCACTGAATGTTCCCTAGAAATGTACATCTGGTAAAAGTCATACTTCTGGTCTCCACAGACAACCAGATACTAACAGGTTACAGCCGGTACCATTATGATGACTGATTCTTAAATCAGTTGTGTATCATCTTCTAAGTCTATGTGTACTCTTTAAAAAAGTACATCTAAGGAATCCATTGTACATTACAGTGTCCATTACATTTAACTGTTCCTTTTAAGACATAAATTTCTTAGTATAAATCTTAAAAATTGGTTTTCGACACAAGAAGATAATATCTCATGATTCTTTAATTCTATTTAGCATATTCTATCTTAGTTTAGTAAATTATCACAATGTTACAATTAGAGATTATCTGTGTCTTTCCATATAATTATCTCATTCATATAATAATCATCTGTCACAGGTTACCATAAACTTTGGCCCAGAATTCAAACATCAACCAGAGGGATTAATGGACTTCAGAGCTGTGAGTCTATGTCAACATAAATATTCAGTTAAAAATTAAAATTGGCAAAGCAGTGCCAACATTTGAAATAATCATTGTTTAATGTTACAATAAATTATACATGTACAAATTCATAGTGTTTGTTAAATACATGTAGATGTATATCTGCATTTTAATATTTGAATGAAACGAATATTACAGATGTCAGAAGCTGCCCCTCAGACCATGGTTGAGTACGCATTAGCTGACGTCATCTACCATATAGACAATGAAGGAAAGCTCCCAGAGTTCTGATTGGTCACTTCATAGACAGAGTTCCAGTGGTATCACATAAACGACATAAAAAAGCATCTCAAGCTTTAAGTGTCAATCTCTTCAGCTTCTTTTCCATTCTGGCCTACGTGAAGACTCCAGATACAGGAATTTTATGACATACTGCCGTAACTGTGTTCTGCTTATACACACTGTACAAGACTGGTATATACAAAACTGAAGACTGTCATATCTGCAATTCACTTTTTACGGTACTTTTATAATGAAGGCAGCATGTTTTGCTAATTGCACATTACAAAATCAAAACAAATAGATTTTTTTCCAAACACTTTGGAAAATCATACATGTATTACAAATTGTTATTTCCATAACAAATGATATAGAACCATTTAAATTTTGACATTATCCAAGAAAAATAGTGAAATTAAAAAGCAGACATTTCTTCTTTAGACAAAAAAGTTCTTAGACGCTTGTTAGTTTAGTCTGTAGTATGTACATTGTACTAAATGATAATTCTGGGAGATTTTGGATTAAATCAAAATTTCAGAAAGAATCAAAATATATAAAAAAAATCTCAAATACTGAGAAAATTTGTGTGTTGTATCTTTTTCCATCATGTTTATTTAAATATTTATTTCCCTCAGAGAATCAAAATTGTCCATCAACAGTGAATTTACCAAAGTGTAATCTGAGAATCTTTCCTCAATGAAATGTTTTCAAATCATACAAGTACATGTACATCTGTGGTATGCCGTCAAGATGAAAACTTATTGTTTCTTGACAAAGTTATGCTTAAAAGTACCATTTGAGTACATGTACAAACGACTAAAACTCACAATTTGTATACATCAAGGCCTTTTATGGGACACATTTGTAACTTCTCTGTTAATGTTGCACAGAATTTCACAAAACCTTACAGAAAGCAAATACTGGGTTTTTGAGTCAATTTAAAAAATAATGGCAGCTGAGACTCCGATTGATTGGCATATTTTAGACTTGTTAGATTGAATTTCAGGAAACCTTACTAATACTTGAAGTAATTAATGTTCTCAACCATGTTCATGTTTTTCGAGCTGATCCGTCAACAAGCAATTGCTGCTGAAAGGTCCGATTGTCCAACACATTTTCCTTTAATCCTTCAATAATACTGCCCAGAATTCCAGGAAACATTATAGGAAGCAACTGATGGTTCACTACTAAATGTTTGTTTTTGAGCCCATACACAAACAAACCACCAACAGCTCTGATTGGTAACTGTATTTCAGATTTCTTAGTTGGAACTACTTCACATAGTTCATGAAATTACTTGAAGCATGTACTCAGAGGTCCTATAAGACTACATTGTTCCAATGTAATGCATATCTGAAATGCATTCACCATTAGATTCCCAGTTTTCTCAAAATTTGACAAATGAGCGATATGGGCCTTGCAATTTTATCCAAGTCCACAGAGACCTTCACATTAGATTTATGAACTAAACTCAAGGTCATGACACACTGGTATCCCATGAGGATTGATTGCACATTGTACTGGACACAATTTGGTTAAGCATATAGAAGTGATTGCCAAGACAAAAGTGTTTCAGATTGATAGACAGTAAGACATTGCTGTATCATAATTCATGATGCATATAAAAATGTAGCTTGATTTTCAAAATGCTACAAGGTCACTAGGTCAGGAAAAAGGATTCTAAACAGATCTAGTTCAAGCCATTCAAACAATGCGTCATAAGATCCTGTCAAAACACACTTCCCATGAACTTGAGGATACTCTATGCAGCTGAAGCCATTTTCACAAAAATACTTACGATAAATTTGAGAATTTGCCGTAACTTTCAAGTATATATATTTCTAAAAATCCATATTCAATATTTAAATGCCACATTTTGGATATTTCAGTAATTAGAGAAAGAAAATCAAAACTGTTTGAATATTGTGATTTATTGACTGAGATGTGATGAATTGAAAGTTACGACAAATCTTCAAGTTTATTGTAAGTATTTTTGTGAAAATGGCCGCTGATTTCCAAAGATTGGATGGCAGTTAATGGTGGATGCCAAAAAGGATAGAAAGAAAAACATGCTGATCTGTATATATAATGGGAATTATACTACCATTAAAAACTGCTGATTCTGTAAAGTTACAATGCACAATATCAGATCTTTATACTAAGAGTTTTCTGCTGAGCTCATCATTCAATTACTATAAAAGCTATCTACTTTCTGGAATGAACACATTGGTCCCATACTTATACAGTATTGCAGTCATACAGCAAATAATCATTTCAAAAAGAATAAATAGACACGAGCTCCTCTTACATAAAAGCTTACTTCCATATTCTTCGATAAAGTCATGAGTATGCTTCCATCAATCAATGGTACAGATACATAAGTACATCAAGTCACAAGCATTCTCACATTACATTCATGAACACAGATAAAACATGTAAAGAGATTGCACATAAGAGTATCCTAAGTAAGACTTGGGTCAAAGTTCCATTCTGTATACTTTTTTAAGTTCATCCATTAAAGCAACTAAAATTGGGTTTCCTCCATGCTCCTCTATAAGTCTGTAAATCCTACAATGTAGATTAAACAATTTTTAGCAAAGAATCAAACTTTATTGAAAAATTCAAAAATATGATTTTTTACATACAATTTGCCTATCAATATACATGTTCATTGACCTTGAAATTTGACCTAATTTTCATATAACAGCTTACCAAGATGCTGAAGGTGCATTTATGTTTCATTGACACATTTTGTTCTATTTTCACAATTGAGTACCGTAACTAATTATTACCACATACCTTTCCTCTAGTTCTATCAATGATTCCTTTGTATAGTCAAAGGATCCAGCCCTATGTAAACACTCTACACAGTACTTCTTCACATCATTATCAGTCGTCCTCTGACGTAATATACCTGGTTTATTTAAGGATTGTATCTGCACACTACATGTATACATTAAACCTATCTTTGAAATTCTTTCAATTTAAGATTTTCATTCAATTGTGAGTATTTCAATCATTCTAAATTGTGCAAATTTAGTCAAAATAATTACAAGGTATTCTATTCACATAAATATTTTATAACTAGGACATTGAAGAATGACCATTTCATTGACAATACATGCTCACATTGTTTTCATATTCAATGTCCCTATGCTCATGTAATGTAGAAACGATCAACTCTATTGGTATACTATGGGATATTATATCAATTCTCTTCAAATCAGCCACTTCAACTTTTTTGTTATACATGTACATTGCATAAAAGACAATATTTGGAAAAATAGATTCTGCCTATTTTTTCGTGCCCTCATCTAACAGATTCAGTGAAATTTCAACATTCAAACAATACCTGTCAACTCTGAAATCTTAAAAAGAGGGAGATCTCCCTGCTTGGCACTTGAAAACGCATGAACCCATTTTGCTACACTTTTAATAAATTGCGCCATTTTGCACATAACCAATTTTCAAATAATTTCGTTGTGCTGAAATTTCAATACAAAAACATAAACAATGAAACATGTATCAATAATTCGTTGCATTCTATACATCTTTTCTTGCATTTTGTCATGCACTTTCTCATCAAATGATCTAAATGTCACTATCTACTGTCCACGCGGCTCACTTCGGAAACTGGATAAACGCAATTTTGATAACTTTGTCATGCAAAAATTAAATTAAAATCTATATCATTGAATAGATCTTGTTTAGTCATAAATGTTGGTATATGCTACATGGTCGAGGGTTTATGCAAACAAATTATACAGAAAAAATAAATTTTAAATGGGGCGTTTTCAATGTTAAATTTCAGCATGACATCGCCAAGTTTAACATTGAGCCTATGGAGAGCGTCACGATGTCATGATAAAAATTAGCATGGGAAATGGCCCACCTAAAATTTGTTTTACCGATAAAGTTTGATTGCGTGCACTGATTTTCATATAACTTATACCCAAATTTACGACTAAGCGAGATCTATTGAATGGTATCAATTCCATTTAAATTTTTGTATTATAAAGTAGTCAAAATCGCGTTTGTCCAGTTTCCAAAGTGAGCCGCGCGGACAGTAGAGTTATTCTTCTTTGGTAAGTATGCCAAAAGAAGGAGATTTTGGTGTCCCTCGAGGGAGGATTGCCAAGGAGGGAGATGAGGACAAAAAGAGAGAGCCTCCCTCTAAAAGAGGAAGAGTTGACATGTATGCCATACTGTAATCTCTACAAATTAAATGCTTACTACCCCCCCCCCCCCCCCCCCCCCCCAACAACAACAACAACGTTTTAGGATAACTGGATTCATGATGACTGTTTGCCTGTACTGTCTGTCCACAGAAACAAACTTTGCCTACACCATACCTCGAGTAATTCTTGTCCCTATAGTGATGTTTCAAACATTGATTGTCCACGAAGATAGAAATATCCCTATCTGCATTTAGGTCAAAAGGTCAAAGGTCATGGTCAAAGTTTGAATTGATAGAAAACAGCGTTCCAATGCCATAACTGAAGTGATTCTTGAACATCAATGAAACTACATGTTGGGGTCAAACAAATATCAATGTCCATATTCCTGTATTTGAATCACAATAAGAAGGTATTGTATGGGGATGGGTTACATATTTTGTGTTATATTTATGGTAAGGATACTAAGGATTTGGCTGCTCTCTGGGCTGGAGAGGACAGCATGGACGATAGGAAAAGAAAACTTCCCCTCTGTTAAATCCTCACAGTAACTCTTGTTGTTCTCATACTGAAATATATCAACATAATTATTTCAACTAATACAATTAATATTCAGTGTATGAGTAAATGAATGAATCAAAATTGTTTGAAAAGTTGCATAAAATCAAGAAATTTTTTACAACATTTTCATCATTTAAGCTGAGAAATAGCAAACACATCAATTGGGAAGGGGGGGAATTCAATAACATAAAGGACAGAAAACTCATGTATCATGCACTTTACATAAAAGAGTTTTCTGTCGTTTCTCTTGTTTTACATCTCGATCCACAGTATATACATGTATATACCGATATTTACAGCTTATCATTTTGCATTGACCCTTAACTTTGACTTAAAACCAAAAATCATCAACAAACAATCAGTATCAATGTTATAATCTAGTCTTTGAGTAAGAGAAATATTATAAAACGCTTTTATAAATGAATATTCATACCTCTTTTGACTTAAGATTAGCGTAATCATCTCTGATTTGGAAAAACAATCCTAGAGCATCAAGGAGAGGCTTAAAATCTCTGTAACAGTATAATATCTTATACTTCATAATCTCTGTAACAGTATAATATCTTATGCTTCATTAAGTAAAATCTCTGTAACAGTATAATATCTTACACTTCATTAAGTAAAATCTCTGTAACAGTATAATATCTTATACTTCATAAAGTAAAATCTCTGTAACAGTATAATATCTTATACTTCATAAAGTCTCTGTAACAGTATAATATCTTATACTTCATAAAGTAAAATCTCTGTAACAGTATAATATCTTATACTTCATAAAGTAAAATCTCTGTAACAGTATAATATCTTATACTTCATAAAGTAAAATCTCTGTAACAGTATAATATCTTATACTTCATAAAGTAAAATATCTGTAACAGTATAATATCTTATACTTCATAAAGTAAAATCTCTGTAACAGTATAATATCTTATACTTCATAAAGTCATATATTATTCAGCATGGGATGATAATCTTACAGTTCCAAAGGATGTAAGAATAAATCAATGTACAACTTCATACTGTACATATTATTAATACTGGGATATTCATGTATAAGCAAATCATATACATGTACTTACTGTTTATTTTCACTAAAAAGCTGCATGAGTCTCACAGCCAAACCAAAAAGTCCCCCAGTCTCTGTAATGACAAGTTTTAAATTCATATTGACTGAAGATTAACAAATATTGACTTTGGATGAGAACCATTCGAAATGCTTGTAAAGTATGACTTATGCCAAATTAAAGTAAAACATAAAAAGTTCTGATTTCAGCAGAGAAATCTTGTCATAAGGAATACAAAATGTTATCGCTTACCATTAAACATAGGGTAATCAAAGATTACATAGCTCGCCTATACAAGTTTTTGTCAAAAACCAGGTTAAAATTTTTTAAAAGTAGGTCAAAGTCCAAGGTCAAGGTCACTAGGTCAAAGGTCATGGTCTCAAATGAAAGGTCTTGTCACAAGGTATCTACATGTGAAATATCAAAGCCCTACCCCTTATAGTTCAAGAGATATAGCCCAGGTTAAAGTTTTGTCTACGGACGACGACAACAACAAAGATGCCGAGGGTATGGCATTAGCTCTCTGGACTTTTTCGTCCCGGTGAGCTAAAAATAATCATAAGTTTATATGCCTTCAAATTAAAGATCAGACGAGAATTTTTTTTTTTTACAAAAAAAACGACGTAGCAAACCTGGATTCAACCATTTTTTTGCTTCATCTATAAATAGGAGCAATTTTACACCTGGAACAAGAAGTATTTGTGAAACACTATATTATATTATATTATATTGACATTATAACTTACTCCTTATGACCATAGCCCTATACTCGTCCTCTGATGGACATGTTACTGTGTCTCTCCAGTATATATCTATGCCTTGTCCTCTGTGTAACTGTAGTAACTACTCTTTAACAGTGTACACTTAATTATAATCATTATTAACTTACTCCTTATGACCATAGCCCTATACTCGTCCTCTGATGGATATGTCACTGTGTCTCTCCAGTATATATCCATGTCTTGTCCTCTATGTAACTATAGTAACTACTCTATAATCATTATTAACTTACTCCTTATGACCATAGCCCTATACTCGTCCTCTGATGGACATGTGACTGTGTCTCTCCAGTATATATCCATGCCTTGTCCTCTATGTAACTCAAGTAGCTGTTCTGTAACAGTATATAGTGAAGCATTTACGACGAAAAATTCTGAATCATCCTTAACAAGACAATGCAATGTATAGCTTCCTTCACAACAAAGTCAAAATACCCTCTCTAATATCATCTCACCTTTAATTATTATCCCCTCACAACATAGTTGCAGGGTGATATAGTAACGCAGTCGTTCATGTTTAAGTGAGTGTTTGCGCGTGTGCGTCACAAAATCCTTGTATACAGCCTAGAGGGTGCAGTTTTGATTGGATCAAACTTCATACACTGATTGCTTATGACAAGAAGAAGGACTCTATTGATTTTCAAGGTCATAGGTTCAAGGTCACAGATTGGAAATGGTCAAAATCCATGTATATAGCCCAGAGGGTGCAGCTTTGATTGATTAAAACTTCACACACTGATTGCTTATGACAAGAGGAAGAACATTATCAATTTTGAAGGTCATAGGTCAAAGGTCATGGTCAAAGATTGGAAAAGATCAAAATCCTTATATACAGCCTAGAGCGTGCAGTTTTGATTGAGTCTTAACCTAACTTCATACACCAATTGCTTATGACAAAAGGAAGAACCCTATTGATTTTCAGGGTCATAGTTCAAAGGTCAAGGTCACAGATTGGAAATGGTCAAAATCCTTGTATACAGCCTAGAAGGTGCAGTTTTGATTGGATCTTAACCATATTTCAAACACTAATTAATCATAACAAGAGGAAGAATCATATTGATTTTTAAGGTAAAAAGTCAAGGTCACAGATTGGAAATGGTCAAAATCCTTGTATTCTGCTTAGAGGGTGCAGTTTTGATTGGATCTTAACCAAACTTCATACACTGCTTGCTTATGACTTGAGGATGAACCTTAATGATTTTCATTGTATACAGCCTAAAAGGCACATTGATTTTCCTGCCATGCGAGGGGATGCTACGCTTTGCATTCCCTAGGTTTTATTTTATCATGTCTTTCAATATTTGCCTACTGTAACCTTGGCTTTTGACAGTAAATATGAAAACCCTGCAATTCTCTTATCCAAGGCAATTCATATGCTTGATTAGATGTTCATCAAGTGAAGTCTGCATCTCATAGTGTCAACATTGTATTATTATTGTTATTGCCTACAGTGAACTTGACTTATGACTCACGTCACTCTTGAAAGTCTATTGGTGTTGCTTGATCTTAAAGCGAAACAAATTTCTTGTAAAATAAAATATAGCCAACAATCCGTCATTTTACATTTATCCAGTTTTAAAGACAGCCAGACATCTCAAACTCTGGCAATATAACATGACAACACATCAAGACGATGTAATCAAGAATGACATTACAATGAAAAATATTACCAAATGATGTGATGTCAAGTGTCTATACGTATAAAATCTAGATTTAGAAAGGAACTATTACCAGAAAATTTAAAAAAAGACCATTCACTGTAGAATTGTATGAACAATGCATTAATTCATCTTCATTTCAATTATGATGACTATACCATACTGAATGATAAATACCATGCATGCTCTTTCCCCTTTACCTGAAAATACTTTTGTAGCCTGCGGGTGGTCAAGTGTCAACACTTTCTCAAGGCCCATGAAGTAAACATAGTTGGCAGAGTTTATGGTATGGGCAACTCCGTATATATTATGGGCAACTGCAGTAAAAATCATAGAATATTGAAGAACACTACTGTGAATGAAAAAGAAAGCAACCTTTTTGTTTCATTTGTCTGTAAAAACTCCTGTGGTAGAATCTAATGAAATATATCAAAATAAATGCAGTTCTGCAATAATTTGTATAGAGAATGAATTTAAAGAGAAGTTATAATAGATATCACAAATTTACCATTAATTCCATCTCAAATGTCAACATACCTGGAACTCCCCTTCTCAACTTTGAGTTGTCTTCTATATCATCAATCCTGAGGAAAAAATTGTTTATGAAATATTGATTTCACCTCCCACTAGTATCAAGATGAAATGAAAATAATTAATTTTCGCACAATGTTACACTCTGGGTCAAAATGAAATTCTAAATATCCTGTTACCAATGGACAGACAAAAATCTAGTAGCAAGGAATCATTTCTTGGATAACTGTATCAACCCCAGAGTGAAACACACAATTATAAGAGAAGTTTTGTGGAGTATTAAAGCAGAATAACAACTCTATTATATTCAAAATACTCAGCAAAAATCATGGCAATTATGTCAAAATAAAGAATTAAACAAGGGAGTCAACATGTATCTTTGTTAAACTACTTACAGCAGACTGGCATTATGTAACATCTGAGTGACCTCCCCTATCATCTGTAATTTATCCTCTGGAATTTTGAGCCAGCAGTTAAAAGCCTAAAATGTAAAGAATTACCCATTTATCAGCAATAAGAGAATTTCATTTTATTGAATGATGATAAACATGACAAAAGTTATATTTTAGGGCATTTCCTTTATATCAAATAATGAATACAAATTACATTGAAGTTCCTTTAGAAATTCTTTTATATTTTATCACAATTTACATGTAATTCAAATAAGAGTCCCCTTCGGCGTTGCCGGTAGGGGACTAAAAATAGAATATTAGAGGGAGATAAAATGCACTCACTGCAGCAAGCTTTGTGCGGACATTTTTTCCTGGTACTTGGCAAATGTATGTATATGGCTCCAGCAAAATCTGTACATTTAAAATCATTGATGTAAGCAATATTATCAAATTAAACAACATAATCAATGTAAACAAGATATCAACACAAATGAAAAAAGTGGCACAAGTATTTCACTATAGTCTGAACATGAACAAAGTGCACTTCCTACATTTTAAACATGCAGGTTAATTTACATTAATATATATGTAAACTAATGTCCTTATCTATAACAACACAAACATTGAGACACTTAATTATTATTAAATTGAAACAAGTGTTCTTTTTTTAGGTACTAATTAAATTCATTACTAATCATATAGTTTAAAATAAGATAGAATTATTCATTCCTAAGTTAGTGAAGCAAGAAACATTGTTGACATACCTAATTATTAACTGAGAATATCATATTTACCTTTTCATTGCTGGTAGCTTCATCTGGTATTTTCTGAGTTTTCTGCAAAATACACATAGGATATCATTTAATATCATCATGGTGACAAAGAAAGGGGATAATTCTCTTATGAATGAAATTATCTTTCACTCAAACTTCAGAAAAATTTAGATTTCAACCACTGAAGTACTGAAAACGTGGTTATTTTCATGGGGGGAAATTTCATGATTATAGCATCAAGACGTTACACTTGGGGGAATTTTTTTTGTGATATAAACATATCTTCTCTTGTAAGATTAATGCAGCATGCTTATTTCCGCATGGGGGGAATTTTTGTGACGTCCGTTGATTCGCGAAATACATGAAAATTACCCCCACGGGAAAGTTTTTTTGTTTTATGTATCTTGAGAAAAAAGTATAGTTTGTATAATGAGGCATAAAACCAAACCATATTGACAGAGTTAATAATACAACTAGTACAAATATGTATAAGCATTTAAGTAAAGTCTGAAATGACCTTTACCATGCACACACCAAACTCATTCTTTGAAGTAAGGTAATCAAACATAACAAATACTTCAAGATGCTTCAAGTTTATCAATTTATCAAAATTTGCTTTGGTTCTGAAGTCATTAAGTTCGCTAGCAGGGGATACTCCATTTGACCTACTTAAAGGTTATACTTTTGTTGTGCAAGTTTACGTATGAGGCACCACCAGGCTGTTGTTCCATCTAAACAAAACACCAATACTTGGAAGCAACTTAGTACTATTTTTCTATGACAGTGCAGCAGTTCTGGAGAAGATTTTTTAAGAGGGGTACTCTCTGGGACCTATTTAACCATGCCCCTTGATGCACCCCTGAAGGGATCATCAGGCTGAACTTGGTAGAGGACCTTTGGTACTTCATGCATACCAAGTTTCATTAAAATCCTCCAAGCATGTAGGTTTCAGGGGAGAAGTCGAAAATGTGAAAACAGACGATGGAAAGACAATCCAGTACAACAACAATATGGTGGAAACAAACAGAACTGGAATAAGATAATGTGGATGAAGGAATTATGTTCCTACTCAACAATAGTAGGACAGTATATCTCGTATATTCAGAGTTTACGAATGAGACCAAAAATCCAAAGGA
Source organism: Pinctada fucata (assembly GCA_028142955.1). Lineage (NCBI taxonomy): Eukaryota > Metazoa > Mollusca > Bivalvia > Pterioida > Pteriidae > Pinctada > Pinctada fucata. The sequence goes on along the minus strand of AP027103.1, from coordinate 82,939,232 downwards.
CAGCTGTCCTGTAGTTTAATGAAATATCTTCAAATCTACCGGACAAAGCTAGAAAATACCGGACAATTACAAAATGATTTATTACAAATTTGCTGTTTGTAGAAAAAAATTGAGAGACTGAAAAGTATACAAAATTAATTTTTTTTTTAAATTACTAGATGTAGTACTCATGAACATTGTTCATTTAATTTAAATATCTGTGACACGTAATGGCACGTGGTCAGTATCTCTATATATTAATGTCAATGGGTACAAAATCCATCAATACAATTTTCTTTAGATGTTAAACGTCTTCAAATTCGATAGCATCATTTAAGAGCAGATCAATTTACAGCATGGACCAGACATGCACATTTTGGGTACTTAACCCTCATCAGTGAAATTTACGAAATGTGAATAAAGTGGGTATGTGGCCATTCAAAACTCGAGCCGTTACTGTAAAATGACTTGTGATGCAATGCTGAAAAATATATGGGACACACTGTGATTTCAGTGAAATATCTATCGTTGTACATGTTTATAGACAGATCTTAGTCAGGACAATGCAATTTTTTTTAAACATGTTCAATAGAATTAATACTATTTAATACTTCACATTTAACGGACGATCGATTAAGTGACAATATGACGGATACTTTTTAAGGATTCCGACTTTTCCGTCGGAATCCTTTCTGTTATTGTATTGTCTTTTCTTTATTAAGGATTCCGACTATTCCGTCGGAATCCTTTCTGTTATTGTATTGTCTTTTCTTTATTCTTATTATTAGGGATTCCGACTTCCGTCGGAATCCTTTCTGTTATTGTATTGTCTTTTCTTTATTCTTATTATTCTTCTTATTATTATTATTCTTACCCACAAACCGTTCCGGTCACTTTACAAAAAAGTACAGCATCATATGAAAAAACGGAAAGTACTATGTGAAAGAGCATATGAAGATCTAAATTTAAAATTTTTTTCTTGTCGAAAAGTTCACATATGCCCCTGCTAGAGGTCATCAAAGGTAAAATCTTTAAAACCTTATAACTCCTAAACTAACCGTGCGATTTTAACGAAATTTGTTTTATATTGTTCTTTGGGAAATTTGCAAACTTTCATACGCTTACATGCTCGATAAAATATTTACGGTTTTCGCGCTATTTTGAGTTGAAAATGGAACTTTAAATTGGCACAGTGCCAATTTCTACAGTTTTTGAGATTTTGAGTTGAAACTTGGATGGTAGGTTACTTATAGGTAGTCATTGATGATGACCTAGTTTCAAGGTCAAATTATGATTCTCAAGGTCACAACAAACTTTTGCCTATAGAACATAGATTATTTGACCTTGACAGTTCAAACTTCACAAATACAATCATTGATCCAAGCCCTTTCACCTTGACCTTGACCCAAGGTCAAATTCTCATTCTCAAGGTCACAACAAATTTTTTTCTATAGAACAAAGACCATTTGACATTGAGAGTTAAAACTTGACGCAAATATTCCTTGCATCAAGTCCTTTCACCTTGACCTTGACCCAAGGTCATTTCTTCGATTTCAAGGTCACAACAGACTTTTGTTGATAAAATATTGAGCTTTGAATAGATAAAAAGAAATCTTGATGAGAATTAACTAAGATTCTTATCTTTCATCCATGACCTTGGTTCAAGGTCAAATAAACTTTTTCAAGGTCATAACAAACATTTACTCTTGTAGGATTGATAGGATTTTGTTCTTAAATATTTATTCTTCACAGAAGTAGTACTTCTTATTTGAACTTTACATAGTAAGATAGATAACTCTTTTATTCTTGTTCTCTGTTTCCTTTTTTATCTTAGTAGCATTACTTGTCTGTACTTTCATGCTGTTGTCATTCTCTATTTATAGAAATTTTCTCATTGCTAATTCATTGTGCAATTCTTTTTGGGATAGTAATTTAAAAGGATTCAAAATGGATAGAATAGATATAGGAGTTTAAAGCCTTCCTAAACTTGAAAGGTATTTATCGTCTTTTTCTTCTTTTTTGTCGATAAATAGATAAGAGTCCCAAGTTAGACTTAAGCTCTTTTGACTCATTTGCTGAAGTGAATAAGGTACTAAAGCAACTATTCTTTTTTCATCATCTTTATTCGGATTTCAACACTTCAGTTCCGAGGAAGGTCTAATAAAGGAGGAATCCCTCTGTTGCTTGCAACAGTAGCCATCTAGTTATTCTTATTATTATTATTCTTACCCCCAGATCGTTCCGGTCACTGTACAAAAAAGTATCACTTCTTATGATAAAACGAAAAGGATCATGTGTAAGAGCATATAAAGATCTTGAGGTAAAAAAATTTTGTCGTCGAAAAGTTCACATATGCCCCCGCTAGAGGTCATCAAAATTCAAATCTTTAAACTCTTATAACTCCTAAACTAACCGTACGATTTGAACGAAATTTGTTTTAAAATGTTCTTTGTGAAATTTGCAAACTTTTATACGCTTACATGCTCGATAAAATATTTACGGTTTTCGCGCTATTTTGAGTTGAAAATGGAACTTTAAATTGGCACAGTGCCAATTTCTACAGTTTTTGAGATTTTGAGTTGAAACTTGGATACTACGTAACTTATAGTTAGTCATTTAATGTTGACCTAGTTTCAAGGTCAAATTATCATTCTCAAGGTCACAACAAACTTTTGCCTATAGAACAAAGACTTTTAGACCTGCTGAGTTCAAACTTCATACATAATATCATTAAACCAAGCTCTTTCACCTTGACCTTGACCCAAGGTCAAATTCTGATTCTCAAGGTCACAACAAACATTTGCCTATAGAACAAAGACTATTAGACATTCAAAGTTCAAACTTCATACATAATATCGTTAAACCAAGTTCTTTCACCTTGACCTTGACCCAAGGTCAAATTCTGATTTCCAAGGTCACAACAAAATTTTCCCTATAGAATAAAGACTATACGACCTTCAGAGTTTAAACTTCATACAAATAATTGTTCAGTCATGCTCTTTCACTTTGACCTTGACCCAAGGTCAAATTCTCATTCTCAAGGTCACAGCAACTTTTCCCTACAAAACAAAGACTATTTAACCTTCAGAGTTCATACTTTATACATATCATGCTTGGGCCCAGCTCTTTCACCTTGACCTTGACCCAAGGTCAAATTCTGATTGTCAAGGTCACAACAAACTTTAGTCTATAAAACAAAGACTGTTTGACCTTGACAGTTTAAACTTTACACAAATATTCCTGGCATCAAACTCTTTCATCATGACCTTGACCCAAGGTCATTTGTTTGATTTCAAGGACACAACTGACTTTGGTTGATTAGATATTGAGCTTTGCTCAGATTAAGATCAATCGTCATGAGAATAATCATAATACTTAGCTTTCATCCATGACATTGCTTAAAGGCCAAATAATCATTCTCAAGGTCTTAACAATCATTTACTCTTGTAGAATTTACACTTTTTGTCCTGTACTATTTATTCTTCTCACAAGTAGTCCTTCTTATTTGAACTTAACATAGTATAAGAAAGATAACTCTTTTATTCTTGTTCTGTTTCTTTTTTTTTTCTTAGTAACATTACGTATCTGTACTTTCATGTTGTTGTTATTTTCTATTAATAGAAATTATCTCATTGCAAATTATTGTGCAATTCTGTTTTGAGAAAGTAATTGTAAAGGATTTCATATCCATAGAGCATGGAGTTTAAAGCTTTCGTAAAGATGAAAGGTACTTAATTAATTTGTTTTCTTCTATTTTGTTGATAAATAAATAAGAGTCCCAAATTAGACATAAGCTCTTTTGACCCATTTTCTGAAGTGAATAAGGTACTTAAGCAACTTCTCTTTTTTTTCCATCTTCTTTATTCGGATTTTAACACATCAGTTCCGAGAAAGGTCTAAGAAAGGAGGAATCCGTCTGTTGCTTGCAACAGTAGCCATCTAGTTAAGGATTCCGACTATTCCGTCGGAATCCTTTCTGTTATTGCAATGTCTTTTCTTTATTCTTATTATTATTCTTATTATTATTATTATTTTTATTCTTACCCCCTCATCATTTCCAGAGACTTTATTCAAAGGTCTTTTAACACAGAGCAAAAGGGATGGTGCCATCAGAATGAGCATACCAAGATCTTCTTTAACTATTTTTTGTTTGTCGATAAGCTCCCCAATGCCCCCGCTAGAGGTCATCAAAGGTCAAATCTTTAAACACTTATAACTCCTAAACTAACCGTACGATTTGAACGAAATTTGTTTTAAAACGTTCTTTGGGAAAATTGTAAACTTTTATACGCTTACATGCTCGATAAAATATTTACGGTTTTCGCGCTATTCCGAGTTGAAAATGGAACTTTAAATTGGCACAGTGCCAATTTCTACAGTTTTTGAGATTTTGAGTTGAAACTTTGATAGTAGGTTACTTATAGGTAGTCATTTAATGTTGACCTACTTTCAAGGTCAAATTTTCATTCTCAAGGTCACAACAAACTTTTGCCTATAGAACAAAAACTATTTGACCTTCAGAGTTCAAACTTCATTCATATTATCGTTAAACAAAGCTCTTGCACCTTGACCTTGACCCAAGGTCAAATTCTAATTCTCAAGGTCAGAGCAAACTTTAGTCTATAGAACAAAGACTATAAGACCTTCATAGTTCATACTTTACACATATAATGCTTGGGCCCAGCTCTTTCACCTTGACCTTGACCCAAGGTCAAATTCTCATTCTCAAGGTCACTACAAACTTAAGTCTATAAAACAAAGACTGTTTGACCTGGGGAGTTAAAACTTTACACAACTATTCTTTGCATCAAACCCTTTCACCATGACCTTGACCCAAGGTCATTTGTTTCATTTCAAGGTCATAACAGACTTTGTTTGATTAGATATTGAGCTTTGCTCAGATTAAAATCAATCGTGATGAGAATAATCACAATACTTTTTTTTCATCCAAGACATCGGTTCAAGGTCAAATAATCATTCTCAATGTCATAACATTCATTTACTCTTGTAGAATTAACACTTTTTGTCCTATACTATTTATTCTTTACACAAGTAGTCCGTCTTATTTGAACTTAACATAGTGTAAGAAAGATAACTCTTTTCTTCTTGTTCTCTGTTTCTTTTTTTTCCTAAGTAGCATTACATAGCTGTACTTTCATGTTGTTGTCATTTTCTATTAATAGAAATTATCTCATTGCAAAATCATTGTGCAATTCTGTTTTGAGAAAGTAATTGTAAAGGATCTGATATTGATAGAGCATGGAATTTAAAGCTTTCGTAAAAATAAAAGGTATTTATTATTGTTTTCTTCTATTTTGTTGATAAATATAATAAGAGTCCCAAAGTAGACATAAGCTCATTCGACTCATTTGCTGAAGTGAATAAGGTACTAAAGCAACTATTTTTTTTTCCTTCTTCTTTTTTTCGGATTTTAACATTTCAGTTCCGAGGAAGGTCTTATAAAGGAGGAATCCGTCTGTTGCTTGCAACAGTAGACTTCTAGTTCTTATTATTATTCTTATTATTATTATTCTTACCCCCAGATCGTTCCAGTGACTGTACAAAAAAGTGCCACTTTTTATGATAAAACAAGAAGTATCATGTGAAAGAGCATATAAAGATCTAGAGGTAAAAAAATTTTGTCGTCGAAAAGTTCACGTATGCCCCCGCTAGAGGTCATCAAAGGTCAAATCTTTAAACACTTATAACTCCTAAACTAACCGTACGATTTGAACGAAATTTGTTTTAAAATGTTCTTTGGGAAATTTGCAAACTTTTATACGCTTACATGCTCGATAAAATATTTACGGTTTTCGCGCTATTCCGAGTTGAAAATGGAACTTTAAATTGGCACAGTGCCAATTTCTACAGTTTTTGAGATTTTGAGTTGAAACTTGGATGGTAGGCTACTTATAGGTAGTCATTGATGATGACCTAGTTTCAAGGTCACATTATGATTCTCAAGGTCACAACAAACTTTTGCCTATAGAACAAAGACTATTTGACCTTGACAGTTCAAACTTCATAAATACAATCATTGATCCAAGCCCTTTCACCTTGACCTTGGCCAAAGGTCAAATTTTGATTCTCAAGGTCACAACAAACTTTTGCCTATAGAACAAAGACCATTTGACCTTGAGAGTTCAAACTTGGCACAAATATTCCTTGCATCAAGTCCTTTTACCTTGACCTTGACCCAAGGTCATTTGTTCGATTTCAAGGTCGCAACAGACTTTTGTTGATAAAATATTGAGCTTTGATTAGATTAAGAGGACTCTTGATGAGAATAAATTCAAATGCTTATCTTTTATCCATGACCTTGGTTAAAGGTCAAATTAACTTTTTCAAGGTCATAACAAACATTTACTCTTGTAGAATTCACCGGATTTTGCCCTGAACTATTTATGCTTCACACAAGTAGTACTTCTTAATTAAACTTTACATAGTAAGATAGATAACTCTTTTATTCTTGTTCTCTGTTTCTTTTTTATTGTTAGTAGCATTACATATCAGTAGTTTCATGTTGTTATCATTTTCTATTAATAGGAATTATCTCATTGCAAAATCATTGTGCAATTCTTTTTTGAGAAAGTCATTGTAAAGGATTAGATATTGATTGTGCATGGAGTTTAAAGCTTTCGTAAACATGAAAGGTATTTATTATTTTTTTCTTCTATTTTGTTGATAAATAAATAAGAGTCCCAAATTAGACATAAGCTCTTTTGACTCATTTGCTGAAGTAAATATGGTACTAAAGCAACTATTCTTTTTTCCATCTTCTTTATTCGGATTTTAGCACTTCAGTTCCGAGGAAGGTCTAATAAAGGAGGAATCCGTCTGTTGCTTGCAACAGTAGCCATCTAGTTTATTCTGAAGTTGAAAGAGGCTTAGAGCACGGTGATGTCAGAGAAGCAAATAAATGTCCTGATTGAAAATCAAATATTGTATATGTTTAAAGGAAAATTAATGCTGTGTTATTATCTTGGAACAAAAAATCATCGGACATTTTGTCCAGCTCAGAACTAGAAACCGTCGGACATTTGAAAAATCCACCGGAGATCGCCAGCAATCCGGCAGTTTTCGTAAACTCTGTATATTCCTCAAAGATGTCAACAATACTGGTATACCAGTATTGCGATCGCCAAGTTTACATGATCCAATCATCATGAAATTCACATTTTCACAGAGGATCATGGATAGCTGGAACAATCTCCCGGAGTCTGTCGTCTCGGCAAACAGTGTAAATTGTTTTAATTCCCGACGAAATATTATCATTGGAAATTTGATTATCACTTAAATTCAAAGCAACCTGCTATGAACCAGAGGCAGAAAGGAGGAGAAAACTACAAAATGGATCAGAGAGGCAAAGCCTATGAGATCTCAAGGACAAGGTAACAGTATGACAATAGCTCCTTTGGCTCAGGTGTCTGCTTAAAAAAGGTTGCATGGTTTCTAAAATAAAATAGCAGCATTTCCCTCATTCTTTGTTAGAAAAACATGATAAAATGTACCTTAAAATCTGTGCTATAAAACTTCTTTAAATAAAGATTATTATTATCAACTAATATCGAACCTTTTCCATATCTTGGGAATATTAATCAGCTGTTGTTCCTGGACACCAGACACACCCCTTTTCCTTGGTGTCAGTGTTGGTCAGACTCGGTCTTCTGTTGAATTACCAATGACAGATTTTTTTTATCAAATTTGCATTCATAGCCTATTATTTACAGAAGAAGCATGATCGAATGTTTAATTTTGGCTGTGTGACTAAGTTTGGCAAATGAGCATGTCTGCGAAGTGAAAGTAGGGTAATCTTAAAACTCGTGATGAGACGGTAATATTTTTCCGGGTAGAGCGAGGAAAGGGAAATTTCATTGTTAATTGCTTCTCGTTGGTTATCGGAATTGTTTATCAAGCTTATTTTTCTATATCCTATCAAATATGACAGTAGCAGTCATGTTTTGATATTATATTGTGACATCTTCAGCAAAATGACAAAATTCATTATATCACTAAATTTTAGACGTAAACATCCAAAAATTTTACGAAAACCAAACAAAGAAAACATTTTATTTCACACCATCTCGTAGAAGTAGTGGCGGCGAAAGATTTCCTAAAAAGAAAATCGCAATTGTGTCCGTTTTGTGTGCAAAAAGGATACTTATCAGCAAAAACGGCGAAATATGGTCACTCCCGAAAATGAATTATTTTGACGTTTTATAAGGAAACAAGGAACTGAGTAAAATAAATCATTCTTGTAGTGTTTCGATCAAGATTGGAGTTAAGTTAAACTTTAGCAAAATCAATCATTTAATCGGCCACCAAGTTTTGAACATTCCTAGAAAATATATGAAAAATGCGGCGAAATTTGCTCTACACACTGCACGAAACGTGCACAAATTTATTACTTCTTGACAGTTCTTGTGTCTTCTTTTTTTAATCCTTATACCAACCTATGAGCCACACACAAACCAATGGACCACACAAAAACCAAACCTATGGACCACACATCAACCCAACATATGGACAACATACAAATCCAACCTATGGACAACACACAAACCCAACCAAAGGGCCACACACAAACCGAACCCATGAACCACATATCAACAAAACCTTTAAACCACATACCAACCTAACCTATGGACCACACATCAAACCAATCAATGGACCTCGCAGCACCCTAATCTGTGCACATACTAACCCAACTTATGGACTATACACCAACAAAAATCCAACCCAACTTATTGACCAAAGTCCAAATAAACATAAGGACCACACACTAACCCTAACCCATTGGCCACACACCAACCCAATCAAAGGGCCACAAATTATCCCAACCCATGGACCATACACCAACCAAAACAATTGACCAAACTACAAGAAAAGGTATGGACCACAAACCAACCCAGTCCATAGACCACAGAACAACCCAGCTCACTGACCTTGCATAGACCAACCCAACCCATAGAAGACCATGGACCACACAACAACCTAATCTATTGACCACACATTTACCCAACATTTGAGCCACACAAAAACCTGCAAACTGATGGGCCATATGCCAACCCGACCTTTGGACCAGTCATCAAATTATCATAGGCACCATACCTATAGACAACAAATCGGACCAACCTTGGGACCAAACACAAACAAAACCTGCAAAACTTACGCCAGACAAACCTACGGACCACATGCCAACCCAAACAACGTACGACACATCAGTCACACCTATGGCCCAAACACCAAACCAACACATGGACCGCACACCAATCCAAAATATGGATCACACACAGGTCTATCAAACGAAAGGACCACACACCAACCATACCTATACGGACAATATCTCAGTTCAACTCGTAGACCACACACTAACCTATTCTATGGACCACTCACCAAACAAACTTATGGACCACATACCAAATATACCTATGGAAAATACAGCAACTAAAGCAATGGACCACACATCATTCCAACCTATGAATACTGTTACATCTTCATGTGCATATACATTGATCAAACTACCCAAACTTTTGACGACACAGCAAACCAATCCACACACCAACCCAACCTATGAGCTACATACAAACCCATATGGACCACACATCATCCCCAAACCGTATTGACCGTGCACCAAATCAATGGGAAACGTAACAACCAAACCTACCCCACACACCAAACAAACGGAAGGACCACACATCAAGCAAACCTATGGACCACACATCAACACAACAAATGAACCATGTGCATACACACCCAACCTGTGGGCAAAATAACAACACTTCGCCAAAATCTACACAACAAATATCGAACAACATACGGACCACACATCAACCAAACCTATGGACCACACATCCGCCCATCCAATGAGTCACACACAAACCCATATCTATGGAACACATACCAAACAAACCTATGGACAAGACATCAAACCCACCTATGAAGGACACACCGACCAAACCCGTATAACCCACACCAGACAAACCTATGGAGCACACAACAACAAAAACAATGAACCACCTACCAACCTAACATATGTACGACGCATCAACCCCACCAATGACCACCCACCAACCAATCTATGGACCACAAAAACCAACCCAACCCATGGACCACGCAGCCCGTTATATGGATCCCACACCAACCCAACCAATAGACCATACACCAACCCAACTCGTTGACTTCACACCAAAATAACCCTAACAAAAGTCCAACCAAACCAAAGCTATGAACAACACAACAATACTACGGACCATATAAAAAAATAGAATTTTTATCACACACCAACCAAACGAAAGGACACACACCAACAAAACCTATAGACAACACATCAGCCCAACCCATAGACCATACACCAGCCAAACTCATAGCCTCACACCAAAATAATTTATAAATCACAAAAAAATACCAACCCAAACAAAATGCATGGATCAAACATCAACCCATTATATGGACTACACACCAACCTTTGTGGGCCAGATACCAACCAACCTATTGACCATTCATCAACCTAACCTATGGACCACACATCAATCCAACCTTTGCACAATTAACCAGCCCAAACTATGGTACACGTTCCAAAAAACATACGGACCACCCATCAACAAAACTAATAGACCAAACATCAATTGAACCTCAGATCAATGGAACAAATACCAACCCAACTTATGGACCGCTCACCAAATCAACCAATGGTGGACACAACAACCAACCCTATAGGTAAACACACCCATGGGCAACACATCGACCCAACCAATTTACCACAAATCAAACAAACCCATGGACGCATCAACCCAACCAACGGATCACACGTGAATCAAACCGATATGGCCCACAAACCATTCCAACCCATGGACGATACGTCAACCCAACCTATGAGCAATACACAAACCAAAACCAATGGACAACAAACCAACTCAAGCCATGGACCACACACAAACAAAATTTATGGACCACATAGCAACCCAACCTATGAGCCACACGCAAACCAACGCCTATGGACCACAAACCAACCCAATCTATGGAACATACACCAAACCAAGCTATAGACCACATGCCAACCTAACCTATGATCTACATACAAACACAAACATATGACCCACACACCAACCAAACGCATGGACCATACACCAAAGCAACTTATGGACCACACACATCAACTCACCCAAAAGAGAACAAACCACCCCAACCCATGGACCATGCACCAACCGAACATATGAAGAACACACACACACACACACACCTAACCTATGGACCACACTCAAAACCACTTATGGACCACACAAAACTCCCGTAGAACTAAAATCAGACAAGCCTATGGACCACACAACAACAAAAACAATGAACCACACATCAACCCAACATATGTACAACGCATCAACCCCACCTATGGCATACACACTGGCACACACACCAAACCAACCCATGGTCGACACTCCAGCCCAACCTATGGATAATAAAAAAACACCTATGTACCACACACAAGCGAAGCCAATTGACAACAAATCAAACCAACATATGGACAAAAAAACCAACCCAACCCATGGACACACAACTCGTTATTTGGACCACACATCAACCAAATCAATAGACCATACACCAACCCAACTCATAGACTTCACACTATACATTACACAAAAGCCAACCACAAACAACGCCTATGGACAACAAAACAACCCATACAGTGGACCACATACCAATCAAACATATGGATCACAAACCTACTGACGAATGGACCACACACCAACATGACCTCTTGAGAACTCATCAGCCCAACCCATAAATCATAAATCTACAAAACGTATGGACCACACATCAACCTATTATATGGACTACACACCAACCAAATTTGTGGGCCAAATAGGAACCAACCTATGGACCAATCAAGCATCAACTTCACACATGGACCATACACCAACCCAACCAACACAGCCTATGCAAAATATACCAGCCCAACCTATGGTCCACATTCCAAGCAAACATATGGACCACATACCAATGAAATGAACGGACCACATATCAATCCAACCTAAGGAACAAATACCAATCACACTTTTGCACCACACATCAAGCCTTCCTTTGGGCCACACATCAATCAGACCTATGGACCACAAGCCAACCCTGCCAATGAACCACACTCCAAACCAATCTATTTGTACACACAACAACCAACCCAATGAGCCACACACAAACTCAAACCTATGGACCACATATCAATCCAATCTATGAAATACAATTCAAGCCCACCAACATCTTACTCCCCATTGTCGGATGTCATGTACACAAAACGGCGTCTCCGGTGAGTGTCGAAGCGGAGACTTCTCAGGCACAAGATTCGTATAAATTACTAGCAATTAAGTGCCTGTTAATGATTATGTCTCCCCCCATCGGGGAGGAGACATATTGGTTTTGCCTTCGTCGTCCGTCCGTCCGTCTGTCTGTTCGTCTGTCCGTCTGTCACACATCTTGTCCGGGCTATATCTCCTGAACCGTTTGCCCGATCACTTTCACATTTTAGTATGTTGTTGCTTATGACCAGATGGTTTCACATCACCTTGACCCAAGGTCATGTGACCAAGGTCAAGGTCGCTTAGTGCATTTTTAATGGGATTATGAATACATTCCTGTCCGGGCTATATCTCCTGAACCATTTGCCCGATCACTTTCATATTTTAGTATGTTGTTGCTTATGACCCGAAGGTTTCACATCACCTTGACCCAAGGTCATGTGACCAAGGTCAAGGTCTATAAGTGCATTTTTAATGAATTTATGCATACATTCCTGTCCGGGCTATATCTCTTGAACCGTTTACCCGATCACTTTCATATTTTAGTATGTTGTTGCTTATGACCCGAAAATTTCACATCACCTTGACCCAAGGTCATATGACCAAGGTCAAGGTTACTTAGTGCATTTCTAATGAAATTATGCATGCATTCCTGTCCGGGCTATATCTCTTGAACCGTTTGCCCGATCACTTTCATATTTTAGTATGTTGTTGCTTATGACCCGAATCATCTTGACCCAAGGTCATGTGACCAAGGTTAAGGTCACTTAGTGCATTTTCAATGAAATTATGCATACATTCCTGTCCGGGCCATTTGCGGGATCACTTTCATATTTTAGTATGTTGTTGCTTACGACCCGAAGGTTACACATCACCTTGACCCAAGGTTAAGGTCACTTAGTGCATTTTCAATGAAATTATGCATACATTCCTGTCCGGGCCATTTGCGGGATCACTTTCATATTTTAGTATGTTGTTGCTTACGACCCGAAGGTTACACATCACCTTGACCCAAGGTCAAGGTCACTTAGTGCATTTTGATGAAATTATGAATACAGTCCTGTCAGGGCTAATACTCTTGAACCGTTTGCCCGATCACTTTCATAATATTTTAGTATGTTGTTGTTTGTGACCTGAAGGTTTCACATCACCTTAACCCAAGGTCATGTGACCAAGGTCAAGGTCACCTAGTGCATTTTTAATGAAATTGTACATGTATTCCTGTCCGGGCTATATCTCTTGAATCATTTGCTGGATCACTTTCATATTGAAGTATGTTGTTTCTTATGACCCATAGGTTAAACATCACCTTGACTCAAGGTCATGTGACCAAGGTCAAGGTTACTTAGTGCATTTTTAATGAAATTATGCATACATTCCTGTCCGGGCTATATCTCTTGGACCGTTTACCCGATCACTTTCTTATTTTAGTATGTTGTTCGTTATTACCCAAAGGTTTCACGTCACCTTGACCTAAGGTCATGTGACCAAGGTCAAGGTCATGTAGTACATTTTTAATGAAATTGTACATACATTCCTTTTCGGGCTATATCTCCTGAACTGTTTGCCGGATCACTTTTATATTTTAGCATGTTGCTGCTAAGTATGTACCGAAGGTTTCACATCACCTTGACCCAAGGTCATGTGACCAAGGCCAAGGTCACTTAGTACATTTTTAATGAAATTGTACATGCATTCTTGTCTGGACTATAACTCTTGAACCATTAACCTGATCACTTTCATATTTTAGTATGTTGTTTCATATGACCCGAGGGCTTCACATCACCTTGACCCAAGGTCATGTGACACAGGCCAAGGTCACTTACTATATTTTCAATGAAATTGTACATACATTCCCGTCTAGCTAGGCTTTATCCCTTGGACCGCTTACTGGATTGCTTTAATGTTTTAGTATGTATTTACTCATGACCAAAAGGTTTCACTTTGACCCATGGTCATTTGATCAAGGTCAAAGTTACTAAGTACATTTTAATGAAATTGTACATGCCATCCCGTTGGGGCTGTATCTCTTTTAACTCATTATCAGATCACTGTCATATTTTAGTATGTTGTTGCTATAACCTAAAGTTTTCACATCATGTTGACTCAAGGTCATGTGATCAAGGCCAAGGTCAATTAGTATATTTTAAATGAAATTGTATTTGTTACGTGTATTATGTCCAGGCTTAATCTTTTGAACCTAGATGGGATCACTTCATATTTTAGTATGATGGTGCTGATGACCCAAGGGTTTCACACCACCTTGATACAAGGTCATATGACTAAGGTCAAGGTCAAATATTTCATTTTTTAATGAAATTGTAAATGCTATGAAGTCTGGGCTATATCTGTGGAATCGTATACTGGATCACTCTGTCTGATACTTTAGAATGCTGTTGCTCAGGATTGGAAGATTTCTTATCATCTTGACCCAAGGTCATGTGCTCAAGGTCAAGATCATTTACTTCTTTTTAATGAAATTGTACGTACTGATCTTGTCTTGGCTATATCTCCTGAACCCTTCTTACAATTGTGTTTGGCCGGACTGCGAAGCAAAATCCGGTTTATGAAATGGCGAAGTCCGTATGTCTGTCTGTCCGTCAGTCCGTCAGTGCATCAACATTTTGGTTAAAATGTTGCGTTTAAGTCCGTTGAGAGAAAATTGTTTGGAGGAGCAACTTGAAAATTGGTGATAGACCATGATGAGACAAATCAAGCACAGCAATAAAATTTTACCTAGTGACCTTGACCTTGGAGTTTGACCTACTTTTGTAAAACTTTAATTTTGGCCATAGCTTTTGAATGGTAAGTGATAGGGCTTCCATATTTCACTTGTGCATTTCTTGTGACAAGACCTTTCCATGGATACCATTCATTTTTACATTGTAACCTTGACCTTGGAGTTTGACCTACTTTTGAAAAACTTTAACCTTGGCCATAACTTTTGAATGGTAAATGATAGGGCTTTTATATTTCACACATGTATTCCTTGTCACAAGACCTCACCATGGATACCAAAAATTTTGACCTTGTGACCTTGACATTAACCTTTGACCTACTTTTGAATTATAAGAGGTAAGGTTTTGATATTTCACATGAAGAATCCTCATGCCCAGAACTTTCATTTGATATCATGACTTTTGACTTAGTGACCTTGACATTGACCTTTGACCTACTTTTGAATTGTAAGAGGTAGGGTTTTGATATTTCACATATAGATTCGTCATGACCAGACCTTTCATTTGATATCATGACTTTTGATCAAATTACCTCGACATTGACCTTTGACCCACTTTTAAACTCTAAGAGATAGGATTTTGATATTTCACATATACATTCCTTATGACGAGATCTTCCATTCGATATCTTGACTTTTGACCTAGTGACCTTGACATTGACCTTTGACCTTTTAAATTATAAGAGGTAGGATTTTGATATTTCAGTTGTAGAATCCTCATGACCAGACCTTTCATTTGATATTATGACTTTTGATCAAATGACCTTGATATTGACCTTTGACCTACTTTTGAACTATAAGGGGTAGGGCTATGATATTTCACATTCAGATTCCTTATGTCCATAGCTTTTTTTCATTACGCAATAGTATTAATAACCTTTGACCTTTCTGTCTGCACACAAATGTACATACGTCATCTAATACAAACACTTCGCAATCTGGCCTTACCGCATTTAGCGGTTTATGGTTTATCATATTTTAGTATATTGTTTCTCCGGACTAAATGTTTCTTATCACATTGTCCCAAGGTCACATGATTAATGTCACTTCTTACTTTGGTAATGAAATTGTATATGCTAATCATGTCCAGGCTGAAATTGTCTAGGCTTATCATGTTAAGGCTTTATATTTTGAACCGTGTATCCAATCACTAATTCAGTTTTTTGTTGCTCATGGTCCATACAATGTAGGTTTCAGATCACCTATATCAAAGGTCATGTGACCAAAGTCAATTTCACTATATATATGCTTATAATGAAATTGTATATGCTAATCATGTTTGGGCTTTACCTCAAACAATATTTTATAATGAACCACTTTCATGTTTTAGTATGATGTTGCACATGACTCAAATTTAGGTTTCACATCATCTTGGCCAAAGGTCAAAGTAACTTAGAGGGAGGGGGGAGACATCTGATTTTTTTTTTTCTGAAAAACATTTGATTTAATTGTTTGAGTGATTTTACTCCAAAAATTGCTTGTATATGAAAGTGTAATATAATATGGACTCTGATCTTGTCGTATATATACTCTCCGCTACGACACTCACCGATGACGCAGTTTTGTGTATGACATCCGGCAAGGGGGAGTAAGGTATTACATGTACGTACACTTGTCTTGAGAAGATGGACCACCTATGAAGCACACACCAACTAAACCTGACGAACTCACACCAGACAAATCTACGAATCACACACCAATCCAACCATCCACGGAATCCCAACCCAATCCAGTGGCCACATACCCACCCCAGCCAAAAAGCTACAGATCAACGTACAAGGCCAATACATGATACACCAATCCAACCATCCACGGATCCCAACCCAATCCAGTGGCCACATACCCACCCCAGTCAAAAAGCTACAGATCAACGTACAAGGCCAATACATGATACACCAATCCAACCATCCACGGAATCCCAACCCAATCCAGTGGCCACATACCCACCCCAGCCAAAAAGCTACAGATCAACGTACAAGGCCAATAGATCATACACCAATCCAACCATCCACTGAATGCCAACCCAATCCAATGGCCACATACCCACCCCAGCCAAAAAGCTACAGATCAACAAGACCAATACATCATATACCAATCCAACCAATGGATTAAAGACCAACGCAATCCGTGTGCCACACACCAACCCAAGCAATGGACCACGCACAAAAACCCATTTTATGGACAACACACCAAATTAACACATGGTCCACACAAATACCAAAACCTTAACATCAGATAAACCCATGGACCACACATAAACCAACCCAACTCATGGACCATACACCAACTCAACCAATGGACCACACATCAACCGAACCCCTGGGTCACACATCAACCCCAACCAATGTACCACACATTAACTCAACCAATGGAACGCATATCAACCAAATCTGTAGGAACACACAAAAAAACAACCATTGACTACATACCAACCATACAAAGGACCTTACATCAATCCAACCAATGGACCACATATTGACCCAAACTATAGGAACACACAAAAACTAACTAATCGACCACACATCAGCCCAACCTATGAGCCACACACAAGCCAAAACATTTGGACCTCATACAGCCCAAACATATGAACAACAACAACAACCCAACCAATGGACCACGCACAAGACTAACTTATCGACCACAAGCCAACCCAACACATGGATTATCGATCAATCCATCCTATGGACCACACACCAAATAGATTCATGGTCCACACAACAACTAAACCGATAGGAATACACATCAAACAACCCCATGGACCACACACCAACACCATAGATGAACCACACATAAACCTTACCCATGGGCCCAAAATCAAACCCAACCCATGGACCAAACGGGATCCAACCAATGGATCGCCAATCAACCCATCAGATGGACCATATATCAACCCAACCTTGGTCTACACACCAACCCAACTAATATATAGTCCATACACCAATGGAACCTAAGGACCCCCTTCAACCAAAACAATGGACCATACACCAAACAAACAAATGGACCACAAACCAACCAAACCTGTGGACCACGTATCGACCCAACCCATGGACCATATACCTACCATTTCAACTCAATCTATGGACCACAAACTGATCCAACATATGGACAACACACCAACTCAACCAACAGACCATACATCAACTCATTCCAAAGGACCAGACGCCAACCCAACCTAAAGGGATACACACCAAACAAACCCACTCTACCAATGAACCACACATCAATCAAACTTATGGACAAAACATAAACCCAATCTATGGACCACGCATAAACCCAACCTATGGACCACATGCCAAACCAACCAACGAACCAAGACAAGACAATGTCTATTTACTTACTCGGGCACACATATCATAACAACTTACGGATTCCACGTCAAGCCAACCAAGTGAACATACATCAACCAAACCTTAAACACTCCAAGCAGGCCCATGGACCACCACAAAACAACCCAAACCATTGACCACACCAACCAAATCCCTTGCCCACACATCAACCCCACCCTCGGAACAAACACCAACATAACTTATTGCCAACATTACAATTCAGCCAATGGGCCACAAACCTACCATACAAATGGATCATACACCTACGAAACCTATGGACGAAATACCAATCCAACCTATGGGTTACTCACTAAGCCCATGGGCCACACACCAACATAACCTAAGGACCACACATCAACCCAAATCATGTGTCACAAAACCAAAACTTATGGACAACAAACCAACCCAACCCATGGACTATACACCAATCGAACATATGGACCAAACATCAACCCAACCTATGTACCACATGTAAACCTAACCTATGGACCACACCTCAACCAACCTATGTATCTCACACCAACCCAACCAAGTTAACACACATCAACCAAACATTTGACCTCGCATCAAACTCATAGGCCACACACCAACCAAATCATTGACAATATCAACCCAATGGACTTTACACCTATCCGACCCCTGGACCACACTACAACCCTTCCCTTGAAACACACACCAACCCAACCAAAAGACCACGTTTCAATTCAAACCATGGGCCACACACCAACCTAACAAATGGGCCACACACTAACGAAACCTATATATGGACCAAATACCAATTTAATATATGGGTTACACATCAAACACATGGGCCACACACCAACCCAACACATGGACCACACACCAAACAAACCTAAGATCCACACTCTAATCCAACCCATTGGCTACAGTACACCACCACCACCATCACCCCCCCCCCCCCCCCCCGACCCCACCCACTGGACCACACACCAACCCAACCTTTGGACCACACATAAAAAAACCCATAGATCACACATCAAACCAACTAATGAACCACACATCGACCCACCAATTGACCACACAGCAACACAATAAATGGACCACACACCAATCCAACCGATGGACCACACACGAACCGAACCCATGGACCATACATCCAATTTATATAGGGAATGGGTCGTCTGGGGTTGTGTCCATCTTATATTTGGTGTAAGTTTATAGACATTGCCTGGATAGTCTGGGGTTAACATTACAATCTACTAGTACTGGAGCGTGATCCTTGGGCTGAGTTGACGTTTGGTCCATTGGTTCCATTGGATTGAGTTGGTGTGTGACCCATGTGTTGGATTGGTATGACGTGGTCCATTGGTTGGGTTAGTGTGGTCCATGGGTTTGGTTGGTGTGTGGTCCATTGCTTTGGTTGGTGTGTATGCCAAAAATGAAAAATTTGGTTAGTGTGTGTTCATCTGGTTGGTGTGTGGTCTATAAGTTGGGTTGGTGTGCGGTTCATTGGTTGAGTTGGCGGGAGCGTGTGGTCCATGGGTTTGGTTGTGTGGTCCTGAAATAGGTTGGAGAACCATTACAAATCTCATTTTTCATGCAGTAATAAAAAGATACCAGCATCTTTTTAAAACGTATTTCACTTTTGCAATGAGAGCAATTCTACTGTATGTGAAAAAAGTAAGCACATGTACATTTTATCTATTGATTTTTTTTTCTTTCCCTTTTCGAAAGGGATCACATGTGTGTTTATTTTGACACTGCATTGAAAGGTCACAACCTCAATCACATGACCATTTGAACCAATCAGCTGAATGACATTTCCCAATCTGCGCGATCTCATTGCGCAGTTTCAGCAAAATTGACAACAAAATGCCGTCAGAAGCACCTGCGGTTCCAGCTCAAACCGAGAAGCCACAACATTATTTGTAAGTAATTCCTCCCGAATTATTGTCATGGCATCTGCTTAGCATGGAAGTTGCGTGTTTTAAATATTTTCCTTCTTATATTTTCAGATATCTGAAAGAATTTCGAACTCAGCAGTGTACACTGTTTCAACAACACAAATGTACACAACACAGGCCTTTCACTTGTTTTCATTGGCATTTTATGAATCAAAGAAGACGTCGTCCCATTAGAAAAAGGGATGGAACATTTAATTACAGTCCAGATGTTTATTGTACAAAATACGACGAAACAAATGGAATATGCCCCGATGGAGACGAGTAAGTAAATACGCAGCTTAGTCCGCCATTCAAATTTTGGTGGGAAAACCCCTGATAGTTGCCGCGAAAAAAGCACATTTGGTTTGCTATTAGACAACAAAATATGGTGACAGTTCTGTAAACCACCAGAATAAGTTGTAATGATTGCATTTGATATGATTTGTGTCTTCAATTCTCGTGCTAGATGTCGTTTATTTTGGAAATAAAATTGCTGACATCTTGTAAACAAATCCTATATGGCCGCCATTTTGATTGACGGCTCTGAAAAAATTCCGACAAATTTCTGTAAATTTCTTTCTTACAGAGCCATGTCATGAACAAATTGTATACGGAAAATGTATTTTCCATCACTATCGACTAAAAACTGTGTTAATTCTTGAGTAATCATTGATCTGTTGAGAATTTTCATTGTTTGGATGCCTTTGTGTACAGCCAAAGATTCTGGAAAATTTCATAACTTATGTTTGATCTTCCACATTTTATTAAGAAATGTTTCAAATTTAACATTTGTGTAGTTTTCTATAGTTACTTTACTAGCTATATTTGTGTGTTTAATTTGAGTTCAGATAATAACACCTGAATCAGCTGTTTTCTGTACTGGCACAAGAAAGAGTTTAGTGGGTCATGAACATGGCCTTGACCTTGAATTTTCACAATACAGATGTAAACACTGAGGTTTTTACTATTTCCAGCCATTAATCAACCTCATAGAAATTAATTTATCTCCTTGATACAAAATTAGGAGTATATAAAAATAATGATAAATGAAAGGGGGGGGGTCTCTTAAAAAATATGTAGCTACTTAGTTATTACAATGTCGTCAATAAAGATGGATCATGTGGAAATGAATGTATTATTTAAATAAAAAATCGTCTGTGTTACATTACCATTACTTCTGCTTTCAAGTCAAATAGGCAGTTCTCCCTTCGTTTGCATAATCAATACATTAATTATCAATAAAGGTATCTAAGTATTTAAAAACATCAGGTACATTAACTAAGTTACATCAGGTCTCCATGTATAAAGCATATCTAATTTTGACCACCTCTCCTTCAATTTATCAAAGAAATTATTACTTTTTCATTTTTCATAGTTTCGTATCAAGTACTGTAATATGTTTTCCTTTTATGAAATGGGCAGAATAATCAACTTGTCGATGGTGGCCATTGTCAGGAAAAAGCAGATCTGCTCATACTTTTTTATACTTATTTATATATCAGTTTGGTATATGGGGAGAAAGGGACAGATGTTTCACATTTTCCAGTTTGGTATGTACATCTGTACACAAACATCCTTGCGGTATTAGTGTAAGGTTTCTAACGACATGCAATTACCTCATACATGTAGTAGCACTTCTAACTTTGAAATGAAATTTCTTTGCAGTTGTCCTTTTTTGCATCGCACTGCTGGCGATACAGAAAGACGATACCATCTTAGATATTACAAGACTGGCACATGTGTTTATGAAACAGATGCCAAGGGCCACTGTGTGAAGAATGGACCACATTGTGCCTTCGCTCATGGAGCACAGGACCTGCGACCTCCTCTATATGACATTAGGGAATTACAGGCTATCGAAACACCAGAATTAAAGAGTTCACTGGGATCCACCCCTCAGAGCACCCCTGGAAGTCTGGAGAAAGACAAAGTGTTAGCTGAGGATCCTAAATGGAATGGTTTGTAATGTATACATGTACATTGTGCATTTGCAATTACATGTACAAACTTA
The DNA here is from genome assembly GCA_028142955.1 of Pinctada fucata. Classification (NCBI taxonomy): domain Eukaryota; kingdom Metazoa; phylum Mollusca; class Bivalvia; order Pterioida; family Pteriidae; genus Pinctada; species Pinctada fucata. Next base: position 82,916,988 of record AP027103.1, on the reverse strand, counting down.
AATATAAAAGCCAAGATTTATTTTCATTGATATAGCTCATACATTGTAGTGATAAAGAAGAATGTAAAAGATAATTCATATTTGGTTGAAATAGTGTGTGCAACTTATATTATACAGTGAGATAGCTTTTGCTAAATAATGTGTATGCTTTAGCTATTTAACTTAAAGTGATCAGAAGATCGAATGACCCTCAGTAGATAACAGGGCTGTTCATTGATGGGGCATAGATTACTTTGGATAGCACTTATGAGGTATAAATTTTTGGTATGAATTTTCGGAAATTTTTCATGGTTATTTCTTGCAGATACAAACTATGTCTTGGCTAATTACAAAACAGAGCCATGTAAGCGTCCCCCACGACTTTGTAGACAGGGCTATGCATGTCCTTCTTTTCACAATACCAGAGATAGACGTAGAAGTCCTAAGAAATATAAATATAGGTAAGTGCAGTTAAACAAACATATTATCAGCTTTCAGTGTATTGAATGATTAAAGTAATACATGTTTGGATTTTTACATGCCTGCTTTGAAAATGCATATTTTTTATCTACATGTACATGTATTATGCTGTACTATCAATATCCATTGGTCAGTGTTTGCTTGTCTGAGATTCTTCATAATCGTGATAAGAAAAATCAATTTTGTTCTTCAAACCCACATGACCCTCCATCCTAAATTCTGTCAACTCCACCAGCCTCATACAACCCTACTTAACAACCTTCAACAGCAAAGAAAAGTAAATCCCTCCTGAGTGTCAAAGGTTTCAATCCACAACAAAGCTGGATGAGTCTCCAACATTTCAAATCCTTGATGCAAGGGGGGATTTGCACTTCCTTGTACATTGTGGTGATTTCAGAAATTTTGATTACAGATCGACTCCTTGTCCAAATGTAAAGCACGGTGATGACTGGGGTGATCCTACACAATGTGAGAGTGGCGACAACTGTCCTTATTGTCATACACGTACAGAACAACAGTTCCATCCTGAGGTATATACAATAATTATATATCGTATTAAACATTTATCAAGATCGGACTTCGCACTTGTATCGGTCATATCAAACAAATCAGGTGCAATAAAAAACGTAAAACAAGAACACTCAATAGACGAAATGACAATCGAAAGCTTTAAGTATAAAAACAAATTAGTTCTCAAGCAAGTATTCCAGGTTAATTGAATCATTCTGATAACATCAACAATTTATATTTGTGCCACAATCCCTTCGAAGTGCGATGTCTGAGAACATGGAAAATGTAAATTAAAACCATAATATACTGTTGAACTGTTTCATTTGTGCTTTGTGTATATTATAACCATGATTGATCATATTATTTCTGAGGTACCTACATTTTTGTGGAGCAACTTCCATGGTCCCATTTCATACTGATATTAGTACTATACATCTATGGGTTTGTTTTGCAATTCCGAGTACATGTAAAAATCCCGTTAATTTATTTGTGTGCTTCTTATTATTTTCATGAATCTATCTTTGCTCAAGTATTAAATCCCATAGTCAGTTTTTGTGTTAATTTGCTTTATAATTCATTACTTTTCTTGTTTACTTGGCAAGTATCTTGTACCAACTTATTCATGCATTACAGGTATTGTTTTATGTTGATATATATAGTATTCTTACTTTTACAGATTTACAAATCTACCAAATGTAACGACATGGTACAAACTGGATTTTGTCCGAGGGGACCTTTTTGTGCCTTTGCCCATGTTGAGCGTAAGTTGCATGTTGTACACTTCTTGGAATATATCAAAGGTAAAATTCACCTACACTACATTACATATATCCTTTAGATTATCAGAATTTCATGTAGCTGGAACCATAACTGGTGAGAGTTCATAAACGTGACCAACTTTTTCAAGTTCATTAAATTAATTGACAAACAAACAAAAAAGTGTTAATAAAACAACTGATGATTTAGGCTTTGTTTTCCGAGAGACTGGCTCTTTAAGTGTATGGTTCGGTATCTTTACAAAAGTTTAATTAAGACATGATTTTGATGCCAGAAATATTTATGTGTTCATGTATTTTCTTCTACAAATTGATATTTTAGTGGAGATAGTACTTTCAAGACTGCTAATTAATTCAAGACTATGCTTACATCGAATGGATCTATCTATACATGAAATGAAATACATGTGAAAGCAATACAGGTGCATGAACTCATGATTAAACTACTGCATTGCTCATCTCTACTAAAATTGAACATGTACTCAATCATGGACATACATGTAATAAACATCATTACTTCTAAGGAAAAAGCATGTATGTTTTTGGACGTACATGTATGAATGAAATTTTGTCCTTGATTAAAGTTTTGTTTTATTTTCAGAGGAAATAACCACACAACGTGATGTTTTGTCAACAAGTGATAATTCACTAGCGGCATTCATGTCTACTGTATTACCACAATCTGTCCTTGAAAACGCTGTCACACCAATATCCACTGGTTTGCACGATACTCAAAGTAATCAAAAAGCAGTAAGTTTCTAATGCCTTACATATTGCATGTTGTTAGTGTGCTTATCTGATAAAGTAAGACAGATCATGCATGTCCCCATTGGTACATGTAGTTATGTTATGTGAAGGCTAGGTCAAGCTGAAAACAAGGTCAAAGTTACAAGGTCAATCTTGATACCAAGTGAAAGGTATGGATGAGTGTAGATTTTAAATATGAAATACCCATCTCTATTCTGAAGTTTTATGCTACATTAAGGTTTCCTAGAAACAGACAGACAGATGCCTACAGTTAAGACAAGTTAATAAAACAAACAGACTGATGGGACAAAACAATACGCTTGCTGAGATTTGATATGAGGCATAAGGAGAAATATGTATCTGCCAGTGTTGTAACTATAGTCTGCTCTATTATCGCTAAGATATTCAAGTCGCTGACTATCAATTCTATTTTTGAGAATCCATTAATTGGATTCCTTGATTTTGTCACAGGCTCCTTGAATTTCAGATCTAGGAGCCTGTATGACTCCTTAAGAATTTCTTTGAATTTCAAGCCCTGATAACTATACAAACAAGGACATCATTCTAAATTCTATACAATTTTATCTTAATTTTTTCAATTCTGAACTTTAAAAATCCACAATAATTGGCTTCTAATAATTCAAAATTATGAATTGTGATTGCAAAAATGCATATAGAAACTTTTTTCATCACCACAATTTTCAAGAGTTGTCATTTTTAGTCGCCAGGACGAAAAAGTCCGGAGAGCTAATGCCATACCCTTGGTGTCGTCGTCGTCCGTAGACAAAACTTTAACCTGGGCTATATCTCTTGAACTATAAGGGGTAGGGCTTTGATATTTCACATGTAGATACCTTGTGACGAGACCTTTCATTTGAGACCATGGCCTTTGACCTAGTGACCTTGACCTTGGACTTTGACCTACTTTTCAAAAACTTTAACCTTATTTCCGACAAAAACCTGTAGAGGCAAGCTATGTAATCTTTGATTACCCTATGTTTATATGAAAAGTACTGAAAATAGAAAAAAAAGAAAATATTTGGGTCAAATTTGTTATAAATGATTTCTATAAGATTCTTCTTCAAAATCATACTGCAATGGATTCGAAACTGTTCATTTTTTATGCCCTGTTCACACGAGTGCGCATTAAATCTAATTCGCATTAGATTTGATGCGCTTTATTCTAATGCGAATTAGATTCGCATTGCGTTCACACGACAAATTCTAATGCGCATTAGATTTTGGTACATTTGCACTGGGAGCCGTATACTTTAGATAGTAAACGGATGGAATGCATGCCTGTATATTGTTTTGCTCATAATAATTTACCTCTTCGTAAGTTGGGCTTGTGCATGAAATGCATGACGTCATTGTGAGAAAAAATGACGTCATAATATATTGTCACTCTACGCAAGTACAGAGACGCATCTACTTACTAATTAGTGTTCATTGTAAATGAAATCAAGTATTTTTACCCCTTATTCTATTTTTCAAGGTCCAAGGGCGATTAAAAGTGCCCAGTTATGATGGAAATGTACTGTAGAATTCTAGTAACTCATATACGCATGCGCCAGTTTTAATACGAATTAGATTCGCTTTGCGTTCACATGACAAAATCTAATGCGCATTAAATCTAATGTGAATTAAACTAATGCGCATTAGATTCTCCGTGTGAACGCAGCTTAATTCTAATGCGCATTAAATTCGATTTAATGCGCATTAAACCCGTCGTGTAAACAGGGCATTAATAGCAGCATGAAGAGAAATGGTGTATACTAATTTATAGATGGCAGTATACATCTCTTGCCAAGCAAATAAAGAATATGTCAAAGTTTATTTCTAAGTTGTGTCGAAAGTTACTATCCGTCTAAATTAAGGTGAAAAGGGTTAAAGATTTGAGAAGTTGAAATACTTCGAGTATCGCGATTATCAATCAAAAGTACTCTGATATGTGTCTGATGATCAAAAGTAAATTTTATCCGATTTTACAACCCTAGTCTCTGCACATTTAGATGATTAATTTTCATCATTAAGATGACTGTAGTTTAAGACCAAAAAAAATACTGCTACCTGTTGATTATTTCATTGTGTCTGTTTTTTTTTCTGTTTAGGATCTGAATGGATCAAGCCATTTAGTAAAGCTTCCAGGCCCTATAGGTAAAGAAAGGTCAAATAGCTCCTCAACACCCTGTTCTCTGATGAATGTAAGTAGTCTATCCATATGTACATGTATGAGCATGCTATCAGTGCATGCATCACATTGCTTTGAGATATGTGATATCATTCATTATTATAACTTACCTGTTTTATTAGCTCACCTCGACGAAGTTGAGTGAGCTTATGCTATAACCCCACGCGTCCGCGTCCGCGTCCGGTTAAGAAGTTTGGGGTAGCTCAGTATCTGACAAAGTACTAATGCTACAGTAACCAAACTTGCACAAGTGATTCATCTTTGGATGCTGAGGTGAACCCATGCATCGGATGCAGCATCTGACCTACATTTTCTGCTTGAGTGACTTGGTTAAGAAGTTTGGGGTAGCTCAGTATCTGACAAAGTACTAATGCTACAGTAACCAAACTGGCACAAGTGATTCATCTTTGGATGCTGAGGTGAACCCATTAATCGTATGCAGCATCTGACCTACATTTTCCGCTTGAATGACTTGGTTAAGAAGTTTGGGGTAGCTCAGTATCTGACAAAGTACTAATGCTACAGTAACCAAACTTGCATAAGTGATTCATCTTTGGATGCCGAGATGGACCCATGCATCGGATGCAGCATCTGACCTACTTTTTCCACTTGAGTGATTTCCCTTTTAAAAGCCAATATTGAGCAAAGTATAAGTGCTACATGTACCAAACTTGCATATTAGATGTATCTTTGATCGAACTTTCATAAAATGACCTTGACCTACTTTTTCCGCTTGAGTGATTTTGCCTTTAAAAGCCAATATTGAGCAAAGTATAAGTGATACATGTACCAAACTTGCATATTGGATGTATCTTTGATCAATCTTTCATAAAATGACCTTGACCTACTTTTTCCACTTGAGTGATTTTGCTCTATAAAGCCAATATTGAGCAAAGTATAACTGCTACATGTACCAAACTTGCATATTGGATGTATCTTTGATCAAACTTTCATAAAATGACCTTGACCTACTTTTTCCGCTTGAGTGATTTTGCCTTTAAAAGCCAATATTGAGCAAAGTATAAGTGATACATGTACCAAACTTGCGTATTGGATGTATCTTTGATCAATCTTTCATAAAATGACCTTGACCTACTTTTTCTGCTTGAGTGGTTTTGCTCTATAAAGCCAATATTGAGCAAAGTATAACTGCTACATGTACCAAACTTGCATATAGGATGTATCTTTGATCAAAATTTCATAAAATGACCTTGACCTACTTTTTCTGCTTGAGTGGTTTTGCCTTTAAAAGCCAATATACATGTACTAAGAAATATGTTTGAATTGAATCTTGCTGTCACGAGGTGAGCTTCGTAATCTGTGATTACCTATGTTTCATGATTCTAAGAATGTTTGATCGTGACATTTTATTTTATAAACATTGTACAAACTGGTCCACCTTAACTGGAGGAATAGCAAAGTGTTGTTTCAAGGAAGTGTGATAAAAAGATGTCAATTGAAATTCAACCATTGTATTACAGAGCAATAGTTTTCAAGGACACTTTATGATGCATAACAACAGTAGTCCATTACCTGATCCTATAGGTAAAGGTCGTTCTAGTAGCACATCCAGTAGTATCACGTCTGATTCAGGATTCTATCAACGAGCACCAGGGTCAGAACGAGAAGATTCTCAAATGGTCAGTGTAAGTAGGGCAACATATGCTCTTGTTATAATCATGGTTAAACAGCTTGCTTTCATCAAATTGTATCATAATTACTTATTTCAGTGGAAAAGAAATGGTAGTGCATCATAAGGTATTGATGGTTGCTTGGGAGTAGGAATGGAGTAAATTTGTACGTCATAATTGACCATTTTCTACAGTGACATCACAATTTTATATGTGTACCTGGTATAGCCAAACTCCTAGTAATGTTGTCATAATCAAAATATTGCCAAAAAATGTGAATCGTGATGATAGACTATTTTTCTACTATTTTAAGAGCTGTTAAGATAAGATGTAAAATCTACACTGGAAAGTCAAAATTTCAAAATGCAAAGTTTGGAAAATTTATCGGTAAAATGACAAGGAACTTGATCCACATTTGAATCCTCTGTTAGGATGATTAAATTATTCAAAATGAGGCCAATACTTAGGTCAAAATAAGAGTTTTTTCCATAGAAATGAATGGAAAACAAAAGTTTTTCTGCAACATTGTTCCCCCTAGGTTCAGAATGCCATTTTCAGCGAAGGTGTATATCAATAACAATAAAACAAATTTTATGGCTAAGTGCGGTGCTGAACAGAGGGGGGGGGGGGGGGGCAATGTCCCGTAGACGAAAAGCAACCCGTAGACCAAAAAAGGGTTAGATGGCTATTATAGAATGAGCCTTTAGAGTAATTTAGTAGATTAAAATTGCCATTATTCATTTTGATATCATGGAACAATCTATTCAGAATGCATTCCAATCAAATATTTAATTGTAAGGAAGGAAATAAATGAGAAAGTTGTCTTTTTCTACAATGTGTGTATTTCGCACCTGAACGCTACATATGTTGCTGATAAATACGAAATAAAACTGTTTTTCAGTTTCCGGATTGCGGGTTTTGCCGTTTATATTGATATAATAACCTCAAGGCTAATTTCTCTTGTTCAATTTTGACATTAAAAGGTACAGAAGGATAATTATCATCAAAGTTGTGTAAAATTATGCATTTTTGTGAATTTTCGCTCAACTTTTGATGTCTTTCACCAAATCTATTTAAATAAAATACCTACATGTACTAGGAATCTTCTTATACTTTATATTTTTGTCCTGACCAACTTTTTCCTAAAATGGAAATAGAAATAATTGAGTGATTTCAGGGCTAAATAAAACCCTCATCTTAACAGCTCCTTCATCTATTGAATTCATTTGCTGGCACTATGTGAAATACCCTGCAAATGTAAATTATGTGTAGGGGTGGGGGTATTTGCTTTGTGTACTATTGTTAAAAAAAAAAAAGTTAGTATTGAAAAAAATCGTATTTAAAGAAAATTAGAAATATTATTTATTTTCATTTTGTTTCCTATCTTCTTCATCATGTTCATGAGATCTTTCTCATTTCAGACAAAGTTACGTCAACAATTAGCTTCTATTGATTGTGATCATACAATTGGAGCAGAAGAAAAAGCAAAGCGAAAGCAGAATTTACTGATGTTACACAGTATGACGTTTAGTAACAATGGTAATTCTACGTCTAGTCCAGTGGCTGGGGCACCACCTCTATCTAGTATGTCTCCATTGGCTCCAGCTTTCTACCCTCCTAGTGACACAGTGGGGTCTGTCATAGGTAGGGAAATTTCTAATAATTCAGCATGAAATCTCAAATAGTGATTTTCTTAGAACAGTCAGGTCAAGACATTATATCTTTTACAGTGTGCCTGGAGTTTCATACAAAGTCGCAATGTTCTTGTTAAAGTTGTAGCCTGATCGCCAATTACGTCCAATTGTTTTTAGTCAGTTATGAGTCAGCTTCATGAATTTCATTTAAATAGGTCCTCATGTCGTAAAGTCATTACCTATTCTTCTAGTGACCTGGTACAAGATGAAATCCTGATATCATCTCATACCAGATCACCTAACATTCTTTCTACCTCACCAGACTCCTATAGGTTTGCCTTTCTTCAAAAGTTATAAATAGTCATACACATTCATGCTATTTTCTCCACTTTAAAAACAAAATGTACATGTTCTTACATGTGTTTCTACTTTGTGCAGGCCATGCTTTAGAGGACTTGCATTTAGAGGATATAGACATTAACAGCATAGACAAGGAACTGGATAATGATACAAACTCTCTCAGCAGTTCCCTAAGTGCCGGTATACCCACAGGTCAGTATGTAGCCAAATATCTCTGTCTCCATATCCTTCTCATGTAGTTGAATTGTCCATTTTCCAGTGAAGAGTTGTGACTGTGCTTTACCTAGATTTTGTACATATAGGCGCTGGACGTCACATCATTTGGCAAAATATTGTACTGTTATGTCATATTTGATATGGCTGTTTCGATGTGTACAGATGCCTTTTCATGTTTTCTTTTGTGACGTTACGATGAAAGCATCGCCAAATTTTGTAAATGGCTTAACCTGCAATTTAACTGTTCCACAGATAATTATTTGCTTCATATCCATTACTTCTTCCACACATATTGATTGTTAAGAATACTTTATTTGCTGATTTTGAATTTGATTTTAGGATATGGATATACACAGTCAGTTCCTATAGGTATACCAGGTGGACTGCCGAGGGGTAGTATAGGCAGTCTTTCACAGTCACCACAATCCCCATATGGTAGTTTTACGCACAGTCTCTTATCATTTCACCAAAAACAGGAGTCTAGTGATCAGGTAACTTTTCTAGTGCTTTATGCCAACCATCTCTTATTTCTTGTATAGATATCTAAAGAATTTTTTTTCACAAATTCTGAAAGACTGCATGTGTAAAAAGAGACTAAGTGTAAATTAAAAAAGAGAAAAGCTAATGCATCACAAACACTTAATACATATCTCTGCTGAAGAAATACATGTAGCAAAAGATACTTCGAGAAACATTAATCTCATATTTTATTACATTACATGTGAATACAGTATATAGAACTTTTTTGTTTTTGCAGAGTATGTCATTATTAGGTAACCCTAACCACACCAAGTTTTCAAGTGGTCATTCGGATTTAAATTCCATGTCCCCTCGTAGTGGTCATGGGGGACCTCATTCTCCTCTATACTCCTCCAACCTCTCAAACAGTTCCCAGTCTGGCGACTTTCAGCGACTCAAGGATGAGCTGATCCATGGTAAAGCTCGACTTGAACACTGGGAACAGGCATACATGCAGGCCAAGTGTGTATGTATATCATATAGTTTTTCTTTTATAGATACATGTAGAAGCCATTTCAAATCTTCACCATTGTAAATTTTGAATTGATAGAATGTCGAAATCTTACATACAATAACAATTGCATTGATCCCTGCAAAACATAACTTTTGTTGTGTGTCCAAAAATGTTTAAATCTGGTGAACACAATAGAAGACCAACTAAACAGTATTTATAAAGTAACCAAACCCTCCTCAGAGAGAGGATGAACTCTATTGATCTCAAAGTAAGAGGTCATATATCAAGGTCATGGTGGAGAAGAAAAAAATCTTGTAAACCCAAAAGAAGACAAACATAACTGAAGGATATAGAACCTTCCAAAACAGCTTGACTTTGGGAGTGGATGATCTTTTGTAATGTTGAAAGATAAATATAAGGTTACAAAGTACAGGTACATGTAGTCTTAGATATGTTTGTTTAACTCATTCAGCCCCATACACATTGTTTACATTAAGCCCCAGCACTGCAGTGGTAGATATATACACATGTGCCCCAGCAGCAAATTTATCTCCAGCTGCAATGTTTTGTTTACAGCATTCTGATAGCATATATGTTTATATTTACCTTCATAAAATGACTAATCCTGAATATATTCCAATGAAATTTTCACATCTTATAGAAAATAAAATTTCCTATCCAACCATATAAAATTTGTTCACAAATAATTTGTTTTTCACTTATAAAATTAATATCAAAGTAAGATGAAGTTAATTTTGCTACATTTTTAGCTCACCTCGACGAAGTTGAGATGAGCTTATGCTATAACCCCGGTGTCCGCGTCCGCGTCCCCGTCCGCGTCCGCGTCCCCGTCCGCGTCCGCGTCCCCGTCCGGTTAAAGTTTTTGGGTAACTCAGTATCTGACAAAGTATTGATGCTACAGTAACCAAACTTGCACAAGTGATTCATCTTTGGATGCTGAGGTGAACCCATGCATCAGATGCTGCATCTGACCTACATTTTCCGGTTGAATGACTTTGTCAATGTCTGGTTAAAGTTTTTGGGGTAGCTCAGTATCTGACAAAGTACTGATGCTACAGTCACCAAACTTGCACAAGTGATTCATCTTTAGATGCTGAGGTGAACCCATGCATCAGATGCTGCATCTGACCTACATTTTCCGGTTGAATGACTTTGTCAATGTCTGGTTAAAGTTTTTGGGGTAGCTCAGTATCTGACAAAGTACTGATGCTACAGTAACAAAACTTGCACAAGTGATTCATCTTTGGATGCTGAGGTGACCCCATGCAATGGATGCTGCATCTGACCTACATTTTCCGGTTGAATGACTTTGTCAATGTCTGGTTAAAGTTTTTGGGGTAGCTCAGTATCTGACAAAGTACCAATGCTACAGTAACCAAACTTGCACCAGTGATTCATCTTGGGATGCTGAGGTGAACCCATGCATCGGATGCAGCATCTGACCTACATTTTCCGGTTGAATGATTTTACCTTTGAAGGCCAATATTGAGCAAAGTATAAGTGCTACATAAACCAAACTTGCATATTAGATGTATCTTTCATCAAGCTTTCAGAAAATGACCTTGACCTACTTTTTCCGCTTGAGTGATTTTGCCTTTAAAGGCCAATATTGTGCAAAGTATAAGTGTTACATGTACCAAACTTGCATATTGGATGTATCTTTGATCAAACTTTCATAAAATGACCTTGACCTACTTTTTCTGCTTGAGTGATTTTACCTTTAAAGTCCAATATTGAGCAAAGTATAAGTGCTACATGTACCAAACTTGCATATTAAATGTATCTTTGATCAAACTTTCATAAAATGACCTTGATCTACTTTTTCCGCTTGAGTGATTTTACCTTTAAAGTCCAATATTGTGCTAAGTATAAGTGCTACATGTACCAAACTTGCATATTGGATGTATCTTTGATCAAACTTTCATAAAATGACCTTGACCTACTTTTTCCACTTGAGTGATTTTGCCTTTAAAGGCTAATATTGAGCAAAGTATAAGTGCTACATGTACCAAACTTGCATATTGGATGTATCTTTGATCAAACTTTCATAAAATGACCTTGACCTACTTTTTTCCACTTGAGCGATTTTTCTTTTAAAGCCAATATACATGTACCTAGAGATATGTTTTAATTGAATTTTGCTGCCGCGAGGTGAGTTTCGTAATCTTTGATTACACTATGTTTTTTTTAAGTTTTCCTAGAATAAATTGGGGAATTTCAGCCTATGCCATGGTTTGAAGCATTTTGTGCACAAATTAATATTGCATTGTTCACATCCTGTGATAGGTTCACTTCTTTTTTTGTTTATGGTGCACATTTTGCATGTTTTCTTCTTCTCCATGACAGCTGGCCAGTGACAGGTATTTTGTCTTGGCGCTTCTTGTATGTCAGATGTTCTCTTTCTTTTGCTTTCGAAAGGATCCAACATGGAGTGGGCCAACTTCATTCTGAATTCTAATTGGGTCCTTTGTCTGACCTTGTTGTTTTTGGTCCTCAGCTTGTGGTTCTTTGACTCTCTCATTAGGATGAAAGCGTTGACAATGGAAATATCAAATAAAAAAAAGTAGGTACTTCCACCATTTCAGAGATTTTCTTGCTGTATTGTAAGTAGATCTGAGTTGGTCTGCATGATCCACTCCATTCATATACATGTTATACAATTTGACAACAAGCGGACATGGGACTTCCTTTGTCGAGCCATCCTTTTGCTTCCTTGAAACCTGCTCGGCCTGGCCACTGCTGCAGTTGTTGACAGCAGGGTGATGTTCTTTTTATCCCTCCAGACAGATACAGTAAGGTCTCCTTTCTGTCTTACAATACTCTGGCCTTGTTCTTTTAGCTTGATCTTATCTAAGCCTTGGGGGAGCCCTTTTCTATTCATCCTTACTGTCCCACAGGCATATGTATCTTCTTTCCACAAACGAAGAAAGAGGTCAGGTGAAGTGAAGAAACTATCACAGTAGACATGGTGTCCTAGGCCAAATAGTGGTCCCATGAGGTCAAGGACTACCCTGGCTCCAAGGTCCTTCTCAGGGGCTCCTCTGACTTTGCCTGTATAGACTTGGAAATCATTGATGTAACCATTGTGGGGATCAGCACGTACCCAAATCTTGATTCCACGTTTGGTTGGTTTGAGAGGGACATATTGTTTGAATCCCAATCTCCCAGAAAATCCTACCATGGCCTCATCTATGGCTACTTCTCTATGACCATTGTATTCGTCTCGAACTGTACCCTTTATTTTATCGAGAAGTGGTCGTACATGGGCTAATTTATCATGGCCTATCTGATCCCTCGGTGGATTAGTACTGGTATCAGCAATATGTAAATATCGTTGAATATTTTCAAAACGAGTTCTGCTGAATTTTGTTTCAATGCAGGACAGGTGAAACATTCTATCTTTGAGCCAGTACATATCCTGGGCAGGGGCTGGAAGGACTCCTTATATGATCATTGCCCCAAAAAACGCCTTCATTTCTCCTGCATTTGTATCGTACCATGAAGCATTTGGCCGAGTTTCAATGCATTTTGATGCATAGGCATTGGTCTCCTTTGCAATCTCTTCAAAAATAATTTCCGGCCAAATAAGATTGAAAAAATCGTATTCAATCTTATCTTCGTCCATAGTAGACGTTGGTCCTGGTGTAGGTCCCGTAAAATCCTTGATTCTGGTAGGCCTAACGTTCTCCGTCCATCGCGCTAGATCCGCCAAAACGGTTTCGTCGTCGCTTGATTCAGAATCATTATTTACCTCGTCCTCTACATCAGAAACATCGGATATATCAATATCGGAATCTAGATCATCTAATTCAATTAATTTGCTTAAATACCTTTGCTCAGCCTCCTCTACATCGCGCAATTCAAATCCTTCAAATTCACTTTCACTTTCACTCGACTCCGCCATTGTTACGATCGTCGCGATTGAGTAGACACAGGAAAACCCCTCTACACACGTGTTGGATCGTTATTTATGTCATAAATTTACACTTATAATAACTTATAAACCCTTCTTCTATTGGCTAAAAATCGAGGATTCTTACCATATCAACGCTATTCAACCAATGGGCATCCATTTTACAAGAGGTATAAACAACGAGTATAGTCGTGGTCGGCCATTACTAGATGTAAACAAAACCACGAGTGTAGACGGGATCGGCCAATACGCGCATAATAAATACAACGAGTATAGTCGGGATTGGGGCTGAATGAGTTAAGAGGGAATGCTAAGCTATGCCTGCCTTTTGTTTTGCTATATGTTTAATTAGATTTTTGTCCATATATTTAGGCTTGTGAAGCATGGAAGAAGGAGGCAGAGGAATCTGTTAGGAAAGCCAAGACTGCAGAGGAGGAGAAATTACAAGCTCTGAAACAAAGAGATGAGGTACCGTTACATTTTAGTCTTTTGTAGCTCTGAAACAGAGATGAATATTTGCCATTGTCCTGGCCGGGACAAAAAATGTCCCGCATTTTCGGCCGAAAATATCTGTCCTGGCCGGGACACTGAAAATCCCGATTTTTGGAAATTTCATTCAAAAAAAAAAATCGGCGTGATCATGGTAATATTGATTATTCTTTGTCAATTTTAGTTGTTCCGCCTTTTCTTAAACTTTCAATGTTTATTTTAACATTTCCAATTATCTACGCTATATACCCATATACAGTAATCAGCCGATAATCGACCTATGTTTTGATAGTAATAGGTTGATTAAATGTCAGCTGTCCCACAAACGTCGCTAAATACATTCATGCAGCCTTTCTCTTGTTGGTATTTTTTTTTTTTAGCTCATAAAACAATTCGATCATTGAAATAAATAAAAGCAAAAGCAATAGTTTTACGATGTTCGAGTGATACCATTTATGTAAGCCAAGATATGAATTTATTTTTATGAGAAGAAACAACGTGATGTAAAACATGTAAACAAGATTTTAAAAAAAGAAGAAAATACGGCAACCATGGAACGCTCTTAAGTAACTATAATATGCTCTTTATTATTATCGCGTCAAAAAACTCTCAGTATCAATCAAAGTACATTTGCTTAGTGTCATTTTTAATACCCGAGTCGTTAAGTTATCGATTGTGTATTTCATTTAAATCGCCAACGTCAAGGCAGGCAACAGCGCAGATGTTTAATACTTATGTTCAGAAAGCTGTGAATATAAAACGTGACCAATGGAGTAAAAGACTTTAACAGAGAAAAATTAAATAGGGTAGACAAGTTCACTGAAGTGCCACTTTTAGAAATGCGTCTGACCAGGAGCCATCTACGTATACGGTGCGCGTTAATAAGATTTATTTTTTTACTCTGACGGTCTTTTGTTTGCAGAGGGCAATGATCTAGTGCAATTTTAGATTGAAATATCTGAAGTTCAACCTCCTAAAAGTGTTCCTCTTTGTGTCCCTCATTGGCGTTATATTTGTCCTGCATTTTGATGATTTGTCCCTCTTTTTGTCCCTCTTTGCAATGACAGATCTCCGAAAAATTATGGCAAGTATGGAGATGAGGTACATGTACCGTTACATTTTTGTCTGTTGTAATGGAAGTTGAATTAAATGAAACACTTCCAGGCTATGTAAAATTAGTTCTTTGTCTATTGTTTTTAGCTCACCTCAACAAAGTTGAGATGAGCTTATAACCCCTGCACCGGCTTCCAGTTAAAGTTTTTGTGGTAGCTCAGTGTCTGACAAAGTACCGATGCTAAAGGAACAAAACTTGCTTAAGTGATTCGTCTTGGGATGCTGAGATGGACCCATGCATTGGATGCTATATCTGACCTTCATTTTCTGCATTATTGACTTAGATAGCTCATTGTGACTTGGTTAAGAAAATTGAAATAGCTCTGTATCTGACCAAGTATTGATGCTACAGTAATCAAACTTGCTCCAGTGATGCATCTTGGGATGCTGAAATGGACCATGTATCACATACAGCATCTGACCTTTTTCTGCTTGAGTGATTTTGCTTTTAAAGGCCAATATTGAGCAAAGTATAAGTACATGTACATAACTTGTAAATTAGATGTATCTTTGATCAAACTTTTTATATAACATGTAGAAAAATGTTTAATTTGAATTTTGCTGCCATGATAACATGCTGCTACGAGATGAGCTTTGTGTTGTAATCTGTAATTACCTGTATTTCTAATTTGCCACTGAAATAAATATTTGCTTTGCTCTCATTAGAGAATAGTTTTAGTTCTTTTATCATTATGTTTTAAAAAGTATTTTTTGAATCAGATTATTCAAATTCTTTATTGACTTTCACCGTATTGGCATATATTAACACAACACATGGTTCACATGTTCATGTACAAAGTATAATTATTTTACCCCTAATTATTTACATGTAAGTTACAAAATTGGTTTAAATATATACAAAAACGGATGAATTGAAAACCTTCATTTATATGAAACATATGTTCAATTCTGTTTGTATTTGTAGGCTATTAACCAAGCTGCTAAACTACAAAGGGACATAGAGAATTATGATGGTTCATCTACGAGGTTCTTACAAAGAGTTAATGAAGTAGAAACACTACCAATTCCTCAATTACAGCAACTACACAACCAGCTTAGAATAGACATGGATAAATTAGACAAAGTAAAGTATAGATTTTGTTTATTTCTGTCCATCTATCTGTCATATCTTGTATGCTGCAGGATTCTTGTAAAGACTTCTTATATAGATAAAGGATCTTGCATTTCATAAGTCAGTGTCATACATTGGAAAATTTTGAAAAAAATATTTTTGGTAGATTGCGAAGCAAAATCCGGTCTATAAAATGGTGAGATCCGTCTGTCAAACTGACAGTGTTTTAACATTTTGGCTTAAGTGTTGCGTTTAAGTCTTTTTTTGAGAAATCTGTATGGAGTAGCAACTTGAAACTTTACATGGTGATAGACCATCATGAGACAATCAAATGCAGCAACAAAATTTGACATTGACCTTTAACATAGAGATTAAAATTTCTAAATTTGTGCCTTAGCCATTAGAGATTAAAATATGAGGAGAATTAACAACGTTCTCTACATATTGATTAACCTTGATAAGAACTTTCATTTGAGATATTGACTTTTGACTAGTGACAGTGAAGTTAGACCTACTTTTCAAAAAAATTAACCATGACCATATCTTTTGAACCTTAAGAGGTAGGGATTTTATACTTTATGTGCAAACACCTTGTGATCAGACCATTCATTTGTGACCTTGACTTTTGACCTTGAAGTTTGACCTATTTGTCAAAAACATGAACCTCTGTAATATTTTTTAAGAGTAAACAACAACTTTTTAAATAAAAACCTGCCTTTTGACCTACTAGCCTTAATCTCGAACTTTGGTAAACTTTTTCAAACTTTAGACAGGACTGTATCTCTTGATACATCAGCTGAATTACTTTCTTATTTTACATTAAGATTCTATCTTACAAGACCTTGCATGTGAAACTGTAACCTTAACCTTGAGCCTTTCATTTCTGACTATGACCTTGACCTTAAAATTAGCTATATCTCTTGTATTGTAATTGATATTTCTCCTGTAGACTCCTTATACAGAAACAATATGGTAGTTAAAGTATACATTAATTAAAACTAGTCCTTCGCAATCTGGCCATACCGCCTTTAGTGGTCTAGGGTTTATTTCATAATAAGATAAAGGAGCATGAAAAGAAAATGCCTCTAAAGTTTAATGTGAAAAGGTCAGGGACAGACTTAAATCTTATATGTTTATGTGTACTAAGATAAGAAAATTTCTGGAAAAAGACTGTTCAACACATAGTGAAAGGTGCTTTGAAGTTGATTTGGCTTAGTAATTAACATAACAGTATCTAAAATCTTTTACATTTTCTTTTTTTAAGCCCTCCGGTCTACCAACCAGGGGGACATATAGCATTAGGCTAGTCATTTTGTCCATTCATCTGCCTTTCATTCTGTTCTACTTTCAAGAAAAGAGATATAACTTTGTAACTGTGATAGGGCTTTCATATTTGTGATGAGAACTCTCCACTGATGCAATTTTTTTTACCTGGTAACCTTGACCTTTGGTCTACTTTTTAATCAAATAAACAATGGGTATACCATTAGAAAGGTGGAATACAGACCAAATCTTTAAGTCAATGTACTCGCCACCATTACTTACATGTATCTTACTAATTTTGAGGTCAAAGCTCTAAAATAGGCTGTTTATACTCTTGCTAAATGTCGTTTTATAAAAAAATACTTGTTTTGGTATAATGTTTAATATTACTTTCTTACAGTTAATAAAATATCAACAGCAGTTAAAGTGCGTAATGTGTATGGACAGAAATCGCAGTGTTACAAGTCTGCCTTGCAATCATAGGGCAATGTGTGATACGTGTGCGGCCAAGTCCACCAATTGCCCTGAGTGTCATCGTCACCTGCACCGACCCAGCATGGGCTACAGGTTGTAATATAGGAGACATTTAGGATCTTCAAATTGTATTAGTAACAAATCAAGTGCTAATATGAACTACTTTTTTTTTTCCTGATTTAGCTGACCAACCTACATATATATATATTTGTGACTTATTGTCTTTCAGTGAACATTCTAAATTTTCATCTTTTATTCTATCATGTTTGACTGTGTGTTGCAGAAGCAAACTTCTTGCTATGGCAACATTCACTGAAGTAGTAATTAACTAATTGTAATCATTTTGACAGCACTGTTGGCATTAGAAAACTCCTGCTTTTCTATTATTGTTATTTGTGAACCTACTTTCATTTACATTTTGTTGCGTTGAGAAAGTTAATTATGACCACATAACATAGATATGACAGCCTTGTATGGTAGGGCTGTAACGATTAACCAAAAAGTTGGTTAACAGCGGTTCAAAAACTCACGGTTCGATTCGGTTCAGAATTTCCAGATTTCGATTCATTTTATTCTTTTTTTTATCCCTTGATTATCTCTCAAATAACGAACACTTTGATTGGTCACCTCTGACGAAACGACCAATCGTAGGCCGCCTTCTTCGCTAAGACTTTTAAGGTCTCATTAATGGTGACCCAGACATCAAAACAGAGGTCCCAGGCGATCATTTTGATTGTTTGAAAGTTGGAAGGTGGTCGATAAGACGATTATTGTTCTACTTCGGCAATGTCTGCACAAATATTAACTGAAAACATGTATAAGACATCGTCCTGAAGAGAAGCAGGCCGAGTATGACCTGATCTACTTTCATTCAGAAATTCTACAAAATTAAACAAGCTAGCCAGCGGGCGTCTCAGATTATAGAATAGGTACATATATATATATATATATATATATATATACACGTTATATATGTCATGGAATCTTACCATTACATGTATATCAACTAGTACACAGTTTCAAACTTGCCTTTAAATTTAAAAGCAATTCCAGTACACTTTATTTGATCAAGAACCTTTAACACATTAACTGGATTATAACACATCAACACAATAGAGGAAAATACCTTAAAAAAATGGTAATAATACTTAAAAAATGTACTCTGCTATAAACCGAATCGAAAATCGAAAAATCCAGGTTCATAATTCAAACTGAACTGAACAAATTCTGAACCGTTACATCCCTATTGTATGGGCTTGGTGATGTTAATTAGGCATTCTTATTCACAAAGTATTCAAGTAGTAATATCTTATGCTATAAAAACCATTTTTGCCTTCATCTTTTTAACTGTACTTTTCAGATTTTTGATGTAATCATGTTATGACTTTGGGACAGTTGAATTTTTAAGCATTATTTAATCATTGTTGAAAGCACTTGTATGTCCGTTTCCGTTGTTAACTATGATATGGTCAGCTTGATTGGGTTGGAATCTACAGAGAGAATACTATAGATTCAATGTTCTTGTTTAGTTGATTCCAGCCATTGATAAATCACCAAATTTTGTCTGTGATCATCTTTTGTTTGTTCAAGATATTTAGTAAGTAGTGCCATTGTAAAGAGAGCACTTGTTTTCATAAGTATTCAGAACACATAGATAGAATGGGTCATAATGTAGGATGACATGAAATTGGTCATAATGTAGGATGAGATCAAATGGGTCATAATGTAGGATGAGATAATGTAGATCTCATATGATCCCCTGGGATAATGTGAAAAGTATGTGTACTTAGCTGATATTCATGTAGCGCATCGAGAACAATGCAACACTTCAACATGTTCAGTTTGTACATAGATGACAGAAAGAACTTGTAAATTTTATACTTTGTTTTGATGATGATGATGTAGTACTTACAAAGTATATAGTATAATATGTGTCATCTGTCTATTATCTTGTATCATTGACAAGAATGTAAGACTTCATTTACTTGTGTTGTTACGTAAGAAAAAGCACAGTAAATGTTTTATTGAGCATTATTTAGAGTTTTGTAAAGAATCTGTTATGTATTACCTATTTTACTTACATCCCACATTGAATACTTATGAAAACAAGTTGGTTTTTATCATCAGATCTATAAATGGTATAAGGTATGTGTAATGATATGCTATCGATGGCTGCTGGCTGGCCTTTACTTGTATACACATCACCGGATTGTATTGTAGGTTGTATACTTCACACACCCAGCTTCTGTCGTGGTTAATGTAGAGGTTGGATTTCATATTCAGATTGTATTGTATGATATTTTTCAAGATTTTAACTCACCCTCGTAGACAAAATAATTTTCAAGTTTTTTCGTGCTTGATTGATTCTTAGAGTATTATGAACTACAAACAACAGACTATGCTAGGAGATGGTCAGTGTCTCAGGGGACGTATTGACAGCTAGGCATGTACCAGTAACGGCTTATATATAGCAGCGGGTTCAGTCTCTATCCTTCCTGTGTAGTGTTTCTAGAAAACCTTATTTTCTGCAAGGAGAACAAGGCAATTGTAAATTTCTCCCTACCTAAAGTTGATTTTGTAGCTTTGTTAGGGTATTGTTTTATTAGACAACAAATAGAAAAGTTTCAGCTTGATATTAATGATGATTTGGTTCACATACTGTACTTTGTTCAATACTAGACTAGAATATCATTTTCTTTTCAAATTACTATGGAAATATAGCTGATTCTAATACAATCAGATATACATGTACATGTAGTCTTTGTTGATAATCAATAAATCTATGCAAAGCCTCTAAACATGCATTATCAATGCACCAGATTTTCCAAGTATATGTATTTATTTTCATAGACTTCCAAAACAAATTACTTACTATATGTATTGAGATTCAGTTGCAATTAACTAAGCACAAAAAGTGTTATATACTAGAACTTTTAGTCAATTAAAATTGAACTGCAAGACTTGAATACAATCAAGAATGATGGCACAAGCACAGTGCACGAGAGGAATTTTATGACTGTACTCAATTATTCTTTTTTTATTTATTTATTTATTTCCTTTATTTATACAGGATAGCACATTTAGCTACAAAATGAACTAGTTTACAATGTGGTCTTCAATTTCTTTGACCATCATTTACCTCTCTCAATAAGTGGATTTACAAAGAGTAATTCCTTTAAACCACCCCCTCCAATAAATTGGTTGTCCATAATGAAGACATCCAGACTGAAAAAGCCTTTTGTACTTGAGCAAGTTGATTATCACTTAACAATATTTTCACTCTCAGTAAAGTGATGTTTCTGTCCTTGTCATCACAAGGTCATCCCTGTGGCTCTCTTTTGGATTCTCATCTCTCAAAACAACTTTAGAAGCTTACAGAATTCCTCCTAAGAAAAACCCTACTCTTTACTTAAAATATTCTTTGGAATGTGAAGTGTGAAAAGATATATGTACATTTGATTGCATTAAACTTGTATCAATGATGTACATGGTGTTAAACTACCCATTTTATATTCTTCCTTAAATGCCATTTACACTTGCAGCATCTTGATCAAGTCTTTCAGCTCAATTTTGATTGTACGTGTAGATAATTTTAAAATGATAGTGACAGAGAGTAAGTAAAGAATCTGAATTAAAATTTTAGTGCTGATGTATGAAGTTGTGCAAGTCGCAACTTCAATAATTTAATTTTAAATGAGAGAACTAATTTGTATTAAACTATTCTCATCATGAACAATTGACTTTTTTCTTCATTGGTACAAATTATCCTTAATGTGCTCATAAAAAGCTGAGATAAAATCAGTCTTTTGATATTGTTGCACTGCAAACTCATTGGTTGCTCAGCCTTGAATATGAGACTATGTTGTCCGTCTGCAACCGTAAATATGGAACTTTGTGACATCACAAAAACCCATCGCTTCTTGACGTCATAGTGAGCAATTTTCGTAAAAATTTTCAAATGTTTTTAATTTTCCTCTCCCTTCAGATATTTTCATTGTGACATCACAATTTAGAAAATCACATCAAGACAGTGCTTTAAGCTATGAGGTTGGAAACTGTTTTGCCAATGTAAATGTGATATCTGGCATCAATGCTTATGGCTTCAAGATTAGGAACAGTAACAACTATTACATGGGTATGAATATAAATGATTGGGTGTTAGAAAAATTAGCAGGTCATGTTTGGGTCAAAATCTGTTTGACCTGTGCAACAATTTTGTTAAAATGCTGCCATTAAAATTTTTAAAATGTGACATATGCCACAAGAGCTGACCAAGAAATGAAATTTTACAAAATATATGTTGGATTTCAGTTTATACATAAAGGGAACAGGATTTTTGCATTGCCATCCCTCGGAAGGCGTTAATCTGTTGGATAGTCGCTTACACATGTGGTTATTGTTCCATCAAACTTGCAGGAGCTGAGCATGCATGATGAGACATACGAGGGTGACATGTCAGTTCTTGAATTGTCTCATAATTATACCCTACAAAAGGTTAAGGTACATCGGAATCATCCTGTCTGTCCATCACACCTTGTACAGAGCATAACTCTTCCCCCTGTGGATGGATTTCAATAATATTGCACAGAAGTGTTCCATATGACCTATGGGTGTGTCATGACCTTGAACCGAGGTCATAGGTCAAGGTCACAATAGACACCATTAGTAAAATCCTGTCCAGAGCATAGCTCCTCCCCCTGTAGATGGATTTCAATAATATTTCGCAGAAATGTTCCTTAAAATCTAAGGTTGTGTCATGACCTGGAACCAAAGTCAAAATAGACACCATTAGTAACACCTTGTCCAGAGTATAACTCGTCCCCTGTTGATGATTCCAATATTATTTCGCAGAAATTTTCCCTAGGACCTAAGTGTGTGTCATGACCTTGAACCAAGGTCACAAATATTATTTCGCAGAAATTTTACCTAGGACCTAAGTGTGTGTCATGACCTTGAACCAAGGTCACAAATGACTCAATTGGTAAAACATTGTTCAGAGCATAACTCCTCCCCTTGTAGATGGATATCATAGAAATGTTCCTTGATATCTAAGGATGTGTCATGGCCTTGGGCCAAGGTAAAAAAAGACACCATAAGTAAAACCTTGTCCAGAATATAACTCCTCACCCTGTGGATGGATTTCAATAATATTTCACAGAAATTTTCCCTAGGATTTAAGGGTGTGTCATGAGTCATGACCATGAACCAAGGTCAAAAGTCAAGGTCACAATAGACACCATAATAAAACCTTGTCCAGAGCATAACTCCTCCCTCTCTAGACGGATTTCAAAAACATTTCACAGAAATGTTCGACATCTAAGGTTGTGTCATGGCCTTGGGTCAAGGTCGCAAAAGACAACATTAGTAAAACATTGTCATGGGCATAACAGCTTCCTCTTTTGATGGATTTCAATAATATTTCACAAAAATTTTCCATAGGATTTAAGGGTGTATCATGACAATGAACCAAGGTCAAAAGTCAAGGTCACAATAGACACCATAATAAAACCTTGTCCATAACTCCTCCTTTCAATATTGCTCAGAAATATTTCTTAGGACATAAAGGTGTGACCTTGGACCAAGGTCATATGTCAAGGTCACAAAAGACACCATTAGTAAAACATTTTCATGGGCATAACTCCTTCCCCTTTTGATGGATTGCAATAATTTTTCACAGAAATGTTTCTTTTAAAATCTAAGGGTGTGTCATCACCTTAAACCAAGGTCAATATAGACACAATTAGTAAAAGCTTGTCTAGAGTAGAACTCGTCCCTGTGTTGATGGATTCCAATATTTCGCAGAAATGTTCCTTAGAACCTAAGGGTGTGCCATGACCTTGAAAAAGTTGTAGGTCAAGGTCACAATAGACACCATTAGTAAAACATTGTCAAGGGCATAACTCCTCCCCATTTTGATGGATTTCAATATATTGCTGAAATGTTTCTTAGGACCTAAGTGTGTGTCTTGACCTTGAACCAAAGTCATGGTCAAAGGCGAAGGTCACAATAGACATTATAGTTGAACTTTGTCCAAGGCATAACTCCTTCCCTGTTTACATTCTGTCTGGTAAATGATTGAAATATTCTGTCAAGATCGCAGTAGTAAAAAGAGCCAAAACAAAATGTGACTGTCAATAATATTATTGAACATAGGTCAAGGTCACAATAGACACCATTAGCAAAATCTTGTTCAGAGCATAACTCCTCCCCCTGTAGATGGATTTCAATATTATAATATTTCACAGAAATGTTCCTTAAAATCTAAGGTTGTGTCATGACCTGGAACCAAGGTCAAAATATACACCATTAGTAACACCTTGTTTAGAGAATAACTCGTCCCCTGTTGATAATTCCAATATTCCTCATGGCAAGTACATTTGATCAATATTTTTTGCCTTTTTAGAAACTCGGTGCATTTCGTTTAAAGCCCATGACCCAACTCGTAAAGAAAATTGTTGTTCTAACATCATACCTCCACTAAAGTACTAACACCGTTAACAAAACGGAAAAAGAAAAAAGGGAAATTTCCTTTTTCTTATAAACCTGTTAGTACTTTAGTAGTTATCAAAGAATTTGCCGGTTTTGAATAGTCTCAACAATAATTGTTGATCATAAGCAAATACAAATTTGTTTTTATCAATACTTTCATACAAAAAAATAGCAATTCAAGGAATGCTTGTGTCGCCTGCGAAGCGGTTTGATTATTATTCTAGAAAGTGGATCAAATTATTGGTATCAGTAGAAAAGTCTTGTCAAATGAAATTCATTTGAAATATCAGACCTCTTAATTACAAATTAAAAGTTACGGTCATTCTCAAATTTTCAGAAAAGAGTGTCAATCATCTAGGTCAAGGTCACTACGTAAAAATTGGTAACATAAAGGTCTCATCATAAGAAATATTAAAGACCTATCACCTACCAATTAAAAGATATATACAACCTTAGAAAAGAAGGTCAAATAGCTAGGTCAAGGTCAAAAGGTAAAAAATTATGGTATGTGTAGAATGGCATTGTACAAGGAAAATACATGTGAAATATCAAAGCCCCATCACCTACCAATCAAAAGATATAGCCAATATTACTTTTCTTGAAAAGTAGATCAAATATCTAGATCAAGGTCAAAAGGTCAAATCTTATGGTATGTGTAGAAAGGTCTTGTCACAAGAAATACTCATGTGAAAAACCAAAGCCCTATCACTTACCAATCAAAAGATATATCCATTCTTAATCTTTTTGAAAAGTAGGTCAAATATGTAGGTCAAAGCTAATAGGTAAACCAGAAGTCTCTGATGAGACTGAAGCTCTCCTGGTTGTTTGCTTAAATTAATCTAAGTGCCACACTCATTTTCCAAGACCCTGAAATCAGGGGCTCAAACAAAATACAAGACCAGAGAATTATTAATATAATGAAAAAAGAATTAATTCTCTATCAATTATATTTTCAGACAATTGGTGTTCACAAGATAACGTGATAGAGTTATACATGCATAGAAGAAAATTACCACACACATTTTCCATGAACCTGGGGGTCAGGGGCTCAAACAATAAAAGGTGCACATCTAGACCACAGATTGAGAATAATGCAAAAACAATTATCTCTGTATCAATTATACTTTCTGAGAATTGATGCTCACAATATTACATAGTTATATAGGAGAAAATGACCATACCCATTTTCCAAGATCCTGGGGGTCAGGGGCTCAAACAAAATATCAGGTGCACATCTAGACCACAGCCTGAGAATAATGCTATAAGAATCATCTTTGTATCAATTCTACTTCCTGAGAATTGGCGCTTACAAGATTACAGAGTTGTATAGGAGAAATGACCACACCCATTTTCTTAGACCTGGGGTTCAGGGGCTCAAACAAAATATCAGGTGCACATCTAGACCACAGCCTGAGAATAAAGCAAAAACAATTATCTTTCCATCAATTATACTTTCTGAGAATTGGTGCTCACAAGATTACATAGAGTTATATAGGAGAAAATGACCACGTCAATTTTCAAAGACCCTGGGGGTCAGGGGCTCAAACAAAATATAAGGTGCACATCTAGACCACAGCCTGAGAATAAAGCAAAAACAATTATCTTTCCATCAATTATACTTTCTGAGAATTGGTGCTCACAAGATTACATAGAGTTAAATAGGAGAAAATGACCACGTCCATTTTCAAAGACCCTGGGGGTCAGGGGCTCAAACAAAATATAA
The DNA here is from genome assembly GCA_028142955.1 of Pinctada fucata. NCBI lineage: Eukaryota > Metazoa > Mollusca > Bivalvia > Pterioida > Pteriidae > Pinctada > Pinctada fucata. The sequence continues at coordinate 82,890,934 of AP027103.1, read as the reverse complement.
GGTGCACATCTAGACCTCAGCCTGAGAATAATGCTAAAAGAATTATTTTTATATCAATTATACTATGAGAATTGGTGCTTACAAGATTACATGGAGTAATATTAATATAGGAGAAATGACCACACCCATTTCCAAGACCCTGGGGGTCAGGGTCTCAAACAAAATATCAGGTGCACACCTAGACCACAGACTGAGAATAAAGCAAAAACAATTATCTTTCTATCAATTATACTTTCTGAGAATTGGTGCTCACAAGATTACATAGAGTAATATAGGAGAAAATGACCACACCCATTTTCTTAGACCCTGGGGGTCAGGGGCTCAAACAAAATATCAGGTGCACATCTAGACCACAGCCTGAGAATAAAGCAAAAACAATTATCTTTCCATCAATTATACTTTCTGAGAATTGGTGCTCACAAGATTACATAGAGTAATATAGGAGAAAATGACCACACCCATTTTCCAAGATCCTGGGGGTCAGGGGCTCAAACAAAATATCAGGTGCACATCTAGACCACAGCCTGAGAATAATGCTATAAGAATCATCTTTGTATCAATTCTACTTCCTGAGAATTGGCGCTTACAAGATTACAGAGTTGTATAGGAGAAATGACCACACCCATTTTCTTAGACCTGGGGTTCAGGGGCTCAAACAAAATATCAGGTGCACATCTAGACCACAGCCTGAGAATAAAGCAAAAACAATTAACTTTCCATCAATTATACTTTCTGAGAATTGGTGCTCACAAGATTACATAGAGTTATATAGGAGAAAATGACCACGTCCATTTTCAAAGACCCTGGGGGTCAGGGGCTCAAACAAAATATAAGGTGCACATCTAGACCACAGCCTGAGAATAAAGCAAAAACAATTATCTTTCCATCAATTATACTTTCTGAGAATTGGTGCTCACAAGATTACATAGAGTTAAATAGGAGAAAATGACCACGTCCATTTTCAAAGACCCTGGGGGTCAGGGGCTCAAACAAAATATAAGGTGCACATCTAGACCTCAGCCTGAGAATAATGCTAAAAGAATTATTTTTGTATCAATTATACTATGAGAATTGGTGCTTACAAGATTACATGGAGTAATATTAATATAGGAGAAATGACCACACCCATTTCCAAGACCCTGGGGGTCAGGGTCTCAAACAAAATATCAGGTGCACACCTAGACCACAGACTGAGAATAAAGCAAAAACAATTATCTTTCTATCAATTATACTTTCTGAGAATTGGTGCTCACAAGATTACATAGAGTAATATAGGAGAAAATGACCACACCCATTTTCTTAGACCCTGGGGGTCAGGGGCTCAAACAAAATATCAGGTGCACATCTAGACCACAGCCTGAGAATAAAGCAAAAACAATTATCTTTCCATCAATTATACTTTCTGAGAATTGGTGCTCACAAGATTACATAGAGTAACCCAAACGAAAAAAATTCTTAACAAACCACATGTAACTTATAGGTAACTCATACAAAACCATCAGATCCATGGGTTATTACAATGGTTTTTATATGTTCCATTTATCAACTCATATCCAGACCATTTGATTACATATAAGGTCATATGATCCTGACGCGAGTTGTTTCTTAAATGTGAGTCGATTGAGAGTTGGGTATGAGTTGCTTGTGGTTTGTTATCTTCGTCAAATAGAAAGAATGAGTTATGTATGGTTCATTAACTTAGTTCTAATTGTTTGTATGAATTCTATGTGGTTTGTTGACTTTGTGGACCAAACGAAGTGAGTTATATACGATTTGCTATCTTAGTTCGAACTGCGTATATAAGTTTTGTGTGGTTTGTTAACTTTGTGGGCCTAATAGACTGAGTTTGGAGTGATTTCTTTACTTTGTCTTTTTGAGCAGTGCTACTTTATCATACTTAGGTTAAACCCGGATATGAATGAATGAATGAACGAACGAACGAATGTATGAATGAACGAATGAATGAATGAATGAATGAATGAATGAATGAATGAATGAATGAATGAATGTTCCTTAATGATGGAGTGGAACGCCCCGGCCACACCCCAATTAAAAAAAACTTCTTCTTGAAATCTTTATCTTAGATCGATTTAGATCATCAATGCTACACCATTTAGTACAAAAACGTAGTATTAATAAAGCGTTATTTCACACGTTTATGATAACAGCATTGACCATATAAATAATGTTTAGAAGTCTTGAATTGAAGGCCCCGAATTTTATGGAGCTTCAAAATGACGAGCAAAAAAAAAGGAGAAAAAAAAAGAAATAATTAAAAGTGTGCATAAACATCAAATATGTGAATGCAATATCTTAAGCATCTTATTCAGTCGTCGCTAAAAACAAAATAAAATAAGGATATGTTACTTAAACAACAACAACAAAAAACCCTGCTTGAAATGTTCATAACATGCTGCGTCGGAGACTGAAAAGTACGAAACAGAAGGTGGTCGAGTTGTTCGAGACGATTTATTTTTCTCGGCCAATGAAAATCTGTGAAATTTCGAATGAAAATCTCAGCCGCCCAGTTCGATCGGAACGAGACGGAAAAGATCTTTTTAAAGAGTAGGTGTACGTTAATCTGTTAGTCCAACTGGAACACGAATCAAACGTATTTAAGGCCTATTGTCCTAAGATGGTTCCAGAATCACGTCGACGGAAAGGTATGTAAACAGTACGAGAACACTCAAGAGATAGAGGAAATTCAAGCCACTGTCCTGTTCACTAATTCCAGAGCACCCTATCTTCCCGGTTTTCTCTAAAATATGTTAATGTCATCTTCCAAAAAGATATCAATTTTATAGTACTCCTTTAGTTGTAACAGAAAATACCATTCTTTTGTATGTGCATCAGCTAACTTAGCTAAGTTAGAAAATAGGACGGAAAATAAAAAGTCTACGGGGATTTTCTATAGTAAAATCGCTGAAAATGTGTGACGTCGGAGGCTTTGACGTCACTGTTTACTATTGTTGACACGGAGAACAATATGGCGGCGGCTTGAAATTGACATGGGAATTTCCCGTAGACATTTTATTTTTCCATATTGCGGTTTGAAGGCAGCTGATAGGGTAACTTGACGCTAATTTGCAGTTACGACTAAAGAAGGTCAATTCTCGGAAACAATAATTTGTAGCAAAATTCTTCAGATGACAGAATAAATCACCCAAACAGGGTGCTCTGGATTTAGTGAACAGGACAGTAATTTAAGAAATTCTCTTTACTAACAATTTATTGTGCACTTCAAATCTGTTTTGCATCGAGATGAATATACACATTCATGATTGAAATTTCCATTTTGTAAGTGATGACATGCATTATAATGTCTAGTATTTTATTTACAGGTAATCATTGGTCAGCCAATTCTAGTGTCTGCATGGGAGGTCCAAATGTGTACGTAGAGCTTTAACGGCTTATAATTGAGATGGATTTCTTTCCTTGAAGCAAGTTCAACCTGGCCCTGATGTTTAAATTGAGTTTGAGGTAATACTGCTACATATTTAGAACAAATAACCTCACTTCAGAAATCAGAAAATAGTAGTTTTTACTCAATTCGATATGTCGTAATATTTTCTGATTACAATGTAGCCATTTTAGGGGAAAATCTGATAAAGGCCTGTAACTAACAGTGTAAGTTTTATGTCTGTAAGTCAAATACTATGCTCACATATAAAAGTGAGTTTTTTATCATACAACACAATTTCTTATTGGCAAATCCGATATAACCGTCACTTTTCAGGAACTCTGCACTGTACATGTAACACAGTGTGTGACAAACATTCATACAAATATATATGCGGAGCTGCATTGGCCATTTGGTTGAAGAATACATGTAGTAAATGATATGAATAATCAGGCATCTCAATGTAAATCTAATTATATAAAACAGGTCCGATGCGTTTTGCCTATTCATAGCATACATTGTATGTGCCATGCACTGCATGACATGTACACATGTGTTCTGCGAGCTTGTCACATACAAATTCATTAGAGAGCATGCCAGGGTCCAAATATAGAGGAGGAAGCTGAACTCCTGCATTTAGGAACTGCATAAGATGGATATAGGTTGGTATATGTGCACTATGCATATGCTACAAATAGGCAAAATATATCGGACCTGTCCAGTAAACAAACAATTGTAATGAATGTTACAGTCAGTTCTCAATTGGAAGCTTAGATTATCGCTATTTAGCTTATAGTTATACGTGTACCACTAACTACATGTATTTGATCATAAAATTGACAGACCATCATTCTCTCTTTTTACATACCTGTACAATGTAGTATGAGCCTATGACCATAATGACACTTTATTAAAAAAAAATAATATGAAGTTTGATTTTACTTTAACCTTGAATTTGTTACAGGAAATACATGTAGTGAGTCTGTGATATTAAGGAGGGATGAATCAGAATGTACAGTCACTTTGTGCTAAACGGGACTGATTATGTGGCCATGGATAAAGCTCTTTAGAGTTTGCAGTTCTGTTATTTAAGAAGTTATGGAGTAACTACTTGTATAGATAAGGCCTTCTACCATGTCTACCCATTGTGGCAGTCGATGCACAAACCGTCTACCTGTATATGTGTGTACATATTCCGACAAGATGTTACAACGTGCAGAAAATTATGTTCCACTTTTTCAATGTTTTATTTGTTTACTTTATAATAATTTACAATTAAATACATGTTCATGTAACTTGATGAATAGAGTTGAGTCAAGTAAACATTCACTATTCACCTGTACTATTATGTTAATGCAACTACATCATGTACATGTAACTTACAATGCCTTGAAAATCTTAAATTTATAAAAGGTGTGATTTCAATGTTTTGAAAAGTTTCACATATTTTGTATCAATAATCATTGTACATGTATTGGTACACTCTGAATACAATGTATATATACATAATAACTTTGCTTGAAAGTGTATGTAACATGTGAAAATTGTTTTACTTGCTTTGATACTTAAAATTTTATGTCACCTACAATTCGAGATCAACATACATGTAATAGGGATCTGTTTGTCCGTCCAACTGTCTGGTAATTTGTTTTTCACACAAAAATGGCTATAACTTTATTGATATACATTATAATTCTACCATATAAAGCTTGCAATATTTGTAAAACACCTTATGAACTTTCAAAGTCACCTTCAAGGTCACATTGTTAAGCATACTACGGTACAGGTGACACACCTCTTAGTTTAATTTTCAGTATGAATATGTATACGATAAGCTCTTGAAGCAATATATTACATTGTATTATTAATATCGAAATACACGCATGTATGTTCTATTGTTAAAATTTTGACGCATCATCATGATCATGTTTGTAATTAATAATATACATGTAGATTTCCTTGATTATACATGTATTAGAAAATGATTTATTTTATTAATGTCAATTGGAAAAAAGGATTAAAATGCATTTATATGAAATGAAATAAAAGTTGATTTTGATTTCAATACGTAAATGTGTATATATACGGAAAAATGAATGTTGTTGCAAATTAATATCGTTTCGTATTATTTTCACTTAATATGTAACATGTGTACTGGTACATGCATGGGATGGTGACCTAAAAATTTGTGACAATACATGTATGTATACAAGGTTTTTATGTAAGTTGTTGTTAATATAGATAATAGATCATATCTGGATCATATGATTTTCATGCAGTTGTTAGGTGGTTTGGTTGTGAGTTGTTAGGTGGTTTGGTTGTGAGTTGTTTTGTGGTTTGGATGCGAGATGTTTCTAAATGGATCATACTTGGATTGTACATCTACATGTTCACAAACTTGCAGTTTTCATACGATTTGTTGATATCCAAATATGTATGCGATCCGTTAGCTCATTTGCATGTGAAATTTCAACCGGGAAACTCGCATCAAAACCATGGATCGTAGAAGAATCATATGAGCTGTATACGAGTTGTTTTCAATGGATCGTACTTGGATCATAACATATATGTAAGGTTTTCATGCGATCCACCAATATGCAAATTTAATGATACGATCCGTTAGCTCATTTGCATGTGAAATTTCAACCGGGAAACTCGCATCAAAACCATGGTTTGTGTATGATCTGTTTATACGAGTTGTTAGGCTATTTTTTTCGTTTGGGAATATAGGAGAAAATGACCACACCCATTTTCCAAGATCCTGGGGGTCAGGGGCTCAAACAAAATATCAGGTGCACATCTAGACCACAGCCTGAGAATAATGCTATAAGAATCATCTTTGTATCAATTCTACTTCCTGAGAATTGGCGCTCACAAGATGACAGAGTTATATAGGAGAAAATGACCACACCCATTTTCTAAGACCCTGGGGGTCAGGGGCTCAAACAAAATATCAGGTGCACATCTAGACCACAGACTGAGAATAAAGCAAAAACAATTATCTTTCTATCAATTATACTTTCTGAGAATTGGTGCTCACAAGATTACATAGAATTATATAGGAGAAAATGACCACACCCATTTTCCAAGACCCTGGGGTTCAGGGGCTCAAACAAAATATCAGGTGCACATCTAGACCACAGCCTGAGAATAAAGCAAAAACAATTATCTTTCTATCAATTATACTTTCTGAGAATTGGTGCTTACAAGATTACATAGAGTAATATAGGAGAAAACTAGAAAGGTTTCTTGTTGCGGTTGCAACAAGAGTGTCTTCCTCCTATACAATTTTTGGTTTGGAAATATGAAGGACGTCACATTACATGTATTTATATTATATATTTTTAAAGTTTTCAAATAGCAGTAACATTAGATTTTCAAACCGATAATTGTTGGTGAGCAACCATTTGATTTTTTTGGGGGGGGGGGGGGGGGGGGGGGGGGGGGGGGGGGCAGGAATTCTATTGCCAGCCGGCAAAAATTTTTCAGCAATTTTCTGAGCAGGCCATTTTTTTCAGCCATTACCAGAGTCGGAGAAAAATTTTCGCCGGTTCTTCGGGCCGGATTTAAACAAATTGTCAAATGTTGTGAATGTCTGTGTAAGTTAAACTCCCCGCTGTTACAGAGTATGAGTTAATAACCGTTCCTTCAGATGTCTCTTTGCAATTAGCGAATTTCAGACAGATTGTATGATGTTTAAATAGAACCTTTTCTAGATTTTTGTGCCTATGCGTATTAGGTCTCTGGTAGATACAGCTATGTGAACAGTTTGTATTTATATTAATTAATTTTTTGACTTTAAATTGTCTGGCACAAAGGGCCAGCAAAAATTTCCATATCATGCAATGTATCCTTACTTTTGCATGGTCCGGGAAAAAAAAATGTCGTCCCTTTGGGCCGGAATATTTTTTTCAGCATTTTTCAGAGCCGGGATTTTTTTTTTTTTTGCAAATTCTTCCTGCCCCCTTCCCCCATAAAAAAGGCGAGCTCGTAGCTGTAGAACCAATTTTCTTGAGAAGAGAAATGGTAATAACAAGTTACGTTCAATATATATATATAAATACCATGAGGTTCTCGCTGTGCAGGTTCAAATTTGGACCCCCCCTTCCCTTTTTTCAAAGTTTATTTTGAATTTCCATCATGGCGACATCGTTCAATATAAACAGAACTGTTTTCGAAAAACGAGGGGAGGGAAGAATGTTGGAGAAATTGTTCATCAATTTGTAAATAAACCAACCGAAAATTATGTTCGAACGTTTGCTAGAATTAGAAATTAAACTTGATGTTCAAAATATAGTTATTGAAGTTTAGAAACAGGTTTGTAGGTTAGAAATCGGAATCAAACTACCACTTTTTGTGTATAAATTCTGGTTTGTAGCTGATCTCTTCTAAATTAATCAACTGTTTTAAAATCAAATTGTGTATATCGAAATGTATTTATGAAATGCATATTCATCATTGCCGTGAAATCGGAAATTGAAAATCTCAACACTGCTTTTCTCGAGTCGGACTCGGACTACCAATTTTAGTGTGCGCCCGATCTGTTGGCGTGAAGGTGTATCGAAATACCCAACTCAAAATTTCGATGCTCATATCTTTTCAACAGTAAGAGATAGGAAAAATCAGAAAGACTAAATAAGACAGATATATGGATAAAAAATAATAATATTGAATTTTTTAGGAAACTTCATAAGCTTAATTTTTGTTTACTATTATAAGCAAAAAAGTGTCTTCCTCCTATGAACTTCTGAATTTGGAAATATGAAGGACGGTGAAGGACGTCATCGTAATAAATCGTTACAGTGTGCATCTAGCATTTCATATCTTGCATGGCTGTCGACTTTCAAAAAGAATGGAAATTGTAGATAGCAAAATACGAGATATTTAAGCTTACAAATAGCAAAACATGAAATTTTCGGTCCTTTTGAGTAATTCGACGCTCCCGTCAAATATTTGAATCTACTAAAAACATGATTAAAAAAATAACAGAGACCAAAAATAAAAAAGACCAATCTAGCTTTTACTCCAAACGTAACGTTGGAGAACTTTCATTGTCCTAGCTTACAGGGTTCTTGAGAAATCGCTGATCCAATTTTCTACGGTTACGAAAACAATAGGTCTTCCGACGGAAGTCGGAAGACCTAATGACCTCACCCATTTTCTTAGACCCTTTGGGGTCAGGGGCTCAAACAAAATATCAGGTGCACATCTAGACCACAGCCTGAGAATAAAGCTAAAACAATTATCTTTCTATCAATTATACTTTCTGAGAATTGGCGCTCACAAGATTACATAGAGTTATATAGGAGAAAATGACCACACTCATTTTCTAAGACCCTGGGGGTCAGGGGCTCAAACAAAATATCAGGTGCACATCTATACCACAGCCTGAGAATAAAGCAAAAACAATTATCTTTCTATCAATTATACTTTCTGAGAATTGGTGCTCACAAGATTACATAGGAGAAAATGACCACACCCATTTTCCAAGACCCTGGGGGTCAGGGGCTCAAACAAAATATCAGGTGCGCATCTAGACCACAGCCTGAGAATAAAGCAAAAACAATTATCTTTCTATCAATTATACTTTCTGAGAATTGGTGCTTACAAGATTACATAGAGTAATATAGGAGAAAATGACCACACCCATTTTCTTAGACCCTGGGGGTCAGGGGCTCAAACAAAATATCAGGTGCACATCTAGACCACAGCCTGAGAATAAAGAAAAAACAATTACCTTTCCATCAATTATACTTTCTGAGAATTGGTGCTCACAAGATTACAGAGTGATATAGGAGAAAATGACCACACCCATTTTCTAAGACCCTGGGGTCAGGGGCTAAAACAAAATATCAGGTGCACATCTAGACCACAGCCTGAGAATAAAGCAAAAACAATTATCTTTCTATCAATTATACTTTCTGAGAATTGGTGCTCACAAGATTATGAATCAGAAGATGAATGTGCTTACTAATAAAGAGGCCAAACAGATATCGCGAAAGCTACTTTGCAGGGGTTTAGGGTACATCTACATGCTTCCTGTGTTATGTGAAATTCTGTACTGCAGAGATGTTGAAAATGTGTTGATCAATCGCAACTCTGTACAGTCATCACCAATTCCCTCAAGCAGAAAATGTTAAGAGATGGCTGCAACCGATGTATTGGTACATATCAGTACAAAGACTATTAATAGGTCCAAGTTTTGCCACTTCTGAACAATACCAACTTGCCCCCAAATTAGCCGAGTCACTTTTCTAGGTTTCAATTTCCATTTACCCGATGTAACTGAAAATTGAGGTCCGGTAACTGGAAAACAGAATGGTAAGTGAATTTTGAAGCACAATCCCAATTGTGCTCTCTGTGTATATGTAGTAAAAACAGAAGTTAATAGTCGCCCCAAAGTACAAGATCATATTTTAGCAGTCATCCTGTATTTTCAGTGTGACAGTATTTCTGGACATAAACTTATTTTCATGGTAATGGCTAGGATGCGCAATATAAAATTAACATCCCCTTTATATTCAAACATTTTTGTTTGAGTAAGCAAGTTTCTTTGCTGGGTAAACACATTTTCGGTTGGCATTTGTCCACTGGAAATCCTAGAACACTGAGTGGACAAACAACTCTGGATGTATTATACAAAGCCTCTTGTCTAAATGCAAAGAAAGTTTAAGGAAAGTAGTTCTTCAGCATTACAATCATAGTGTAGATCAGCAGATATTGAGGGACATTTCTGACACAAAAACTCCTTAAAATTTGTAGACATTTATTGGACAACAAATAGATTAGGACAGATAGAAGAGAAACCAGCTCTAGGAGAAAGAAATAGTTAAATAAGATAGATCTCACATGCCATTACAGAGTCAGACACTTAATTTTAATACCTTTATTTTAAAAGTTATGATAGTCTAAAATGGAGATGCCAATTTTATCTTATGAAAAAGAACTTGAATTTCAAATGAAACACTGATCCCAAGACATAATACATGAAAAATAATCAGCACACAATAAAAATTTGACCGTGATGCAGTTATAAAATTCCTGTTACTTTTGCTGCAAATGTATAAATCTGATAAAAATAAATTCATATTAAAAGTCATGATTTGGATGAAATATTTGTACATATGATGTCAGTGTAACACAGTCTGTGGTAGACTCCTGTCTCTTGATGTCATTCATTTCTACCACTTACAACACGAACAACACTTAGGCACGTTCACCACGAATTCTTCTGGCTAACTGAATGTCCTTGGGCATAATTGTTACTCTCTTTGCGTGGATGGCGCACAAGTTAGTGTCTTCAAATAATCCAACCAAGTAGGCCTCACTTGCTTCCTGGAAGAAACAATTGAATATTAGTGTGAATCTCAAACATCGCAAACGTTTTTATAACTTACCAGACATTTTTTAATTTTTGTAGAAATTCAAACATGTTTATTAAGAATCAGGGTAATCAAAGATTACATAGCTCGCCTATACAGGTTTCTGTCAGAAACCAGGTTAAAGTTTTAGAAAAGTAGGTCAAAGTCCAAGGTCAAGCGAGCTAAAAATTAAAATATCTTACCAGACCGAGGCAAATTTTACCAGATTTGTCTGGTATGTCTGGTGACTTTTGGATTGACTGGTATCTTTGCTTGCATCAATTCTGTTCAACTTGGAATACATACACATGTAATTGCCTTCATTCATGATCTAACTTCTAAGTTTATGATAAACTATTAACATACCAGTACAATGAAGAAATGGCCCATTGAAATTTTAGAAAATCATGGAAAATGGCCTATAGGGTTTCAGTCTTTCAGAGCTGTCAAAATGTCAGACAATTTACTTGCCCGACCCTAAAAATCACTTGCCCAATAAAATTATGTGTAGAGAAGGATAGGTCTACTTATTTTAATGGCTATGTTGAAATGTGGCATATCTAACAAGTCGAGTGCTTGATTCCTCAGAATTAAATCGAAGTGCCTTAGAATTAGGAGATTAGAAAGAATCTGAATGAAGAGAATAAAAACGTTCAGTAAGTTGACTTGTCCATGGGCAAGTGAACAATTGCTTTCCACTTGCCCAACCTAACTTTTCACTTGCCACGGGCAACGGGAATTCTAGACCCCTGATTATACACAAGTGAATAATGTGTACGGTGGGACACAGAGGTAGATTAATCCCTGGAGGGGTATTAACTCTGATAAATATTGAAATTGATTCTTGAAAATAGAATTGATAGTGAGTTGCATATCTTAGCCATGACAGCACAAAAGTTGGCAACTTTCGTTCAAACACTAAAGGCCTTTTCACAGAATTTCCTTCCCAATCACTGCAATTCAGCCGGTTTAACAAGTTTACTTAAGACAAGAACAGGTGCTATAAATGCTTATTTACCTGAAGAGCACCGATAGCTGCACTTTGGAACCTGAGATCTGTTTTAAAATCTTGTGCAATCTCTCTAACCAATCTCTGGAAGGGGAGTTTCCTGATGAGCAATTCAGTGGATTTCTGATATCTTCTGATCTCTCTCAAGGCAACAGTACCAGGCCTGTAACGATGGGGTTTCTTTACTCCACCAGTGGACGGTGCACTCTTTCTTGCTGCCTTTGTTGCCAGTTGTTTCCTTGGAGCTTTTCCTCCTGTGGATTTCCTAGCTGTCTGCTTTGTACGTGCCATAGCTGCTGATGTAAGAAAAGTGACTTTCATCATTTGTGACAAATCCATACAAGACACTTGTCTATGAAACTAAAACAAAGTCTTCACTGTGCACTTTGCATTCGGAATGTGTCATTGCATGTTGTGACATTGCTTGTTGTGTTACATGTGTACGTGTTGTTGCTTTATTTATAATACTAAACTGTTTTAATTAATTTTGATGAAGTAAATGTGTTAACCAGGTCCGGGATTACTCCAGAAATGGCTATTATAGCTAAATATGGCTATAATAGCTAAAAATGGCTATATTGGAGAAATAATTTTAAGTACTAAAAAATTAAATTTTTGAATTTTTCTTTCACACTCAAAATCGCAAATCTTTATGACCATCTGATCAAAGTTTACAAACAAAGTTGGTATGAAAAACTTACAATTTTCAAGTTTTGACCAGAATAAGTTATCAAAATTTTGACTCATTCAATCTCAAAGATGGTACATTTTACATGTCAACTTCTTTAGTAAACATTGTTCAGATGGTCATAAACATTTGCGATTTTGAATATTAGATCAAAATTCCAAAATTTACTTTTTTAGTACTTAAACTTATTTCTCCAATATAGCCATTTATAGCTATTATAGCCATATTTAGCTATTATAGCCATTTCTGGAGTAATCCCGGACCTGTTAACAGTATTCCGCTATTTGCAAAGTGTTCAGATTTTTACTAGATATTCTTTGTGACAGTGTTCTAGGATTCCATTACCCGTTACCCGAGGTAAGTGAAAATTGAGGTCGGGTAACTGCAAAACAAAAAGCTACTTACCCGTTGGTAAGTGATTTCTGAAGCGCAATTAACACCCATTACATTCTCTGTAGAAGTAAATAGTCACCCAGTGCTGTCGAAATACTCCAGAGTTTTGTCAGACATCGGTCTGACAGAATTCAAGATTTTGTCAGACCGAACAAAATTTTGTCAGACCGAACTTTTTTTTTCATATTTAGCATATAACTTTAGTCATATAATGATTTTAGGTCTAAATATATGCATATATTGTTCAAAGACAATGGACAAAATAATTCCAGTAAAATTCGATGTTATTATTGTTCAAGTGTAACTTGTCGCGTTGTGGTGCCAGCAAAAGCAAAGCATGACGGAAGGATGGACGGACGGACAGATGATGGAAGAAATGATTCTAACTTAAGTGACACACAATAACATAAATAATATAACAGTTTCTGGATTTTATTCATACTCTCTTTCAATTTCAATTTCAATTTCCTCTGAGTATACATATGAGTATTTCTGAATGAGGAGGTCATTGACCTCCTCAGACTGTTCCATCTCATCCTCTGAATCACCCTCTGAATCGAATTGGAATGACCGCTCTGTGCGGTTCGCTTCATATTTTGCTTTGTTTTGAGTTTGTTCCACCCCCGAATCTGCTTTACGTTTGTTTTTGTTTTTGTTTTGCCAACTAATTGGCCAGGCCGCGGCCATTTTGGGCGGGTTACGAGTTATTTCATTTTCCGATCTCGATACATTTTTTTCTCGGTCGGAAAATTTTTGTCGGACATTTGGTCCGGCACTCGGGCGTTTTTTGTCGGACATTTTGAAAAAATGTCCGATTGTCCGACAAGTTCGTCGAATTTCGACAGGTCTGGTCACCCAATATTACAAGATCATATTTCTAGACATATTTTATTTTCAATTTTGGTACATGAATAAATGGCTAGGATGCGTGATAGAAAATTAACATCCCCTTTTCATTCTGACGTTTTTCTTTGTAAGCGAGTTTCAAGGCTGGGTAAGCACATTTTAGGAGGGCACTTACCCGTTGATAAGTGGTTTTTTAATAAAATCCTAGAACACTGTATGAGAATACACAAGTTCGCATTATCTAGACATCAGTTTACTTGGACAGAAAAGGTGCCAAAGTTTTGAACAATAGTTTAGGTAGGAGTCGGACTATAATTAAAATCAGAACGGATATGTTGCACGCGCAGTAGTTGGAGAACAATCAGAAAGTGCACGAAAACATCTGTATGACTTCAGTTAGATGTATTTACAATCTTTCGTATTATCAAAGCCCTTCTCGGCCTCTCACATCAAATTTTGGGACAGGGGCCAGGGCCTTTAAAATTGGGAAAAACTATACATGTAGATATATTTTGATGCCTTTTCTCTAGAAATTTTGTAGTTTTAAATTATTTTTTAAGAATTTTTCATTATGTTTCATACTGGGAATAATTGTACAACGAAATTGGAAAAAAAAGAGATACTATTTTGCAATGGGAATGGGGCAAAATATCAGACCCAAATCAGGCTGATCCAGAGCCCTGCCTTCCCCTTGTAGTTAAAAGTATGTCAAAGGTCAAGGTGACTTGATCAAAAGTCAAGACATCAATTTTTAATCAAATGAAAGCTATTGACATATTTGGAATAAATTATCCATGCAAAGTAAGAGCTGAGAGCCTCTTGAATAGATATGTACATTTACCAAAGAATTGTCCATGACAGTGCTTGAATTACTCTTATTTACTCTGCAAATTTGACTCGACGAGGATTACACTTTGAGACAAAGGGTCTCCCCAGGACTCTTACATATTCGCATGTTTAGAGTCCTGATAATCCTGACTACGATTCAAATTGAAAACTGGTGCAAACATTCCCAGTGATAAAAAAGTTTTGGCATGAATATTCCAGCAAGTGAGTAACCTCTGCATCAGGTTCACTTTGAATGACTTGTAATTTCAAGATCTTTGAATTGTAGGACGCGTCCAAACAGTTTTGAATCGCAGTTGTTGGATAGCAGGGATAATCCTGGGTGGGGCCATTGTGAAATTATGAGAAACTATTTGAGGTAGGAGAAATCTAAGACCCCAAAGAAGTTCATCGGTCCCTCAGTTTGGCCCCCTATTTTTTTTAAATGGCCCCTCTTTTGTCCAATGGCCCATGCCTTTACAAATTCAGGTTATTCCCTGGATAGGAATTCCAGAGCATTACAGACTAAGTAACAGAGTGAGCTAAAGGGTTATTTTAAACCTGATAGCTCATTTTTCAATATAACACTCAGTCTCTGAACGGAGAATTGTAATCCAACAGCCAGTAGAAAGGTACTTAGTAATTATTGATCTATTAACCCGTTTCAAATATCTTGTAGTTCAATTCTATTAATAGCACAAAGGGAATACCGGATAATGGCTAAACAATAAGTTGTACTTCAGAGGTTGTTAATATCAATACAGTACAGTAAATACACACAGGACAGTAAAAGAATTGTGGCAAATATTGAAAATGTACTGTAGGGTTTGTCTAAGTAGCATCAAATTCTGATGAACTTCAACATTAGCATACTAGTACTGTAGTAAACGCCGTAAAAATGGCGGTACAAACATGACCCAGAAGAGAAGTGTGAAGAAAGGTTTTGTTTCATCTTTGCAAATAAATGAACGAATGGAACATTCTTGCATTTGAATCTTTGATTAAGCAAAATTTGTAATGGATTCTATGTTTTTCACCTTAAATTGACACTGTATTGCTTACCTTTCTCTTTAGAGGTAGAAATTTACCGCAAATTTTCGCTCGAACTCGAGTTGTGAATACGTAAAGTACTAAAATGCTAAAATCTCATGAATAAATTGTGTATACGTCACAATTGTGTTTCTCTGATTGGCTTAGAAATAATCAACATTCATTGGTCATCCTTCAGAGTATCTCTCAAGTTTGATTGGATGAAAAGGCGGACGTTCATTGGTTGAAGCTAAAAACGATTTCAATCCTACTTTGAGGTTTTCGATTTTGACAGAGTTTCTTCTGATCATTTTTTTTTTGCAACCGTGGCGAATATATATAATATCCAAGCGACCATTACAGTACTGGATATTGTGATATTCTATAATACAATGTACGATCGTTTGAAAACAAAATTCTATGAATAGATTTTAAAAATGTCTTTTTATTTAGGGAAGGGCGCTTCACTAAAAATCTACAAAATACAATGTTTTTTTTTTCAGGTATACGTCCTTGGCCTTTCAGACCTTTTTTTTTAATGTTTTTATAGATCGAGATAATTAACTGAAATCGAAATGCAATGAATAAAAAAAAAAATAATAAATGAATAAATAGAATAAAAATGAATAATCAATAACTAAAAAATAACTTAGGCCTGTATATTAAGGTACAGGCGTCATATCGAAGTTACGTTTTCCGTAAAACGAGTACATTTTGATATGACTTATACATATTCCAAAAGCTAGCTTTAAATACATTTTATATTGTGCGAATTAAACCCATTTATGAAGTTGGTTTTCCTTAGTAATAACGTCACAAAGTAGGTATAGAGCGCTACCTACATGGCATATATTTGCGCCGTTCGTATGCGCTAAACTGCATAATAACAACGTCAAATTAGACAAAATATACAACGGATGTTGACAAAATGCCCTAAAATGGATTTCTGAGTGATTAATCTCTTTAATCGTGAGTTTATAATAACATTTTCTTGTAATGTGTAAAATAGAAGTTGCAATTCAAATTTTAAATAACGGTTTTTTTTTTTCGATTTGTTATTTTCATATACTTTTAACAAATATTCAAAATCTAGTCGACAAATCTCCTTATAAAAATTAACATCCCATGTACTAGATGTACTCTTCATGTTGATATTATAAAATTATCCAAAACATCCCCTAGTTTTTCCGCTATTCCGCTCACTTCTATTTGCGTCGATTCTTCTATAAACGTTAACGAAAATGGGACTTTTATCTTGCCGTTGTAATAATAAAGATTCACTTCGCACTTGTACATTTGGCTAGATAATATTCTTAAAATCGTGTCATCCAAAGAAAATAATACATTGATTAGGTAAATATATAAATTATGTGCATAAATCCACAAAATATTGTCAATAACATGGATATTCTGCATGTTTTGGCATATTATTCTCCTTCATTTTGTCAACTTAAGGTTAGAAAAAAAAACCTTTTTTATCCTTTATAGTTATTATTAAAAAGCGAGTCGAGAAAGATTCATTATATTCCAGTACATTTTTTTTGAAATCGTTTTGAAAATACTGATATCAAAAGAATTATCAAAACATGGACCCAATTTTTTGTTACAGGCGATAGAAATTTGGTTATTGACACCTTTTTCGGTCATTTTGGCGAACGTCATGCATACATACTGAAACGACGCCTGGACAATTTTCACGCCGTCATCGTGGGTTCTTGATTAATTCAAATTATATTCCTCATGCAATTTTCATTCTAATGATTTCTAAATTTTGAAGTGATTTGCATTATAAGTGCGCTGGAATAATGACCCATAAAAAGGTGAAAATGAAAAATTTTATAATAAGGGAAGTTTTCAAAAAATCTGAATAAAATGAGACGATATATTGAAGTCGTCAGAGGTGCTGGCGATTGGGGGGTGTGTTTACTTCCAGCCCTGCAACGGCCAGTTAAGTGCAGGGGTGGTGCGCTTGCTTCTAACCTCTGAGGCCACGATTCTTGAAGGATTTAATGCGGACAGTAATGGGAGTCGCCCACCCGGTCTCAAAATGTTTTTATCCGGGTACCTCGGTTTCCTTCTGCTCTGAGGGACTTCCCAAGACAAAAAAAGAAGCTTCTGAGCCAACGTCATACTTTATTATAAATGGTTGTGTAACTTTTGTTACACTTGAAATAATTGAAGTTCATTTATAATAATCCTGGGTTTTTTTCCTGCGCTGCAGTTAATCTTTTCACGGGTATAATAAATCGGTTCGGAGTATTGAATTGTTCTTCGAAATATTATTTCCAAATCACATTTTTGTTTTGTTTTGATGTTGTTTTTTTTTTTTTTTTTTTTTTTGCAATTTTGTTTTTGTTTTTGTTCTTGCAAAAACTATTTTCTTATTTTGATGTGATATTTAAGGGGAGTAAAGTGACATGTTTTATGGAAATACGTTATATATACAAATGTACAAAAATTTCACTTTTCTGTCAGAGCGTCGATTCTAATTTTTTACGTTACGGAAAAGGTCAGTTAAAAAGTAAGTATCTCAAACTTATCTGCATTGAATTTCACATGTAAATTAAAAGAAGATCGAGGGATTTACAATATGCAAGAACGACGAAGGCATTTCCTAAAGACTTATAGGCATCAAGATACTCAGACGGATTGGGACTGACGAGCAGACAACGTGCATCCAGAATTGCAGATTTATAGCTCTATTGATAAAATTTGTCCGAAAATTCGTGTATTTTTCTTTCTTTTCTTTTCAGTCCTCTCCTACCAACAAATAAATGTTTTTCCTGTTTTCATAGAATTCTGCGTACATTTTTTTGCAAGCTATATACTTAATTACTATTGTTTGCTTTTATCAAAGGGACTCAAGTCAGAATCTAAGTCCATTTGTTGGATCTCTCTAATGTGTAATTTTGAGATAGCGTAAACTCACTCCGCTTTTACACAGAGATGCCGGCGTCTGTCCGAGCAGCTTTTTTTCCTTTTTTTCAATTTTTTTTATTCTTTTAATCTACTGAATTTTCTATATGATTTGCGCTTTTCTTGACACAAAACTACAGGCTTAGCAGACAATTTACGCATTGCGCAAAAAAAGCCGTTTTACAAGTCTGACTGTTTTTTTTAAATTATTATGCCCATAATCAAACGCATTTTTTGGTATAAACATTCAGAAAAGATCTTCCTGATTCCATAGATACCAATTTCATTTCAATCTGTTCAAAAATAAGCGAATTACGCGACGTTGAGTTTTGGAAACCTCTAAAGGATATATATCCTGGTAAGAGTAACGTTCCTTATATATAGGTGTACCGAACTACAAGTAAACAAAATATAAAGTATTAATTCATTAATTAATTGATAGATTCTAATTTTCCAAGTAATCTTTAGTAATTACTACAAAAAGGAATACGTAGATATGAAAAAGGAAATATTGAATGATTATGTACCAGAAAAATGTATTTATATAAACAGTCGTTTTTCGTTCGGTTGGTTTCTTAAATGCATCTAACCCTAGCCCTAACCCTAACCCTAACATTAGAGCTAATCTATAGATGTAAGGCGTCTTAGACCAAATAAATTAAATGTTCTTTGGGTTTCCCGCACTATCTAGAGCAAGTGACCTTGTATTGCGCCGGCGTATTTCAAGTTTCGTACATTTCTTTGAAAATCTCAAAACATGAAGGCAATAATTGCTTTTCCTAGAATTTAATTTAAAGTAATTCCTTTCTCGAGTGAAAAACTACAAAAAGAATAGCATCACGTGACTTTAGTTATGAATAAAAAGCTCAATTGGAAGAAAGAAAACAGGAACCGCAATAATTGCTTTGATTAAATTTTATCTTTTCATAACCTATATCTTTGCCTAAAATGGTACTTTTACTATCATGGAATCGTTATTGAGTAAAATGCCGTTGTTTTTACAAACATTGTGACAAAAGCTGTAGTTATTTTCGTGGAAACCACCACAACATTGTGTCTAATATATTTCGACCACGACGTTCCTTTTGTCAGAATATTTGTAAGACTTACAATGATTTCTTGATTGACAAACAAAGAATCATCAGAATATCATCTTTTACAAGGACATTGGCTATGAAAAGATAAAATTGAATCTACGCAATCATCACAGTGCCTGTTTTCTTTCCTTCAAACGAGCGGCATGTCTCCATAATTTTGTGTTCGTGGTTTCACCAATTGAAGTCACGTGATGCTACACAGTGGAATTTATTTTACGCAGTTCATTGTTTCCTTATAAAACGTCACTTCGTTTCCATGTTTTCGGGGTTGACCATATTTCGCCGGTTTTTTTGTTGATCAATATATGTATCTTATTTACACAAAATCGTAGTGATTTCATTTTCAGGAAATGTTTCGTCACTACTACTTCTATGAAATCATGCCAAATAAAATGTTCTTTTTCTTTGATTTTTGTAAAAATTTCGGATGTTTACGTCTAAAATTTGGTGTTTTCGTTAAATTTTCCCAACTTTGTTCTTATTTTTTGTCAAAATTGAGTGCAGGATATATCTTAATCTATCAAAACATTACTACTGCGGTCATATTTGAAAGGATATAAAACAATAAACTTGACGAACATTTCCGATAAGTTATATACCAGTGAGAAGCAATTAACTATATATATGCACAACCAATGTAATTCCCTGAGATGTTACGAATGGTTTCTCTATATATCATTATCTATTTTCATAAGTAAAGCATATCATTTTCTCTGTTTTATTTCCTGAAACTGAGCATTACTTAAAGATTGAATATGTTTCCGAGATTTATACGTTTCTTTATTCTTTTGATATTTTCAGTATCTATACTAATCCTTTGACCAAACGTAAATGTCGAAAGAAATCTGATGTTATCTGATAAATTTTATGACCATGATTACTTCGATTTTATTTGAGAGTGATTAGTGTAAATAGACTTTATAGAGTACATTTACCTTCATACGATACCTTCGTTTGATATTAGAAGATCATCTAGAAGAAAAAAAAAAATGTATCGTAGAAAGGAGGAAAGGACAGTCTGGCTCGGCAATCTGGGACGATTACTTTAAAAAAAAATCAGGAAAATACATTTTGTAAAATTTTTGTATGAATTTCAAAAGGAGAGGTCCAGGGTGGAGCGGGGGGGGGTGTGTGTCGGTTCTAAACAACTCGACTCCATCTATACCCGCGCATTGGATAGTCCATCCAACTTTTCCTTTTCTTTTTTTTTCTAATTTTCCTTCTTATTTTTTTTTTTATTTTACATTTTGTTTGGTTGCTTCCCGTGTTTAATCGTAATATCAACTGAGTCAAATGCACGAATTACGTCTGAATTCTAATATAATGATAACTGTTATTTATTCAATTTAATTTTACAATTTCGCGTAAGCATGTTGATTATAAATTCGCCAACAAGACATACAATGCCATGCTTTACCTCGACGTAACGTTAAAAAAATGGGGTTAGGGGTAACTCAAATGGCGCTAACTCGGTAAAAATAGGTTCGATTTCCCTGAAATCTGCACATATTTAAGATAGATAATTAATATCTTTTCCATAAGCTTTTTATTGAAATTAAATGATACGTTTTTTCATGAGCTATGTAAATTGACAATTTTCGGAACTTCAGAACGGTACATGTTTATCCTTATTTTCTATTAAAATCGCTTCTAAAATAAGTATGGTGATAGTATGTATTATCTTTGAAATGCAAAGCTGATACTTAACATGCAGGCTCATTGAATATCTGAGAACAAATTCCGTGACAAAGTCGTCATTTTCTGCATTGAAAGGGGGACAAAATTTGGAGATTTTGAATAGCGAACCACGCAAAACGATTGGTTCGATTTCTCTCAAACTTTAGCAAAAGATGCATGACATATTGCAATTATGAAAAAATTGAATGTAGGGGTTATGGTGAGACTACCACCTTAAGAAATAACACTAGCTAGCCGTGGTTTGTTGTCCAGTAATTCCCCGAGTTGCATGAACCAATCAAATTATCAGTGATCGATCCGTTTGGGCTCAATTTTCAAAGGCCATATATATTGTTAGTTTTAGTGTGGGAGAACTTGTACCCATATTTCCTAAGGGCGATAAGCCAAGGCGTTATCTAGAAAATTGGTGCCCTAAAACTCATCTGTCAGGTGTCATAGCCAAAGGCCTATCCTTCCGAAAATCATCAATGAGAATAATAACTTTAGGCTATTTTGTCGAAAAATACACATTAAATGTACGATTATCTACACTTGTATTAAATTTATCAGTTGCGGATCGTAGCGCCCCCTTTGCCGGGGGTCTAGGGGCGAATTTTGCCGATTTTCACTTAAATTGGGCAAAAATATACCTGTTTTTGGAAAATTTGGGGTCAGTGCCAGGGGGGGGGGACGGGCGCCTCCTCCGCACCCCCTGAATCCGCAACTGTTTACATTGAGGTCATTGAACTTTAAAGAATATATTGATCAACTTATATAAGTTTTTTTTCAATTTGTTTGTTTGTTCCTTTGTTTCTGTTTCATCATAAATATTTTTCTATGTGTTTTGAAGTTAGGCCATTTCTTGGATTTATTCTGTTTTACGTCCTTTTGAAAAACCTATCAGCCGGCCAGGGAGGAAAACAAACAAACACATATAAAACAAAGATGCATGCAGATGATAATATGTGACGTACTCTAAGTATCATGTGAAATCCCCGTCTGACAGAAATTTTAGACAACAAAAGAATGAATGTCTTGAATCATTGAAGTATTTTTACATATAATGTTAAGAATTTTACTTAAAACAATTCCTCCATATAATTTAGCTCGCCGGGACGAAAAAGCCCGGAGAGCTAATGTCATGCCCCTCGTCGTCGTCGTCGTCGTCGTCCGTAGACAAAACTTTAACCTGGGCTATCAATCTCTTGAACTATAAGGGGTAGGGCTTTGATATTTCACATGTAGATCTATACCTTGTGACGAGACCTTTCATTTGAGACCATGACCTTTGACCTAGTGACCTTGGACTTTGACCTTCTTTTGGAAATTTAGTTTGCATGGTCGTCATCTCTTCAGTCAACTTAGAGGGGAAGGAATTTTATATTTCATGCATATACTTATAATAACACAAAATAATAACAAAGAAAGGAAGAAGAAGACGAAAAAAAAAAAAAAAATGAAAAAAGTATATGTCAACGCGTTTCCAATGGATTTAAGTACACGATCATTTTTTCAAGAATGTTCCCCAAATATAAATACGGCCAAAGAAGGTAGCAAATACAAAATAGGAAATATAACAAAGATGGTACTTCATCTTCTATTATGGAAGTGTTCCAACTCTATACCTTCTTGAAGAAAAATTTACAAAAGTTTTCAGGCACCAGACACGTGTTTAGGATATTTTAAAAATCCTCATCAGTGATGCTTTCAACCAAGGTGTTTTCATAGGCCGCAACTTAATCAACTTGCATGTATACACATTTTTCTTGCATGTGGACATAATTTTCTCTCATATCCGCGTATGTGTTACAGAAATACAGCTATGTGAGAGCTACATCTGTATCACATATCACGTGGCAGCTGTATCACATATCAGGTGACGCTATTGTTTCGATTGTTTATACTTTATTGTGACGTCATCACCAATTTCGCACAACAAAACATACAAACTAGCGGCGATGTGGTAATAACACATCGCTTTTAAGATCATTTTTTTTTTGTCTGGAAATGTCAACAGGTGGCGCCACCATGGGCTTACGTAGGCAAGGGGGTTGTTCTCTCCTTTGTCCTTTAATTGCAGACAGGCGTGTTACCATACAGAGTGTATATATTAGAAAAAAGACTCACTGTCCACTACCACGTTTGTCCCTTTTGGGTGAATAGGAAATTCAAAATAGTCGACACAGGCTTTATTTGGCTGACACATCTTGGATTTTCTTCACCTTTCTCTTGCTGTGTTTGTCTACTCTGTGTTTTGGAGCTTTGCTGTAGGTGCTGCAACCGGGTCTGTACCCCGGCTCTCCTTTCTACTAATAATACTCAACGAGATTAGCATGTTCTCAGGTGAGCTATATAGGTCCACTTGGGCCTCGTGTCTCCTACCCTGGTACTATTGTGTTCATTTTAAAAAGGAGATGGACCCTATTGGTTTTCAATGTCAAGAGTCAAATTCTAATGACACCACATATAAATAGAACAGAATAGAATAATTTATTTCCAGATTACATACAATTAAAAATTAATATAAAATTATACAAGTATTTGAGACACAAGAAATTAAATTTAACAAGTTAAAAGTCATGTTTGTAAAACATTAATGCCCCCCCTACCCCTTCTGTGATTAAAGTCTGTCACAACTTTATACTTGCATTGATACAACCTATGGGGGTATAAAGTAACAGTTTCATTTCAATATGTAACTCCACTCAAGAGATATTGAACAGAAACCCTGAAGTTTTGGTATTTTTCAA
This sequence comes from Pinctada fucata, assembly GCA_028142955.1. Lineage (NCBI taxonomy): Eukaryota > Metazoa > Mollusca > Bivalvia > Pterioida > Pteriidae > Pinctada > Pinctada fucata. The sequence goes on along the minus strand of AP027103.1, from coordinate 82,866,943 downwards.
AGTGCAAGGGGCATAACTCTGTCCAAATTTTTTTGATCGGACCTAAATATGAACTTGACCTAGATTTTCATTTGATGTGTCTGTATACAAAATTTCATTTTCATATGTAACTCCACTCAAGAGATATTGAACGGAAACCCTGAAATTTTGGTATTTTTCGAAGTGCAAGGGGCATTACTCTGTCAAAATTTTGTTGATTGGACCCAAATAAGAACTTGACCTAGATTGTCATTTGATGTATCCATATACAAAATTTCATTTCAATATGTAACTCCACTCAAGAGATATTGAACGGAAACCCTGAAATTTTGGTTTTTTTCGAAGTGCAAGGGGCATAACTCTGTCAAAATTTTGTTGATTGGACCCAAATAAGAACTTGACCTAGATTGTCATTTGATGTATCCGTATACAAAATTTCATTTCAATATGTAACTCCACTCAAGAGATATTGAACAGAAACCCTGAAATTTTGGTATTTTTCGAAGTGCAAGGGGCATAACTCTGTCAAAATTTTTTCGATCGGACCTTAATACGAACTTGACCTGGATTTTCATTTGATGTGTTTGTATACAAAATTTCATTTCAATATGTAACTCCATTCAAGAGATATTGAACGGAAACCCTGAAATTTTGGTATTTTTCGAAATGCAAGGGGCATAACTCTGTCCAAATTTTTTTGATCGGACCCAAATATGAACTTGACCTAGATTTTTGTTTGATGTGTCTGTATACAAAATTTCATTTCAATATGTGAATCCACTCAAGAGATATTGAACGGAAACCCTGAAATTTTGGTATTTTTCGAAGTGCATGGGGCATAACTCTGTCAAAATTTTTTCGATCGGACCTTAATACGAACTTGACCTGGATTCTCATTTGATGTGTCTGTATACAAAATTTCATTTCAATATGTAACTCCATTCAAGATATATTGAACGGAAACCCTGAAATTTTGGTATTTTTCGAAATGCAAGGGGCATAACTCTGTCAAAATTTTGTTGATCGGACCCAAATATGAACTTGACCTAGATTTTCATTTGATGTGTCTGTATACAAAATTTCATTTCAATATGTAACTCCATTCAAGAAATATTGAACGGAAACCCTGAAATTTTGGTATTTTTCGAAATGCAAGGGGCATAACTCTGTCAAAATTTTTTTGATCGGACCCAAATATGAACTTGACCTAGATTTTTGTTTGATGTGTCTGTATACCAAATTTCATTTCAATATGTGAATCCATTCCAGAGATATTGAACGGAAACTGATGTCGCGGACCGACCGACAGACCGACCGACAGACCGACAGACCGACAGACCGACCGACAGCGGCAAACCTATATGTCCCCTCTTCTTCGAAGGGGGGCATAATAATGATGACCAAAATTAATTATAACTAAAATATATGCCATGATGTTTGGTTCTCCTATGTCCTACGCAGAAAGAGGGGCACATAAATTATACAATTATTGACTGGGAATACGTCATTTCGGAGATCCCGATTTCGTCACAATGTGTCATGTGACTTTCATCCTTTTATGACGTCATTTAGGGCATGTTTTGTTCAAAATGGCGTCACTTATTACTAACTATCCATAGATAGATGTAAACAGAGAATAAAGTGCTAGATTTTCATCAGAAACAGAAATAATAATAAATAAATATGAATGCATGTAAAGAATTTTATAAATAAACAAAAAAAAAAAAAAGAATAAATAAATATGAAGGATAGAGAGGGTCACATCATGGATAAGGCTTAGGCCCGCAGTTGTACCCCCGCCACCCCCATCCCCACCCCCCTTATATCAATTTGACAGGACCAAAAAATAATATGGTAAATAAGAGTTATCTGAAGGAGACGTCAGCTGTAAAAACACCTCTGTCCGCCACCATTGGATCCTCTTTTAAGATTAGGTAAGGAGGGGGGTGAGATCTTATACATCGGTAACCCATTGGCATGCGCGCTCTGTCGCACTCCGTTTTGCGCAATCGATCATGGGTTTCCGAGGTTGGTTTTATACAGAAATAATATTCCTAGGAATTATGAATTAAAATAATATTAAAAACATGAAAATATTTAATGCATAATCGATATTGCAACTAAATATTGGCAAATCAAAGGTGCATCAAGCATTCTTCATGCAAGTCAATTTCCCGTCTTCATTTGTATAGTAATACAAGCCACATATTTTTTTATCTCTTAATTTTGCATATTTTATATTAATTCAAAGCTACATACATTATTCTACTGAGACATTGTCATTATCTAAAATTGAACTACACATGATACTTTCCTTGTAGAAATATTATCGTATGCACATTAAACAAACGAATAAAAAAAACCAGATATCTATCATTCATTCAATTAAAAAAAAAAAGAAAATAGTCAATGCATTCAATCAGTTTCATGCACATAATATTTGCCCACTTGACCCACACTTGATCTGTAAATATCCTGGAAACTGGGGGGGGGGAGGTTGGGGGAATATCTGAAGTATAAATATCCGCGGCAAATGGCCGATTTTCTTCGCCGTTTTAAAGATACTGTTAGAATCATTGTTAATTGTTCAAACTAAATTGAAGAGATAAAAATATTTATTTCGCCGAAAGCATGACTGAGCCCTTTAGATGTTGATCTCTGATTAGATAGATATCCGGCCTCGATCTGTGTCCACCGCGAATTTTTTTCTCCGTTTAATCACTGTAGATGCATATTTGAAATATTAATTCAAAACACAGTACATGGAAAATCAGTAAGAGTTTCCTTTTTTACAAGCTTGTATGAGATTTTACTCTTTTTGTGAAACTACAGATCGAGCATAGCCCTGGGGTAGGGTTGATGGCCGCAGCACCCGGCCGCGGTGAGCTAATTAATTCTAGGCACGGCCGCTTTCAAGGCTGGCCGGGATGATCTTTATCATATTCTTTGTTGAATATATCAGAGTAAGGTGAAAATGAACTTTCATAATTCATTTTATAGCATGATACTAAATGTATATCAATAATAGAGCGACTCCTCCAGAATCACTCCCGGATCCCCCCCCCCCCCCCCCCCCCCCCCCTTTTTCCCTCCGCATCATCCGCGTGGGATATTCTAGGATTTTTAAATACTAGAATTTTATGGACATTTAACAATCCTATGAACATCACAACATCGTATAGATTTCAATTTCTCCGATTTAGGACGGCATTGTCGTTTCTAATGTAATCAAAATGTGCCCTAAATTTAGTCGCGGTCACATGACCAGGTAACCTTTTTGCGCCTCCTTACATAAGAGTTTCGACATCTACGAAACGACGTATTCGGGCAATATATGATTTGTTGGACCTAAAGAAAAAGATTGCCGAAGGCCGAGGGCTATATTTTGTCTGATGGTCCAACAAATCATATATTGCCCGAATTCCTAGTCAATAATTGTTTTGTTATACCTTACATCAATTCTGCAGCAACAAACCGATTAGCCCGGCATGTTCACGTTCATTTTCTTCTATAAGAGAAAGAGCGCGTACAAATAGGTAGAGCTTATAGCGTCATCAATGACGTGACGTCACAAACGATGTACCGTTTATGAGTTTATGAGTCGGTCAATATTTTTTTTTGAAATATTGCCCTAGGGCCAATATTGATGTAAATATTGACCGCTTGGTCAAATATTCGAATTTATAGGCATTTTTCTATGGGGATTTTATATAGAGCAAGTGACCATATTTCGCCGATGACCATATTTCGCCGTTTCATAGTTAATTGCTTCTCGTTGGTTATCGGATTTGTTTGTCAAACTTATTTTTCTATATCCTATCAAATATGATTGTAGCAGTCATGTTTTGATATATTGTGACATCTCCTGCACTCAAATGTTACGAAAAATACCACAAAATGATGAAAAATTAATTAAACCACTAAATTTTAGACCTAAACATCCAAAATTTTTACAAAAACCAAACGAAGATAACTTTTTATTTGGCATCATCTCGTAGAAGTAGTGGCGACGAAAGAGTTCCTGAAAAGAAAGTTACAATTTTGTCCGTATTGTGTACAAAATGGATACTTATCAGCAAAAACGGCGAAATATGGTCACCCCCGAAAACATGAAAACGAAATACTTTGACGTTTTATAAGGAAACAATGAAATGAGTAAAATAAATTATTTTTCTAGTATTTCGATCGAGAATGGAGTTAAATTGAATTTAAGCAAAACCAATTATTGAATCGGCCACCAAGTATTGAAAATTCCCAGAAAATATACGAAAAATGCGGCGAAATATGGTCACTTGCTCTAGAGATACTGACAAGGGTATAACAATATAAAATATTGCACGAGGCCGAAGGCCGAGGGCTATATTTTGTCTGAAGGTCTAACAAATCATATATTGCCCGAATTCCCTGACGTCACAAAGGATGTACCGTTTATCGGCCCTAGGGCCAATATTGATGTAAATATTGACCGCTTGGTCAAATATTCGAATTTATAGGCATTTTTCCTATGGGGATTTTATATAGAGAATAAGTGTCTTAATTTGTGTTTTGTTACGGGTATACAACACACAGCAAGTGCATTTATCGTACATGTAATGCGCGTTAGCGCATTTCATGCGATAAATGCACTTGCTGTGTGTTGTATACCCGTAACAAAACACAAATTATGACATTTATTCTATATATATGCACTATAGTTGTCTATTTCATTCTTGTTTTCTGAAATTGCCTTTTCTAGGTAAAAGAGTGACGTCAAATTCATTTCACCGCGGGTTCAGTTTGCAGGTTAGAACAGCCGTCGCGGCATGTTTCTTTAGATCTTATGCATTGTGACGTCACGAGTGTTAATACACGAATTGCAGCACGTTCCTTTCAATAGTAACATTTCAGGGAATTACATTGGTTGTGCATATATATAGAGATACTGACAAGGGTATAACAAATGAGTTAAAGAAGATCCTGACGATAATTTCAACAGCACCCACAATAGAGCGCAAAATTAAACATCGAAGGACCCCCAGCAAGCTAGAAGGATTGTATATATCCCATCCATATGGTAGGACATCAGGACGATCATATAGAACCAATGAAATGTTAACGTAATTCTGATTTACTAGTAATTCTTTCCTTTTTTACATTAATTGATGACAAGTTAATATACCAATAGATTGAATCTTTATGATAGCTACAGTTATAGATAGAATTGTCACTTTTCCAAAATAGAACGAATAGAATGTCAAAGTAAAGTTGACAAGTTTTCATATAAATGCTATAGATGTGGTCATATAACATGTTTCATACAATTTTCCCATAGATACTACCATACAACTACATGTACTACAATGTTATACTAAAAGTTAAGTGCTTGTCTCAGTAAGAACCATGCAATATGGTCCAGATGCAAGGTCCTTGAAAAAAGTTTATACTGTACATGTAGAAGCACTTATGGCTTTATAAAATTTTGATAAATGTTTTTTGTCTCATTGACCTTTAAGAGATGACCTTTGACCTCGTTTCTAAAAATAGCACAATTCCTTCATGGAAATGGAGAAAAAATGAAAAATTCACAACTTTTGTTGTCATTTTTACCAATGAATCCTTTATTTGCATACATTCTATTCACATCTTATGAAAACAGTAAACTTTGAAAAATATTATTACCAGTGAACAAAAATCTATTTTTAGTAACAAATAAGTGCAAATAGGTCACAATCTTGGCTGAAACTAAACATTTGAAAAAAGCATAATTTCAACACATTTCTGACACTTATGGGTAACAGCGAGGATAAATAAAATGAAATATTTTCAGACAATTTCAAAATATATATCCATCTCTTCAACATATGAAAAATCTGTCGTTGGCCAAATATTCATAACCAAGATATTGTAATTCAGAAATATGAAAACTTTAATTTTTCTAAAAAAAGTTTTAATCAATTACATTTCTTGAGACAGGATCCAATTCAATATAGAACACACCATTTTTGAGAAATTGGTAAAATCATTCAATATAATTACAGTCAATGTTTGATAACACAAAAAAAAACCCTTAAAAATTGAGTAAATTCATCATTTTTTTTCCTTTCTAGGGACCATCTCAAAATTCAATATCGATATTTTGAGAATATTTCATATGGATAATATATTAATTTTTGTTCAATGTAAATGTACAAATGTCCTTACAAAAAAACGCATTCTTCTTTTCAAACTATATATACAATTTTTGTCAGTATACCGTTCATATGTATATAACTTGAGGGACAATCTCAAAGTTCCATTTTGACATTACTCAAAACTTTAATTTTCATATAAATTAATGTGAAAGTTAATATACACTTAACTGAAAAATATATTCTTTCCTACTAAAATTCATTTTATTTATCAGAAATGGAACTACAGTATATAATGACATAGAGGGGAACATTTCAAAGCACATTTTTGTATAATTCAGAATGACAGTTCATATAGTTAGAGTAAACAGTAATTTTCAAGATGTCATCCCTTGATGCGCATTCAACTTAGCTTTCGTAAAAAAAACAAGCCTGTCATAGAATTTATATGATATGGTTATGAATCTAACTTTTACCTGCTGCTTAGAAGACTTACAAAGGTTGTACAACATGTACAAAAAGAAAAAAATAGCAAAAATTTGATAAAGCAGGAGGCAAATTCATTAGCAGATAGATGTCCTTCAAAAATAGTTGGGAAATAAAAATTCGAACAAAGCAAGTTGAAAAAGTGAATTAGGAATTGACCATGTATTTATTGAGAAATCAATATAACCATAGAAAATAGACACTTTGTCTGGATTTGATAAGGTTATTGCAATGTATGCCCCCCCAAAAAAACAGAAACCATGAAGCAATATCATAGATTCAGAAAACAATTTTACATAATAAAGTCTATGCTAATATGCTATTGCAGCAAGAATGTCTGACAGGATTTATTCACCATATCTAAACAGTAAATACCATATAGAAAATGACAATTGGTAAGTTCAATTTATGAAAAGGTCAATGTGCATCAAAGATGCAAAATGCTTAGTTGCACAATTTTTTCTATAAAAGAAAATTGTGTGTTATACTGTTTAAAGATGGTATTCTCCCATGTACCTACATCAAACTTACATGAATTTCAAATCCATAACACTATAAAAGTAAAGGGTATGGGGTGTAAGAATGATCAGAGTCCTATGACCTTAACCTTTAGAATTTTCCCCCTAAAATCAATAGGGGTCATCTTTAAACATTACAGGAAAGAATCATAATGATAGGTGATCTGGAAACCATTTCAATCAACAAAATCCTATTACCTTGACCTTTTGACCATAAAACCAATAGGAAAATATCGTGATGAAAAGTGAAACACATACTCTTTTATGATCCCAAAACCATTTTCAATAACCATAGTCCTATGATGTTAACCATTCGACCCACAAATCTGTGCATATAACCTCCCTTCCGCTGACACATAATTTCCCAAATCATGCAAAAATAGGGGCAGAATTCCAAGGAATGCATGTGTCACCTGTGTACATAGCGACACTTAGCAATCGCTTTTATTTGGGGTGTGACACCTACAGTGTGACAGACAGACAGACAACACAAATATGAACCTGAAATTGGAAAGGTGGCTTCCTCTCAATATTTTCATTATTATAAGTAAGGTTGAATAAAATCCTTTCACAAAAATTCAAGTTATTAATTGTGTTCCTTAGCGGTACAGCTTAAACAAAGCACATATAACACACATAATGCATAAATTCTCAATTTTGCAATAAAACAAATAAAAATCCCTCAATTATATGAAAGAAAATGCACTCATCTTACACTAAGTTACAATATACAAACTTTCAAAGTTTTTCAATCAAAAATAGATTATCACAATTTCAAAAAAAGATCAAAGTCCCGTAACTCTGAAATGACAATTCAGCTGCATCTGAAATTCAAAAGGTTGCATCCTCTCCATATTCTCATGATACATGTATTGTGTAAAATTCATGAAAATCCTTTGATGCAAACTCAAGAAATTAGGTTCGATTGGGTGGATAAGTGGACGGACATTGCCATACAATAATATGTCCTGTCATATGATAGGCGTATAAAAACACAGTAACTAACTATGAACAAAATATGCTAATTCGAACGACAGATCCAACTGTCAGTCCAATGAAACAATTGTCTATGTGCCAATAACAGAAAAAACTTCACTTACTAGTCCGCAAACATTTTCACCTAATTCACTTTCATTTAACATTTCCACTACTTCTATAAGTGCATCATCATCAACTTCTGTTTTGCTAATCTCCTCAGCACAAACTTTTGATTTCTTTGGCTCAGACGGACCCTTTTTCATTTTTGTTAAGAACTGAGCAATACATCCTTTTATCTGATTTGGACTAAGCCATTCACATTGTTTAAACAATTTCTGTCCATTTTCATCTGTGACTTTTTTCAGTTCTTCTGATAGCGCATACACAGCTGGACGATTTCCACTTTTTTCGCAAGAGACACATACGCTTTTGATATAATCCTTTACTTTAGGAGAAAATCTGCTTGCTTGCCTCTTGGACTTCAACGCCCATCCTTTTTTATCGTCTTCCTGATCAATACTAGAGTAACACTGCTGGTTCTCTACAAGAATAGAATTTTGATACTGCTTCATGGTCTCCGTTTTTTCTGCGTAGATTGTAATGGCCATATCCATTCCAGGCATAGTGTTCTCATAAGTGTGGGTTCCAACTTGGATGTGCCTTTCAAGATTACATGATTTGGCAAATGTTTTATTGCAAGAACGGTCAGGGCACGAAAAGTACGCACAATTTTCCTCACAATTGGTCTCCATACTTGAGTCAATAGCCTCTTGTTGGTCCTGCTCTAATGCTGTAGTATCTTGGGTCCTTTTAGGCAATGAAACCTTCCCTTTCAATTGAGCACCCTCACAAAATGGTTGCAACACCTGAAAAATTGTAAGATGTCTGAAATAACTCGAGAGTTAAGCAGTTTCAGAAGAAAAACCAAAAATGTGTTACCAATTTAAATAGAGTCTGTGCACTCGTCTTGAATTTCTGATTGTGTTAAAAAAAACACAGGCACAGAGCACTTATTTCCTGTCGGGTTTGGTGAATAATTATGAAGGGGTTTAGGAGTCAAAAATGAATCAGAGACAGTCATGCCTAAAGCATGGCTTCCAATGTCAGTGCGATTGTAGAGGAAAATGAGCTACAATCAGAGGCTAATGAACAATGGTGTCAAGTTTTTTTTTCACTTTTACTTATGGAGACAATGATACAATAGTGACCAATGATACTATAGTGACGGCAAAGTGCCACAACTACAACATGACAGTGAGGCAAAGGAGGAGAACGTGTAATGAGTGCGGAAAGGTTGTGGGCATGTGATCCACAGAACCACACCATTTGTCATTTATGTGGTAGATTGCTGTGCAAGGTAAGAACTGGGTGCACATTGGTCTCCTAATTTTCATGTGTTATATCATGTTCCAAGTTGTATATACTGGTTGTGTCCTTTCCATGTGAGTATCCATTATCTACTGGATGTTTTGATTGGTGTGTGTTTTCGGCTTATGTGCATGTTTTACAGTTTTAGTGTAACATCATATTGTTGTAGATCTTTTCCTTAATCTTTGGCTTGAAGAAATTTAAGAAACATCTACTTTTTCGTGAAAAATTACACTTACTCACCTGCATCTTTCTGACTTTCTCTATTGACAGATTGATATCATTTGTATTTCCTATGATCTGCCCCTCCCCAATACTATAAGCCTTTCTTGCTACTATACCCTCCTCTGTGAAGGTAAAGTTGTTAAGTGTGGTGATCTGGGGAATCTTGTACTTGGACTTTGCTTCAGTTTCGTTAGGAACTGTTACAACGGAAGCTTGTGTACCTTTAACACCTCCATGACTTTCCAAGGCTATTTTCATATCTTGCGGACTGAGGATGTTATTACCTTCATTTGTATGTTTCAACATATGTAAACGACAGGATCCTGTTTTACTATCACACAGATCTTTTCCAGATTGTGGTTCACTAAAGTTGTATTGTTTTACTTGTATTGAAAACATGCTGTTGTTTTGCTGTAAAAATCCAAGTAGGTTTGAACAGTGATAACATGCTGCATTATCGCTTTTCAGGAAAACTTCCTTCAGTTCAGGTTTACTTACACTCAAGTGGTCAAATAGATGAAGAAGAATATTAGCTACTGAAAACCATCCTTGTGATCCATTCTCAAAAATATGAATGTATGATTGTAAATCTAGGTCCTCATCTTCATTGGACGATTTGGTAACAAGACATGACACATGCCAACTCATTCCTCTTTTCCCAAAGAAATCAGACTGTGTTTCACGAAACTGGAAAGGTAAATACTTCATAGCCCAATCCATTATAATTAATCCTTGGTCTGAGTTCATGCTCTGCAAGACTTCTGTCTTTGCCTTGTCCTGATGTAGTGTTCTCATGATATGTTTCTTCCAATCCAATAGATCTTTTTCAGCAACATCAATGTCATGTGTTAGTTCTTCTTGAATGGAGTCTGGAACATGGACAAATACGGAGTGCATTTTCTCCCTAATGATATGAATACTGCTCTCTACCATGGAACATTTGTCACAAGTAATCTCATGAGTATATATGGCTGCATGCTGACGAAAACTTGGGCTCTAAAGGATCACTCAGACCAAATACTGTACAGTGATCAACACATCCATCTAATTTGCAGAGATGCATCTTGTATTCAAACTTCAGAAACTGGTAAACCAAATGCAAGATATCATTGAGATTCTTTGATTCCCCCTGAGTGATTCCATAAGCTTCAAGTTTGGATACTATCCTGTGTAAAATATCAAAAGCATTAAGACCTGATGCTGTAATATTGTCAAGTCCCTGCAGTGCTTTCTGCTTTGATGCATAACAGACTTTCAAAATTCTGTACAAAGATGCTCTAGCTGCTAAAACAAGGAAGTCATTTTCAAGGCAATACGCTGTGTATGTGTTGATAATCCTCGAACTTATCACATTCCTTATTATCTTGGGAACTTCTATTTTGGCATTTGAAGACAATCTCAATGTGGTTTGGCCAAAGCCTACTATATTGGAATACGTAGGATTTAGTATAAACTCAATGAAATGGTTCAATTTAGGCTTGGTTAATTTTATTCTATAGACTTTTGGCTGCGATAAGATGAGTCCTGGTCCTTGTACCAAAGCATGCTTTCGTGCATTGTCTATTTTGAAAGTTGATATTCCTGGAATGAGCTCCTGAAGCTTTGTCTTGGTGTGGTCGTTTGCAATAAGAGACAAGATCTGCGTCTGTGTACGACCATCAGCTGCATTGTGGTATGCGCTTATTATACTCTTCGTTGTCATATCTGTCTCTGCCGTCAGGGTTGTTATATCGGTCTCTGCTTTCATGGTTTTGCTCTGTAAGGCACTGAGGATAACGCTTTCTTGGTCTGGTGCAATTATTCCAAGGACCATGTGAACACATTCATCTGCTTTCTTCAGGTAGTATGACTTCATACTCTTGCCTAACGATTCAAATGGCCGTGTAAGCTGACTTTGCAGGGGCTCAAATTTCTCTGATAGAAGCTTCATGGCTGCATTTAACTTCTCTCGAGGCGTCCGCTGTGCTTCAAACCAATCTTGGCTGGACAGATATTGTGAGCCATCATCTGTATAAATAAAAGTAAATTATTTGATTTATAGATTTTGAAAAAGGTATCGAAATTCAGTACATGAGTTCCGCATTTGCAGATAATGAACAAAAACCAGAAGTCTCTGACGAGACTGTTGCTCTCCTGGTTGTTATGTTTTATCCACTCATTGACAAGTGAATAAGATACATACACAAAAATAATCAATTTCCAATATCAGGTGCACATCTAGACCTCAGACTGAGAATAAAACAAAAACAATTATCTTTCTATCAATTATACTTTCTGGGAATTACATAAGAGTTATATAGGAGAAAATAATCACACCCATTTTCCAAGACCCTGGGGGTCAGGGGCTAAAATAAAATATCAGGTGCACAACTAGACCACAGGCCCATTATAATGCAAAAAGAATTTATTTTGTACTATTCACAGATTCAGAGGATTCACGCTCACAAGAAAAGTTTAACGGACAGACAGACAGACAGACGCTAGACACAGGGCGATCACATAAGCTCAACTGGTATTTGACCAGTACAGCTAAAAATCAAAATCCATGTACAGGGGAAGATGTTATAGCCAACACAAGTTTCCTTCCATAGTGTCTATTGTGACCTTGACCTCTGATCACGATTTACAATGTATAGATGGACAGGAGAAACAAGAGGTCCAAGAGGGCCACATCACTCACCTGAGTTGCAGACAAAAGAATGATAGTGGACAATTTGTAGGCCCTTGAGTATTTCCTTTCTTAAGGTTTTGTGAAATTTTATGAAGTGGTAACATGCAGAGAAGTTAAAAATGCATCAGCCAATCAGAGTCCTTGGCAGCCATATTTGTTGACCAATCCGCACATTTTACACATATTTGGTAGAGGACCTTGTGTATTTTCTTCATGTAAGTTTCATGAACCTCTGTGCAGTGGTTGCAAAGAGGAGGAGTTGAAAATGCATCAGCCAATCAGAGCCCTCGGCGGCCATATTTGTTGACCAATCGGCATGGAAAACACAAACTTGGTAGAGGACCTTGAGTACTTGCTTCCTGTAAGGTTTCGTGAAATTTTGTGCAGCAGTTGCAGAGGAGATGTCCAAAATGTGTCTGCCAATCAGAGCCCTCGGTGGACATATTTGTTGACCGATCGGCACGAAAAACACAAACTTAGTAGAGGACCTTGAGTTCTTGCAATTCTGTGTGGTGATTTCAGAGGAGATGTCGAAAATGTTGAAAGTATACGCTGGACGACGAAGACAGACGAAGCGACATGACAAAAGCTCACTTGAGCTTCGCTGATATAATACTATTAAGCTTTGCTCAGGTCAGCTTAAAACTTTGAGAATGTCACTTGTGAAAATGCAATGTATGTACACTTTTAAAAATCAATTAACCTGTTGTTGTAGTTCCAGAAAGTTGATATAAAAGTTCAGAATCCAGTTCATTTTGAAGGTCCTGTGCAGCTGACAACATACATGTAGCTTCATTTTCTGAAATGAAACACATCATGAATTAAGTAGTACACAGCCATGTGTCTTATATGAAATTCATGTGAAATTCACATGAACTGTGCATAAAATTTCACATGAAATTTATGTGAAACGAGCACGAGCATGAAATTTTTTACATGAAATTCATGTGAAGTTTCTGACATGAATTTAATGTGAATTCAATTTCCAATGAACATGATGAATGTCACAAAGAAAAATTCATGTGAAAAGATAAGGGTCGGAAAGGCATTTAACAAACAATGTACTAGTATACTACAAGATACTGTAAATTCTTCGAGCCTAGTTCGTGGTTCTTCCATGCCTGAGTAGGGTGAGAAGCCATCTCAACGAAGGGAGGGGATCCCCAAACAAGACCCTGTTGCAGCACCAACAGCAAAACACGAAAACACCCGAATGCGAAAACATTAAAAACGAGCATACCAAGAGACGGAAAAGAGACACACGACATATAAACATGAAACACAAAAGACTGGTGTGGTTATCCTGGATTACGTACGCACAACCCTCTCTTTTCTCCAATTACCAAGAGGTCTCGAAGAACGTACAAGTGCGGTTTAAAACAACCTCCTCATTGTTAGATGACCACACACATACAAGACCGCCAAACGCAGGGGCCCAACAACACAGATGAATATGTAAATGGATATTAAAAGAGGGCATACATAATACAGTCCGTGCTCTGCCGGCTGTAGCGAGCTCACGTTTATAATCACCCGAGGAGTCCGACTGACATTCAGAAAGGACAAGTGGTCGGGGTCATGTCTTCTCTAAAGAGGTTTGGACAGGGCCCGTCATGGAGTCCCGTCGTCACAGTCAGTCAGAGTGCAAGTCTCAAGAATGCGCTGGTACAAGACTGTAGATGGGTCAAGTACCAAGCCTAGTGTCCGTCTGGTGATATTATGATCATATCCACGGTATAAAAGACGTTTGATGATTCTGACGCATTTTCGATGGTTATGCTGTCTACCTTTGATCCTTCTAGTTTTGTTTATCACATCACCATAAAAGACAGGTTGTGTAATACCCAAAGTAATGTACTCTGTTGCGTGTATAGATCTGAATTTAAAAGTAGTTGACTGTAATTTTTGTAAAATTTCCAGAAAGTCATAGCGGAATCCTTGACCTAAAAGTTTCTTGGTAATTCGTAAATGTCTACTGTGAAAATCGAATATATCAGTACATGCTCTAGCGTACCGGATGAGCTGCAATATGTAAATGCCGTATGACGGTAGTCTTGGAACATCACCGTCAGGCCAGGGGAAATTTACTATGCTGAATCAAAAATCATCTCTTTTGTAATATACACTTGTATGAATCTTTCCGTTTACAATTTTGATATTTAGGTCCAAAAATGGTGTTTCTGTATTTGTAACGTTTGCCTTGTTAAGTGTTAATTCTTGTGGATAAATTTCATTCTTATATAATTCAAAAGCAGGATTGTCAATAGCTAGAATATCATCCAGATACCTAGAGGTATTATTGAAACATATTAGATCATCAACTTTTCTTTGCTTTTGAAGATTTGGGATAAATCTTTTCCGTAAGTGTATAAAAATAAATCTGCAACAAGAGGCGCACAGTTAGTACCCATAGGAATCCCTACAATCTGCTGTATACATCCTCACCAAATCTAACATAAATATTGTCCAAGAGGAAGGACACGGCATTACAAAGGTCACAGCATGTCCATGATTTGTATGATTTGTAGTCTGTCGAGGAAAAGAAACCCTTCGATTCAGATGTACAAATATAAGTTTTCCGTTCTCGATCAAACACCATTTAATGAGATTAGATAATCGATCATTAATTTTGTAATGAGGAAGTGTGGTGTACATATTAGAGAAGTCATATGAAGAAATCGTATTGGCTTGGAAATTTCCAAATTTCATTTTGTCAATCACATCCCCTGAATTCTTAATAGACCAAAATAAATTTACATCGTTCCTGTTTAGAACAGTTTCACAATATCTAATTACGTGTTCTTTAATAGCAGTAAATGCTGATGTCAGATTTCTAGACAAAATAGTAGTGGTGCAGTTACTATACATTTAGCAATAAATCGAAATCTGTAAGGAGACTTGTGCAGTTTCGGTATGCAATATAGTGTTGGGAGATCCAATTTAGAAATAGAGATATTGAATGAAGACAGTTCATATTGCTTTTGATATACGTATTAGTAGCCGAAAGTTCCGAAACTAAATTAAAGTTGGTATGTAGTAACGTTTTCAAATGATAATGGTCTTGTTGGCTGCTTTATCGGCTGGTGCAAAAACATATTTTTCATGTAAGTTACTTAACTTGGAGTTGAAATATCTTTCTGATTTGGAACGTGGATTTTGAAAAAGATGAAGGTTTTTATGGAAGTTTTTTATTCGAATATCCGTTATAGCTAAAATGAGGGTTTTCCAGTCACTCTGAGCATGCGGTTCGACTCCTTTTGATCTACACCATCTTTTCATATAATTATCTAAGGCTTCCGTAAGCACCTCACGGCATTTGACAAAATTTATTTTGGATGGGATCCTATACTTAGGTTCCTTTTTAAGAAGACCACGAAGCTGTCTGTCTTGGATAATTGAAAAGTCTGACACCTGTAACAATATGGCCAGCTGGTTTGTAGAGATATGTAGATCAAAGTTGTACACTCTCGAGAACCAGGACGCGATTCAAATATGTCAGGATCCGATGTAACTTTATTATAGTTAAAAACAAGGTTTCGAATAGGTTTCTTGTACTTGTAAGATACAGATTCCTCCAAAAAAGACATCTGGAACTATGACAGATTCGAGGAAGAAAAGATTCAAGCCCTATAGAGGACATCAGGGACGATTCACAATGAGTGGAGGGGCACAGAATCCCAAAATTTCTAACAAGCAAAATAAAAAAAAAAAAAAAAAATAAATAAATAAATAAAATAAATAAAAAAAGGGGGGAGGGGGAGGGAGAAATTAAAAAAAATATGGGGTTTCATGTTGTGTATGCACAAATTGTAACATTTCTGGTGCAATTCTAAATTTTAAGTTAATGAATAAATGTCTGGCGAGCGGTCGCGAGCCGGGAATTTTTTTAAGCAAAATATTGACTTATCAGAAAATACTTTCTATACCCTCTATCATTAACAAGTACATGTAATAATATTCTATATAGTTTAAGTTAAATGTCTTCATGTACATTGATAAAGTAATGTGTATAAAGGATGGATCAGAATAGCTTAATTACTCAGAAAGTCTATAAAGAAGTGGCGAGCGGTAGCGAGCCAAAAAAATTGAAAATTGACCAAACAATTGTAGATTTATGGTACAAAAATGTTGCTATTTTAAACAATGTTAATGCATCATAAACTTTTGTGATTGAAAAGTGGGGGGGGGGGGGGGGGGGAGGGGGGGGGGGGCACAAACATGGTTGTGCCCCCCCTTTTCAAGGGGGGGGGGGGGCTGGTGTCCCCGCTGCCCCCCTTCTCCTACGCTCTTGATTCATAAGGAGCCAAGTGAAAAGTTACACTCATATTTTAAGTTATAACACTATAACTACATAATGCTGGGAATTTGTTCCGTTATCAAATTCCAAATTAACATAAACTCAAAGAATATGGAAAGCCAAATTAACAGAAACTCAACTAATTAGAGAGCTCTTCAATTAATTAAAGAGCTCTTTAAAAGAATTAGAGAGCTCTTCAATTAATTATAGAGCTCTATAAAAGAATTGAAGAGCTCTCTAATTAAATTATAGAGCTCTTTAATTCATGCATTGCCGATTATTGTAATTAGAGAGCTCTTCAATTCTTTTACAGAGCTCTTTAATTCTTTTACAGAGCTCTATAATTCAATTAAAGAGCTCTCTAATTCTTTTAAAGAGCTCTTCAATTGTATAAGAGAGCTCTTTAATTGTATTAGAGAGCTCTTTAAAACGGACATATCCATATTATAATTAAAGAGCTCTCTAAAAGAATTATAGAGCTCTCTAATTAAATTAATAAGCTCTGTAAAACAATTGAAGAGCTCTTCAATTGAATTAAAGAGCTCTCTAATTATAAAAATCGGCTTTGTATGAATTAAAGAGCTCTATAATTGTATTTGAGAGCTCTTTTAATTCTTTTATAGAGCTCTATAATTAATTGAAGAGCTCTTTAATTCTTTTAAAGAGCTCTTTAATTCTTTTAAAGAGCTCTTTAATTCTTTTAAAGAGCTCTTTAATTCTTTTAAAGAGCTCTTTAATTCACATATTTATTGCGCTCATTAAAAGAATTAAAGAGCTCTCTAATTGTATTATTGAGCGCAATAAAACCATTATTGCCCTCTTTAATTCATTTATTGCGCTCAATAATAGAATTAGAGAGCTCTTTAAGTCATTTATTGCGCTCAATAAAAAATGCGAATTGAAGAGCTCTTTAAAAGAATTAGAGAGCTCTCTAATTGTATTTATGAGCGCAATAATTGAATGAAAGAGCGCAATAATAGAATTAAAGAGCTCTTTAATTGAATTATAGAGCTCTCTAATTCTTTTAAAGAGCTCTTTAATTAATTGAAGAGCTCTCTAATTATTTGAGTTTCTGTTAATTTGGCTTTCCATAGTTTTCATGACAAACACTGACAATCCTCATTTTCACATACCATAACCATAAAAATTTACCATCATTATCAAGGCTTTGAAAATTCAGACACACACTACATATTACGTCAAAAAGTTGAGTTCTTTTACAAGAAAATACACCACACTTTCACAGAAAATGAATCTCGTTTTAAATTTCACCAGATTTACAACGCATGCATATTGCATAACCTGCATGGGGTCTCTGGGGGTTGTTCTTGTACAAAGTCTTAAAATGACAGCCAAATTCTTAAGCTCATGCACTTTTCCCCAAAATTTACATAAATGTATAATGTATAGGTGTAAACCAATGTATATACATGTAGCACCTATACTTTGCTCAATTTTACCAGAATTTCGGCCAAATTTTTAACGATCGAGTGCCCTGACAATATTGCATATAAGCTTTTATTTTTTTTCTCTTCTGACAGAACCGTAGTCTATAGTTTCAACTCCGTCCGTCTATGTACCAGTCCGTCTGTCTGTAACACATTTTCGCCATTTGTAGAGATACTGGGATGAAACTATTTTCGGTATGTGAGTATAACGTTTTGTCCCGATTAATTGATTCTAGGCACAATTTCGTACACGTAATGAAACGCAATATAGAATATGGAATGGAACGAAAAGAAACGTAATGAAACGAATTAATTGATATTGTTTAAAAAAGTCTTTGTTTTTCCCATCAAACTTTTGCAAGACGAAATAAATGTTAATATTTCCCAAACTGTTTTGGAAAGTAATACTTGCTATAAATTAGAGCATCGAATTCATGGTTTATTCAACTAGATATCGATAATTAAAGTGTTTTTATTAGTTCCCATTTCGCCTTAACGGCAGTCACGAAAACCCACTAAGGCGAAATGGGAATTTGCTCTCTACCTGAAATTCTCAGTTAAGGCGAAATGGGAACCCACTTTTTAAGTTTGGAACATGTAGCACTTATAAATACTTTGCTCAATTATTGGCTATTAAAGGCAAAATATCTTAACACTTACGTACCTTATCATCTCAACATTTGCCTTATCATTTGAAAAATCCCAACCCAATGGGTTTCTACGGAAGCCCGTACGTGACAGGTATGAATTAAAATTTATCTGTCCGCCGCCACTTAATTTATTTGGCGGCCGCCACTTAATTTATCTGGCGGCTGCCACTTAATTTATCTGGCGGCTGCCACTTAATTATGTGGCAGCTGCCATATAACTAAGTGGTGGCCGCCAGTTAATTATGTGGTGGCCGCCAGATAAATTAAGTGGTGGCCGCCAGATAAATTAAGTGGCGGCCGCCAAATAAATTAAGTGGCGGCCGCCAGATACATTAAGTGGCGGCCGCCAGATATATTAAGTGGCGGCTGCCAGATAATTATGTAGCGGCCGCCATATAATTAAGTGGCGGCTGCCACTTAAATATATGGCGGCCGCCAATTAATTATTTGGCGGCCGCCAGATAAATCTTTTGTTACATTTCATCTGGTTATTTCGCATCTTTCATACCAAATAGATTAAAAGAGAAGATGAATTCAGCACCCTAGCTAGAACAGAAGGAACATGTTATGCATTGATTTTGTTTTCATTTATTGTAAATTATCATTTATGAGATGACCGCCACTTAAAATATCTGGTGGCCGCCAAATAATTATCTGGCGGCTGCCAGATAAATAAGTGGCGGCCGCCAGATAAATTATAATTCATACCTGTCACCTACGGGCTTCCGTAATATACAGTATCACCTGCATGTTCTAAATTGATTTTTTACAGTACATTGGGAGAGGGGTTTTTGCCATGTTGAGTACAAAAGTAGGTAGTTGATGTGTAATGTACTTCATGTATCACAGGGGCTACAGTACACAAAGAGTACAGAATAAATACCCCCCCCCCCCCCCCCACCTTTTCCACTTATAATACATAAAGAAAGAGTAGAAAGCCTGCCCTTGGGTCCTGGACAAGAATTCTGAGAAATATTATTCAGATCCATGAAGACAGGGGGAAATTATGGTCTGAAAAACACTTTTCAACCCACATGTATGGTCTGTATTGTGACCTTGACCTATGACCTACCGTAGGATCAACGTCATGTCACATCCTTGAGTATGTGAATTACCGTAGTATTATTCAGATCCATGAGGGCAGAAGAAAATTATGGCCTGTACAATTTTTTAACCAATATGTATTGTGACCTTGACCTTTGATGTAATACCCAATTTCTGACAGGGGTATATGACTACAAGCTAGCCTAAACTGATTCCATTTAATTTCTTTATTCTTTGATGCTAACATAATACAGATTCAAGTAATTTATCTTCTTTAATCATGTATTATTACATACATCTTTAGGCGAAGAATAAATTAATTCAACAATACTTTAAGTACGTGTATACACAAATCAGTAAGCTGTGTTTGTGGACATCAATGTATGTGGACTGCATTAAAGATATACAGAATAAACTACAAGCTCTAGGCCTAGTTTTGGTACGAATGAAAAGGTCCTATTACAGGGAATACATGTGATAAATCCTCATCAAGTTATGGTCAATGTAACTTTCTGTCCAGACAACTCATGACCAGACAACAGACAGGCAATCAGTATGTCCTTTAAAAATCTTAATTTGATTCAAAGGAAGAAAAAAGAAAAAAAATCACATTACAAACAAAAAAACAAAACAAAACAAAACAATGAGATTACTAAGTGGTATTAGAATATTTGTTTTCTAGAGCTTGAGTTTGTTGTTGTATGTCTTGATTGACTTCATCCTTACACTGTCTGAGGTAGGCCAACTTTAACTCCAGTTCTCGAGTGTCCTCGTTATTTGCTCGTGCCACATCCAGCTCACGTTGAATTTTCTCCTCCTCCATAGCCGGTAAACCCATTTCAAAAACATAGTTAATTTTCATGTCAATATCATTCTCCTCACGAATAAAGAAACAATATATTACGAAAGACAGAAGACTGAACACTATAATAGGGGGCTGATACCAAGGTATTGGTTCAGTCACAAATACAAGTTCATCAACAGATAAATCGTGGGCTTTGCTCCTCAGAAATTTCTCTGGCTTGTCATTAGTTTCCTCCTTTATCTCTTTTGATGAGTATCTTCTTATGTCGCAGCTTTGACATCTCGAAAATGGACTAAAATTGAAAGAAAAGACAAGGTAATTAATATGAATCACATCACAAATACAATCCAATATGGATGAATCTCAGGCTTTTTACATATAGTAAGAGAATCTGCAAAGATTGCAGAAAGTCTCAGCTTCAATTCTTGGTAAGGTGACAGAAATTTAATTTTTAGTTTTATGGATTTTATTTTTTCAAATTAGGGTAGGAGGAGGGGAAAAAAAAAAAAAAAAATCAATAATTTTCAACATTTCATGAGTTGTGCCACAATCACTATTTTACTTCATGCAGCTTGTTTTTCATGTTTTCAAAGCCGCATTTTGTAAAACATTTACACGATAAAGATTAAGTGAGAATGAAAAGTAATAACCAGTAATTCGGATGAGAGGAAGAAAAAAAAAGTACAACCAGTTCATTTTATTTTTTTTCCAATTGCGGTAAAATTTGGGGCGGCGGATCCGTAAAACTAAGAATTAAATTTCTGTCACCTAATAGATAAGTCAAACTTCAAATAAAGTCAAGGTCAAAGCATGGTACCTATTTTAAGATCATGAGAATAAGTTTTTAACATCATATTTTAAGACTTTTTTCACCTCAAAATAAATATGTACTGGAGTAACAAATAAGACATAAATTAACAGTTAAAATACAACCCTTAAGCCCTGGTCACAAGCCACCGTGCGTGCTTTTAGGACGTGCGTGTTAATTTGTGGAGGCTACATGCGCTACGTTTTTCTGAAGGCGCAAGGAAGGAAGTGGCAAGAGTACCGATGGAGTGTATCATGCACATCGCACGCACGGTTATATGGATGGTTACATGCATCATATGTAGCGCAAAAATGTAAGTGTTGCACGTACTTACGACTTGAGTGCAACTTGCTTACAACATACTTTCTCCAAATTATAATACCCGGTATGTGCAAAATCGCACAAGCTTTTATATCAAGAAACAATATTTAAAAAGCAACTTTGCCTGAAAACTTTCTAGATTTAGAGAAATCTCACCCAGTATATTAAGGAAAATGGAGGTATATTTTCTCAGTAACCATTAACTTTTCAAGTACGTTTCTTTTGTAAACATAACTTCTTTTATATAAGAACTAATGCCATTTTGCACAAAAAATTATTTTGAGAATGATTTGATTTTTTACTACAGAAAATATTCAGATTAATTTGCCCAATCGTGGTATATTAGTTCAATCAAGGTATATTAGCTCTATCGGTACCTTTCCCCAACCTGGGTAAATGACAAAATGACTGCACCCAAAGTGGCCATTAACACTCTGCTTCAATTCAGTTCAGTTATAATAGATTCCGCATCTACTAGGCTTACCGTCCGAAGACGTAAGCTGTATGTTGGAATTTTGACCTATGTAACTGACCCACCAGATGCAGTGAGGGTTCTTTTACATGCCTACGCCTATCAGAGATACAGGACCCCCATTTATAGCCCCTTCCGAAAGACTAGGCTGGGGTTACTTGGCTATATACAAGGTGCTAATTAGCCCAGAACACCTGGCGAGGCTCTAAGTTGGTAATCGTAACTCCACCTGGCGCTCGTCAGATTCGATGCTGGTCAGTCGCATGCTACACTGGCCACTAGTTGACGTACTAAGCACTCTACCAACTACGCCACTCTGCATGAAAGTGCTTCCCCTTGAAAATTTATCTGGCTGCGCCTGACTGATATGAAATCCGAAAAAGTCCCACAATATTCATAATTTCAAAAAGACAATTGGAAAGTTGTTTTTTTTAACCAGTTTCATAAACCCGTTGTTACACAACAGTTACTGCACAATGTCAAATTTTCTACTTCTTCTGATGCAACTGGTCAAAGAAACAGAAACTAAATGTATCAATCTATGCTTTATATTAGAAATAAATTCAACTAAATATACCTTAAATTCCTATGTTTCAAATTAAGCAACAAATAGTGACGAAAACGAAATAACCTCGACATTTCAGATGATCATTCGATCCAAAACGCAATAAGAACGTAGACGAATTGACTTCAATTGCAAGAACGACAACTTTGGAGAAGATTGGCGGAATGCATGAACATCCTAAAATCCGAAGATATGTGCTCCTGAAGATAGATTGATTTGACCTGATACTGTAGATAGCGATAATTTCACCATGCTGATTTTTTTTTAAATTGTTGATATGAAATCAGGCTTTCTCAGATTATCCAGATTGTTTTCCACGAGACAAAAAATGGTTCGAATTCTAAATGTTGCTGAGAAAAATGATGCTGCAAAATCTATTGCAGAAGTTATGTCAAGGGGGAGCGCGAGAAAGGTTTGTCCTTTCATATTAAAAGTTGTACCTTCATTAAAAAAATACTACAACTTTGTTCTTCTTCTTCCTTCTTCTTCCGATCAGGTACTTCACATATAATGTATTTTCGTACCAGCGCATGGGGTGCATGGACAACTTGTTTCTTTCCTTTTTCCGCGTAACTCTGTTTCCTAAGAGAGACTCGCTTAGGAAACTGGATAAATGCAACTTTACTGGTGGAGGACTAGTGGCCACCTATTTTTCAGGGTTTTTTGCTAATAAAATTTGTAATTGATGAAATATTTGATTGAAACTTTGGATGGACAATGATGTACACTTATCACACTGGATTATATACGATTTTCTCTGACAAAATTGATTATCTTGTTTATATAATGTCTTAAAGTGTAACTGAAATTGGTCACTTTTTGCAAGACTGCAGGACCAGTTACCGCCTATTTGGCTCCTATTTCTTTATTTTGTTCCAGTGCTTTTTCAGTAATAAAAGTAATCTTTACTTGATAGTATGCTGCCTTTTTATGATAAAAATCCCAAAGCAAACGACAACATTGATAGATTGAATACACCTACCCTCTCCCCAACCCCAGAATTCATGTCAATAATCCTCTTCTTGTTATTTTAACAAATCTAGTGACCGGATGAGATTATTTTTTTCATAATCAGGAAAATATATGTCTAAAAGCCTTCTGACAAATTTTCATGTCATTATTTCAACCTTAAGTCCCTCTAAAATGCAGTAGGCAGTAACTGGTCCTGGGTGGCCACTGGTCCTCGACCAGTACCGTGAAAAAAATTTAAAAATGAAAGTGATAATAATTCAATGGATCTTGCTTAGTCGTTTCAGTGTAAGTTATATGATTGTCATAATGTTGTAACGATAGTCGCAGATGTAACAGCTATCGTTGCTGAAAATAGAAAGTCGCCGACTATTGATAATGGTTTTGAAAATCAATTGTCGCTGCTGAAGTTAATTTGACACGAAATGATCTGTTTAGAATTATACTATATATCATCATATGATGATATGCTAGACGCACTCGCGATTGCGGAGTTAACAGTCGAGGAGGAGCATATCCTCGGCATACTATGTCTGCCATGTGGGAACATTTTCGCTTTAGAAATTAAAAGAAAGGCCCTCCTTCTAACACAAGCCTCGAGATTTTGTTATTAAGAACAAGGAATGTTCAACATTTAACTTTATACAAAAACTTGCTTTAGGTGGGTTGTTTCCTATCCTATACTAATTTTTGTCCGGGTTGCAAAGCAATTCCAGTCTATGGATTGACTGTCTGTCCGTCCGTCCATCCATTTGTCTGTTCGTCTGTCGTCATAATTTTGGTTAAAGTTTTTGGTTGAAGCAAAATCTAAATAAATATATATGCAGTAGAAACTTAATATTATACATGTACCGGTAGATTGCCCATGACAAGACCTTCAAATTATGACGTAAAAATTGACCTTGTGACCTTGACCTTGTAATTTGACCTAGTTAGAGATTTTTGTTAAAGTTTCTTGCTGAAGCTGTATGCAGTAGAAATATAATATTTTGCATGTACATGTAGGTTGCTCATTACACAACCTTTCAATTTATGCAGCAATTTGTCCTACATGTAGTAACCTTGACATTTGACTTTGTCCTACTTTAAAAAAAAAACTTTTTGGCTATGCTTTTTAAACAGAGTACGAGGCTGTTATTGTGTATGTAGATTTTCTGACACATTGACCATTGAAGTAGTGACCTTGACCTTAGATTTTGACCTATTCTTTAATGAAATTAATTTGGCTATACATGTATCTCTTTATCTAAAAGAGATGGGGCTTTGATATTTCACGTGTAGATTCCTTGTGACATGAACTTTTACTTGATAATATGACCTTTAACCTTGTGACAATTTATGTTTATTTCCCTTTTCTTTTATACCCAAATCCACAAATACCAGCATTATTTTAGTCCTAAACTGTACAATGCACATTGTACCTCCGTTATAAATTTGAGCATTATAGGATAAAACATACATGTAGGGGCATTCTTTAAATTTTTATTGACAAAAACTTGCTTTGCAATCCGGCCATACCATCTTTAGCTATGTTTTATTCCCATGGCGTCGTGATGTTCTCCATAGACTCATTGTTTAACTCGAAGACATCATGCTAAAGTTTAACATTGAAAATGCAATATCTGAAAAGTATGTTGTCCATATAGTTCAGTCGCATAAACAAACGACCTTATAGCATTAGGGCTGTGCGGTTTTATTGTTATATCGGTGCACTGCGATATATTCGTTTGCAATACGTACCGTGGTATGTTTTTCAAAATACCGGCTCTGTTTCAATATTTTACTTTACAGAGTAATCGTATAAAAAGTATTCTAGTCAAAAATGAAAAGCAAAAATGTGTTTCAAAAATCAAATTCGTGCTTAGTTCAATAAAATATATGTTCGTATTGAGCGATCAGAGATTGATGCTCTCAGTCAGATGAAATATGAACTGACGTTATGACGGTCTCTCTTTTATATTTTAAATTGTTTCATAATGATTTTCAAAATTTATTTCAAAACAACATGATTCTTCTTAATTGAAATCGGTCTCCCATCTTTTGATATTTTTTGTTCGTACCAATGTTTTTTCTCCTTGTTTTGGGACCGAATTTCTGCCCCCTTCCCAATGCCAAATTGCCTCTAATCACTCTGAAATTCCCAAAGAGGAATTATGAAAAAATCACATGAGAAAAAAAAAACTGCCAATTCTGGAAGTCAGTACAAAATGTTTATGTGCATTTTTATGTTCTATTCATCACTTGTTCAGTTCAAGCACATCAATGGATCATAAGCAGTGTTAATAAATGATACTTTAGGGTTAGACTTTGGTGACAGTTTGTACATGTATAAAGCATCTCAAATTTCATCAGTTTTCCCAAAAGGGGCAGGTGAAGGTGATCTTCCCCAAAATAAATAAAAAGAAACCTGGAACTTACGTTTAACATCATTCTGATTCACAAGTACTTGATGAAACCTGGCAGATATTTTTTTCAAGTTTCAACAGTTCTTCAACTATTTTTCTTTTTGAAAGAAACACGACTTTTATTTAACTGTTTACGGCTTTATTTCTCTATTTTCTGTGTTATCAAAGTTTGACAAAAGAGAGAATAAGCAATGATATGATAATAAAAACATAAGCTGTGTCTTGTATAAGTGTGTTTCTTTAAAAATAATGAAATCTATAAAAGGATTAAATATTGCATGAAATGTTGTATCGCAATATATTGCAATGCGTTTTTGGGCCGCAATACCCAGCCCTATATAGCATATATCAAAATTTACGACTTAGCAAGAGCTGTTGAATGATATCAATTTGATTGAAATTTTTGCATGACAAAGTAGTCATTTTTTTGCCTGGGTAGTATCTACTCTTGCGGACTTTTTTTGGACGATTACGGTATCTCTCTGTTTAGAAATGAATTAAAATTTTTGCATAAAAATATTTAAGTTACATTTGAGAGTTTTGAGTTAAAATAAAGAATTTCTATTGACAAAACACAAATATTGTTAATATAATGCACATCGCTTGTTAGAAAAAAAATTTTTCTTGCTCCACATTTGCAAGAAAAAAAGAATTTTGCTCCAGTCGAGGACGAAAAAAAAAATCTTACTCCGACAAAAAATCCAAGCCCAGAATACAAAAAATGACAAAAAACCCAAGCCCAGAATATCAAATGGGCTGTGCCTAATGAGCACTTAACTCATGGGATTAGTTAATAGAAATCAAGGTCTTTCAAACATTATCAAAATTATTCTCAAAAATGCAGGCAAGGAAGAAAATTTTCTGATTTTCCGATTTCTGGAGAGAGATGCGTATACAGTAGGAAGTAAACTGCACTGTGACATTGCACTTTTTTTGCAGACAGCCCCTCCTCGGATATCTATAGTAAACAATATCAGAAAGGGGCTATTAACCAACTGCCTGATTCTTACATGGACCTGTACTTAAAACATGTTTTTAATGGTACCGGTATTTGATATCATTAAAAAATTTTGAATGGATTAATAGAACATGTTTCCACAAGGTGAGCAATGTGTTCTCTGATCTCCATTCTGTCTGAAATTCAACATAGCTGTAGCTTATTTCACAGCTTTTTTCACCTTTGAAATAAATGTTGGCATTGTTCATTTTTCAGAGAGAGGGATTTTCTAAGTTTAACAAGATATATGAGTTTGATTACAACATAATGAATCAACCTAGCACCATGACTATGACATCAGTGTCCGGACATCTGTTAGGATTGGACTTTGTGGGCTCATACAAAAAATGGTATGAAAATAATTTGACTTTGTGTCAGCTATACAAAAAAAAAAAAAAATAAAATGGATAAAAAATGAAACATTCTGATTGATGATTACATGTATATACTGTTGATGTAATGATTTGCTGTTTGCTACATATTGCAACTTCTTTATACTGTACCCGTAGTCAATTTAAATATCAAGATATATTAGATTTAATTTTTACGGAAATTTTATATATGATCAGAGTTCTTGAAAACTTCCATGAAATAATACACATTTTGTGATTTTTTCAGTCCAAATGATAGTCACGTATACCGTAGTGTGAGCTTTTATCCGTCAAAAAAAATTTTTTTTTGGCAAATCCGATAAAACCGTTTTTTTTTTCAGGAACTCTGTATGTATTGTATATAACTGCACATTCTTGGATTCACCTTCCAATTTGCTGATTGTCATTTTTGGAAAAAAATTGTTTCGGTATAAAGTTTTGAAATTGAATTGTACATGGATCAAAAGTGCTTTCATTAAGTGTACCGTGACTTAAAGTGACTTTAGCTGAAATCCTGCCATATTATCTTCTGTTTCTTCTTTAATAAAAGGGTTTAGATTAACAGGTAATGTGATCAATTTTTGACGTGATTTTTGTTTTATGTAGGTACAGTTGTAGTCCAGTGGCTCTATTTGATATAGATGTGGAAAAACACTGTCCGAAGGACTTCCAGGATATCAAAGTAAGGCCATTCTGAAAATGATGATAATTGGAAAAAAAGATAATAGTGTAATAAAAAAATATAATAAATAGATATATAAATAAATGAATAGATAAATGGATAAAGTGCAAATTTTCAGTGCACCTAGGGTAAGCTCCAAAGTGTTCCTACCAAGAATTTCGAATTTTATGTATTTACTCTAAACGTAGAAATTTTTGCATAGGGTTAATTTTCACGAATCAACTAGCCTCACGAAAATTTCCCCATGTGAAAATATCCCTGTTGCATTCCTACAAAGGCAGAGATGTTTATATTATGAACATGTTCCCAAGGCGTAATGTCTGGATTGTACCGTGAAAATTTCCCCCAGCGAAAATAACCACGTTTACAGTATATGTGCATATGTTTGCTTGTATTTACATGTATTTTAGACTTCCTAAATGAGGGAATAGTTCAAGACTAAAAATTGTAAACTGAAACTGATCCTGGTTTTGTTTGTTGAGACAAATTAAGAATTGAATTTTTTTGTACAGAGAACGTTGGAACGGGAAGTTCGTGGATGTCAGTCACTTATTATCTGGACAGATTGTGACAGAGAAGGGGAAAATATTGGTTTTGAAGTTATTCAAGTCTGCAAAGCTGGTATGTTCTCCTTTCAAACTTATTAAGTTTTGAGTTATGTATTAGATCTTATATTCTACAGAATTTTCTTCATGATAATGGCAAATGTAGTTATTTGTGCAAGTGTATTTATAAAGAATACAGTAAGAGTAAAATCTCTCTCCCTTTGTTATTTCATTTTACACATTAATTTTCTTTTACATCATATTGCTGCACAAAATGCATGTGTTATCGTAGTCAGAATGACTTCACATAAAGATTTGATAGGAAATAAGCACTGAAGACTTTGAAATGCACCTTAGGTTTAAATGCGCCATTTATCATAGAGTATATTGCACATATACATGTACATGTATGGCTGAACATGTACATGTATATCTGGAATCTTATTGTTATAAAAATGATCTGAGCTATGAATGACATCTTAGCTCTTGTAACTCCAGGATAGTAGTAGCTCCAAATAAAAGGTACATGTAACAACATCATCACTTTATCATAGTTTGAACTGATGCTTGTGTAAATCTAGACTCATTCACCAGAGAACTTGAAGAATTCCTATTTTTAGCTTGCCGGGACGAAAAAGTCCGGAGAGCTAATGCCATACCCTTGGCGTCGTCGTCGTTGTCCGTAGACAAAACTTTAACCTGGGCTATATCTCTTGAACTATAAGGGGTAGGGCTTTGATATTTCACATGTAGATACCTTGTGACGAGACCTTTCATTTGAGACCATGACCTTTGACCTAGTGACCTTGACCTTGGACTTTGACCTACTTTTAAAAAAATTTAACCTGGTTTCTGACAAAAACCTGTATAGGCGAGCTATGTAATCTTTGATTACCCTATGTTTAACTATATTCTTAATGTCAGGCTGAAGTTGATTGGTATTGGATTTCTATCGTTATTGTAAAATCTTTAATGTGCGGCGATGACTTTTTTTTTTCCAGTAAAGCCAAACATCCCAGTCTACAGGGCAAGATTCTCTGAAATCACACAACAGTAAGTCAATCCAAATATTATCATCCATTTAGAAGGTCTAAGAAACATGATGATAATCACATACTAAAAATGCTTATTTATGACTGAAATAAGATACAGAGTTTTAAGGCCACCCAAAAAATTTCGTAAGGAGCACATAGTTGTATTTGCTATAAAATTCACCACTAAAATTTTATATTGGAAAGAACATAAATTTGATGACATATTGCCTGACTTTTCATTGTCCAAACCAAAATTTGATTGCGCTGTCCAATTCTTACAGAGCCATTCAGAGGGCATGTAGGAATCTGTTACCGCCCGACAAAAACACTAGTGATGCCGTAGATGTTAGGTCTGAGTTAGATCTACGTATTGGTAAGTTTAGGCTGAACTAAGGTCTCAGATCTACGTATTGGTAAGTTTAGGCTGTAATGTCCATTGAAACAATTGCTATCATGTTAATCATGATTAATGTTTGTAATGATCATACATTTACTTGTGTGTTTTATAACACAAATTTTTACTTGTATTGATAATAATGCACTAAAACTTAATGTGGTTGTCTTCTTTCTTTCCTCATCAGGAGCAGCCTTCACTAGGTTTCAAACTCTCCGACTTCAGAAGATTTTCCCAGAAGTCCTTGGTGATCAGCTGATTAGTTACGGTAGTTGTCAGTTTCCTACGTTAGGATTTGTTGTGGAGAGATACAAACAAGTACAGGCATTCGTTCCTGAACCTTTCTGGAAAATCAAAGGTATTTTTCTGTTGGGTAGTTAATTTTGAATGTCATCTTTAAATTATAACGATGGAAAGCCCTGAAGGGTCACCTCCAGGAGCTTGAATTCGTTGACTTCTTTCATTCTTCAGTTCCTAGTTTTATAGAAATGGTTTTTTCCACTTTTTTAAATGGATTTCCATTTCCTATATTACTAGAATAGATTTCTGTTGGTCCACTTGTGAAAATTGTCATTTTCCAGGTTACATGTACATGTACCTCAGATTTTTTTTGGTTAAAATGGGAATCATTTTAGTATATTTATAATTTCCAGATTGCCAGAGTTGTTTAACAGTAATTAATACATCAGACTTTGAATTATGGTGTTATAAATGACCCTTTACAACTTTGTTTTGCATACACTTGGTGTGATAGATTAGTGAAATAAAGAAAAACCTATTGTGAATATTTTCATGTGTATTGCTGTTTAAAATATGTGGATAATTGTGATCCTACCTGAAATTTTCATTTGATTTACGATAAGATATAATTCACAAATACCGATACACTATATTTGATAAATTTTGACAAATATAAAAACTTGAAACTTGATAAAGATGATGTAATCATGAATAATGGATTTTGCATTGATAGGAATTTTGTATCTCACAATTATATCTTCTCTTTTTAGTGGCACATACTTACAATGATACAAGCTGTGAATTCTCCTGGAAAAGGTAAATGGTGATAAAACTCTTGATTTCTACATTAAATTTATTATCAACATGTGATTTAATTATGATTTGTTATGGCTTGAAAGTAGTCAAATTTGACATCAATGATTAAGAAAAACTAACATGTACCGATGTATTGGAAAGGTCTAAATGAGAAAAAAAACCTTGGTTAATCAACCTTTAATTTACTCTTTAAATTACAAATGTTAAAGGATAATAATATTTGACTGCCATTAATGAGAGGAAAGATCAATATCGATTGTTAAAGATGACAATAGTATTTGACTGGTTACAGGTATCGACTGTTTGATCACTTTGCTTGCCTTGCTATCTATGAACAGTGTGTAGAGGTAAGATTCTTTGCCATGCTGAGCTAAAACTACAATTTATTTACAGTATGTTACAAATCAAGATCCTAGATATAATCTTTCATGTACATTTACTTGTACAGAAACACATTTAAATGTATTTGAACTAGATTTAAAACATTGATTGAATGTAAGCAAAATTATTGATCGAATGAATGAAGGAATGAAAGAATGATGAAAGGAATGAACAAATGAAAGAAACAAATGTGCAAATATTCTTTTATGAATAGTTTGTTTGAATATTAAGTGTTATTCAGCCATGTCTGATATCAGAGCAGATCAAAATTTATTTGTATCTTTGCAGAATCCAACGGCTCGTGTTGTTGATGTACGATGTAAACCAAAAAGTAAATGGAGGCCCCAGCCCTTGGACACTGTGGTACATAAGTATTACTCCTTGTTCTACACAGATCTAGCCATAGTTGAATAATGTTTCCTTTTTGTTGTACTCTTTTAATGGTATACTGTATAAGTATTTATTTACATGTAGATTTAATAAACAAATGATAATTTATGACAATATTTTATTTTTTTTCCCAGGAATTGGAAAAGTTAGCCTCCAGAAAGCTCAGAATTAATGCTAAAGAAACAATGAAGATAGCTGAAAGTCTTTACACTAAGGGATTTATTAGTTACCCTCGAACGGAAACAAATATATTCCCTAAAGATCTGGATCTGAGAGGCTTGGTTGAACAACAGACAAGAGACCAAAACTGGGGAGGTTAGTTATTTTATTCATTCGAAAATTGTAATAACAGCTCCAGGAATTTCTTCTTGACAAAGAAGCATTGCTTGGATACTTAGTAGTTATAATTCTTGTGTTTTCATACTATACTTTTTTATTTTTTTTCTTTGAAATGAGGATTAAAATTTCATATTACATGTATTTAAATTTCACCTTGTTTCATGATCTGTTGACACTTGCACTTATAGAGCAATTTTTTTTTTCGCTTAAAAACTTGTTTATAAATTTATTTTATGTTTTGTTTTATTAGGAAGTAATGATGTATGACGCCCATTTTGATTTTGAATATTTCAGAGTTTGCATCTCGAGTTTTAGAACAAGGACCAAATCCTAGAAATGGAAAGAAAACGGACCAGGCCCATCCCCCAATACATCCGACTAAATATACTGATTCTCTGCAGGTAAAGTCGTAGATAAATTTTATATATCTTCAAATCACTATTTCTCTATTTGCCTGTTATTCATATGTCTGTCTTTCTGTCCGTCTGTCTGGTAGTTACACTCCATCACTAAATCATGGACTATATTTTGAGGAATGTAGGTCACATTCGTCTTGAACACTTCAGGTTTTCATTCTATGTTTTGCAAAGCCTTACAAAAGGACTATACAGTACAATCTGTGTAAACCGGCTTTCATTGGTTCCGGTTGAATCGGCCGGTTTCGGCAAGATCCGGTGTACAGAAAATCGATATATTTGACCCAAATAAATTGAAATAATGTACACAAGAATGCTCACTGCTATATCTTTACTGATGAATAGAATAATTGATCATCATATCAATACAAAATACAAACAGATTTAATCATATATTAACAGAGATCAAACAGATTTCATATCATTCTCTACGTTTTGCGGAAAAATATGTCAAGGATGAGTTTTTTTTAAATGGTTTGCATTTAACAATTTCATTCTCTTTTAAAATGCGTAAAGTCTGCAAATAAGGTAACATTCAGTCATTTTTATGGACGAACGCATACACAAGTACCGTTACATAGATAAGATATGTAAGTGGACGTTGGAGATTTAAATCTCAGGTGCAGAACGAGGAAAAAAAGAATGTCAGCTGAGAAAAATCAATACTGTATTCAAAGTATCATTGCATTAATTGTCGGTCAACAGAAGAATTTTGTGCTTCTGACTGGCAATGAACAGTAAGCTGTGATCCACACGTTACTTCTACTGGTGTAGATCTACGTAAGAACGTAAATAGGAATACAGAACTTTTAGATAGATTTAAAAACCAAAATGGCACACGAAGAATAATGCGCACCAGGACGCAGTGAGTTGTCAATTTTATGGGCCATTTTTATCAGTATGGGACTATAACAAAGGGCGCGTGGCCTTCCCAATCACTGCAAGTTTTTATTATGTCACTAACAGTAGTTGCTCCGAAGCCATAGTTTTGTGACTTTTTGTACTTTTTATGGATGGTCAATCAAAGATATTTTTCTTCCAGTTTAATTCTTTTCTTTGTCTTTTATGAGATGGATATGCATTATCAACATTATTTCTTTTTCTCGGCGTAATCGCCTTGATAAATATGTACACTGAATAGCTTTAAATTCTTTGTTATAAACAAAAAATCGTTGTCGAAGGTATAATTACCGTTGACCAAATCACACCTGAGTAGATGTTTATATAAGGTCGTTTTACAGGTGATCAATTAACCCTAATTAGTGTGATCGGTACCCTAATTGACGGCCGGAGTACGGAATAGACAAGATACGGAATACACAAAAGATTTTACTATTAAACGTCACGGAGAAATGCTTGGGACAGTAAGAAAGAACCGATGTAGACAAGATTCCGGAATACAGAAGATCCGGTTTTCACAAAATATACTGTATATGGTTTATATAGTAAAGTGGCCCCCTTTCAGGGCAAAAACTTTAAAAATTTTCACAAAGTAATGAATTTGTATCAATTTTTATTCTGCAATGTAGGCTACTTATGAAATGATACATAACTTTTAATTTCCTTTCTCAATTTCTTAAAAGGGGTAGGGTCATGAATCCCCTAAATTGGCCCTGTTTCTTAACATTTGAATAAATTAAATATTTTTTGTGTTTTGATACTTTGTAAAGTTCTTTACTAAATTATGTGTTGAGATTTTGTAAATAATGCATTTTTCACTAGCTTTATGCCCTTTGAAAACCCCAAATTGGCAATTTTCCGTGAAATTGCTGCAAAACCTTCATGTTTCTCTAAGATTAGCCTTTGCCACATGCATCGAGAAACATGAAAAATTTACAAATCAAAGATAATCATTATACCTTCTTGTCATAAAAGTTTTATGTTTCTCGATGCATGTGGCCACCTTGAAATTCTCCACTAAAAACACATTTTTGAGCATTTTTGACCATATTTTGTCAATTATGCCAAAATGACAGCACTTGATGACATCAGACTTCAAATAATGCTTCGGTTGTTGATTTGTTCCTTTCATTAAAAGCGGGAAACATTCACTATATTTCATGTAATGTATCTCATTGAGTTTGATTTTAAGGAAAATTACAGGGCCGTTTTGGGGGCTTTGTGGCCTTACCCCTTTGGGCTTCAAAAATGGTATATTTTGCCAAATTTCTGGAAAAACGTCATTTTGGGGCCCATTTTTGACAAAACTTCCTATTAATTGGTATCGAGCGGGCTTCTTAACAACTTTTATATTTTGATGTGCTGTTACCTTTGCATGTCTTTAAGTGCATGCAAAAGGAAAAAGTTGTTTACGATCCTGCTTGATGTTAT
The DNA here is from genome assembly GCA_028142955.1 of Pinctada fucata. Taxonomy (NCBI): domain Eukaryota; kingdom Metazoa; phylum Mollusca; class Bivalvia; order Pterioida; family Pteriidae; genus Pinctada; species Pinctada fucata. Next base: position 82,831,891 of record AP027103.1, on the reverse strand, counting down.
CTCAATAATCAAGAATTATGCTATTTTTCATGAAAAATTGACAAAATCACCAATTTTCATGATATTTATGCAAAATTTACAATGTCTTAGGAAGTGAGGAGTAGTTTTTATGCCTAGATCTCTCAAAATATAGATATTTAACTCTCTAATACTAACAACAAAGTTTAATTTGGAAAAGTTGATTTTAGGGGCCACTTTTCTATATATGTTAAAACTATACATACCCCTTTGTTTTTTCATTGATGTACAATGAATTTGTTTTCATCTTTCTCAGCTACTGCTGATTTTAAAAGTTGTAACTTAAGGTAGCCTATATAGGGGTATAGCAAATTTCATGATCATAAAAGGCAAATATAGCATTGAAAGCATGTACCATGACTTTAATAAAGTAGTGTTATACTGTTTTAACAGGGCAATGATGGGAGGATATATGAGTTTATTGTGCGACATTTCTTAGCATGCTGCTCACAGGATGCTCAGGGTCAGGAGACTGTTATAGAGATAGATGTGGCTGAGGAAAGGGTAAGTGTTGTCATTGTTACAAGATAAGTGTTATCATTATTAGAGGGTAAGTGTTATCATTAAGAGGGTAAGTGTTATCATTATTGAAGGGTTAATATTATCATTAATAGGGCTGTCACGATTCACTGCGGTTCTCAATTCACTGTGGTTCTTGACGACAGTTCCATGAACAATACGAGTAGAGGCTGTATCGTTGATTTACGGTTCGTTTTCGGCATTTAGTTTTATCTTTAAATATTCAACATTGCGACGCTCGATGCCAAATCCATCTAGAACTATTTCCGGGTTGACTCCCTGCAAGGACCATAAATTGATACTGCCAATATCCTTGACTGCAAGTTGCACCGAGTCTTCAAAGATAATTTTAAAAGACGCTCCTATTTTCTAGTCAATACACTAATTCTCAAAGCAATCAAGTTATGAATAATCTTAATTTGTTGTTGTTAAACTTGCTTTATTAAAATATCTGACAAATTACAATAATGCCTTCATATCGACATTAAAAATGATGTATTGTGATACAAATCTTATCGTTTTAGTGTTATTATGATTGAGGGTAACTGTTTTCATTATAAGTGTACAAGTGTTATCATTACTAGAGGGTGAGTGTTATCTTGATTAAAGGGTAAATGTTATCATTATTAGAAGGTAAGTGTTATCATTTAATATTAGAGGGTAAGTGTTATCATTTAATATTAGATATTAGAGGGTTAGTGTTATCATTTAATATTAGATATTAGAGGGTAAGTGTTACATTATAAGAAAGGAGGGGATCTCCAACAACACTCGGTTGTAGCACCCACAGCAAAACCACAAAACGTCCAGTGCAAAAACACAGAACAGACAGCCACAGAAACAGATGCAAAAGGGACAAGGAACACCGACTCACACCATAGGAACATGAAACACTAAAGACCACAAATGAGCCCCACAAGGTAAGTGTTATCGTTTAAGATTAGAGGGTAAGTGTTTTCATTACAGGTATTAATGTTATTATTATCACCGTGTAAGGAAAAATAGCTAAGGATAGTAAGTGTTGTAATTCAAATAGCCACATAAGCAACTCAAAACCTTTCTATGTAGATCGTCACATCTCAACGATAGATAAACACTCTCTTTTGTAAGCCCCGCAAGCTAACATAATTAAAGAAAAGATGAGTGTTGTTACAGAATAGCAGAGAAATAGGTAGTAATTCTCACACATAAAAAAGAGTAATGTTGATGCTCTAGGGTATGATTGTCTGATAATATAATGTTGATGCTCTAGGGTATGATTGTCTGATAATGTAATGTTGACGCTCTAGGGTATGATTGTCTGATAATGTAATGTTGATGCTCTAGAGTATGATTGTCTGATAATATAATGTTGACGCTCTAGGGTATGATTGTCTGATAATATAATGTTGATGTTCTAGGGTATGATTGTCTGATAATATAATGTTGATGCTCTAGGGTATGATTGTCTGATAATATAATGTTGATGCTCTAGGGTATGATTGTCTGATAATATAATGTTGATGCTCTAGGGTATGATTGTCTGATAATATAATGTTGATGCTCTAGGGTATGATTGTCTGATAATATAATGTTGATGCTCTAGGGTATGATTGTCTGATAATATAATGTTGATGCTCTAGGGTATGATTGTCTGATAATATAATGTTGATGCTCTAGGGTATGATTGTCTGATAATATAATGTTGATGCTCTAGGGTATGATTGTCTGATAATATAATGTTGATGTTCTAGGGTATGATTGTCTGATAATATAATGTTGATGCTCTAGGGTATGATTGTCTGATAATATAATGTTGATGTTCTAGGGTATGATTGTCTGATAATATAATGTTGATGTTCTAGGGTATGATTGTCTGATAATATAATGTTGATGTTCTAGGGTATGATTGTCTGATAATATAATGTTGATGTTCTAGGGTATGATTGTCTGATAATATAATGTTGATGTTCTAGGGTATGATTGTCTGATAATATAATGTTGATGTTCTAGGGTATGATTGTCTGATAATATAATGTTGATGTTCTAGGGTATGATTGTCTGATAATATAATGTTGATGCTCTAGGGTATGATTGTCTGATAATATAATGTTGATGCTCTAGGGTATGATTGTCTGATAATATAATGTTGATGCTCTAGGGTATGATTGTCTGATAATATAATGTTGATGCTCTAGGGTATGATTGTCTGATAATATAATGTTGATGCTCTAGGGTATGATTGTCTGATAATATAATGTTGATGTTCTAGGGTATGATTGTCTGATAATATAATGTTGATGCTCTAGGGTATGATTGTCTGATAATATAATGTTGATGTTCTAGGGTATGATTGTCTGATAATATAATGTTGATGTTCTAGGGTATGATTGTCTGATAATATAATGTTGATGCTCTAGGGTATGATTGTCTGATAATATAATGTTGATGCTCTAGGGTATGATTGTCTGATAATATAATGTTGATGTTCTAGGGTATGATTGTCTGATAATATAATGTTGATGTTCTAGGGTATGATTGTCTGATAATATAATGTTGATGTTCTAGGGTATGATTGTCTGATAATATAATGTTGATGTTCTAGGGTATGATTGTCTGATAATATAATGTTGATGTTCTAGGGTATGATTGTCTGATAATATAATGTTGATGCTCTAGGGTATGATTGTCTGATAATATAATGTTGATGTTCTAGGGTATGATTGTCTGATAATATAATGTTGATGCTCTAGGGTATGATTGTCTGATAATATAATGTTGATGCTCTAGGGTATGATTGTCTGATAATATAATGTTGATGTTCTAGGGTATGATTGTCTGATAATATAATGTTGATGTTCTAGGGTATGATTGTCTGATAATATAATGTTGATGTTCTAGGGTATGATTGTCTGATAATATAATGTTGATGTTCTAGGGTATGATTGTCTGATAATATAATGTTGATGTTCTAGGGTATGATTGTCTGATAATATAATGTTGATGCTCTAGGGTATGATTGTCTGATAATATAATGTTGATGTTCTAGGGTATGATTGTCTGATAATATAATGTTGATGTTCTAGGGTATGATTGTCTGATAATATAATGTTGATGTTCTAGGGTATGATTGTCTGATAATATAATGTTGATGTTCTAGGGTATGATTGTCTGATAATATAATGTTGATGTTCTAGGGTATGATTGTCTGATAATATAATGTTGATGCTCTAGGGTATGATTGTCTGATAATATAATGTTGATGCTCTAGGGTATGATTGTCTGATAATATAATGTTGATGCTCTAGGGTATGATTGTCTGATAATATAATGTTGATGTTCTAGGGTATGATTGTCTGATAATATAATGTTGATGTTCTAGGGTATGATTGTCTGATAATATAATGTTGATGTTCTAGGGTATGATTGTCTGATAATATAATGTTGATGTTCTAGGGTATGATTGTCTGATAATATAATGTTGATGTTCTAGGGTATGATTGTCTGATAATATAATGTTGATGTTCTAGGGTATGATTGTCTGATAATATAATGTTGATGCTCTAGGGTATGATTGTCTGATAATATAATGTTGATGCTCTAGGGTATGATTGTCTGATAATATAATGTTGATGCTCTAGGGTATGATTGTCTGATAATATAATGTTGATGCTCTAGGGTATGATTGTCTGATAATATAATGTTGATGCTCTAGGGTATGATTGTCTGATAATATAATGTTGATGCTCTAGGGTATGATTGTCTGATAATATAATGTTGATGGTATGATTGTCTGATAATATAATGTTGTTTTACAGTTTACAGCTCAAGGATTGATGATCACTGCCAGAAATTACTTAGAAGTTTACCCCTATGAAACCTGGAATGCCAAGGTATACAAGACATTCAGTGTTGAGACCATGTTATACATGTATTAATAGAATCTATCACAACAGGGGAATCTCATCTGAGTGTAAAAGATTTGCAGTCCATGACAAGGCTTTCCGAGTTGATGATTTAGCAATTCTTTGGCATGAGGATGAGATTCCCTTGTCTCAGCCGCAAAGTCGTGATATGGATTATTTTACTCACTCAGCTCATTTGATTATCACTAACATGATTTTTTTAACAAGAACTGACAACAAAATGTGCACAAATCTTACTATGACATGACGCAACATTCATTGTCACTACTACAACATCATATTATGTGTTATGTGGAGTGTGAGACTATAAAATCTCAGGCTGCAGTGTCTATGTGTTTTCATCAGTCTCAAGACGTAAGTGACTGAGAAATATTAACCTACATGTATATCTTGTCCCATAATTACATTAACATTGTAATTGCCATAGCACTTTCTATATAGACATAACGTCAAACAGTGCATGATTTTTATTAGCTCTACTGGTCAAAGACCAGTCGAGCTTATGCGATCGCCCTGTGTCCGGCGTCTGGCCGTCTGTCTGGCTGTCTGTCTGGCCGTCTGTCTGTCTGTCTGTCTGGCCGTCTGTCTGTCTGTCTGGCCGTCTGTCTGTCTGTCTGTCTGTATGTCTGTCCGTCCGTCCGTTAAACTTTTCTTGTGAGCGCGAATCCTCTGAATCTGTGAATAGTACAAAATAAATTCTTTTTGCATTATAATGGGCCTGTGGTCTAGTTGTGCACCTGATATTTATAGAATAACTGTCTTTTGGAATGTGATTATACTGTGATAACCTACAATGGATCCAGGAATTATGTTCCATAATGCGCGTTAGCGCATTATGAGAAACATAATTCCTGGATCCATTGTAGGTTATCACAGTATAATCACATTCCAAAAGACAGTTATTATATATATTTACATTCCAGTTTTTCACGCTTAAATGACGTTGAAATACAAATAAAACTCCGTTGCTAAGGCTCTGTTACTACGTACCGTCAAAGTTCAAATCAAGCCAAGTTACTATGACGTCATAGTTCAAACCATGCCACCGCGGTTATACTCCTATAATCACAGTGAAAATTCTATACAAATGAATGGGCATATGTAAATATTTTGTTTTAGCCCCTGACACCCGTCCGTCCGTCCGTCCGTTAAACTTTTCTTGTGAGCGCAAATCCTCTGAATCTGTGAATAGTACAAAATATATAATAAAACTCCGTTGCTAAGGCTCTGTTACTACGTACCGTCAAAGTTCAAATCAAGCCAAGTTACTATGACGTCATAGTTCAAACCATGCCACCGCGGTTATACTCCTATAATCACAGTGAAAATTCTATACAAATGAATGGGCATATGTAAATATTTTGTTTTAGCCCCTGACACCCGTCCGTCCGTCCGTCCGTCCGTCCGTTAAACTTTTCTTGTGAGCGCAAATCCTCTGAATCTGTGAATAGTACAAAATAAATTCTTTTTGCATTATAATGGGCCTGAGGTCTAGTTGTGCACCTGATATTTTGTTTTAGCCCCTGACACCCAGGGTCTTGGAAAATGGATGTGGTCATTTTCTCCTATATAACTCTATGTATCTTGTGAGCACCAATTCTCAGAAAGTATAATAGATAGAAAGATAATTGTTTTTGCTTTATTCTCAGTCTGTGGTCTAGATGTGCACCTGATATTTTGTTTGAGCCCCTGACCCCCAGAGTCTTGGAAAATGGGTGTGGTCATTTTCTCCTATATAACTCTATGTAATCTTGTGAGCACCAATTCTCAGAAAGTATAATTGATAGAAAGATAATTGTTTTTGCTTTATTCTCAGTCTGTGATCTAGTTGTGCACCTGATATTTTGTTTTAGCCCCTGACACCCAGGGTCTTGGAAAATGGGTGTGGTCATTTTCTCCTATATATAACTCTATGTAATCTTGTGAGCACCAATTCTCAGAAAGTATAATTGATAGAAAGATAATAGTTTTTGCTTTATTCTCAGTCTGTGATTTAGTTGTGCACTTGATATTTTGTTTGAGCCCCTGACCCACAGGGGTAGGAAAATGGGTGTGGTCATTTAACCCTATGTAAGTCTATGTAATCTTGTGAGTACCAATTCTCAAATTGTATAATTGATAGAAAGATAATTGTTTTTTCTTTATTCTCAGTCTGTGGTCTAGATATGCACCTTATATTTTTTTAGAGCCCTTGACCCCCAGGGTCTTGGAAAATGGGTGTGGTCATTTTCTCCTATACTTGTGAGCACCAATTCTCAGAAAGTATAATTAATACAAAGATAATTCTTTAAGAGAGAAAATCACTTACCATCGAGCATTCCCTATGAAAATCATGGAAAGTGCAAAAATTTACATTTCAAATTTTCTTATTTCATCGAAAGAAAATGTAGGATTCTTAAACAAAACGATGCATGATATTGATATTTAGTCAATTTTTCATAGTTTTTATGGCATTTAAAGTTGTTACCATGGATACCGCTTTTTTGTACATATCAAAATGTCTAAAACAGCAAAATGTACACTATGTTTTCTTTAGTTTAAATGAAAGATGTCATAATTTCTGAAATGCTATATAATAGTTTGAGGTTTGATCTTTAAGAATGATTATAAAAAAATCCTTTGCATATATTGAATATGTTGCTATGGTAACCGGAAGTTGACCTAGTTTTCATAAAAGGCCTCAACTAAATTTCATCATTTTTTAGGGTCAGCTAGTTCAAATCTGCAACCATGTACAAACAAAAATAAACTTATTTAGTATAGTACTAAAGTTTATTTAGTTATTTGAAAAATAAAATTGGGAAGCCTCTTAACGGTTGCTATGGAAACGAAGCTTAAACTTTCTTTATTTTGAGAAAAAACAAAACGACAAAAAATGATATCTTACTCTTTTTCATCTGTATTGACTGGATTCATTCGTCATTTTGCCGTAAAATCAATTTATAAATGTTGCATTGGTGATGAATGAAATAATTGAACCCTTTTATGTATTTTTTGTTTCCATAGCAACCATTTACCCCATAGCAACTCCTCAAAATAAGAGTTTAACAGAGATTTAGAGACCAAAAATTTAGATTGTGATTTAGTTTTATGCCTTTTAGAGTGAAACAGTGACATACAATCTACACACTGCATAGCAACCATTCATTGCATCCATAGCAACCATGAATATTCCATAGCAACCGTTGATGCTTCTTTAATTAAATGCGATGTAACCATATTCCTAACAATCTTAAATCTCTATTAGCCAAATCATAACATAAATGTTTTAAAAGACTTCAAGAAAGATGCAAATTAACCCCCATGTCCTCCTGATCAGTATTTATATGTCCTTAGCAACGGATTAGAGTGTGAAATAAAAGGCTATTATGACTCTATTTATAAACCAAAAGCTGATATGTCTTGGAATAAAGATCAAGAATAACTGATATTACGTACGAAAATCGATAACTTTTTTGAGATAATTAAATTGCTGCAGAAAATAAACATTGAAAACATTGTTGAAGAATAAGATTTTCAAGGTCACAGATCGGAAATAATCAAAATCATAGTATACAGCCTAAAGATTGCACTTTTCATTGGATCTGTATTCAACTTCATACAATTATGACTTATGGCAAGAGTAAATACCCTATTGATTTTCAAGGTTTTAGGTCAAAGGTAAAGGTCACAGGTTGTAAATATTTAATATGGATTCCCTGTAAAAAACCTAAAACAGCTGGCCACAGCATGTCATGGATTTTGATGAAAATTTCTGTAATTAACAATCTTGATCTAAAAACATTGAAAACAAACTTTATCATTGTATTTGAACCATGGTTACCATGGCAATGGAGTCTATCTATTTGACACCATCAGATATATGAGGAATAAGACATGCTGTGGCATACTGTTGTCATGGAAACCGTGTCAAAAATAAGGTATATTTTTAGGGTCATTTTTTGCCTGTTTTTGACTATTTTGAAGGTTGAGAACCATAATTTGGCACATGTTATGGGTATTCGATTTCACCTTGACAAAATTAATGTTCATTGCCGAAAAATTCAAGAAATAAAATTTAGGGTGAAACTCACCATTTTGCCATGAATACTAATCAAAAACCATTGCTATAGCAACTTGGAATCGATATTTCGGTGTACCGCATATTTAAAAACAAAGTTTTTCCCCATTTTTGAGTCATATGATTATGAAATAGGAAACCTGCATACAAATTTCGTTTATCATTATCACTTGACATTCTAATCATTTCAAGGTCATCTGTCTTAAGCTCAAGGTCATTTCTAACTTTAGACTCAAATTTACACAAAAACAGGATTTCCAATTATTTTGAATTTATTTCTCTAACTTGTTTCATTAGATATTTTGATTTTGAATATTGACAGTTGAACAATCTATCAAAAGAAGTAGAATTAATCACAGTTTTGTTAAATTATATTTCACTTCTATGTATGACATACTTTCAATAAGAGCATAAAATTGAGATTTTCTAGATTATTCTCATAAAATATGTGACATTTATTTGGGTCTTCAATGGTATTCGATAATTTTGATACTCATCCCAACAAATAAAGCAGTTATCATACTTTGACCCCTTATTGATTGTTCCATGCCGTTTACTGTTAATGATGTCTTTTTTTAGGTGAAAATCACATCATTTGGCCTGAAAGTAGCAAATATGTTTCAATTACCTTGAAAATTGATCAAATGGCCTTGACATTTTCTCGAGGTTGTGTAAGCATCATATTATCTTTATTACATCTGCATACCAAGTTTTGTAACGATAGCAGGGATACGTCTTTAGAAATTAGCTTTTACTTATGACATGAATTCGTTCCAAATGTTACCATAGTAGCCTATTTCAAAGGCAAAAAAACCCCAGAAAAATATCATTTCTACATAAATTTCCTTCGATTCCCATGAAGTCCTAGGATAGCACTATTCAGGAAACAGGCAACTGTAATTATTACTCATGTCATTATTACTCATTATTACTCATGTCATTATTACCCATGTCAAAATTAAGTGAAATACAGGTAAAATCAGGTCTAAATTGGCCTAAAATGGCACATTTTGAAGGCCTAAAATGGCATATTTTGAATATGCAATTTTCTTGAAATAGAATTTTATGTGGCGTACATTAAGAAGGAGCATTGAACAATCAAATTATATTAACTGAAGCGGGTTTAAATAATCTGTTCAGAAAATTGCATGTACATTCAACACTCGTTTCCATAGTAAAGGGATGCATAAAATTGCCTTATTTAAAGGGTTTTTTTTATACAAAACCTTGGTTAAAATGGCAACAGAACGTCAGAGAAAAAAAATGGAAGAACATTTCGTTCTGAGGACATCATATACACCTTGTATACAAAAAATATCAAAATTTGAGACAAGTCGTGGCCAAACATGTCAGATTCTTTTTAGGTTTTTACAGAGAATCCATATTAAAATCCTTGTATACAGCTCAAAGGTTGCAGTTTTGATTGGATCTTCACCAAACTTCATACAATAATTGCTTAGGATATAGAAAGAATCCAATTGATTTTCAAGGTCAAAGGTCAAGGTCACAGATTGCTAATGTTTAAAATCTTTGTATACTGCGTAGAGGGTACATTTTTGAATGGGTCATCACCAGACTTCATACACTTATTGCTTATGACGTGTGTAAGATTACTATTGATTTCAAGGTCAAGGTCAAAGATTGGAAATGTTTGAAATATTTGTATACAGCCTTGATGGCACAATTTCGATTGGAGCTTCTGACGAGCCAGTAAGGCTCGTCCTGGAGTTCACTGAAGCATATCCTGATGAGGAGGAGGATATGATTCAATGATCTCCGGACCATCTTATATCTGACACTATTTCTATAAAAGATATCGATCGGTCCCTCACCTTTAGGTGAGGGAGGCCTATATTTCCCATTTACATGTGTGGGGCTTGTGGCGCAGAACTGTCATTTCCTGTTTATCATAAAGGTAGATTAATTATTACCATACAATGATATCTCTTTATTCCATTCATCATACAATAGTATACATAATTTTACAAAAAGGAATGACTTAACATTTGAAAATTCCATATGACGGTGCTTAGCAAAAAAATGAAAAATGGTTGCTAAGGTAAAAATTAGTTTCAATGGAGAATTTTGTAATCTGCCAATTATTGTAAGTCTTTCCATATATAAATATTGAAAAAAAATCCATATTTGGTAATATGAAATAAATCGGTATTATGCATCTGTGGGGCTGAAAGGTATGGTTACTAAGGTGTATATCTCGTTGCTAGGTAAAATGGGCAATTTCTTTGACATTTGAGATAAAAGATAAGCTCCATCTTAAAAAATCGCACATATAATTAGATAAAGGCCTGTCATAAATACTTAATTTCAATTTTTATGAAATGGTTGCTATGGAATACATTTGGTTGCTATGGAGGATTTTTCACATCTTATATATATAATTTCTCATGTTACTGCACATCACTGTAATTCTTTCCATAAATGAGTATACAATAGATATCCATACGAGGGAATATAAATAAACCGGTATCGTGCATCTACTGAACTGAGAGGTATGGTAACTAAGGTGTACAAAGGTGTACATCTCGTTGCTAGGTAAAATGGGCAATTTTAATGACCTTTTTGATAATAGATACATTATTTGCAACAACAGAAAATATCCTTTTATGAGCTAAATAAAAAATTGCATACAAAACTATATAGAAGCCCGTAATAAAATGATAAATTTAATTAATGAAAATGGTTGCTATGGAATAAAATTGGTTGCTATGGAGGATTTATCACATCTTATGTATAGAATTTCTCATGTTTTGTAATTTGCTTATTATTGTAAGACTTTCAATACATTAGTATGGAATAAATATCCATACTTGGTAATATAAGATAAACTGATATTACGCATCTACGGAGCTGAAAGGTATGGTAACTAAGGTGAATATCTCGTTGCTAGGTAAAATGGGCAATTTCTGTGAAATTTTGGAAAAAGATGAAATATTTGCAACATAAGAAAATATCATGATATGAGCCAAACAAAGAATCATATACATAACAAGTAAAAAACGTGTCATAAATAATCAAATTTAATTATTGAAAATGGTTGCTATGGAATAAAATCGGTTGCTATGGAGGATTTTCCCCATATTACATATAGATATATCTCCCTTAGTCTATTTATACAAAAAAAAGAGCGAAAATTCATTTGTAAATTAGAAAAGTTATTTAAAATTATTTGATATTTAAAATGATAAATTTTGAATTTTACTGAAAAAAGGGACTTTTTTAAACAATTTTTTCCGAGTTTCCTCAAAAAGGCTTCCCGATTTTTTTCATGATTATAATAAAGCTATGATAGGTTAATCATACGCAATCTGTATTATATGTCCTGACTGTTGCAGATTTGAAAAATTGAATTATGTTTTAGAGACATAATTTCAATTTTTCAAAATTTAAAAAATAGGCCTACTTCAGGTTACCATAGCAACGGAGTCACTTCAATTTAATGCATGTTATTCAATTTTTCTTTAACACTTTAGATGAGGCATTTGTTTGATACTGAATTGAATTTAATTGAGCAGTGTGAAACATGAAAAAAATACGTTGGAAATCTTACAAATTTACAGAATTTTTTTGTCTCACTGGCAGGTTTCCATGGTAACAACTAAAACACAGGCAAATATTCTTTTAAAAAGTTTAAAAACCTTTTTATTGCTATGAATGGTCAAGGAGCATCAAAATGATTACAAAAAATGTGAAAAAAGGAAAATCAAAATTTTGAAGTTTCCATACAATGCTCGATGGTCAGTGATTTTCTCTCTTAAGCATTATTCTCAGTCTGTGGTCTAGATGTGCACCTGATATTTTGTTTGAGCCCCTGACTCCCAGGATCTTGGAAAAGGTGTGTGGTCATTTTCTCCTATATAACTCTACATGTATGTGATCTTGTGAGCACCAATTCTCAGAAAGTATAATTGATCATGTTGAAAGAAAAATAATCAGTGGTCTAGATGTCTCTTTTTTTTTATTTTTAGATTTATCTTTTATTGTTTGAGCCCTTGACCCCCAGGTTCATGGAAAATGGGTGTGGTAATTTTCGTCTATGCATGTATAACTCTATCATGTAATCTTTTGAACACCAATTCTCAGAAAGTATAATTGATAGAGAGTTAATTCTTTTTCCATCATTTAATCATTCTCTGGTCTTCTATTTTGTTTGAGCCCCTGATCTCAGGGTCTTGGAAAATGAGATTAATTTAAGCAAACAACCAGGAGAGCTTCAGTCTCATCAGAGACTTCTAGTATAGTTTTCAGTTTCGTGCTTAAACATCGTCGGCGGATGCGGCTAGCCAACAGGGGATGCTTACTCCTCTCTGGCACCTGGTCCCACTTCTAGCTTACTAGAGGTCCGTCGATGCTAATTTTGTGCTATATTGTCAGTGCTGTTGAGATTATAGTCAGGATCTTCTTTAACTCATTTGTGTCACACTTATGCCATTTGCCGTGTGGAGCTCGTAAAAAAGTTCCCCGCGAGGGGTTTGACAGTAAGTGTTTTGAATATATTTCCCTGACATCGTCGCTATAGCACTTTCTATATAGACATAACATCAGACAGTGCATGATTTTTATATAGTTTTCTGTTTCGTGCTTAAACATCAACGGCGGGTGCGGCTAGCCAACAGGGGATGCTTACTCCTCCCCGGCACCTGGTCCCACTTCTAGCTTGCTAGGGGTCCGTCAATGCTAATTTTGTGCTATATTGTCAGTGCTGTTGAGATTATAGTCAGGATCTTCTTTAACTCATTTGTGTCACACTTATGCCCTTTGCCGTGTGCAGCTCGTAAAAAAATTCCCCGCGAGGGGTTTGACAGTGTTTTGAATATATTTCCCTGACATTGTCGCCATAGCTCTTTCTATATAGACATAACGTCAGACAGTGCATGATTTTTATATAGTTTTCTGTTTTGTGCTTAAACATCGACGGCGGGTGCGGCTAGCCAACAGGGGATGCTTACTCCTCCCAGGCACCTGGTCCCACTTCTAGCTTGCTAGGGGTCTGTCAATGCTAATTTTGTGCTATATTGTCAGTGCTGTTGAGATTATAGTCAGGATCTTCTTTAACTCATTTGTACATGCATTATCGCTCGAAACTAAATTTTTGAAGGGATTTACATTTGTTTATTTATCATATATTTTTGGGTGTCTCCAATATCTTATTACCTCAATGTCTACATGACTTTTACACCCCCACTTTTAAATTACAGAGATTTCATACTTGTCATTGTCTGTTGCAAGAGGAGCATAATACTGATTTTCTGACATCTATAAAAAAGTTCATATTCCATTTAATTGAATTGATGTTTTAAGAGTTACATGTATTTTCATTATTTTCAGACTATTCCTGTATATGAGAATGGAGATGTGTTTACTCCTAACGCCATTGAAGTAAGTCTATATCAGTCCACTTTGTATTAAACATCTGTAATTAGACATATTATTACACCATCTCTGTTTTCCAATATTATTGTAGTCTGAAAGACTTGAGATATCATGCCGAATTCTGAGATTAACTGAAGTATACACTGATTTATCTGTCTGTAGATGGCTGCTGGGGAAACTCAACCCCCACCTTTACTATCGGAAGCTGACCTGATTGCTCTGATGGAAAAACATGGAATAGGTATTGGCTGATACTTTCATTACTTACAATGATTCATGGACTTCATGTATTACTACATAATGTAATTCTAAAGTCTGAAATATATAACTTACAATGGTTCATGGATAAAATGATTCATGGATTATTAAAAAGAAATCTGAAATCGGATTTTTTTTTGATAATATTAGTATTATTACTTACATGTACATGCATGATTCATGCATTATTAAAAAGAATTATGAAATCTGATATGTATTTTGGATAATAACATTTTTAAAAAGATTTTTGAAAAGTTAGTAAGTTGTTTTCCTAGCTAATGAATGATGAAAGAGGAAAGTGTAAAGAGGACAATATTTTTCCAGGTACTGATGCTACCCATGCCGAGCACATAGAAACCATTAAGAACCGTATGTACGTGGGAGTGAGACCTGATGGGAGATTTGTACCGGGACAGCTGGGAATGGGCCTAGTGGAAGGTACTGTAAAACGAGAATATTTAGCGCAAACATATTTTAGCGCAATGAGGGATGAGAACCTTTTGGCGCAAACTTAATTTAGCGCATTGACACCATCTGGTCAATAAAATTAGCGCACAGTGACTTAGGACTTTGTTTCTTAAACATCGCCGGTAGCAAATTGCCGTCGATGAATCGTAATTTTTTGTAACGTCAGACAAAAAATATCCATCGTGTCTCATGTTCGGACGATCGTTGGTAATACGAACTAATTATCAATTCAATTTTAAGTGATATAAGAAAATAACGCTGTTCTGTATGTAACACGGATGAATATATATCGTCCCAATTTTTCAACTTGGCGTAACGAATCATTTTATGGCAACGGCGCAAACATCCCGATTTTATTCACATTGTGTAAATAAATCCTTTTCAAGACTAATCTAATGTACATGTTCACAGCGATATACATAGAGGTATTGACTACATGCCGGCACGTGTCTTGAACAATTGAATTGCCTATTCGTATGCTTGTATTTCTCTAATATAGATCTCCTTTTTTTTACCTTGTATTATTAAGTACTGTGTTTTCACACAAATGTTACGCCATTTAAGTATAAGCGAGAGAGAAGTCTTCTCGCTAGGAACGTCTATTCCTGCATTTAGGTACGGCTACAATTTTTTGTCTGACTGGTTGGAATGAAAATTTGTTCCGATTAAAGACAACTTCAGTTTTTTTTTTTTTTTTTTTTTTTTTTGTTAAAGAATAATATTGCCGACTCTTATTTATATTTCATGATTGGTTATTACGACACGTAGACAATCATGATCTACCCAGTACAAATGAACATGTAAATCACGGTGCGTGTACTATCATTATCCACCCAAGCGCTGGCGTTAATCCAATTATCTAATTAGCTATAAAAACAACAAGCGTTGCCGGATAGACCATGACGTGGACACGGTGTAATGTACTTTGAATAAAATGTCGAATACTTTCTTATTGAAATTTGATGTTGCATCTGAAAATTTTAGCGCACTACTTAATTTAGCGCAACCATGCCTTTGCGCTAATGGCGCTAAAATAAATCGAGCGCTAAATATTCTCGTTTTACAGTATCTATCCTTTGGTACTCTCATACTTTTCACCCTTGATATTTGGTTACACATATGTACTTCTCGTTTGATCAGATTTTTTCTCTTATCCCTACAAATAGACCATTTTTGTGTCGCCTGCGAAGCATAGCGACACTTAGGGATCACTTTGTCCGTCTGTCTGTCCGTCCGTCTGTCAGTCCGTCTGTCTGTCACACTTTGGGTGTCACAGCCCATAACTTTTGATTGGTAAGTGATAGAGCTTTGATATTTCACATGTGTATTCCTTGTGACAAGACCTTCCTACACATACCATAATTTTTGACCTAGTGACCTTGACCTACATATTTGACCTACTTTTTAAAAAAAATAAAGAATGGATATATCTTTTTATTGGTAGGTGATAGGGCTTTGATATTTCTCATGCTCAATCCTTGTGGCAAGACCTTTCCACACATACCATAATTTTTTACCTTGTGACCTTGACCTAGATATTTGACCTACTTTTAAAAAAAAATAAGATTCACCATATCTTTTGATTGGTAAGTGATAGGGCTTTGATATTTCACATGTGCAATCCTTGTGGCAAGATCTTTCTACTCATACCATAATTTTTGACCTTGTGACCTTGACCTAGATATTTGTCCTACTTTTGAAATAAAGAAAGGATTCGCTGTATCTTTTGATTGGTAAGTGATAGGGCTTTGATATTTCACGTGTATTCCTTGTGACAAGACCTTTCTACACAGACCATAAAATTTGACCTTTTGACCTTGATCTAGATATTTGACCTACTTTTCAAGAAAAGTAATATTGGCTATATCGTTTGATTGGTAGGTGATAGGGCTTTGATATTTCACATGTATTTTCCTTGCAACAATGCCATTCTACATGTACCAAAATTTTTTACCTTTTGACCTTGACCTAGCTATTTGACCTTCTTTTCTAAGGTTGTATATATCTTTTTATTGGTAGGTGATAGGTCTTTAATATTTCTTATGATGAGACCTTTTTGTTACCAATTTATACGTAGTGACCTTGACCTAGATGATTGACACTCTTTTCTGAAAATTTGAGAATGACCATATCTTTTAATTTGTAATTAAGAGGTCTGATATTTCAAATGAATTTCATTTGACAAGACTTTTCTACTGATACCAATAATTTTGATCTACTTTCTAGAATAATAATCAAACCGCTTCGCAGGCGACACAAGCATTCCTTAGATTGCTATTTTTAGCTCACCTCGACGAAGTTGAGTGAGCTTATGCTATAACCCCACGCGTCCGCGTCCTCGTCCGCGTCCGTGTCCGCGTCCGCGTCCGGTTAAGAAGTTTGGGGTAGCTCAGTATCTGACAAAGTACTAATGCTACAGTAACCAAACTGGCACAAGTGATTCATCTTTGGATGCTGAGGTGAACCCATGCATCAGATGCAGCATCTGACCTACATTTTCCGCTTGAGTGACTTGGTTAAGAAGTTTGGGGTAGCTCAGTATCTGACAAAGTACTGATGCTACAGTAACCAAACTTGCACAAGTGATTCATCTTTGGATGCTGAGGTGAACCCATGCATGGGATGCAGCATCTGACCTACATTTTCCGCTTGAGTGACTTGGTTAAGAAGTTTGGGGTAGCTCAGTATCTGACAAAGTACTAATGCTACAGTAACCAAACTTGCACAAGTGATTCATCTTTGGATGCTGAGGTGAACCCATGCATCGGATGCAGCATCTGACCTACATTTTCCGCTTGAGTGACTTGGTTAAGAAGTTTGGGGTAGCTCAGTATCTGACAAAGTACTGATGCTACAGTAACCATACTTGCACAAGTGATTCATCTTTGGATGCTGAGGTGAACCCATGTATCGGATGCAGCATCTGACCTACATTTTCCGCTTGAGTGACTTGGTTAAGAAGTTTGGGGTAGCTCAGTATCTGACAAAGTACTGATGCTACAGTAACCAAACTTGCATAAGTGATTCATCTTTGGATGCTGAGGTGAACCCATGCACCGGATGCAGCATCTGACCTACATTTTACGCTTGAGTGATTTGGATAAGAAGTTTGGGGTAGCTCAGTATCTAACAAAGTACTAATGCTACAGTAACCAAACTTGCACAAGTGATTCATCTTTGGATGCCGAGATGGACCCATGCATCGGATGCAGCATCTGACCTACTTTTTCCACTTGAGTGATATCGCTTTTAAAAGCCAATATTGAGTAAAGTATAAGTGCTACATGTACCAAACTTGCATATTGGATGTATCTTTGATCAAACTTTCATAAAATGACCTTGGCCTACTTTTTCCGCTTGAGTGATTTTACCTGTAAAAGCCAACATTGAGCAAAGTATAAGTGCTAGATGTTCCAAACTTGCATATTAGATGTATCTTTGATCAAACTTTCATAAAATGACCTTGACCTACTTTTTCCGCTTGAGTGATTTTGCCTTTAAAAGCCAATATTGAGCAAAGTATAAGTGATACATGTACCAAACTTGCATAATGGATGTATCTTTGATCAATCTTTCATAAAATGACCTCGACCTACTTTTTCCGCTTGAGTGATTTTGCCTTTAAAAGCCAATATTGAGCAAAGTATAAGTGATACATGTACCAAACTTGCATATTGGATGTATCTTTGATCAATCTTTCAGAAAAAGATCTTGACCTACTTTTTCCGCTTGAGTGATTTTGCCTTTAAAAGCCAATATTGAGCAAAGTATAAGTGATACATGTACCAAACTTGCATATTGGATGTATCTTTGATCAATCTTTCATAAAATGATCTTGACCTACTTTTTCCACTTGAGTGATTTTGCTCTACAAAGCCAATATTGAGCAAAGTATAACTGCTACATGTACCAAACTTGCATATTGGATGTATCTTTGATCAAACTTTCATAAAATGACCTTGACCTACTTTTTCTGCTTGAGTGGTTTTGCCTTTAAAAGCCAATATACATGTACTAAGAAATATGTTTGAATTGAATTTTGCTGTCACGAGGTGAGCTTTGTAATCTGTGATTACCTATGTTTTGATATTATAAAATGGAGCTTAAATTGTCCAAGTCCACATATTTTGGTGCAATTTTATTGTTGGCTGATTTGTAGCATAACAATCGTAAACTTCAGCAAAAGTGATCAACTCAGACATTTTGAGCTCCATAGTAAAGATCGGCAAGTGGTCTTTTACTTACATTTAGACTCTTTCTTCTTTGTTAATGCTCAGTATAAAACTTTCTATGCAAAGAACTGCCAATAGACTGCCAATAGACATGCAGGGAATTTCACTGACTCATAACAGGTTAAAGATAAGAGATGTAATATGTATTATTACTGTTCTGTATTCATTTTGTACCAATATGTTTTTGTATTGTAGGATACGATGCTATGGGGTACGAGATGTCAAAGCCACATCTACGTGCTGAGCTGGAAGCTGACTTAAAAAGGTATTTAAGCCATATCTACACTCTACGCTGGAAGCTGACTTAAAAAGGTATGTAAGCCATATCTACACTCTACGCTGGAAGCTGACTTAAAAAGGTATGTAAGCCAAATCTACACTCTACGCTGGAAGCTGACTTAAAAAGGTATTTAAGCCATATCTACACTCTACGCTGGAAGCTGACTTTAAAAGGTATGTAAGCCATATCTACACTCTACGCTGGAAGCTGACTTAAAAAGGTATGTAAGCCATATCTACACTCTACGCTGGAAGCTGACTTAAAAAAATATGTAAGTCACTTCTTTGTACTGAAATGGAAGCTGACTGAAAAAGTTATATAAGCCATATCTACAAAAGTACATGCTGAGCTGGAAGTTGAATTAAGAAGGTATGTGAGTCACATCTACGTGCTGAACTGGAAGGTGACTTACGAAGATTAGCAAGTCACATCTACATGCTGAACTGGAAGCTGACTTGCGAAGGTATGTGAATCACATCTACGTGCTGAACTGGAAGCTGACTTTCGAAGGTATGTGAATCACATCTATGTGCTGAACTGGAAGCTGACTTACGAAGGTATGTGAATCACATCTACGTGCTGCACTGGAAGCTGACTTAAGAAGGTACATGTATGTGAGTCACATCTACATGCTGAATAGGAAGCTGACTTAAGAAGGTATGTGAGTCACATCTACATGCTGAATAGGAAGCTGACTTAAGAAGGTATGTGAGTCACATCTACATACTGAACTGGAAGCTGACTTAAGAAGGTATGTGAGTCACATCTACATGTTTAACTGGAGGCTGACTGAAAAAGGTATGTGAGTCACATCTACGTGCTGAATAGGAAGCTGACTTAAGAAGGTATGTGAGTCACATCTACATGCTGAATAGGAAGCTGACTTAAGGAGGTATGTGAGTCACATCTACATGCTGAATAGGAAGCTGACTTAAGGAGGTATGTGAGTCACATCTACATGCTGAATAGGAAGCTGACTTAAGAAGGTACATGTATGTGAGTCACATCTACATGCTGAATAGGAAGCTGACTTAAGAAGGTATGTGAGTCACATCTACATGCTGAATAGGAAGCTGACTTAAGAAGGTACATGTATGTGAGTCACATCTACATGCTGAACTGGAAGCTGACTTAAGAAGGTATGTGAGTCACATCTACATGCTGAACTGGAAGCTGACTTAAGAAGGTATGTGAGTCACATCTACATGCTGAATAGGAAGCTGACTTAAGGAGGTATGTGAGTCACATCTACATGCTGAATAGGAAGCTGACTTAAGAAGGTACATGTATGTGAGTCACATCTTCATGCTGAATAGGAATCTGACTTAAGAAGGTATGTGAGTCACATCTACGTGCTGAACTGGAAGCTGACTTAAGAAGGTATGTGAGTCACATCTACATGTTTAACTGGAGGCTGACTGAAAAAGGTATGTGAGTCACATCTACGTGCTGAACTGGAAGCTGACTTAAGAAGGTATAAAGTTAGAAGGATAAACGTGGCTTTGGTGTCAATATTAGTTTGGAACCTTGCTTGTACATTCTATAACTAGACAAAATGGCAGTTAGAAAATGATTTAATCCTGTGGTCACTTCAGAAATAATTTATCTCTCATTTTCATCTCTCTCTTCAATTGTAGGATATGTCTGGGTACAAAAGATAAAAGGGGTAAGTCATAAGTCAATATCAGCATTCTTATCAAAAGTCCATGTGATAAGTTTGTAACATGTCAAGCTTATAAGTCATTGTGGGTCGTTATAATTCAATGTCATAAGTCACAAGTCTATGAAATAAGTAATAGGTTAATGTCTTAATACAATATCCAAAATCAGAATTCAATGTCATACATGAAGGTCATAAGGCAATGCCAGAAATAATATTCTCTCACTTGGGATAGACTGATTCCCCTTTTCAGCAGCACTGGAAAATTTCATCTTGCATCGGTTATCCGGCACTGTCGATTGTTTCTTTATGATGTTAAAGACAACCTGATGTACAGCATTTCAAGTGCACATACATTAAGCATGACAATCAATAATTCTGATGCTTAAACAAGAGGAATTTGAAGGTTTCAATGTGTGAGAAAATAATCAAGCACCAAAATTGAGTTCCTGATAGAAAAATATTAGTCTCGGTTTGGATGGATCAATGTCGCAACCTTGGCTAATGCCTCGGTTGGGAATTGTTGATCATTCCTACCCTACACTGAATTTTTCTATCTGGAACTCAAAGTTGTGCTGGATTTTGTTAATATCATAAAACGGTAACATAAATAATTGTCAGAAATCAATATCATAGGCCATTAGACAAGGTCAGTAGTCATTGTCGTTTGTTGTGATTCATGTACAGACAGTAGTCCTTGTGATTTTAGTCTAATAGACTACCAACCATTTTGAATAATTTTCCACCAAGAAAACACAATTATATATAAAGTGATTACATAATTGATTTCTCATGCTGCTACAAGAACAAGAAGTACATACAGGGCTCTCGATCGGCCTGATTTGGGGCCGATGTTCGGTCCCATTCCCAATGCAAAATAGTATCTTTTTTTCCAATTTTTCCCAATTTGAAACCTCATGG
Organism: Pinctada fucata; assembly: GCA_028142955.1. NCBI lineage: Eukaryota > Metazoa > Mollusca > Bivalvia > Pterioida > Pteriidae > Pinctada > Pinctada fucata. The sequence continues at coordinate 82,810,179 of AP027103.1, read as the reverse complement.
AAAATAAACGAAAAACAAGTTAAAAATACTGAAGTTCTAGTGAAAAATTATCCAATTCTATTTATAGTTTTTCCCAAATTTTGTGAAAATGCTGCTATTTTTCCCAATTTCAAAGGCCCGGCCCCAGTCCCAAAATTGGGTGTCACCGTGTTAGAGCCCCGACTTAGATATTTTCATAGAGCCTTTAAAAAAATTAAATGATAGTTTAAGAATTATTATACGATTGAGGGGGTGCTACACTGTATGATGTTTTGTTTAAATAGGAATTATATTATCTATTTCCAGTGGTGCTTCAAGAACAGATAAGAAAATACAAAGAAGTATTCATAGAGGCTTGTAGACAGGCAATCAAAATAGACCAGGCTTTGTCACAGTATCTTGGGGAAGCAAAAAATCTCACTACAGAGGAAAGTAAGTATAGTATTGTATGGTGTGGATTATTGGCAAAGTACAGTGAATATGTACTATATGTTTAGGAAAGGTTTTGCAGTTGTACTGTAAAAACTCAGCTGTATAGCTACTTTCAGTCTAAGTCTTCTATTGTGTGGATTTTTCATCATTTACGAACATGTAGTTATCTTTTTCGACAATACTTTGACAAACAACTCAAGATATGCCGATCAAAGGTTACTTTAGAGCTTTGACCTCTGATCTTGACCTTGATGATCTGTAGAGTTCTTACTTTTGACATTTTGATCTTTTGGCGAGTTTGAAGATTGATGGGCTGAAATTAAGTCTGCATCTGCCTGAAAGATTTTACTTACACAGTTAGCCTCCTAGACCTTGATATTTGACCTGGAAAAGTCTGTAGAGGTATCTCTCTTGTTGTTGGTAGCATCACACCTTACCATAGCGCAAACGGACATGTAACAGATGAAAAATCTACCAAAATTAGTCTGTTGGTCGTCCGTTTATAAAAAATCAACGCTTCCACTGCTTGAGGCTCTCGCAGTTAGTTTGGGACGGATACGTACCGTATGAGTACCAGAGATGTACCGGAAAAGGAAAGGACGTGTAAAGGACTTCACCGTACAAGTAACAGAAAAGCAACGGATAAAATGGAAATGCAACGTATAAGAACCGGACAAAATGGACAATGAACAGACATCTGTTACTCGTCTGTTGGCCTCTAGTAGCTGTCTGTTACAACTCCGTTGTATCCATTTCATGTCCGGTAGATGTCATTTCGTGACTCGAGTCTACTTGACACCTAACGGATATCAACGGACACCTATCAGGGATGTAACTGATGAGTACCTAACAGATACCAACAGACATGTAACGTATAAGTAACGAATGCCTAAGTCCGTTCTGTCCGGTGGCAAGTTTTGAGCATGCTCAAACTTGCCAACGGACAGAACAGACACCAACAGACAATACTGGACGAGCAGTGAATAAAACGGAAATGTAACAGATGACATACAGATGAGTAATGGATGCATACAGAGACCAACGGATTGAAAATTTTGTTATCCGTTACTCGTCCATTCACCTTATCCGGCTAGGTGTGACTGAGGTATAAGGTATTCTTTCATATTGAGTACACATGAAGATCCTAAGGCCTACAGTTTAGTCTGTCTGACAAGCATGGATATGGGAACACATAGAAAATTCCTTTGATATATCAATTATTTACGTGTATAAATGTTATGCTGAAAAAATTGATCATCAAGTAAATGATACAAAAATTGTTGGAAAATCCTATCTACAAAAATTGTTGGAAAATCCTATCTAATGGAAGAAAAACATGTACGTTGAATTACAGTTTTGGATCAGATGGCTGCATTACCTGTGAAGAAATGCCCAAATTGTGGTCAAGATATGCTTCTGAAAACAAAGAAAGATGGGAAGGGGTATGTATCATTTACACTGTCTTTATAATCTATGTTTCTGTGTTATCAGATTTTCAATAATGTTTTACTCTGACTTTCAGTCTAAACGGGTAATCAAAACTACAACTTCCTTCAAAAAATGGTAATGGATTTCAGCATTGATATTTCAAATGTCGATTCTTTTCAACATATTTTTTTCTGAAAAGATTGAGCTTTGCAATGTTAAGTGTTTTCTTGTTTCAGGTATTATATAGGCTGTATGGGGTACCCGGACTGTAGGAATGCTATATGGATGCCAGACTTTGTGCTTGAAGCTGAAGTAACAGATCAGCATTGTAGAGAGGTAAAATTCATTAGATAGATATATAGTGCATGCATATATTTCTATAGAAGATGAAAGAAGTTTTAAAATGAAGTTATAGGATCTTTATTCTTACTACATGTATTGTTTATATGCATATAAAACTCTCTTACATTTTTTTTTTATTTAGCGGATAACATGTTTGTATTTGAATTGTTTGCTGACATGAACTGTATGATTTTACAGTTGCATATTTATCCTGATTCTAATTCACGTTGAATATGCATATTTTATGTGGTCTTTGTGCAGCATAGCTAAGGACATGGCATCATTGTTGACTTGAAGGCATTAGCGTCATGATCTTTTGCTTTAAATTGATAGACATTAGCCAATGAAATATGACGTTAATTTGAATTAAATGTACATGTAGATGATTCATTTGATGAAAATGAAACTCAATCGAATACTTTCAGTATTGAGACTTAAATGAAAATGTTTCATACAATATTGTTGAAACTCCATGATTCAACTAGCTTAGAGTTTTGGATTTTCATGTATGTGATTTGTTTTCAGTGTCAAGCTAAGAAGATCAAGTTTAAATTCAAGAGGGGATCAGTACCACCTATGATGTCCACAGAGTAAGTACATGTACCGTGATCATCATGCAAAAAGCAACTGATGATTTCACTCTCGCAGAAATTGCACACAGTTAAAATATTTTCAAAGCTTATTGTTTAACGCTTTTAAAACATGTAAGACATGCTATGATGAAAATTAGTATTCTGTTTAGGCATGCTTTCTTTTAGTACAAAAAAAAATTACTTTGATCTTTACCTTGAAGTTTGACTTGCATTAGAAAAAATAACATTGAATGCATTTTCTGATAGCCGAATTTTAGATATTGAACAATGTCAATAAGCAATTATAATGTACATATATTTGATCTCATATTCAGGTACGTAGGTTGTATAGGAGGATGTGACAGGATGTTAACTGAAGTTCTTGGAATATCCAATAGAAATGGAGGTACATTCTGAAAGATTTCATTTTATTCACTTTAAACGTCCCACAGCACTCCAAAGTAAATCCAGTAAAAGCAAATGACTTCCTGATGTAAACCTAAAAAATTCAGAGAAATCCTACAAAGAAAAATAAATAATAAGTTCAAGACAATAGCTAAATGTAAACATCAAACAAAATCAAACATAAATAATGCAAAGATCTATTTTTATGCCCCCGGAATCACAGATTCGGGGGCATATAGTTTTTGGCCTGTCCGTCTTTTTGTCTGTCTGTTTGTCTGTTTGTCCGAAAAAACTTTAACATTGGGCATAACTTTTGAATGGAAGGTGATAGAGCTTTCATATTTCAAATGTGTATTCCTTGTGACAAGACCTTTCCACTGATACCAAAATTTTTGACCTTGTGACCTTGACCTTGACCTTTGACCTACTTTTCAAAAACTTTAACATTGGGCATAACTTTTGAATGGTAAGTGATAGAGCTTTCATATTTCACATGTGTATTCCTTGTGACAAGACCTTTCCACTGATACCAAAATTTTTGACCTTGTGACCTTGACCTTGACCTTTGACCTACTTTTCAAAAACTTTAACATTAGGCATAACTTTTGAATGGTAAGTGATAGGGCTTTCATATTTCACATGTGTGTTCCTTGTGACAAGACCTTTCCATTTATAGCAAAATTTTTGACCTCGTGACCTTGACCTTGATCTTTGACCTACTTTTCAAAAACTTTAACATTGGGCATAACTTTTGAATGGTAAGTGATAGGGCTTTCAGATTTCACATGTGTGTTCCTTGCAACAAGACCTTTCCATTGATACCAAAAGTTTTGACCTCGTGACCTTGACTTTGACTTTTGACCCACTTTTCAAAAACTTTAACATTGGGCATAACTTTTGAATGGTAAGTGATAGGGCTTTCATATTTCACATGTGTGTTCCTTGCGACAAGACCTTTCCATTGATACCAAACGTTTTGACCTCGTAACCTTGACCTTTGACCTAATTTTCAAAAAACTTTAACATTGGGCATAACTTTTGAATGGTAAGTGATAGGGCTTTCATATTTCACATGTGTATTCCTTGTGACAAGACCTTTCCATTCATACTAAAATTGTTGACCTTGACCTTTCACATACTTAACAGAAAATGAAGTTTATACTAACAAAGATGCCACCGGGGGCATTCGTGTTTCACAAACACAGGCTTTATTAGACATGTGACATAATGTCACACCTCAATGATCTCGACACATAAATATATCGAACGTTCATATAAATTAATATTACACAAATCAAGAATAAAAATATATTATGTCTTTGGAATAATACATAAAGAATATTGAAATGAATATACAAAGAATCGAGTATTGGAAAAAAGAAATAAAGATAAAATAAAAAAGTCTGAAAGCAAGAAGGAAATGTACAAACCTTTACTGTAATATAGAATGATATCAGTCTGAATCATTCTCCTTTTCTTCAACAATTCGAAGACAGGCAAAAATCTAAAATCATGGAAAAATTTAAGAATAAATGTGCAAAGATAAATGTCAAAACACATACATATTAGAATATCATTTAAAGAAACCAAAAAATAAATAATGATAAAGTCTGTTTACTAAAACGAGAGGTCAGCCGAGAAGTATGACGACATCTAATTTGCATACATATACCTGTATACTACGTAACATAGTACTTTAAAAATCTTGTGATAATTACGCATGCTTCTTGTCATTACAACATATTTCTTAAATGAAAATACTGGGGAAAAAATAACAAAGATACTTCTTACCAACTATTAAAATGCCATGTAATCTCCCCATTCCAAAATACCACTATTTGCGTGTCAGGCTGTACTGGTGGAAAGCATGCAGTCTGCTATGTGGACGGTGGTATGTTGGGGTGAGGAACTAGACCGTAAACACAGTATCTTTCATCTTATGAATCCGATTATTAAGTAATATTTTTTTTTCTCCTTTGAACAGTTTTGTTATTGTATATTCACAAGGATGCCTGGACTTGTGAATAATTTGTTTAAATTCAGGTAAAACTATGTAAAAAAAATGTGAAAAATAATAAAAAAAAAAAAAAAAAAAAAAAAAATGATTTCATTTAATTCGAATTATGAATATTTTGATATTATTTATACAGGAGTTGAAATTTCCTATGTAGAAAGATGCACATGTTAAGTAAAGTTACATTATTAATTATGTCTATTCATACCACAGCGTTTATATATATACATACAACTCTGTATATATGCATCTGTAAAAAATAATTGATCTTTTTGCCATGATAAACTGCCAAATATTTGTACAAGAAACACTTTAATTTTCTAAATCTAATTTAATTAAAATTTCAATGAATATTGTTGTAAAGCTGAATTTATTATAAATGAATTCTTCATAATATCTTGATCTCATGTATGACAGTATAAATTTCTGACCAGGATTTCATTTCTAAGTAAATTTCTTAATATGAAATGGAGAATGCATCACACAAAAAATTTCACTGTTCATGTATCAACATGTAATTGATTTATGTTACAGTGGTGTCGAGTCAGCGACCTAAGCCGACCAACACACAGTCAAGTGCCAATGATAGTGGTTACTCTAGTAGTGGCTTTGTACCCTCGGGAAATTCACGGTCATACCACACCTCTCCCCCTCAGTCCTACCCCACCTCTAGTCAGACCTCATATCCTAACCCCAGTCAGAGGCCCGGGTATATGGGCACCAACTCCTCAGCCCGAGGGGCACAGTCAGGGAACAGGAACAACTCTTTCTCAGGGGCTACATCCAGGGCTCCTCTGGTGCCAGTACAGCCATTTAATGTAAACCCCAGGGGTGGGGCAGGGGCTGGGTCAGGTGGGGATAAGACTGTGGTATGTAACTGTGGATCTGATGCCATTATGTTGACTGTTAGAAAAGAAGGACCAAACACAGGTAACTTTTTTCTAAAAACATTTAAAGATTTGAAAAAGTTAGCATACTGATTTTTTAGAAGAAAGAGTAATTTAAAAAAGAAAAAAAACTTAATTTCCAGTAGTACTTTTCATTTTGTTAATGTGAGCTATATATTTATAGGACGTCAGTTTTACAAGTGTGGGAATTCTCAGTGTAACTTTTTCCTGTGGGCTGATGAAGCAGATGGAGGGGGAGGAGGGAGAGGAGGAGGTCAGAATGAAAACAGGAATTATGGGTAAATTTCATGAACATAAGTGTTGCTGGAAAAATCTTTCACTGGCATATAGGGTCACAGATGGGCTTCAAAATACATGTATTTTTAAATGGGACTTTTGAGATGATAGCCTGACAACTCTATCACATATCTTCTCACAGATTGTCTAGATAATTCAACAATTCATTCTCTTTTCCAAACCAAACAATATTGATACTAATCAGGAGGATTTTGGGGATCAAAATAAAGTTAAAGAGAAGGCTTTATATGTGTGTTTGCTTGTTTGAAACTATACTTTTGAATACTAATTCACATGAAATTGTTAACTTTCTGCAACTATTTTCCATGTGAAAGGTCAACCCCTACTCAGGTTTTACGATCAAAGGATCAGCACATGAACTTCCATTTAGACACTAGAAGACAAAGGTCAAGTTGTTGCAGACATATGATGTTATATAATGTTTTGAAGGAATACTAGGCTTAGCTTTGCCCATGAAGATTTTGATATGTTTGTAGTAGACCTATAGATGACATGTTTGTACTTTGATTATTAAACTACGACATGTTGGTGATTATTTGCAGTGAAATGATGGGTATGTCTAGTAACTACATGTATTAGGCATGTAACAATATATTGATATATCGATATATTGTGATATTTAATAAATTTGTATAGAATCGCTCCCTTAAAGACTATAATCATTTAATCACTGATTTTTGGCAGGATTGCGAAGCAAAATCCGGTCTATGAAATGGCCAAGTCTGTCCGTCTCTGTGTGTGTGTCTGTCAGTCAGTTCGTCAGTGCGTCAACATTTTTGTTAATGTGTTGCATTTAAGTCCATTGATAGAAAACTGCTTGGAGGAGCAACTTGAAATTTGACATGGTGATAGATCATGATGAGACGAATCAAACACAGCATTAAAATTTGACTTAGTGACCTTGACCTTGGAGTTTGACCTACTTTTGCAAAACTTTAACCTTGGCCATAACTTTTAAATGGTAAGTGATAGGGCTTTCATATTTCACTTATGTATTCCTTGTGACAAAACTTTTCCATGGATACCAACAGTTTTGACCTTGTGACCTTGACCTTGGAGATTGACCTTCATTTAAAAATAATAAACCTGGGCTATATCTCATGAACTATAGAGGCTATGGCTTTGATATTTCACATGCAGAATTCTCATGACCAGACCTTTCATTTGATATCATGACTTTTGGCCTAGTGACCTTAACATTGACCTTTGACCTACTTTTGAACTGTAAGAGGTAGGGTTTTGATATTTCACATATAGATTCCTCATGACCAGAACTTTCATTTGATATCATGACTTTTGACCTAGTGACCTTGACATTGACCTTTGACCTACTTTTAAAATATAAGAGGTAGGGTTTAGATATTTCACAGATAGATTCCTCATGACCAGAACTTTAATTTGATATCATGACTCTTGACCTAGTGACCTTGACCTTTGAACTACATTTAAACTATAAGAGGTAGGGTTTTGATATTTCACATGTAGAATCCTCATGACTAGACCTTTCATTTGATGACTTTTGACCAAATGACTTTGACATTGACCTTTGACCTACTTTTAAACTATAAGAGTAAATGTTTTGATATTTCACATATAGATTCCTTATGGCGAGATCTTTCATTTGATACCATGACTTTTGACCAAGTGACCTTGACATTGACCTTTGACCTACTTTTGAACTATAAGGGATAAGGCTTTGATAACTCACATTTAGAATCCTCATGACCATAGCTTTTTTTCATTTTGCAATAGTGTTAATGACCTTTGACCTTTCTGTCTGCACAAAAAAAGTATAGGTCATCTAATATGAACACTTCGCAATCCGGCCTTACCGCCTCTTGCGGTTTATGGTTTATTATTAGTTTAAATGAAAACAAGCAACCATGATCAACATTGCACACAATTGAAATGAATTATCGCAAAAAGCAATCAAAAGGATTCAATGATTTGTGTGTGTTTCTTTCAAGCAAATGACATTGACAATGTGAAATGGGGTCAGAAAATATTAACAGTATGGACATACAAAGAGGAACTTGATTTTTTCATAAAAAATGATAAAAATGAAAAACGATATACATGTATCGCAATACAGCTAATTAGTTCCCTACCAGTTCGCCGGAGGGGACTTATAGATTCCACCCCGTTTGTCTGTCTGTCCGTCCGTCTGTCTGTCACACTTTCATTTTCTGGACTTTTTTCGTTGTTGTTGCATATATTGAACTCATTTGTAGTATGTAGTTATATTTCATTGTGATACACATCAAGTTTGAGTTTGATTTCGATTGACCTATTTTTTACAAGAGTTATGGCCCTTGGACTTGGCAAATTTCATAAATTTTTCAGTTTTCCGGACCTACCTTCATAAATTTTTCAGTTTTCCGGACCTACCTTTGGTCCTATTGTAGATAATGAACTGAATTTTGGTATATGAATACATTTTAGTATGATACAGATCAAGTTCGAGTTTAGTATTGATTGACCTATTTTAACTAGAGCTATGACCCTTGGACTTAGCAAATTTCATGAAATTTTCTGTTTTCCGGACTTTTCTTTGGCTCTATTGCAGATAATGAACTGATTTTTGTTATATAAATATATCTTAGTGTGATATAGATGAACTTTGAGTTATGCTTTGATCAACCTATTTTGACAAGAGTTAACTCCCTTGGACTTAGCAAATTTCATGAAATTTTCAGTTTCCGGACTTTTCTTGGCTGTTATTGCAAATAATGATCTGATTTTTGGTATGTGAATACATCTTGGTTTTATACAGATCAAGTTAGAGTTTTGATTGACCTTTTTTGACAAGAGTTATTTCCCTTGGACTGAAGCAAATTTCATGAAATATTCAGTTTTCCTGACTTTTTTGGCTGTTGTTGTAGACATCGAACTAATTTTTGGTATGTGAATACATTATAGCGTGACACTATTACAGACCAAGTTTAAGTTGGGTTCTGATTTAAAAAATTTAGTACCCCTTGACTCAGCAAATTTCATGAAACTTGCAGTCTTCCAGACTTTTTCTGATACTGCAAATAATGAACTGATTAATGTGTGTGCATTCAACTTTTGGTGCAAGTACAGGTCAAGTTTAAATTTATGTTTAATTGAAGCATTCTAGGCAGAGTTGCAGGACATAGATTTATGCAGGTAGGGGACTTATATCGCTCAGCAATCAAAGATTTATTAAATATCACAATATATTGTTATTCACTTTTTGCGTATCATTTCACCCCTAGTAACTATAACAGAGGGAATTCTGGGAGTGGATATAGCTCGGGAAATCAGTACGACAGATCTAACGGAGGATCAGAGAGTGGTAGTGTACCGTCATGTGGCTGTGGAAATACTGCTAAAAGGTAAAAATTATAATGTATCCTATGTTTTGTTTTTATATCATCCTTTATTAAATATATTACAAGCTATTACTTTGTGAAATTTGTATGTATGTTCATTGATTGGATTTGCCCTTGGAAAACTTGGTGAGATCAAAAAGTTTTGTTTAGAATAAACCTATTGAACAAGATTAGGCACAGTTAAAAATGATATCATCATTGACAGTTTGGTAAACAGATGCATTACAAAAAAATCCAAGCCAACTTCAAATTTGTGTCCAGTCAAATAATTTTTGACTTGGAATTTTTGAATGGGTCACGGTCCTTGGATTTCAGACAAATCTTCATATAGTACTTTAAAAGTAAATGTCCACGAAAGAATCAGGCAGGGGTGATGCATCAAAATTTTCTGCAAAACTTTTTATTTCTGTTTTGAGACATATATGTGGTACAAATCAAATATATGATATTCATTTCTCATGGTAGCGATGGTGAAGCGGGATATTCACCTCATAATTTATAAAGGATTATGAAGGATAAAAATGATGGGAAAATTTTCTCTATATGATTCAACCAAATTTGCTACCCCTATAACTTTTGTCACCATCCAAGTAGGAGGAAAATTCTCTCGGAACATTCATATGGAGGCTGATATGAACACATTTCAACACCCGCGTGGGGTTTGACAGTAAGTGTTTTGAATATTTCCCTGACATGGTCGCCATAGTACTTTCTATATAGATGAAACCACAGACAGTGCATGCATTCTTTATATATTGTTGTCATTTTCGTGCATGAACATTGACAACGGGTGCGGCTAGCCAACAGGGGATGCTTGCTCCTCCATGGCACCTTGTCCCACCTCTGGCTTGCTGGGGGTCCGTCGATGCTCAATTTGGTGCTCTATTGTGAGTGCGTTGAGATTATCATCAGGATCTTCTTCAACTCATTTCAAGAGAAAAAAGTTCTGCAAAAATTTTAAGGTTTTTCAACTGCCTGATCCTTACGTGGAGCTGTACTTAATAATTTTCTGTGTACAACTCTTCAATGAATGCAGATTGAACTGAAAGGAATATGTAACTATGTTTTCTACAGAAAGTGCCTTAATGGTTATCTTAAATAGTTTTAAAGTTACTCTTTTCTGCAGTGAGATTTTTTTTCTGTAGGTTATTGCCCTTTAAGATAGAAAATTGTAATTACCAACTCCTATGCAATGAAACTTCATACAAAGTCATACAACAATATGTTCACATAAAGACATACAACATTATGTTCACATAAAGGCATACAACAATATGTTCACATAAAGGCATACAACAATATGTTCTCATAAAGGCATTCAACAATATGTTCACAAAGGCATCCAACAGTATGGTCATACAAAGTCATACAGCAATATGTTCACATAAAGCCATACAATATGTTCACACAAAGGCATATGACAATATGCTCACACAAAGGCATACAGCAATATGTTCACATAAAGGCATACAACAATATGTTCACACAAAGGCATACAACAATATGTTCACACAAAGGCATACGACAATATGTTCACACAAAGGCATACAACAATATGTTCACCTAAAGGCATCAACAATATGTTCACATAAAGGCATACAACAATATGTTCACAAAAAGGCATACAACAATATGTTTACACAAAGGCAGACGACAATATGCTCACACAAAGGCATACAACAATATGCTCACACAAAGGCATATGACAATATGCTCACACAAAGGCATATGACAATATGCTCACACAAAGGCATACAACAATATGTTCACATAATGGCACACAACAATATGTTCACACAAAGGCATACAACAATATGCTCACGCAAAGGCATACAACAATATATTCACTCAAAGGCATACAACAATATGTTCACACAAAGGCATACAACAATATGTTCACACAAAGGCAGACGACAATATGCTCACACAAAGGCATACAACAATATGTTCACATCAAGGCATACAACAATATGTTCATACAGAGGCATGCAACAATATGTTCACATAAAGGCATACAACAATATGTTCACATGAAGGCATACAACAATATGTTCAAATAAAGGCATACAGCAGTATGTTTACACAAAGGCATTCAGCAATATGTTCACACAAAGGCATACAACAATATGTAAATCCTCATAAAATGTAAGAATGTTGCCGACAATTTTGATAGGAGCCCTTGTCACACATTGCTGGTAACTCTAGGAATATCACTTTATTAGAGGCAACTATCATCACAGCAGGTATATCACTCCAAGAACCATCCAGTTGAAAAAGCTGGCCTTTAAAGAATGGGGAAAGTTTCTGTAGGAGTTATGGTTTTAATTTGCCATTAAACATCAGCATCTTTTCACGATTCCTCCTTAACACATGGATGTATCAGAATGCAACCAAACGAATGGATAAGACTACAACAACATGGATAAATTTGAATAAAAATGTACAACCACACAGATAGATTAGAATGTAATCACATGGATGGATTAGAATACAACAACATGGACGGATTAGAATACAACAACATGGATGAATTAGAATACAGCAACATGGATGAATTAGAATACAACAACATGGATGAATTAGAATACAACAACATAGATGAATTTGAATACAACAACATGGATGAATTAGAATACATCAACATAAAAGGATTTTTAAAAAATGACATTTCTCCAAAATAAAGACTTCAATTTGTAGAGTACAGCAAGAAAATTGAATGTTGCCCTACAACTTCCTGCCTGCTAAGCACACTGACAATAGATGATCTTCACATTAACGCAGTAGACTTCAATTTTAGACACTCCAATACCCGACATCACAACATTTGACGTTATTTCTTACAGTGACGTCGAAACAGATTTGTGACGTCATAATTAAAAATAAGGTTAAAAGTTGTGATGTCGGGTGTTGGAGTGTCTAAAATGCAAGCCTAGAGGTAATGTGAAAATGATCTATTAGGGATCACTTTGTCTGCTGTCTGTCGGTCTGTATGTCATCCAAACCAAATTTGGATATATATGCTTACTTAATAAGAGGTGAAGGACCCTAATGATTTTGGGGTCAATAGGTCAAAAGTTTACACATATAAAAACATACTTGAAATAACTGTTTCAAGATGATAACTCAAGAACTCTTTGAAATACCCAGCCCTAATTTTGATATATGCTTATCAAGAGGGGAAGAAGCCTGTTCAATTTTGGGTCAATAGGTCCAAAGTCAAGGTCTCTGTAAGGAAAATACACTTAAAATTAAACAAAATGTTTTTCATAAAAAAAACAGATGTCTCCCCCCTCCCTCTAAGTTACTTTGAGCTTAGGCCAAAATGCAAAATGATGTGAAACCTTTGAGTCATGGGCAACATCATACTAAAACATGAAAGTGATTCATTACATTGTTTGAGGTAAAGGCCAAACATGATTGGCATATACAATATCATTATAAGCATATTTAAAGAAATTGACTTTGGTCACATGACCTTGGATATAGGTGATCTGAAACCTACACTCACTGACGAGGGTTAAGTACCCGAAACATGCATGTCTGGTCCATGCAGCAAACTTATCTGCTTTTAAATGATGCTATTGAATTTGAAGACGTTTAACATTGTATGGATCATGAGCAACAAAAAACTGAATTAGTGATTGGATACAAGGTTCAAAATATAAAGCCTAAACATTATTAGAATAGACAATTTCAGCCTGGACATGCTTAGCATATACAATTTCATTACCAAAGTAAGAAACTACCTTAACCATGTGACGTTGGGACAATGTGATAAGAAACATTTAGTCCTTAGAAACAACATACTAAAATATGAAAACAATTGTAAGAAGGGTTCAGGAGATATAGCCCAGACAATATTAGTATGTACAATTTCATTAAAAAGAACTAAACGATCTTGACCTTGGGCACATGACCTTGGGTCAAGGTGATAAGAAACTCTCCAATCCTGAGCAACAGCATACTATAGTATAAGAGTGATCCAGTATACGATTCCACAGATATAGCACAGACTCAATAGCACTTACAATTTCATTAAAAAATGTAATACTTGACCTTAGTCATATGACCTTTGATCAGGAAGGTGTGAAACCTTTGGGTCATCAGCACCATCATACTAAAATATGACGTGATCCGATCACGGTTCAAAAGATTAAGCCTGGACATAATACATGTAACAAATACAATTTCATTTAAGATATACTAATTGACCTTGACTTAGGTCACATGACCTTGAGTCAACGTGATGTAAAACCTTTTCGTGATAAGCAACAACATACTAAAATATGAAAGTGATCCGGCAAACGGTTCAAGAGATATAGCCCGGACAAGAATGTATGCACAATATCATTAAAAATGCACTAAGTGACCTTGACCTTGGTCACATGACCTTGGGTCAAGGTGATGTGAAACCTACGGGTCATAAGCAACAACATACTTAGATATGAAAGTGATCCAGCAAATGGTTCAAGAGGTATAGCTCGTACAGGAATGTATGCATAATTTCATTAAAAATGCACTAAGTGACCTTGGTCACATGACCTTGGGTCATGGTGATGTGAAACCTTTGGGTCATAAGCAACAACATACTAAAATATGAAAGTGATCCGACAAACGGTTCAAGAGATATAGCCCGGACAGGAATGTATGCATAATTTCATTAAAAATGCACTAAGTGACCTTGACCTTGGTCACATGACCTTGGGTCAAGGTGATGTGAAACCTACGGGTCATAAGCAACAACATACTAAAATATGAAAGTGATCTGGCAAAGGGTTCAAGAGATATAGCCCGGACAGGAATGTATGCATAATTTCATTAAAAATGCACTAAGTGACCTTGACCTTGGTCACATGACCTTGGGTCAAGGTGATGTGAAACCTTCGGGTCATAAGCAACAACATACTAAAATATGAAAGTGATCCGACAAACGGTTCAAGAGATATAGCCCAGACAGGAATGTATGCATAATTTCATTAAAAATGCACTAAGTGACCTTGACCTTGGTCACATGACCTTGGGTCACGGTGATGTGAAACCTTCTGGGCATAAGCAACAACATACTAAAATATGAAAGTGATCCGGCAAATGGTTCAAGAGATATAGCCCGGACAGGAATGTATGCATAATTTCATTAAAAATGCACTAAGTGACCTTGACCTTGGTCACATGACCTTGGGTCAAGGTGATGTGAAGCCTACGGGTCATAAGCAACAACATACTAAAATATGAAAGTGATCCGGCAAAGGGTTCAAGAGATATAGCCCGGACAGGAATGTATGCATAATTTCATGAAAAATGCACTAAGTGACCTTGACCTTGGTCACATGACCTTGGGTCAAGGTGATGTGAAACCTTCGGGTCATAAGCAACAACATACTAAAATATGAAAGTGATCCGACAAACGATTCAAGAGATATAGCCCGGACAGGAATGTATGCATAATTTCATTAAAAATGCACTAAGTGACCTTGACCTTGGTCACATGACCTTGGGTCAAGGTGATGTGAAACCTTCGGGTCATAAGCAACAGCATACTAAAATATGAAAGTGATCGGGCAAACGGTTCAGGAGATATAGCCCGGACACGATGTGTGACAGACGGACAGACGGACGACGAAGGCAAAACCAATATGTCTCCTCCCCCCCCCCCCCCCCGTTGGGGGGAGACATAATAATGTTTTCTAGATGATAACTCAAGAACTCTTGCACCATTCCAAACCAAATTATATTATACTGGTATGCTTTCCTATCAAGAGGGGAAGAAGCGTATTTATTTCATTGATTGTCGGTGCAAGAGTCAAACTGCTATAACAAACATTTTGTCCAAACTTTAAATGAGTTCTAATACCCCCCCCCCCCCCCCCTCATGAATATCAAATGTCGGTACCCAATAGGAATATAGCTCCTGTTGTAACAAGGACATGTTGTATACTCTCAAGATTGATTGAGCATTATAAGCAAAATCGACTGGAGATAAAAAGGGGAGGGGGTGTCCTGACTACCGTAAGTCCGCGTATGTTCCCGATCCTTTTAGAGCCATCTGTAGTCCTCTCTTTGATTTGATAAACTAAGCGTATTGCTAAAACAATCGTTCCTGAAGTTCAGCAGTTCTTCTTCCTTTTAAAAATAGTGAAGGATAAGACAAATTTCCTTAAATAGAAAAGGGGATTTCCGTAGGAATCGATTACAACCATACATGTACGGTGAATGCGTCTTGAGGTAAGGATTAAAAAAAGGTTTCATGTCAACACTTTTGAAATAATGATGATCTGATTGGAAATTTAATTTCTCCATGGGGAAAACGTTTTCAATAATCAGCTGCTATCAAATCAGTTTTCTCTTTACTTTCGTTTTGAATATAATGCTACGATTCAGTTTTTTTTTTTCATTTCAGTTTGAAAAAAACCTTAAAAGATGGCGTTGACATCCTGTTCATTAACAACAGAAAAACTCTTTCTCAAAACAATATTCTCCAAAGTGAACAAAGAGTTACTTCAAGACCTTGAAACGAATTCTAAAACTCAAACATACGACGGCATTAAAGACTGTATTAAGGCATTGCTGTCCCATTCGGACGCTTGGATATCTGATAATCTACCTTTCAAAATACTAGAACACCCTTGTTTGTCCAAACTACATATCGAGTTCATAGGGAGCACCAGTGAACAACTCTCTTTGACTGAAATAAGCGATACTGGTTACAATGAAGAATTTGACGTCACTGCAGTCTTGCAGACGATTCAAGCGTCTCAAAGTATAAGATACGATGAAGACCACACTTACGCACAAATTGAATATTCACAAACCAATCCTGGTTTTGTGTTACTGAAGATGTACCTTCATGATAACAGCCATGACTGGTGTGGACTTTGTAACGTCGTAACGAACCTAGACGGATCTATTAACCAGTTTTATCTGTCTCCGATCTCTTTCACAGATGAGTTTTTCTTGGCTTTAAGCTTTAGATGTGGCATTCAAAATTTAACTTATACTGCATTTTGTTCGGATAGGGATCAACTTTTCTATGGTGACGAGAAGGAAACATTCCATACACCGGATATTGACAAGTTTCCCGGGTTCTTCGTTGTTACCCAGGAAGGTCCTGCCGTAAAAACAACATTTCTCACCGAAGGAAAATCGTCTGTAAGTGCCCAGTATGACTGTTCTCTAGCCATCCATTGTCCTGAGTGGCCCGAGATTGCGGACGAATTTAAACATCGAATACGTTGTTCTGGGTTTCCCTCGCAGACACTGTTAGACCAACTCACTTCTATGGGTTGTCTGATCGTCCCAAAGTACCCCGAGGAATCATCTACAATGATGGAATGGCGCCTTTCCTTCTGTTTGGTAGAACGGGAGTTAATGTTAAATTTAACATGCACACAGAGGAGTTGCTATCTCCTTTTCAAGGCAATATGGAGACAGTTTCTTTGTCCGCCATACGGGAAATCGCTGCAGTCGTATCACCTGAAGAACATTTTTCTTTGGGAGTGTGAAAAAGTTGGTCCGGGAAATTGGACGGATGACAAGATAGTTACCAGAGTGATTGGCCTGCTACAATGTCTTCAACACAGTCTCTTCACTGGAGTCTGTCCCAATTATATCCTGCCAAGCAGTAACTTATTCAAAGGCATGGACCAGAGAGTGATGTTTTATGCAGCCTTGAGGACACAGAATTGTATTTTCCAGTCTGGAGTTATTTGGATAGAGAATACAAATTTGCTTTATCTACCCCCACACAAAACTAGGACGGCGCTAGGTACAGAACTAAGAAACACGTGTATGTCAGCGTTAAAAAGTATTATTGGGGCGCATGTCACCTCCGCGGTAAAAAATCTGAATTCTACCGGCAGGGAAGAGTTGATCTTGAATCGAGGTACCATAGCATCTTTGGAGTCGCAGCTGGAGAAGTCATTCAGTAAAACAATTGTAGATGTTATTTATGAATACATTATGTCTTCATCGAAGTACTCCCTTAATAGTATAACAAGAGAGTACATTTGTTCAAGGGGAAATCCCAAACAACTGCTGGTTGCATCAAAATATGGTCATTTAGACGGGATAGCATCCATCGTAAATAGTACCATAAACTGGGGGATTGTGTCAGAAAATATTTCCAAGTTACACGTACTGGAGACTGAGAATCTAAGGGAATTCGGATACACCGAAGAATTCAGGGCGAAAGAACAACTGAAAATATTACTGATAATGGGTCTCGAAGATTTCAGGAGGGCAGGGGATTTGTACGTATGTAGAACTCCTGAAACTATAGCACTTGGTGAAGAAGATGTTCCCGAGACTGATATATACAGTAAAGAAGATGGTGAGATGGATTCCTGTGAAGATGAGATGTATGACGAGTGTTTTATTTGTGACGAATGTGAGTGTGATATCACCGCAGTCAGATATCACTGTACAGTTTGTGAGGATTTTGACGTCTGCGAGTCGTGTTTCTCCAAAGTGACGCATGCTCACGAATTTGAAATGGTGAATGACGCAGGTTGTGCTGATGTGTCCGAAATACAAGACGCGATAGAAAAGGGTTGTAAACAGTCATGAGGACGTCGTTATACACTCTAGAGCTATGTATTTGCCCTCAAAAAATCCCCTAGAATGTTAAAAATGTAATGATTTTCTCACACCTTAAAATCTGTAATAAATTGTGTATAAGAATTACAATGCTCACAATTTCTTATGCTCGGTGTTGCTTTTCTTTCAATAAATAAGTCTTCTACAAAAGTTTATTACTTTATGGTGTCAAAATTGATGAAGGTAAGACTTGGTTTGTCTCTGAAAGTCATCGGTTGTATGTAGAAAGTGTTGTGTCGTCCAATTAGTAAATGGCAATGAAGTGAGCCAAGAAAGAACGTTTGCAGAAGAAAAAAAGGACCTGGTAGTAAACATTGTGCAGTACAAAACGGGATTTCAGAGGCAGTTCAAGACAGACTTGTATAGATAATTTATTTTGAAGATTTTAGACGTGAATGTAGACTTTTTAGAATTGAAAGTGTTTTGATAGAAGGAATTAGTTTCGAAGTATCTCTGATATGCAGAACTTTTTTTATGCACCCGTATTATCGTAATGAAAATTGGGGTAGTGATTATTGTTTTTGTCAGGTGTCTATTTGTCCGTTTGTTTTTTAAATATTGCTCATCATCTTGAATAGGTACGAGCATTGTCACTATGTATTTTTGTGACATCTCGATTTTACATTGACCATGTCTGATATACGACAAAAGATGGCTGTCGACGGGGGCAGTGTTTCACAAACGTCAAAATTTATTATTGACTTCAAAACATGATAAACTTAATACGTCTACCTGAGTAAAATATCATACTGCTAGACAGAAATAAAAACTGTTTGTGAAACTCGAATGTCCCCGTCGGCATCTTCGTCAGTTTTTACACCATTTTATGTTAAGTAGGTCAAACTTGATTGGGTCAAACGTCAAGAGGTAAAAGTATGGTATTAATGGAAAGGTCTTGTCGCAAGGAATACACATGTGAAATATTAAAGTCCTATCACTCACCATTAAATGTTAACGTTTTACAAAAGTAGATCAAAGGTCAAGGTCACGAGGTAAAACATCATGTATCAATGAAAAGGTCTTGTCACAAAAAAATACACGAAAGCTCTATCACTTACGATTCAAAAGTTGTGCCCAATGTTAAAAAGTTTTTGAAACAGACTAAAAGACGGACAGGCCAAAAACTATATACCCCCGAATCTTTGATTCCGGGGGCATAAATAAGTTTGAACTGAAATTAGAATTCTATCCTTTATATTACCATTTCTGTCTTTACAGCTTGACTGTCCAGAAAGAAGGACCAAACAAGGGAAGGCCGTTCTATGCATGTAACAAACCACGGGGAGAGGGATGTAACTTTTTCCAGTGGGCAGACGAGGAAGGCAGTGCTTCATCATTTAATTCAGGTTAGCAGACCTGCCTACTTTTACGATTTTGGCGTATTTTTTACGATTTTTGACCTACAATTACGCAATACGCCTTTGTTCTCAATTTTATGCTTCAAACATATTTCCAAGCAGAATGACTTTTTTAAAGTACCGGTATCTCTAACACATGAATAGACTCGCATACATATATTACTTGAACGTTTAGCGTTTTGATATCGTATATATCTGTTCTTAAATGATACTATTGATTGTGTAAAATGATTAGATTTATAACAATGTCAAAGAGTGGAAAACACAATGTCTTTATCAAAGTTACAGTCAATTTTGTTATATTACGATTTACTTACCTAAATTACACATTCTTAAGGAAAATATTACACTTTTGCAAAGAAATAGGTAGGCAGGTCTGGGTTAGTATCAATATTTTCGTCACGGGATTTTTCATACATAAGTATATACTAGTAATATTTAATTTATAGTTGTTACAGTTGAAATTATGATGTGTTCGTAATTAACAAGAGATTACACTTTGACATGGATTTCATCCCGGATAATTTGATGTTAAATGTTGTGTAGGTGGTCGATTTGGTGGAGGAGGAGGTGGTGGTGGTGGTGGTACAACACGGAAGAAACGTTCTGCGGACTCTGATGGGGGTGGACCTTCCACAAAACGGGCAGCCAGGAAATGTGGACTTTGTGGAGAAGAAGGTATGAGGGGTGTATCATGAGGATGTAGAGTAAACATGAATAGACTCACTGTGAATGTCTAATATTCAGTCGAATCATATTGGAAACATTTGCAAAGTTGAATATTTTTAGCTCACCTCCAGTAGAGGGGGGCTTATGCTATCGCCCCGATATCAGCGTCCGCACTGCGGTTAAGAAAAACAGGACACCTGCATTCCTAACCTCCTATAAGTTCTACATCAACCAAACACATGCATGATGCATATATAGATGCTTATTACATTGCATGGTACAGATGCTGCATCTGACTCACATTTCACGCTCGAGTGACCAGGTTTAGTAAAAGGGAAAGGTCTATTTCCAGCCTATTATAAGTCCTAGGTCATCCAGACTTGTGTGTGTAATGCATCTGAAGATGCTTACTGCAATGCACGGTAGGGATGCTGCTTCTGACCTATATTTTGCCCTTGAATGACCTGGTTAAGTAAAACAGGACAGGTCCATTTTAAGTCCTACATCAGCAAAACTTACTTGGATGATGCATCTGAGGATGTTTTCTGCAATGCATGGTACGGTTGCTGCATCTGACCAATATTTCATGCTTGAGCGACCATGTTTAGTAAAAGGGACAGGTCTATTTCCAGCCTATTACAAGTCCTAGGTAATCCAAACTTGTGTGTGTAATGCATCTGAGGATGCTTACTGCAATTCATGGTACGGATGCTGCATCTGACCTATATTTCATTGCTTGAACGACCTGGTTAAGTAAAATAGGACTGGTCCATTTCAAGCCTATTTTAAGTCCTACATCATCCAAACTTATGTAGGTGATGCATCTGAGAGAGCCTACTGCAATTCATGGAATGGATGCTGCATCTGACCTATGCTTGAGCAACAGGTCTATTTCCAGCCTATTATAAGTTCTAGGTCATCCAAACTTGGATTGATGATGCATCGGAGGATGCTTACTGCAATGCATAGTACGTATGCTGCATCTGACCTATATTTCACGCTGGAACGACCAGGTTAAGTAAAATGAGACAGGTCATTTCCAGCCTATTATAAGTCCTGGGTCATCCAAACTTAGATGGATAATGCATCTGAGGATGCATACTGCAATGCATGGTGTAGATGCTGCATCTGATTTATATTTCATGCTTTAACAACCAGATTAAGTAAAATGACGGGTCCAATTCCAGCCTATTATAAGTCCTAGCTCAGACAAACTTGTGTGGATGGTGTTTCTGAGGAAGCTTAATGCAATGCATTGTACAGATGCTGCAATTTACCTATATTTTACGCTTGAGCAAACAGGTTAAGTTAAATTGGACAGGTCAATTTCTGGCCTATTTTCAGTTCTAGATCAATCAAACTTTAGTTGGTGATGTATCTGAGGATGCTTAATACAATGCATTGTATTGATGCTGCATCTGACATATATATCACGCTTGAACAATCAGGTAAAGTAAAATTAGACTTCTTCATTTCCAGAATACCTTAACTCCTTATCAACCAAACTTGTGTGAGTAATGCATCTGGAAATACTTTGTGCAATGTAGGTACAGATGCTGATCATGTGACAATGTTGCCATCGAGGTGAGCTCTGTCATCTCTGATGACACGATGTTTCTGTTATTGTTTAAATACTGGTATTAAAATACAGTAAAATCAGCATAAAAGTAACTTAAATCAGCCTCATAGAGAGTGTTCTATTTTCACAGGTCATACGAAGAGGGGATGTCCACACAAATAAGGATGCTGAACTTTTATTCCTTGTTATTTATGCTAACATAGTTCAGGATTATCTGTGATTTTCATGTTGTATTATGAATGAAATATATTATATTTTTCAAATGAAATTAAGATATCAATCAGTTATTTCTTGCTCATTGCTTTTGCTTTGCAAGAGATGTTGACGATTTATGTTGAGTCAATCTGACATGACATGATGGTAAGGTCATTTGTAATAAATATAATACTGTATGACAATAGAGTTGCAGTTTAATTTGATGTTCATCAAACTTTGTATGCCATATGCACATGATGAGAAGATGAAGCCTAGTGATATTAAAAGGTCAATGTCGCAACAAGCAGTATCCAAAAAAATTCTTCGTTATATGTTCATTTTGAACTTGTTGTTCATCATAAGAGGATTTCAAGGTCAAGGGTAGTACAGACAGTACTGGACAAACTCTCTAAATATTCTTTGAAGTGGCACATTACTTTCATTGTAAAGCCAAAAATACAGCATGCAGTTATTGTGATTGCAACAAAAGCTATTGAAGGCAGTATGGCCCGATTGTGAAGTATTTAAAAAAATTTAATGAAAGCAGAATGTGATTTTAAACCTCGTGACATTTGAAGCAACACGTGTAATTATACTAGTACCGCATAAGCAGAAATTTTCGTGAGTTACTAATTTTTTGTTAATTTTGCAAGCTGTTTTAAGAAATAAGTATTCTTGAAAAATGGTACCTTAAAGATTTTTGATGAGTCGTCTTTAGTTGCTTTATAAACATTATGAACATGCACAATATTGCATGACTATAAACAATGTTTATCATAAATGTTAATACATCATAAATCTATGAAGATTGATACAAAATGGTATATGCCTATCATGTTCACACTCTTATAACCTTTTCAAATTGCAAAAAAATTGTACTTGCAAAAATAAACACACCATATTTTCCGCTAAAATTGTGAAATTGATGCACGCGAATATTTCTGGTTATATGGTATGAGGTTCACTCGTCCATAGAGTTACAGTTATGGAGTTGGAATTGATATACTTTTAGCTGTGGACATTGCACTGTTGGATCAGTTCATGGTAACCGTTACTAACCAAGTTCTACCTCCATACCAAAATTTAATGTTATACATGTACTTTATAAAGTATCAATAAATGAAAGTCGTCCACAAAATCAGAATCCAAAAATCAATCAATTCTTGAAAAATATAGAACAAAACAAAGAAGGGGAGATCTCCGACAGTAAAAACAGCGGAACACACCCTCATGAGACAAGAAAAAGTGGAAAAGAAGACAATAACAAAGCACCATAGAATCATGAAGGACAACACTTACTTGATGAACAATCTACAGAGTCCAGTGTAAGAACACACAATCTATAATTGATAATGTAGTCCTATTCAAAATGACATCATCAAGGATCGTATCATTTATCATGTTCAATCTCCCTGCCAATTTTGAATGTGATAATTTGTATAAAGTTTGAATGATAGTCAAACTCAAAATTGTTTTTTCAAGGTCAGACGTAAAATCAGGTCCACTCATCATATTCTATCACCATGTGATGTGATATTCCTTGCTTGAAATTACTTCCTTTAAGGTCTACCTGAAATCCGGTCCAATCATGGATTATCTCCATGCCATGTTTTAATGTGGTACTGATGCAATGTAGCCCAATTCTAATATTTTTTTTTTTTCTAATTTAAGGTCAAATCTCAAGGTTAAAGACAATACTAGTCCTGCATTCAGATCAGATCCTCTTACCCAGTTCTTCCTGAATGGTCCAAGAAGTCTGATATGTGCAAAATTGTTTTTATTTGGTTGTTTATATATTGCCCGATAGGCTGTGGGGCAACAATTTGCCCCATATCAGACTTGTTGGTCTATTCCTCGAAAGCATTTGATAAGACTTTATTTTGCTTCGAAATGCAACCAAACATGTAACTCAAAAGTTCTTCCTAGTTCAAATACATTTTAATTGCTTAAAAATACAAAATGGACGGAAATTTCATACACATGCAATATCATGAGTGTAAAATATTAAATGAGATTTTTGTTACAATGTCATATACACATTATTAAGTATACACTGGTTCTGAAATTGTTTCTCTGTTCTGAATTTGAAATAAAATTGCAAGGATTTTTTTTTTTTCAACATTAAGAAAATATTTGCTGGCAAGGAATGTGTATTTTCTGACCAGAAAGAAATGAATATTGATAAAAATCATTTTGATCATCATTTCATTACAAAATACATACACAATTAGATTTCACAACATAGAGAGCAGAGGAGTTTTATCAATATTTTCAAATATCTCAAGGAAATTATCATGCTATTCTTAAAAAGAGAAATGAAACACCGCTAAAGACGGTATGGCCGGATTGCAAAGTAAGTTTTTGTCACCAACTGGGTCAAGGTCACTAAGTCAAATATTACAGCATACATTGAGAGGTCTTGTCAGAGGCAACCTACATGTATAATATAAAGTTTCTACTGTATACAGTTCCTTAGATTTTGCTTAAACCAGGAACTTTAGCCAAAGTCTTTAACTAGGTCAAAGTCCAAGATCAAGGTCACTAGGTCCAATGTTACGGCATAAATTGAAAGGTCTCATCATGGGCAACCTACATGTATAATATAAGGTTTCTACTGCATACAGTTCCTTAGATTTTGCTTAAACCAAGAACTGTAACCAAAATATTTAACTAGGTCAAAGTTCAAGGTCAAGGTCAATGGGTCAAATGTTTCGGCATAAATTGAAAGGTCTCATCATGGGCAACCTACATGTATAATATAAAGTTTCTACTGTATACAATTCCTTAGATTTTGCTTAAACCAGAAACTTTAACCAAAATCTTTAACTAGGTCAAAGTCACTAGGTCCAATGTTACGGCATAAATTGAAAGGTCTCATCATGGGCAACCTAAATGTATAATATAAGGTTTCTACTGCATACAGTTCCTTAGATTTTGCTTAAACCAGAAATTTTAACCAAAATCTTTAACTAGGTCAAAGTCCAAGGTCAAGAGGTCCAATGTTACGGCATAAATTTAAAGGTCTCATCATGGGCAACCTAAATGTATAATATAAGGTTTCTACTGCATACAGTTCCTTAGATTTTGCTTAAACCAGAAATTTAACGAAAATCTTTAACTAGGTTAAAGTCCAAGGTCAAGGTCACTAGGTCCAATGTTATGGCATAAATTGAAAGATCTCGTCATTAGGCAACCTACATGTATAATATATGGTTTCTTCTGCATACTTTTCCTTAGATTTTGCTTAAACCAGAAACTTTAACCAAAATCTTCAACTAGGTCAAAGTCCAAGGTCAAGGTCACTAGGTCCAATGTTATGGCATAAATTGAAAGGTCTCATCATGAGCAACCTAAATGTATAATATAAGGTTTCTACTGTATACAGTTCCTTAGATTTTGCTTAAACCAGAAACTTTAACCAAAATCTTTAACTAGGTCAAAGTCGAAGGTCAAGGTCACTAGGTCCAATGTTATGGCATAAATTGAAAGGTCTTGTCATGGGCAACCTATATGTATAATATAAGGTTTCTACTGTATACAGTTCCTTAGATTTTGCTTAAACCAGGAACTTTAACCAAAATCTTTAACTTGGTCAAAGTCCAAGGTCAAGGTCACTAGGTCAAATGTTACAGCATAAATTGAAAGATCTCGTCATGGGCAACATTCATGTATAATATAAAGTTTCTACTGCATACAGTTCCATAGATTTTGCTTAAACCAGGAACTTTAACCAAAATCTTTAACTAGGTCAAAGTCCAAGGTCAAGGTCACTAGGTCAAATGTTGCGGCATAAATTGAAAGGTCTTGTTATGGGCAACCTTCATGTATAATATAAAGTTTCTACTGCATACAGTTCCATGGATTTTGCTTAAACCAGGAACTTTAACCAAAATCTTTAACTAGGTCAAAGTCCAAGGTCACTAGGTCAAATGTTACGGCATAAATTGAAAGGTCTTGTCATTGGCAACCTTCATGTATAATATAAAGTTTCTACTGCATGTAGTTCCTTAGATTTTGCCTCAACCAGAAACTTTAACCAAAATGTTGACGGCAGACGGACGGACAGACGTACGGACAGACGGACATCGTCAATCTATAGACCGGAATTGCTTTGCAATCCGGCCAAAAAAATTGATACTGCATGTACAGAGATATTGAAAACTTTATAGATATGTCGGTCATTTCGGGTGATTTTGAAAAAAGTGTCAGTCCAAACAATAAAATGTGTACAAAAGCTATGAATTTTTGTCAGTCTGAATGAATTTTTGTCCGTCAAATCCTTCCAACTGACACTTTTCAAGATCTTTGCATGTACAAGATAATTTATGAATTAGTGGAGTCTGTGTTTTGTGCTTTAATTATTTTCAGGCTTTAAAACAGCTTGCTTCTATGTAAAAAATGAGATACATGTTCCTAGTAAATGAGCATACAGCTTCTTTACTTATTTATAATCTATCATACAATAGCAAAATATGTATTCTATATAAATGACTACAAAAAGTTCTCAAAGTCAAAAATTATTTCTTTTAAGTTTGTAATCTATTGTTGGCTTCTCATTGGATGTTACTTTCATTTTTAAAAACAAAATGACCAGGAATATTGATAACATTATAGATACCGTAAACATGGAAATTTTCGAGTGGGGGTAATTTTAGTGTTTTTGGCGAATCGATAGACATCGCAAAAAATTCCCCCATGCGAAAAATATCCCTGCTGCATTCTTACAATGGGATATTTTTATGGCGAATATTTCACCCATGCGTAATGTCTTGATGTTGAGAAATTTTCCCCTCAGCGAAAATAACCACGTTTACAGTAGTCCAGACAGAGAAGTTTAATACTAGATTTTCCTAAATAACAAGATCGCTGCCAAGAGGTCTGGCTATATCACAGTATCCATGTCTACATAATGCTTTAGACTAAATAATCCAATCTCTCCGCTGCCGCTAACAGAGACTGAATCCCACTATGGTTGTTACAGAACGAAGTCGGACGAAACTGTTGCCCAACGATTTTTCCAAATTACAGACCGTTAATATTGATTTTCTTGCAGATGACACTCAAGTAAACATTAAACTAACTATCTATACCCACCTCGCGTTTTTTTTCTCGCTTCGTTGTTGCATTTTTGCCAATTTTAACTCCCTACCAAACTAAATAGGCAAGGCAAAATGGGCAAAAATGCAATGTTCAACGAAGCGAGAAAAAAACGCGAGGTGGGTAGAAATAGTTAGTTTAATGTTTACTTAAATGTCACCTGCAAGAAAATAAATATTAACGGTCTGTACATGGAAAAATCGCTGGGCAACAGTTTCGTCCGACTTTGTTCTGTAACAACCATAGTGGGGTTCAGTCTCTGTTAGCGGCAGCGGAGAGACTGGATTATTTAGTCTGTTAGCGGCAGCGGAGAGACTGGATTATTTAGTCTACATAATGCTTGTACATGTATTCACTTTCACCTCTTGTTGTGCCTTTAATTGTTTGAGTTCGTTTTCGTGATAGTGTGAGACAGCTGTAGCCTCTGCGAGCTGTAATACATAACAATAATTAATGCTTAGGTACTTGCATAAATGATTTCTACCATTTCAACAAGATCATGAAGATATATGTTGGCTATTAACAATTTCTTTTGCTGTTTTACAAGTACAAATTTTGATTTAACAGATTGCTAGTTTTAAAATCATTGTAGAAATTTCATTTCCCCAAGTACAGATATTGCAATCTTACCATGTCAAGAAGGACATCTATTTTGAGTTTGAGTAGATTATTTTCCTCGGAAAGTAGCTGATTTTGTTTGCGTAATTTCATGACCTCTTTATGACTAGCTCCGCCAGCACCACTCTCTGAAACCATATCATAAAGTTGAACATGTAATACAGAGATATTCAATATAGTCATTAATTTGATGCGACTTCACGACTTGGACAAAAGATGTTAAGTAGGTCATACTTAATTGGGTCAAAGGTCAAGGTCACGAGGTAAAAGTATTGTATTAATGGAAAGGTCTTGTCGCAAGGAATACACTCAACATTAAATGTTAACGTTTTACGAAAGTAGATTAAAGGTCAAGGTCACGAGGTAAAACATTTTGGTATCAATGGAAAGGTCTTGTCACAAAAAATACAGGAAAGCTCTATCACCTACGATTCAAAAGTTGTGCCCAATGTTAAGTTTTTGAAACAGACTACAGGCCAAAAACTATATACCCCCTGATTCCGGGGGCATAAATAAGTTTGAACTGAAATAAGAATTCTATCCTTGATATTACCATTTCTGTCTGCACAGCCTGACTGTCCAGAAAGAAGGACCAAACAAGGGAAGGCCGTTCTATGCATGTAACAAACCACGGGGAGAGGGGTGTAACTTTTTCCAATGGGCAGACGAGGAAGGCAGTGCTTCATCATTTAATTCAGGTTAGTATCAATATTTTCGTCACGGGATATTTCAAACTTAAGTATTTACTAGTAATATTTGATTTATAGATGTTACAGTTGAAATCATGGTGTTCATAATTAACAAGAGATTACACTTTGACGTGGATTTCATCTCGGATAAATTGATGTTACACTTGGAATTAAAGACCTGAAATTTATTTTAAACATAAAATGTAATTCCTTTGTGTAGGTGGTCGATTTGGTGGAGGAGGAGGCGGTGGTGGTGGTGGTGGTACAACACGGAAGAAACGTTCTGCGGACTCTGATGGGGGTGGACCTTCCACAAAACGGGCAGCCAGGAAATGTGGACTTTGTGGAGCAGAAGGTATGAGGGGTGCATCATGAGGATATAGAGTAAACGTGAATAGACTCACTGTGAATGTCTAATATTCAGTCGAATCATATTGGAAACATTTGCAAAGTTGAATATTTTTAGCTCACCTCCAGTAGAGGGGGCTTATGATGTCAGCGTCCGCACTGCGGTTAAGGAAAACAGGACACCTCCATTCCCAACCTCCTATAAGTTCTACATCGACCAAACACATGCATGATGCATCTGCAAATGCTCATTACATTGCATGGTACAGATGCTGCATCTGACCCATATTTCACGCTCGAGTGACCAGGTTTAGTAAAAGGGAAAGGTCTATTTCCAGCCTATTATAAGTCCTAGGTCATCCAAACTTGTGTGGGTGATGCATCTGAGGATGCTTACTGCAATGCACGGTAGGGATGCTGCTTCTGACCTATATTTTGCCCTTGAATGACCTGGTTAAGTAAAACAGGACAGGTCCATTTTAAGTCCTACATCAGCAAAACTTACTTGGATGATGCATCTGAGGATGTTTTCTGCAATGCATGGTACAGTTGCTGCATCTGACCAAAATTTCATGCTTGAGTGACCATGTTTAGTAAAAGGGACAGGTCTATTTCCAGCCTATTACAAGTCCTAGGTAATCCAAACTTGTGTGTGTAATGCATCTGAGGATGCTTACTGCAATGCATGATAGGGATGCTGCATCTGACCTATATTTCATTGCTTGAACGACCTGGTTAAGTAAAATAGGACAGGTCCATTTCAAGCCTATTTTAAGTCCTTTTGTAGGTGATGCATCTGAGAGAGCCTACTGCAATTCATGGAATGGATGCTACATCTGACTTATACTTCATGCTTGATCAACCAGGTTAAGTAAAATGGGACAGGTCTATTTCCAGCCTGTTATAAGTCCTAGGTCATCCAAACTTGGATTGATGATGCATCAGAGGATGCTTACTGCAATGCATGGTACGTATGCTGCATCTGACCTATATTTCAGGCTTGAACGACCAGGTTAAGTAAAATGAGACAGGTTCATTTCCAGCCTATTATAAGTCCTAGGTCATCCAAACTTAGATGGATAATGCATCTGAGGATGCATACTGCAATGCATGGTGTGGATGCTGCATCTGATTTATTAGCTCTACTGGTCTCTGACCAGTCGAGCTTATGTCATCACCCTTCGTCCGGCGTCCGGCCGTCCGTAAACAATTCTTGTGCTCTCAACTCCTCTGAAACCATAGGAGATAGAAAGTTAATTCTTTTTGCATTCTACTTAATATGTGGTCTAGTTGTGCACCTGACATTTGGTTTCAGCAATCAAAATAAGTAAAATGGGACAGGTCAATTTCTGGCCTATTTTCAGTTCTAGATCAATCAAACTTTAGTTGGTGATGTATCTGAGGATGCTTAATACAATGCATTGTATTGATGCTGCATCTGACATATATATCACGCTTGAACAACCAGGTAAGGTAAAATTAGACTTCTTCATTTCCAGCATACCTGAACTCCTTATCAACCAAACTTGTGTGAGTAATGCATCTGGAAATACTTTGTGCAATGTAGGTACAGATGCTGATCATGTGACAATGTTGCCATCGAGGTGAGCTCTGTCATCTCTGATGACACGATGTTTCTGTTATTGTTTAAAAACTGGTATTAATGTACAGTAAAATCAGCATAAAAGTAACTTAAATCAGCCTCATAGAGAGTATTCTATTTTCACAGGTCACACGAAGAGGGGATGTCCACACAAATAAGGATGCTGAACTTTTATTCCTTGTTATTGATGCTAATATAGTCCAGGATTATCTGTGATTTTCATGTTGTATTATGAATGAAATATATTATATTTTTCAAATGAAATTAAGATATCAATCAGTTATTTCTTGCTCATTGCTTTTGCTTAGCTAGAGATGTTGACGATTTATGTTGAGTCAATCTGACATGACATGATGGTAAGGTCATTTGTAATAAATATAATACTGTATGACAATAGAGTTGCAGTTTAATTTGATGTTCATCAAACTTTGTATGCCATATGCACATGATGAGAAGATGAAGCCTAGTGATATTAAAAGGTCAATGTCGCAACAAGCAGTATCCAAAAAAAATCTTCGTTATATGTTCATTTTGAACTTGTTGTTCATCATAAGAGGATTTCAAGGTCAAGGGTAGAACAGACAGTACTGGACAAACTCTCTAAATATTCTTTGAAGTGGCACATTACTTTCATTGTAAAGCCAAAAATACAGCATGCAGTTATTGTGATTGCAACAAAAGCTATTGAAGGCAGTATGGCCCGATTGTGAAGTATTTAAAAAAATTTAATGAAAGCAGAATGTGATTTTAAACCTCGTGACATTTGAAGCAACACGTGTAATTATACTAGTACCGCATAAGCAGAAATTTTCGTGAGTTACTAATTTTTTGTTAATTTTGCAAGCTGTTTTAAGAAATAAGTATTCTTAAAAAATGGTACCTTAAAGATTTTTGATGAGTCGTCTTTAGTTGCTTTATAAACATTATGAACATGCACAATATTGCATGACTATAAACAATGTTTATCATAAATGTTAATACATCATAAATCTATGAAGATTGATACAAAATGGTATATGCCTATCATGTTCACACTCTTATAACCTTTTCAAATTACAAAAAAATTGTACTTGCAAAAATAAATACACCATATTTTCCGCTAAAATTGTGAAATTGATGCACGCGAATATTTCTGGTTATATGGTATGAGGTTCACTCGTCCATAGAGTTACAGTTATGGAGTTTGAATTGATATACTTTTAGCTGTGGACATTGCACTGTTGGATCAGTTCATGGTAACCGTTACTAACCAAGTTCTACCTCCATACCAAAATTTAATGTTATACATGTACTTTATAAAGTATCAATAAATGAAAGTCGTCCACAAAATCAGAATCCAAAAATCAATCCATTCTTGAAAAATATAGAACAAAACAAAGAAGGGGAGATCTCCGACAGTAAAAACAGCGGAACACACCCTCATGAGACAAGAAAAAGTGGAAAAGAAGACAATAACAAAGCACCATAGAATCATGAAGGACAACACTTACTTGATGAACAATCTACAGAGTCCAGTGTAAGAACACACAATCTATAATTGATAATGTAGTCCTATTCAAAATGACATCATCAAGGATCGTATCATTTATCATGTTCAATCTCCCTGCCAATTTTGAATGTGATAATTTGTATACAGTTTGAATGATAGTCAAACTCAAAATTGTTTTTTCAAGGTCAGACCTAAAATCAGGTCCACTCATCATATTCTATCGCCATGTGATGTGATATTCCTTGCTTGAAATTATTTCCTTTAAGGTCTACCTGAAATCCGGTCCAATCATGGATTATCTCCATGCCATGTTTTAATGTGGTACTGATGCAATGTAGCCCAATTCTAATATTTTTTTTTTTTCTAATTTAAGGTCAAATCTCAAGGTTAAAGACAATACTAGTCCTGCATTCAGATCAGATCCTCTTACCCAGTTCTTCCTGAATGGTCCAAGAAGTCTGATATGTGCAAAATTGTTTTTATTTGGTTGTTTATATATTGCCCGATAGGCTGTGGGGCAACAATTTGCCCCATATCAGACTTGTTGGTCTATTCCTCGAAAGCATTTGATAAGACTTTATTTTGCTTCGAAATGCAACCAAACATGTAACTCAAAAATTCTTCCTAGTTCAAATACATTTTAATTGCTTAAAAATACAAAATGGACGGAAATTTCATACACATGCAATATCATGAGTGTAAAATATTAAATGAGATTTTTGTTACAATGTCATATACACATTATAAAGTATACACTGGTTCTGAAATTGTTTCTCTGTTCTGAATTTGAAATAAAATTGCAAGGATTTTTTTTTTCAACATTAAGAAAATATTTGCTGGCAAGGAATGTGTATTTTCTGACCAGAAAGAAATGAATATTGATAACCAGACTTGTCAGAATGACAACATAGCTCGCCGGTGGCAACCATATGTAAATTGCAACAACAACAATAAAAAAGGTCTTATCACAAGGAATGCACATGTGAAATATCAAAGCCCTATCACTAACCATTCAAAAAATATGGCCAAGGTTAAAGTTTTTCAAAAGTAGGTCAATCATCTCCAAGGTCAAGGTCACAAGGTCAAAAATTTTGGTATCCATGGAAAGGTCTTGTCACAAGGAATACACATGTGAAATATCAAAGCCCTATCACTTACCATTCAAAAAATATGGCCAAGGTTAAAGTTTTTCAAAAGTAGGTCAATCATCTCCAAGGTCAAGGTCACAAGGTCAAAAATTTTGGTATCCATGGAAACGTCTTGTCACAAGGAATACACATGTGAAATATCAAAGCCCTATCACTTACCATTCCAAAAATATGACCAAGGTTAAAGTTTTTCAAAAGTAGGTCAATCTCCAAGGTCGAGGTCACAAGGTCAAAAATTTTGGTATCCATGGAAAGGTCTTGTCACAAGGAATACACATGTGAAATATCAAAGCCCTATCACTTACCATTCCAAAAATATGGCCAAGGTTAAAGTTTTTCAAAAGTAGGTCAATCTCCAAGGTCAAGGTCACAAGGTCAAAAATTTTGGTATCCATGGAAAGGTCTTGTCACAAGGAATACACATGTGAAATATCAAAGCCCTATCACTTACCATTCCAAAAATATGGCCAAGGTTAAAGTTTTTCAAAAGTAGGTCAATCTCCAAGGTCAAGGTCACAAGGTCAAAAATTTTGGTATCCATGGAAAGGTCTTGTCACAAGGAATACACATGTGAAATATCAAAGCCCTATCACTTACCATTCCAAAAATATGGCCAAGGTTAAAGTTTTTCAAAAGAAGGTCAATCTCCAAGGTCAAGGTCACAAGGTCAAAAATTTTGGTATCCATGGAAAGGTCTTGTCACAAGGAATACACATGTGAAATATCAAAGCCCTATCACTTACCATTCCAAAAATATGGCCAAGGTTAAAGTTTTTCAAAAGAAGGTCAATCTCCAAGGTCAAGGTCACAAGGTCAAAAATTTTGGTATCCATGGAAAGGTCTTGTCACAAGGAATGCACATGTGAAATATGAAAGCCCAATCTGTATTGGTTTAAAAGTTATAAGCAAGGTTAAAGTTTTTGTGCACGCGCACGCAGACGCAGACGCCGACGCCGGGGGTATGACAATAGCTCTCCGGACATTCGTCCCGGCGAGCTAAAAATCATTTTGATCATCATTTCATTACAAAATACATACACAATTAGATTTCACAACATAGAGAGCAGAGGAGTTTTATCAATATTTTCAAATATCTCAAGGAAATTATCATGCTATTCTTAAAAAGAGAAAAAAAATTGATACTGCATGTACAGAGATATTGAAAACTTTATAGATATGTCGGTCATTTCGGGTGATTTTGAAAAAAGTGTCAGTCCAAACAATAAAATGTGTACAAAAGCTATGAATTTTTGTCAGTCTGAATGAATTTTTGTCCGTCAAATCCTTCCAACTGACACTTTTCAAGATCTCTGCATGTACAAGATAATTTATGAATTAGTGGAGTCTGTGTTTTGTGCTTTAATTATTTTCAGGCTTTAAAACAGCTTGCTTCTATGTAAAAAAATGAGATACATGTTCCTAGTAAATGAGCATACAGCTTCTTTTCTTATTTATAATCTATCATACAATAGCAAAATATGTATACTATATAAATGACTACAAAAAGTTCTCAAAGTCAAAAATTATTTCTTTTAAGTTTGTTATCTATTGTTGGCTTCTCATTGGATGTTACTTTCATTTTTAAAAACAAAATGACCAGGAATATTGATAACATTACAGATACCGTAAACATGGAAATTTACGAGTGGGGGTAATTTTAGTGTTTTTGGCGAATCGATAGACATCGCAAAAAATTCCCCCATGCGAAAAATATCCCTGCTGCATTCTTACAATGGGAAAGATATTTTTATGGCAAATATTTCACCCACGCGTAATGTCTTGATGTTGAGAAATTTTCCCCTCAGCGAAAATAACCACGTTTACAGTAGTCCAGACAGAGAAGTTTAATACTAGATTTTCCTAAATAACAAGATGGCTGCCAAGAGGTCTGGCTATATCACAGTGTCCATGTCTACATAATGCTTGTACATGTATTCACTTTCACCTCTTCTTCCCAAGTTGTGCCTTTAATTGTTTAAGTTCGTTTTCGTGATAGTGTGAGACAGCTGTAGCCTCTGCGAGCTGTAATACATAACAATAATTAATGCTTAGGTACTTGCATAAATGATTTCTACCATTTCAACAAGATATATGTTGGCTATTAACAATTTCTTTTGCTGTTTTACAAGTACAAATTTTGATTTAACAGATTGCTAGTTTTAAAATCATTGTAGAAATTTCATTTCCCCAACTGGCCCAAGTACAGATATTGCAATCTTACCATGTCAAGAAGGACATCTATTTTGAGTTTGAGTAGATTATTTTCCTCGGAAAGTAGCTGATTTTGTTTGCGTAATTTCATGACCTCTTTATGACTAGCTCCGCCAGCACCACTCTCTGAAACCATATCATAAAGTTGAACATGTAATACAGATTTATTCAATATAGTAATTAATTTGATGCTATACCTTTGTAGCTTATTTTAAGGGCTGTTACAAATGTAATACATACACTACTACCACAAGCTTCTACCCAAAAATTGTGTTTTAGCTAGTTATTATTGAACAGGAAAAGTGTCTGTCCAACTAACAGTAACAACAAATAACCTTGACCTTGATTGATGCCTTGACTTGAATAACTTTTCATCATTTCATGTACATTTGGTTTGACACTCAATAGCATATTTACCTGATCAGATGACAAGGTGCTCAATTGAGCAGTGCAAGCCCACTTTGGCCTCTTGCTAATTTATTCACTAGTTGGCATCATTTTAGATAAAATAAACACTGTTTTAAACATTTTTGAATTTTGATCTAAAAATGAATACTTATTGTCACTTACCTGGTACCCACATTCCATTTTCAAAAGCGATTTCACTGCCCCCTAGTCTTAGTTTAACTGGTCCCAGGTCAGGACCAAACTCTTCTTTACTCTGAGAGGCATCTAAGTGGAGGTTAGACAGGGACTGGGCACGTCTGGGTGGGGTCTTCTTGGGGGAGAACTTGTTTCCAAATAAGGAGAGAGGCATTTCTGTCAACTGAAATACATACATGGACATGTCAGAAAAAAGACATGAAGCAAGGAAGACAAATTTCTTCATTTTCTTTTTAATTTTATTATTAAATTGAGTCAACTCCTACAATGCTCAGTCAATAACATTAATTAAATACATGTACATTGTAAGCTGAGAAGACTTGGAAAAAAACGAATTTACAGTATCATTGAAAAAGTTACAACTTTACTTACACTTTTCATTTTGAAGGTAGGATTATAATTTAGCATTATTAACAGTTTAATCATGCTTCTTTGACAGTATTCATTTACAGGAGCAGTAGAGCTTTATTTGTAAAATAAAACTACTACATCATGGCTTAAAAATTATAGTTTGTTTATTTGTAATATACATATTCTATTTCAAGAAAATTATGCATAAAAATTGTGTTGATGGAAGTGATAGATATGCAATGTTTTAATGTGGGCATAAACTGTATCCGTTAATGAATCATCATGATCATAGTGCAGTGTAACTGATGATCAAACCTGTGTCAATCCTTCATATTGAAGCAAAATTCAAGTTTGGATAATGTCTTTTTACATGAAACATGAAAAAACTGAACTGTGTAATAATGAACTAGAATTCACTGTGTAATGACATGATTTTGTTGTTTACCCATTGCATTTCTCCAACACTAGTTGTATGTTAAAAGCTTCTAAAATTGTACAAAATAAGACTATGACATGTTTATTAAAAATAGACAAGGTGCAAAGAAATGCTGTCTTTATGTATAACAACTTCAACAATTCTACGTGTAATTATAGGTACCGTCTGTTAAATTTGTGTGGCTACACTAGTTGTATTTCACAGGAAATACAGATGTAAAGAGTCCTTTAAACTCTTGTTACAGGATGGTACACATCAGTACATCATGATTTCATATACGTTATTTTCTTGTTATTTTCTTGTTGTTTTCACTTATTCAGAACTTCAATCAAAATATTCAGTACGATGTGACACATACATGTATACAAGTTTATTGACAAGAGCTTGTAATCGTCCAATGGTTTGATAAATCATCATTAATTGTCAAAGGGTGCTCTTGACTAATTAATAAATGACTGTCTCACTTTTGGTGTTCATGGGTGTATAATTCTAGTTGGTCACGTGCAAATTCCGTGAGCGATTCTCGAAAAATTTGAACGTGTCCAACAAGAATTATACATCCATGAACACCAAAAGTAAGACAGTCATGACTTATATTTACATTTATTCTAATTATTGGTCATTTTTAATTGCATGAACATTGCACATTTTGCCTGTAACAGCATCAAATGTATCTTAACTTTGGTAAATTCTCCCTACATGCAAAACTTGAACGTGACGTCACAATAGCAGCCCAAGTTATTGGAATATAATTCTAGTTCCCTAATGGCCGTTCATCATGGGGAATCTACTAGTAATGTAAATACTAGTATATGTATTGGGAGGTTTTGTACAGATTTTCACTTTTACCATGGCACATTTTTCTTGTATAGAGGTCAGATGTTCCGATAGGGGTGTAAGAATTCACCAAAGTATTGATATTACTAATATTCAATATTTTGATTTCTGATAATATCTCCTTATCTGTTGGTATTTTTATTACTGGGTTTCTATAAAAAAAGTTTTAGTATTTTATAAGTACTAATCATGAAAATTTTCGTTTTTTCTTGAGAAATTTTTGTTTTAACTACATGGAGCTATTATAGTTCTATCGAACTATTATAGCTCGATCTGAAGTTTTCCCCAGCCTGTTGATATAAGTTTTCAAAATCATACATCTTTTTTTGCTCATAGTTTTCTGTAAATCAGACTGGACCCCCCCCCCCCCCCCCCCCCCCTATTTGATCTGCTGGTCTACATGATCTATAGACCTACACTTAGGCGAGGTTGCGCTAGACAAAAATTAAAGAAGCTCCTCAGTTTCCATTGAAATTACCCCTAACGGGATTCGAATCAGGGATCTTCAGATTGAAAATCTGGCGCTCTACTGACTGAGCTATCACTATCAAATTTACCGTCTCCTCGAAATTCCGAATGTTCGGGGTTTCCCGCACTTCAGCAGGGGCCCCACGGGGTCCCTGTAAATATCTTTGGTGTATTTGTCCACTTGACTAAAGTAGATGCAAGAGAGGCATCGAACAAAAAGATTTATTTTTATCAATGCGTACTAATATCAAGTGACTCTTCCTGTTGATATAAAAAAAATAGTTTCTTTGAAACGATCAAGGTAAGTTCATTTTTATGCATATTTACAGACCGGAAGTGACATTTTAGCTGCATAGAAACCATCTGCCTCGTGTCATAAATTAATTTTTTTGAGTTTGTTCTTATTTTTTGATGACGATGAAAAAAATCATGAGTGACCTTGACACTTCAACGGATCTTGTCTATTTTTTTCATCAGGTGTCAGAAAGGGGAACGATGGTGTCAACTGCTTTAAATACTAATGCTGGCACGAAACAGACGTATTTTAGGCTAAATCTGTGTAATAAAATGTCGAGAATTTTTATTTCAGTAGAAATTATCCCATTTTGTCTTGCAATAATCCAATCTCTTCATTTTATTGGAGAATTCAAGCGTATGATTTATCAATTTTTTTGAGAGAAGACGAAAAAACGTATGAGTTGTCTCTCTTTGCGGGAGACGGTTTTTAACTGGTAAATTTGATAGTGGCTATGCGCCCCGACATCGGGTTTCATTCCAAGACAACCGCCCTCTTTTGAGACAATAGGAATAATGAAATGTTAATGTATGAGGAAATTCGAGAAAAGAGGTAAATTGTCCTAATCAATCTAATGTGTGACATTTTATCCTTTGTAGAAAGAATGCTGTTATATATGGTAGTGTTGAAAGAAACACATTGTTCACCTGCCTTACCTGAAAATCGCTCGTTTGTTGTTGAGACTTGAAACAGGAAGTGCGGGAAGTGCTTTGAACGAGTTGTTTCCCTTTCCACGTTAAAAAAAAGAAAACAAAACAAAACAACCAGGAAATAATACTAATGAATTAGGTGAGTTCATCGTGTCCTTTAAATCAATAGTGTGTTCATTATTTTATAATGATAATTTATTTCTCACGACATAATGGTCATTTTGTTTTTAGAACACTTTAAGCTTACTGTAGCTTTAGTTTCCTCTGATCAATAGTACAAATGCATACAAATTGTTCTGAGTGTCTTAATTTTAACATGTACATGTACCAGGACGAATAATCCGATGCATCTGAGGAATTTTGTTATAATATTAAGTTTTTATGAGTCCTTTAACATAAAACTCCGAAGTTGACTTTTTCGCATACAAGTGTATGGTAAAATAAAAACATTCACCTTCTTCATCTTTCTTTCTGTTTGGCCAGCCCTCTATTTGGTCAGTTGGCTGTTTTCATCTTACATCAGGGAGGACTCGTTCACCAACTGCCCGTTGCTGATTTTTCATACCAGGACGCTCCCCTTTTGGATGCCTCATAGCCCCTTCTGTTATTTAAGGGGCGGGGTACTACCCCATTTTGATGCCCACCCTGCATTTGTGTATGTATACAGGAGGGTTGTGTAGTTACATGTATGTAGTGCTTGGATGGTCTATATTTCTAAGGGCTGTTTTATTAATATGAATCAAGGCAAAGCCTTTTTGTGCAAGCAGAGAGAAAATAAATATGATTTTAGACTATGACGGTTTATCCTATCTTACAAAACTTTCTGTTTGGTGATTGCCAAAAAAAAAAAAAAGGCAGTATAAGGCGAGTTGAAACACAGAGGCATTTGTAAAATTGGTCTAGACCAGCAGATGAACATTTTAAGGGGGGGGGGGGCTTAAAATATGGTTCTTTGTACGTTCCTGTTTTGGCCTTGACTGGCAAATATTAGATTAGGTTGAGGGGGGGGGGATTCCAGTCAAATTTACAGAAAAATACGAGCAAACACAAAAGGCGTATGATTTTGAAACTTTATATCAACGATCTAGTTTAAAGAGCTCAGGTAGAACTGGTCAGACCAAGGATTTATAAACAGACCTGGTTATATTTCCTACATGTGATTTTTTTTATTTCAAGCCATTTTAATTTTGTTATAAAACGGTTAAATGAAAATAAATAACTCATTGCATATCGCCCAAAAGAAAAAAATCCATCTCGCCGATGTCAGATACAATCGTCCAAAGCCTGTTTCATAACATTTCAATAAAGAAAACCACTTTAATATCGGACATCAAAATTATAATAATACTTTGGCCGGTTTATTGACCTTTTTAGAAGCGTTTACGTCAAGCAAAATAAGTCCATTAAAGGAAAATCTTACAACGTCAAAGTGACATTAAGAATTTGGCGCGATGACCTCAATGATGTCATAGAAGCACAGTAAACAAAATACTCAAACGAAGATGTCGGCTTTCCTAAAAAGATTCCGCGGTTACGCCGAGTTGTCGATGCTATTTCGTAATCTGCTTTACGAAAAATTATGTCAATAAATTTAACTTGTAAACAAACATTGAGTATAACATATACGTATACTCGGAGTCGAAAAAAAAAATTAAATGGCAATATTCAGCAACATCGCAGTAACTCTGTCTGCGAGAGGACGAAAGTTTTTGAAAGCATAGTAGTACATTCTCATTCTTTGATTCAGCATATTTCCTCACTAAGCTCTGCTCGCTATAAGTGCCTTCACACCTGGATACCCTTGCTGCAGCAAGAACGTGGGTACCCAACCAGTCAGGAGACTAGGGAGGGATGAATTAATGGATCTGACTTTCAACACTCATGACGTTGCTGGGGATCTAATTGCGGTTGCCCGATTGAGAGTAGAATGCCATATCCACTGGGAGAAATTAAAACTGTTTTTAGCTCACCTTAGCAAAGCTCAAGTGAGCTATTGTCATAGTGCTCCGTCCGTCGTCCGTCGTCTGTCGTCCGTCGTAAACTTTTCAACATTTTCAACTTCTTCTCCAGAACCACTGAACAGATTTTCATGAAACTTGGTAGGAATGAAGTACTCGTGGTCCCCTACAAGTGTTGTTGTTTTTCGTCCGGATCCATCAATAGGTGGCGCCACCACAGGCAAAAGTAGGTCACAGGGGGTACCCTCCTTTGACAAACTTCTTCTTCAGAACGGAAGCATGTATCGACAAACAGAAAGCATCAGGATGATCTAGAGAGATGTCTTAAGAAGTGTTGTTATTTTTGGTTCCACTCGGAAGTCAAATTTTTGACGAATTTTTGACGTCTTTCCAGACTTTGACGGAAATGCACATTTTTGCACTATTTCTTGAAATAACTCAATAAGTGTATGATTTTACACATTCATTTACTGCACATTTATCACATTTAAGGTTCCCGCACCCTAATAGAGTTACTTCCGGTTAAGATTTTCACACTATTCCCACATTTCCGACAAATACCGATGATTTTATTATCGGGAATGTTCGGAGGTAATTGCATGGGTCATTGGTTGACAAGTGGCATCATTTATATGAGCAAAATTAGTGTATAAAGTATTCTATACGATGAAATAGAAAATCTGTATCTTTGATAATTCTCATTGAAAATGTATTACGGGCTGAATACCTTAAGTTACTAAATGCTTTGATATGTATTTTATACTAAAATTTTAATTTTTTGAATTTTTATGAATTTTTTTCTTATGTGAAAAGGAAAGGGGGGGGGGGGGGGGGTGTGATTTTCATACATACTCAACTTCTTCTCCAGAATTGCTGAACAGATTTTTATGAGTATTTTTTCAATCATGAATAGATATGTTTACTGTGCACATGGACCCAAGGCTTGTGGGTTCAAGTTCTGGTACCTGGTAACTTTAGTTTCGTATAAGTTGCTACATGTTCATGTATGCAAGAGTTGTCTTTCTTTAATATTTTTTTTTTAGCTCACCTGAGCGAAGCTCAAGTGAGCTATTGTCATAGCGCACCGTCCGGCGTCCGGCGTCCGTCGTCCGGCGTCGTCCGTCGTAAACTTTTCACATTTTCGACTTCTTCTCCAGAACGGCTGAAGGGATTTTGATGAAACTTGGTAGGTATGAAGTACTCATGGTCCCCTACAAGTGTTGTTGTTTTTCGTCCGGATCTGTCAACAGGTGGCGCCACCACAGCCAAAAGTAGGTCACGGGGGGTACCCTCCTTTGACAAACTTCTTCTTCAGAACCGAAGCATGTATCGACAAACCGAAAGCATCAGGATGATCTAGAGAGATGTCTTAAGAAGTGTTGTTATTTTTGGTTCCACTTCGAAGTCAAATTTTTGACGCGTTTTTGACGTCTTTTCGGACTTAGTCAGAAATGCACATTTTTGCACTATTTCTTTAAATAACTCAATAAGTGTATGATTTTACACACTCATTTACTGCATATTTATCATATTTAACTTACTTAATGCTTTGATATGTATTTTATGCTTAAATTTTATTTTTTTTGATTTTTTATGAATTTTTTTCTTATGTAAAAAGGAAGGGGGGGGGGAGTGATTTTCATACATTTTCTGCTTCTTTTCTATAACCACTCTTCAGATTGTCATGACAATTTGTAGGTATGAGGTACTCATGCATGGTACCCTACAAGTGAAAGAATTTTGTCAAGATATCCACTTTTGGATTTTTAAGGAATATTTTTTAGCTCACCTGAGCAAAGCTCAAGTGAGCTATTGTCATAGCGCACCGTCCGGCGTCTGTCGTCTGTCCGTCGTCTGTCGTAAACTTTTCAACATTTTCGACTTCTTCTCCAGAACCACTGAAAAGATTTTCATGAAACTTGGTAGGAATGAAGTACTCATGGTCCCCTACAAGTGTTGTTGTTTTTCGTCCGGATCCATCAACAGGTGGCGCCACCAGAGGCAAAAGTAGGTCACATGGGGTACCATCCTTTGACAAACTTTTTCTTCAGAACGGAAGCACGTATCGACAAACCGAAAGCATCAGGATGATCTAGAGAGATGTCTTAAGAAGTGTCATTATTTTTGGTTCCACTCGGAAGTCAAATTTTTGACGCGTTTTTGACGTCTTTTCGGACTTCTTCAGAAATGCACATTTTTGCACTA
Source organism: Pinctada fucata (assembly GCA_028142955.1). Lineage (NCBI taxonomy): Eukaryota > Metazoa > Mollusca > Bivalvia > Pterioida > Pteriidae > Pinctada > Pinctada fucata. The sequence continues at coordinate 82,767,047 of AP027103.1, read as the reverse complement.
TTTCTTTAAATAACTCAATATGTGTATGATTTTACACATTCATTTACTGCACATTTATCACATTTAAGTTACTAAATGCTTTGATATGTATTTTATACTGAAATTTTAATTTTTTGATGTTTTATGAATTATTTTCTTATGTGAAAAGGAAAGGGGGGGGGGGGTGATTTTCATACATATTCAACTTCTTCTCCAGAACTGCTGAACAGATTTTTATGAGTATTTTTTCAATCATGAATAGATATGTTTACTGTGAACATGGACCCAAGGCTTGTAAGTTCAAGTTCTGGTACCCTGGTAACTTTAGTTCATGTATGCAAGAGTTGTCTTTCTTTAATATTGATTTATGTTTTTGAGGTTTAAATTTTTGGATTATCGATTCATTTGAATGTTATATATTTTAAATTATTAAATAGGTATGGAAAAGGAAACTAAATAATTTTAAAAAGATGAATAAGTATTTTCAAATTTATCTTGTGAAGACTTGGATATACAACTTTGAAATTACAATATTGAGAGCAGCTCAAAATATTAATGTAAGAACAGATTAATATTATCAATAACACAGTGAAAAGATGGGGAGGGGGTCTGTTATTTTGCTTTAGCTTCTGTATAACTATCTCTCTCGGGTTACTTAGATTACTCAAGAAGAAGGGGGGGGATGATTTTCATACATATTCAACTTCTTCTCCAGAACCACTGAACAGATTTTCGTTAAACTTCGTAGGAATGAAGAAATCATGGTCCCCTACAAGTATTGTTGTTTTTAGCTCACCTGAGCGAAGCTCAAGTGAGCTATTGTCATAGCGCGTCGTCCGTCTGTCCGACGTAAACTTTTAACATTTTCGATATCTTTTCTGCAACCGCTGCACAGAATTTCACGAAATTTCACAGGAAGCAAGCACTCAATGCCCTCTATCGAATTTGTGTTTTTCAAGCCGATCGGAAATCCAAAATGGCCGCCACAGGCTCTGATTGGCTGACACATTTTCGACTTCTCTTCTAAAACTGCATCACAGAATTTCATGAAGCTTCACAGGAAGCAAGTACTCAATGCCCTCTACCAAGTTTGTGTTTTTCGAGCCGATCGGAAATCCAAGATGGCCGCCACAGGCTCTGATTGGCTGACACATTTTTTACTTCTCGTCCGAAACCGCTGCACAGAATTTCATGAAACTTCACAGGAAGCAAGTACTCAATGCCCTCTACCAAGTTTGTGTTTTCCAAGCCGATCGGAAATCCAAGATGGCCGCCACAGGCTCTAATTGGCTGACACATTCTCGACTTCTCATCTGAAACCGCTGCACAGAATTTCATGAAACTTTAGGGAAGCAACTACTCAATGCCCTCTACCAAGTTCGTGTTTTTCGAGCCAATCGGAAATCCAAGATGGCCGCCACAGACTGATTGACTGACACATTTTCGACTTCTCCTCTCAAACGGCTGCATAGAATTTCACAAACCTTCACAGGAAGCAAGTACTGATTGCTCTCTACCAAGTTTGTGTTTTTCCAGCTGATCAGAAATCCAAGATGGCCGCCACAGGCTCTGATTGGCTGACAAATTTTCGACTTCTCCTCTGAAACTGCTGTGCAGAATTTCATGAAACTTCACAGGATGCAAGTACTCATACCCTCTATCAAGTTTACGTTTTTGGAGCCTATCGGAAATCCAAGATGGCCGCCACAGGCTCTGATTGGCTGACGCATTTTCAACTTCTCCTCTGAAACTGCTTCACACAATTTCTTGAAACTTCACAGGACGCAAGTACTCATTGCCCTCTACTTAGTTTTTTTTTTTTTTTCGAGCCGATTTGAAATCCAAGATGTCCTCTATAGGCTCTATTTGAATGACACATTTTTGACTTATCCTCTTAAACTACTGCACAGAATGTCACCAAACTTTACAGGAAGTAACTTGTACACCTTGTCCTTCTCAAAGCTTCACTAAAAGCGATTTCCTTCAGGTTTTGACTTTGATTGAAAACATACATACAGTCTCCTCAGGTGAGCGATGTGGCCCCCTTGGGCCTCTTGTTTTTTTTAGGTTTAAATTTTTGGATTATCGATTCATTTGAATGTTATATATTTTAAATTATTAAATAAGTATGGAAAAGGAAACTAAATAATTTTAAAAAGATGAATAAGTATTTTCAAATTTATCTTGTGAAGACTTAGATATACAACTTTGTAATTACAATATTGAGAGCAGCTCAAAATATTAATGTAAGAACAGATCAATGTTATCAATAACGCAGTGAAAGGAGGCGGAGGGGGCTGTTGTTTTGCTTTAGCTTCTGTATAACTATCTCTCTCAGGTTACTTAGATTACTCAAGAAGTAAGTATCCGTCCGGCATAAACTTTTAACATTTTCAATATCTTTTCTGCAACCGCTGCACAGATTTTCACGAAACTTCACAGGAAGCAAGTACTCAATGCCATCTATCAAGTTTGTGTTTTTCAAGCTGATCGGAAATCCAAGATGGCCGCCACAGGCTCTGATTGGCTGACACATTTTCGACTTCTCTTCTGAAACTGCATCACAGAATTTCATGAAACTTCACAGGAAGCAAGTACTCAATGCCCTCTACCAAGTTTGAGTTTTTCGAGCCGATCAGAAATCCAAGATGGCCGCCACAGGCTCTGATTGGCTGACACATTTTTTACTTCTCCTCTGAAACCGCTGCACAGAATTTCATGAAACTTCACAGGAAGCAAGTACTCAATGCCCTCTACCAAGTTTGTGTTTTTGGAGTCGATTGGAAATCCAAGATGGCCGCCACAGGCTCTAATTGGCTGACACATTCTCGACTTCTCCTCTGAAACCTCTGCACAAAATTTCATGAAACTTCACAGGAAGCAAGTACTCAATGCCCTCTACCAAGTTTGTGTTTTTCGAGCTGATCAGAAATCCAAGATGGCCGCCACAGGCTCTGATTGGTTGACACATTTTCAACTTCTCCTCTGAAACCGCTGCACAGAATTTCATGAAACTTCACAGGAAGCAAGTACTCAATGCCCTCTACCAAGTTTGTGTTTGTCTAGCCAATCGGAAATCCAAGATGGCTGCCACAGGCTCTGATTGGCTGACGCATTTTCAACTTATCTTCTATAACCACTGCACAGAATTTCATGAAACTTCACAGGAAGCAAGTACTCAATGCCCTCTACCAAGTTTGTGTTTTTCGAGCCAATCGGAAATCCAAGATGGCCGCCACAAGCTCTGATTGGCTGACACATTTTCTACTTCTCCTCTCAAACGGCTGCATAGAATTTCATGAAACTTCACAGGAAGCAAGTACTGATTGCTCTCTACCAAGTTTGTGTTTTTCCAGCTGATCAGAAATCCAAGATGGCCGCCACAGGCTCTGATTGGCTGACACATTTTCGACTTCTCCTCTGAAACCGCTGCACAGAATTTCATGAAACTTCACAAGAAGCAAGTACTCATACCCTCTATCAAGTTTGCGTTTTTTGAGCCTATCGGAAATCCAAGATGGCTGCCACAGGCTCTGATTGGCTGACACATTTTCAACTTCTCCTCTGAAACCGCTGCACAGGATTTCATGAAAATTCACGGGAAGCAAGTACTCATACCCTCTATCAAGTTTGCGTTTTTCGAGCCTATCGGAAATCCAAGATGGCCGCCACAGGCTCTGATTGGCTGACACATTTTCAACTTCTCCTCTGAAACCGCTTCACAGAATTTCTTGAAACTTCACAGGACGCAAGTACTCATTGCCCTCTATTAAGTTTGTGTTTTTCGAACCGATTGGATATCCAAGATGTCCTCTATAGGCTCTATTTGAATGACACATTTTTAGCTCTACTGGTCTCAGACCAGTCGAGCTTATGCGATCACCCTTCGTCCGGCGTCCGTCCGTCTGTCCGTCTGTCCGTCTGTCCGTCTGTCTGTCTGTCCGTCTGTCCGTAAACAATTCTTGTCCGGACAACTCCTCTGAAACTGTCAGGGATAGAAACTTAATTCTTTTTGTATTTTACTTGGTCCATGGTCTAGTTGTGCACCTGACATTTAGTTTCAGTCCCTGACTCCCAGGGTCTTAGAAAATGGGCGTGGTCATTAAATTCTATGTAATTTTGTCCGGACAGCTCTTCTATCACTATAAATGATAGAGACATAATTCTTTTTGCAATATGATGGGTCTGTAGTCTAGTTGTGCACCTGATATTTTGTTTGAGCCAATGACCCCCAGGGTCTTAGAAAAGGGTGTGGCCATTTCCATATAATCTTATGCTTACAGCGCTGACACTATAAATAATGGAGACTAAATTCTTTATGCAATATGATGGGTCTGTAATCTCGTTGTTCGCCTGATATTTTGTTTGAGTCTCAGACCCCAAGGGTCTTAGAAAATGGGTGTGGTTGTTTTCTCTCTATTAAACTACATGTGATCTCATGATAGCTAATTTCCCAGAATTTATGGATAATAATTAATTGATTTATTCCAAAATATTATCGGTTTGCAGTTTAGATGTCATTACAGTATTTTAAATGAGTCCCTGTTCCCTAGGATTCTGGAAAATGGGTATATGGCTATTTTCTCTTACCCTATCTACATGCATTTAGAGTATATAAGTGACAGAAACTATAAATAAACAAAGATATTGCCATTTTACAATATTATCATAGATGAGTCTGTAATTTAGTTTTTCTCATATTTTATTTGGGACCTGACCCAGGATTTCATCTTCAATTCTATAGAAACGCTAGGGGATAGTTTCGGAATTTCCTCTGATCAATCAATCAACATGAAAATCTTTTCTATAGTGTTTATACAGTGCAAGAAAGATATCAAATAGTCAAAATGCATGTATTTCTCACTTATTTTTTATTTGTTTAACATGTTTAAGGTGTAAGATTTTTGGGGAGAGTAGTGAGAATTTTTGTTGCAAGAGTAGAATGTCCTAAGTGATCACAGACTTGAGCTGTGCTTTCTGTTAAATTGGAACACCAGAATCACAAAGATTGGTCATTTTGTCAAATAAAATAGCAATAATGCATCCTTCACATTGCCAAATGAAAGGAATATTGTGCTTGTGTAAGTTTTTTTTTTTTTTTGGGGGGGGGGGGGGAGAGAGGGGGGAGGTAACTAGAATGTCCTAAGTGATCACAGACTGTTAAATGGGAACACCAGAATCACAAAGATTGATTATTTTATCAAATAAAATAACAATAATGCATCCTTCACATTGCCAAATGAAAGGAATATTGTGTTTGTGTAAGTTTGTTTTTTTTGGGGGGGGGGGGGGGGGGGGGGGGGGAGGAGAGGGGGGAGGTAACTCTTACATCTTTCTTTCTTCTTATAAATTCCTCCACTGCTTGGAGTACCACCCCCAATGGGATGTAAAACTGTGTGGTTTGATAAAATTTTCATAATGTTTACATTAAAGCAAGTGACACATGTTTTAATAGAAGATGATATAACAAGAGATGCCTTATAGGCATATGTACTATTTGTTAATCAAATTAAAAAAAAAAAAATAAAATACTAAAAAAAATCATTTGTAAAAGCCAACTCATACAAAAATATTTCAACCCAGGAAAACTTCTACCAAAATCTTCCTTTATTGCCATTTTACAATATTATCATAGATGAGTCTGAAATTTAGTTTTTCTCATATTTTATTTGGGACCTGACCCAGGATTTTATCTTCAATTCTTTAGAAACACTAGGGGATAGTTTCGGAATTTCCTCTGATCAATCAATCAACTTGAAAATCTTTTCTATTATGTTTATACAGTGCAAGAAAGATAACAAACAATCAAAATGCATGTATTTCTTACTTATTTTTTAATTGTTTAAGGTGTAAGACTTTTGGAGAGAGTAGTGAGACTTTTTGTTGCAAGAGTAGAATGTCCTAAGTGATCACGGACTTGAGCTGTGCTTTCTGATACATGGAAACACCAGAATCACAAAGATTGATCATTTTATCAAATAAAATAGCAATAATGCATCCTTCACATTGCCAAATGAAAGGTGCTTGTGTAAGTTTTATTTTGCAAAATTCCAAATTTAGTATTAATTATAGAAGTTAAATTTGTAACAGGAGAGGGAGAGATGTGACTGGACCGGGAATCGAACCCGAGATCTTCTGCTATCTGGGCAGACGCTCTTACCAACTGAGCTATCTGGGCACGATGCCCGTTCCTGCCACACTCCTCTCCACCAATTTTTTAGGTTTCCATGCACTGGAAACCTCACACAAAACTCCACTTCACCTTGAGTCATTTAGTTTGGCGCCAATTCTGTAACAGGAGAGGAAAAGATGTGACCGGACCGTGAATCGAACCCGAGACCTTCTGCTATCTGGGCAGACGCTCTTACCAACTGAGCTATCTGGGTACGATACCTGTTCCTGCCATAAATTACTGGTAATAAACTTATGTTTCAGGCCTTTTTGTCAATTGGACCTCGAGTCATTTTGTCCTTTTAAAATTTGACCAATCAAAAACATCATTTCAACCACATGCAGATTTAAAAAAATTTATGGGACACCCTTATTCTGAACTGGGATATATGGTAAAAATGTTTTCTATAGAGGATCAAATATCTCATACCGGTATGTAAAAATATTTTGTATTACATTTTAATAATTAGCTTCTGTCTACATTAATACCACATTCACCCTAAAAGTTCATGTTCTTTGTTCAATATTCTATTTACATTGTTTTACATTTACTGAAAAAATAGCCTAAAACCGTTTTAGGTTTTAGAACAAAATGGCCGATACTTTTTTCACTCAGTAGGCCACATGTCCTATTATATTTAATTTCAATCTGAAACTGTCTGATTACTTGATCTAAGTATTTTCACTGGTCAGTATAAGAAAGAAGGAAATATCTCTATAGAGTATCCTATGCAATACTATTTCAGCTCAAATGAGAGGTTATTTATGCCTTTAGTCTTAATTTTATCAAAGGGCATATAGTGGTAGGTCTGTCTGTTCATCTGTTTGTCTATCCAAATTCTGACTGTCAGTATATCATTCCATTCAACTAAATTCTGATGAAAGGGTATAAGACAATAGAGCTGTCATATATTGCATGTCTATGTACCTTGAGAAGGCTCATCTTTTGGAGCCAAATTTTAACCTTTGACCCCATCACTGACCTTAGACCCACATTTTTTGAAAAATAAAAACATCTGTTATTTTAGTTTTGATACATATGGTATGTTATATATACACGTTTTTAGTAATTCTCTCACATTCTAGAGAAATCTAAAATCTAAGGCACGGTCCATTTGATATTCCTGGGGGGGGGGGGGGGGGGGGGGAGACTCCGTTTTTTTTCGAAAAAAAAAAATTTTGCTCTGAATTTTGATGAAAAAAATTAATTAGAAATTGATGGATATGCATTGGCATGTGGTTCATGTGGTTGTTGGTTCTCATAAAAAAAAACTTGATATACATTTATCCCGCCTCTGGCAAATTTCTTGCAATCTGATTGGTCGAGAAGAACCAAATATTATGTTGTATTATTTTACTAACAGGATATTATTTTGATATCCTGCTTCTACTAAGACACTTTATGCTCTTGACGTCACCAAAATGCTTTAGAATATGTTGACGTAACATACACAAACCAAAAGCGATTCAGCGGGATAAATTCGTTATACAGTGTTTTACAGGGGGGATACAGAAATATATTGGGTCAATGAAAAAAGTAATTGTATTAGGCAAGGTGAAGCCGAGCATTCATTCTCTTGAGTGTATAAGTGCAAATCAACCAGGAGAGCTTCAGTCTCATCAGAGACTTCTGGTTGACTTATCCTCTTAAACTACTGCACAGAATGTCACCAGACTTTACAGGAAGTAACTTGTACACCTTGTGCTTCTCAAAGCTTCACTAAAAGCGATTTCCTTCAGGTCTTGACTTTGATTGAAAACATACATACAGTCTCCTCAGGTGAGCGATGTGGCCCCCTTGGGCCTCTTGTTTTTTTTTTTCAAAAATCTTTGGTCACTGTATTTTCAGAACCCCCCCCAGACATTTGAACTGGGAACAATCGCATACTGGTAATAGACTAGAGACCTAAACTCAATTTATTGGCTAGAAAATTACATGTAGCACTTTGACAAATTAGATACGCATCATGAGGGGTATAAAAGTTGACAACATTTACGGTAAATTTTGTTTTTCTTCTTTTACAGCTCACATTCCACCCAAATCATCACCTGAAAAATTGTCAAATAATTTTTTCTCCGGTCAGATTCAAATTCTATCGGCTGCAGCCGACAGTCTGTTGACTTTGGCGCTGTTAAAGCAGCAGAAGGTGTCCTACATGTATAAGTATGGCTTGTATTTCCCAAAATACATTAAACATATTTTATTAGCCGAGTTGCAAAACTCGGCTCTTAATTTGATGTGAGACGGGCGGGCGGGCGGGCGGTTGGGCGGGCGTCTGGGCGGGCGTCTGGGCGGGCGGTTGGGCGGGCGGGCGGGGAGGGCGTCAACAATTGGTTTCCGGACTATAAGTCAACTACGAAAGAGGCTATAACAATGAAACTTCATACACTTACTCACCATTAGTCAAGGATGAGCCCTATTGATTTTGGGGTCAAAAGGTCAAAGGTCAAGGTCACAGGACTCAGATGATTGAAAATGGTTTCCGGACTATAAGTCAACTACGAAAGAGGCTATAACAATGAAACTTCATACACTTACTCACCATTAGTCAAGGATGAGTCCTATTGATTTTGGGGTCAAAAGGTCAAAGGTCAAGGTCACAGGACTCAGATGATTGAAAATGGTTTCCGGACTATAAGTCAACTACGAAAGAGGCTATAACAATGAAACTTCATACACTTACTCACCATCAGTCAAGGATGAGCCCTATTGATTTTGGGGTCAAAAGGTCAAAGGTCAAGGTCACAGGACTCAGATGATTGAAAATGGTTTCCGGACCATATTTCAGCCTGTATTGCACCTATAATCATGAAACTTGCCAGAAATGTTTCCCTTGAATCAAGGATGAGGCCTATTGATTTTGGGGTCAAAAGGTCAAAGGTCAAGGTCACAGGACTCAGACGATTGAAAATGGTTTCCGGACCATATTTCAGCCTGTATTGCACCTATAATCATGAAACTTGCCAGAAATGTTTCCCTTGAATCAAGGATGAGGCCTATTGATTTTGGGGTCAAAAGGTCAAAGGTCAAGGTCACAGGACTCTGTTGATTGAAATTGGTTTTCGGACCATATTTCAGCCTGTATTGCACCTATAATCATGTAACTTGCCAGAAATGTTTCCTGTGAATAGAAAATGACCACTTTTGATTTTGGGGTCAAAAGGTCAAAGGTCAAGGTCACAGGACTCTGATGATTGAAAATGGTTTCCTGGCCATATTTTAGCCTGTATTGCACCTAAAGTCATGAAACTTGCCAATAATGATTCCCATGAATCAAGAATGACCCCTATTGATTTTGGGGTCAAAAGGTCAAAGGTCAAGGTCACAGGGCTCCAATGATTGAAAGTGGTTTCCGGACCATATTTCAGCCTGTATTGCAATTATAATCATGAAGCTTGCCAGAAATGTTTCCCATGGATCAAGGATGACCACTATCAATTTTTGGGTTAAAAGTTCAAAGGTCAAGGTCACAGGACTAAGATGATTAAAAATGGTTTCCCGACTGAATTTGAGCCTGTATTGCACCTATAATCATGTAACTTGCCAGAAATGTTTCCAGTGAATAGAAAATGACCACTTTTGATTTAGGGGTCAAAGGGTCAAAGATCAAGGTCACAGGACTTAGGTAATTGAAAATTGAAAATTGTTTCCGGATGATATAAGAGGGTGTATTGCACCTATGATCATGAAACTTGCCAGAAATGTTTCTTATGAATCAATGATGACCCCTATTGATTTTGAGGTCAAAAGGTCAAATGTCAAGGTCATAGGACTCAGATGATTGAAAATGGTTTCTGGACCACATTAGAGCCTGTATTGCACCTATGATCATGAAACTTTCCAGAAATATTTCTAATGAATCAAGGATGACCCCTATTGATTTATGGGTCCAAAGGTCAAGGTCACTGAACTATGATGATTGAAAATGGTTTCCAGACCATATTAGAGCCTGCGTAGCACCTATAATCACGAAACTTGCCAGAAATGCTTTCCATGAATCAAGGATGATCCCTATCACTGATGATTGAAAATGGTTTCCAGATAATATTTGAGCCTGTATTGCATCTATGATCATGAAATGTTCCGGAAATGTTTCCCATGAATCAAGTATGACCCCTTGTGATTTTTGCATCCAAAGGTCAAGGTCATAGGATTCTGATAATTGAAAATAGTTTCGGGACTATATTTGGGCATGTATTGCACCTTTAATCATGAAACTTGTCAGAAATGTTTTCCATGAATCAAGGATGACCCCTATTGATTTTGGGATCAAAAGAGCAAAGGTCAAATTCATAGGACTTGGGTAATTGATTTGGTTTCTGAATTGTATATGAATGTGTATCAACCTGAAACGTGTCTGTGATGCTTCCCATCTGTCGAGACTATTCAAGTTTTGCAACTCGGCACTTTGCATCTTTGATGCATTTTAAGCTTATTTAGAATGTACACGATGTACACCGTATTAGTATTACAGGGATGAAAATTCGTTGAAATTTTCAGGGGCCAAGTGGGCTCCTAAGTCAATAAATTTAGGCGCCCACATCAGAAACAAATAGCCCACATCAAAATGTATCTAAATTTATATTTTCAAATTTAAACCCAACCCCCCCCCCCCCCTTCTCTCCTTCTCAGTATCAAGTCATGACCATACAGGTGTACAATATACGAAATTAACGCCAAAAATGAGAGGGAATCCAGTGTACATTTCGAGTTTATTTGACGATGTTGAACGATAATTGCAGTCAGTCGTTTGAGGTCAGTGTTCTATATCATCCAACACTGTTCTTTCATCAAATCAGTTTGAGTAATTTTTCTGCGTATAGATGTTTCTATATTTTAAATATTAAAGTAGGATTTTGTTTTCGGTCATCTCAAGTACAAGTACCTTTGAACAAATCAATAAATACAGGTAAATCCATTTATAAACATATTACGTATACATCAGTCGGTCTCCAGACAGTGACTTTGTGGGTTTTTGGAAACGTTAGTTAGTTTTGGTATACTTATTTAAAATTACAGTACGTCTTTACAAGGAAATAAGGGAGATCTATTCATTTTCCACGAGAAAGCGAACCAAAAATTTGTCAAATACCCATGAGTTTTTTTGTATCCCAACGTGAGTTATGGCAACTATGAAACAAGAAAACAATAATGATTGGAATTTTACGGACACCAAGTGGGCGATCAGAAAAACATATTTGGTAGTTCACACTGAATTTTTAGTCGCATTGGCGAGTGGGCGAGTGCTTATTTGCATCCCTGGTATTACCGTACAATGTACAGTACAAAAAAAAAAAAAAAAAAAAAAAATTACCAAACAAGTTCAGTGTAGTATGATATTTTACTTTTATGCCAGTGTGGGTCTCCAAAGTTTCAAACATTAAGATGCTGCAAGAAAAGCCAAAAGGTGTCAAATGTTTAGCCAAAAGGTGTCAAATGTTGTTTTTTTTTTGTATGATATACATTTAATAACTGTAATTGTTATATACATTGTACTGTTTGTCATAGATTTTTTTTATTATTGTTAATGAGGCAGTAGGGTCAAATTGAAGCAGACAGATATATCAGGTGGTACCTCTCTACTAAAAGTCAAATGTCGAGATTCCATGAACTCATGTCACAATATTTCTTAAACTTATTGAACAGATATTATGTAAAACAAGTTTCAGAAATTGAAGTATGAAGTTAACATGATTAAGGTTTCAGAAATCATGATTACTGAAATTAAAAAAAGAAAAGCCACATGTAAATCAATCTATTTTTAGGTGAACATGCATATTCGACTTACGTAGAAGGTTTAACTTTATCATAGTGATCAAAGCATGGCCAATCAGTGGAATGGTCGTCAAGAACCCTGGCAGGGGGAGGAAATTCCAATGTCAACACGACAAACACATCGTAAGTATATGAATATGGAGGTATACTTCATTTATGTAGGATTGCTTACAAATTTAGTTTACATAAATCAGAAATATCAAAAGAAAATTTGTTGCATGTACTGTATGAATTTAGTCTTTGTCTTTCCTGTTTGCTTATGTACCTAACAGACCTTCTATTTCATCAATATGGCTTTATTGATCTCAGACATGTTTGTGGTGGGGATCTCTGCTAGAACTAGCTTAGAAATTAATTAATGTGGAAATACAATAATTGGTGTGCTTGATAATGAATTCAGACAGTCACTAGCTTCCTCTTTCAGACAACCCTGCGTACCAGGATAACAGCCTTCCGTACGAGTATGATCGACCTACCACAGTTAACATGGTACCTACCATCGATGTGGAGGTGCGGCGAGGCTCAGACTCCTCCGAAGAATTTGACAGACATAGACGGAGCAGTCGTCGGAAGTGGGCTACGACAGAGGATCGCAGAGACATCCAGGAAATGATAGATGCACTCCCAAGCAGACAGCTTGGTAAATAGTATTATTATTTTATTATGTTTATATAGAGAATGCTAATATATTTATATGTATGCTTTCAGAAACCAAAGTTACCTTTTTTAGCTCACCTGAGCCAAAGGCTCAAAGTGAGCTATTGTCATACCGGATTGTCCGGCGTCCGTCGTCCGTCCGTCCGTTAACTTTTCACATTTTCATCTTCTCCTCTGAAACCGCATGGAGGATTTTGATGAAACTTGGTATGCATGAAGTACTAAAGGTCCTGTACCAAGTTTCTTCATTTCGGCTCGATCCCTTCAGGGATGGATCCAGGGCGGGGTCAAATAGGCCCCGGAGGGTACCCCTCTTCAAAAATCTTCTTCTCCAGTTCCACTGAATGGATTGAAAAACTAATTGTATCTATGTGATCTAGAAGGATGTATGATTCAAGTTTGTTCATTTTGTTAAAATCCGATAACTAATTTTTGACGCGTTTTTGACGTCTTTTCGGACTTAGTCAGAAATGCACATTTTTGCACTTTTTCTTTAAATAACTCAATAAGTGTATGATTTTACACACTCATTTACTACATATTTATCATATTTAACTTACTTAATGCTTTGATATGTATTTTATGCTTAAATTTTATTTTTTTGATTTTTTATGAATTTTTTTCTTATGTAAAAAGGAAGGGGGGGGGGGGGTGATTTTCATACATTTTCTGCTTCTTTTCTATAACCACTCTTCAGATTGTCATGACAATTTGTAGGTATGAGGTACTCATGCATGGTACCCTACAAGTGAAAGAATTTTGTCAAGATATCCACTTTTGGATTTTTAAGGAATATTTTTTAAGATTGTACATAGGTATAATGTATGTTTTCTTACCAAAAATAGGAGAAAAATTCTCAAATCGCACCGGGTTATACACATTGATACTACTTTTGAATGAAGAAATTTTATTTGAATCACAAAAAAAAAATGCCGTAAAGATTAAAAGTACACAACTTTTTAAATATTTTTTCAAAGCCATGCACCTGGTTCCGGACCGGAATTATTCGAATTTTATGATCTGAGGACCCATTTTCAGGTAGCACCCCTGTATTGATTTTTACTATGTATTTCATTGTACGTTTTCTCACTATATCTTGTTTTACGAAGAAGTACGGGGTGAAAGACACCATTCATTTTGTAGACTAATATTCCATCTCCCATTTATTAAAAAAATCAGCATAGGTTATGTACCTGTTAAGAGATTTCTTTTCTGCAGAACAACACAGGGGTATGTTTACATCATGATTACAAGAATGACAAGCGTGTTTCGCACTCTGTGTATAAATTCCGTACATCGATTAGCTGGGGCATATAGGTTATCAAATATGCTCTTAATTTAAAATGTAAATATTTATTTTTTCCGTGCATGCATGTTTCAAAACAATTTTTGTGTCTAAATTACACTTTTCTCTGTTTTAATTGTGTATCTATGGTAAACAAAGACGCCATGTTTCTTGTGTTACAAATTTGATTGGTTCAATACCACCCCGCCCCCTTTCACATGTATTCTTCCACACATGTAGATGTCTCACACACTTTAAAACTATATTCAAAATTTTATTTCATCTATCTAGTAAACAATCACGGGAAGACAATTCAAGATAAACATTGTGTGTATTTTCCACCAATTGTTGAAAATAATAAGAAAATAATCGGAACTATTTGACAGGACAATGACCTAGATATGCATTAATTCATCTTCGTCCCCAAGGCGCATCGTATTCCGCTAGGCGCTTCATTGCAATACAAACCGCAAAGCAGTACTGCGATATATTTCAGGAGATACAGTGCAAACGGAATAGATTTTTATACTTGGAACACTTTCATAATGGTTATCATTCATGTACTTGGAACACTTGCATATACTTGTTATCATGTATAAAGTTTGCTCGAATTTCCTCTGTCTTAGACTCTCTTAGATGAAGACCACAGAAGCTGTTGTTTTAATAGAGAAAATAAATTATTATTCACAACCTTAAGCCACTGTGTTCGTCATCTTGTATGTATAATATTTATAAGAGGAACACAGAGGCCTGAGGTTGTGAATAATAAAACATTTTCTCTCATAAAACGACAGGATCCTGTGTTAAGACATTTGGGAATTTTTATCTGTTCAAATAATAGATACATAATGAGTTTTTATCGGACCAAATAACTTCTTGTCGGCAAATCCAATGCAACTGATACATTTCATGAACTCTCTCCGCTAACAACTTGTCCGTGTAACAGACCTATGATGAGGTAAAACAATTAGTTAACAGTAAATAACGATGTCGTAGGTCTGCTAGTTGGACAAGCTTAACAATTTCATGGGCCTTTTAATTTGTTTCAAACTGCGAAACCTTAGAGAATCACTTGAGTTGTTGAACAGCGTATGCTGAAATGCGACGCTCCTTCTCGCCTGTTGAAATATGCATAGGCAAGAAGCGTCGCATTTCAGCATATTTACTGAAAATTATTTGTTCAAGTGGCTTCACTGGGTCATGAGGTTTGATACAACATACACTGCTTTTTTGGAAAACAAACTGGCACAATTTCTGCACAACTCACTTGAATTGATGAATATTGGATCAAAACGATTTTAACTGTACGTTTCATGTATTTGAGATGAAATCAATACTATTCAAAAGCATAATTCATAGATTTCAGTGAATAAAGGCAAAACCGAAAAATCTTTGTTTTTTATGCCCCTGGAATAAAAGATTCGGGAGCATAAAGTTTTTGGCCTGTCCGTCTGTCTGTTTGTCTGTCTGTTTTCCGAAAAACTTTAACATTGGGCATAAATTTTGAATGGAAGCTGGTGATAGAGGTTTCATATTTCACATGTGTATTTACCAAAATTTTTGACCTCATGACCATAACCTTGACCTTTCACGTACTTCTCAAAAACTTTAACATTGGGCATAACTTTTGAATGGTTATAGTGATAGGGCTTTCATATTGTACATGTGTATTCCTTGTGACAAGATCTTTCCATTGATACCAATATTACGCTGACCCTGACCTCTCACATACTTAACAGAAAATGGTGTTTATACTAACAAAGATGCGGCCGGGAGCATTCTCGTTTCACAAACACAGGCTTTATAATTTCTGGCATGCTAGCTATCAATAATGAAAGGTTTTGTGTTCAATTTTAAATAAACTTAATTTGTGAAATCATTTCATTGTTTTATTCTTTTTCTGCTGCACATTTATGTGGAATTTTACAATATGATTTTATTTTTGATGTTGCATAATTGAACTATACTAGCTGGGCATATGACGTTGGACCACTTTATCCGTTTTTTTTCAAATCAGTAATAAAGTTATTGTTTTGAAATGTGACTATTTTTTTCTTTTTTGTACTTTTAAAGGTTGTCTGAAAAAAACACTTCTCTGCATCCGGCAAAAATCTTTTTAGAAAGGTTGTGGGCTAAAATCCTGGTACTGGCACTATCAGTATTCAATGTCAGTATGTCAATTAGAGCGTGCATGGGTATCAGGTGAGCGTTGTGCCCCCTGGGGCTCTTGTTTATGTAGAACATACATGAGTTTACATCATACAATGCTTGTGGATATAGAATGCTATCATATACAATGGCATGTGTTATATTATTGAAACATGTATGGAAGAGGAAGGTTATACTGTAGTACATGCAATACCATGAATGGGAATGAAATCTGCCCTATTGTTAGAATATAAAGCAGTTATAGTTATACAATACATGTAATACATTCCTTAATGTGTTTGTGAATTTTCATTGTCATTGATAGTGAACCTGTTTCTTCCCCATTCATACTGTATAACTGAGTATGTTAACAATCTGTTGCTCTCATTTTCTATGCTGCCTTTATACAACATCAAAAGAGGTAACACAAATGTTACATGGTAACTGATTACATTTCCTAATTTATGTACATTTGTTGGTAACATCTGGGGCTCAACTCCAGCACCATATAATCATTGATTTCACATATAGTGCTCACATCTCAAACTCAGCATCTGTAAATAGAGAGCCCAGCAAGGAGTATTGATCTATATAAATGATATTAAAGTAGACACAATGGAAGTTAAGTACGAGGTGTTGATTGACAGCTCAAGTGATGATGATCTTGATAAGTAAGTACTATGTCATCTATCTTTTAACAGAACAACTAGCGAGTGATACTGCACACAAAACTTCCCTGAGGAAGAGAAACAGTTCAAAGAACTTCAAGAGACGAGGTGGTAGTTTACATGGCACGATACGTATTGCCAGAGGTCATGACCCTGAGGAGATCATACAGACGCTGGCGAGGAATGAGGATTATATGGACGAGCTGGATGGAGATCTACGCACGGCTAAAGCTGTCAGAGATATGCAGCTTCATATGAAAGAAAAAAGAAATATTAAGTGAGATTGAGATAGAGAGGAGTTAACAAAAATTAAGGAAAATAATGAAAAAAGACAATTTTCCTTTTTTGTCCAAATATAAAGAAAACTGTTATACATGTACCTCTTACAATTAACACAGTACCAGTGTCCCTGTAAAGTAAATTTTTAACCTGATGAATGTGCATGCATTATGTGAAATTAGAAAGTAAATTTTGAGCTGATTACAGGTGAATATGGCACTATGAATGATAAATACTTTATTACACTTCCTGACATAGAGATGTAGATATTTCTTTTTCTCTTACCAGGAAAAATGCATCAGATATTCGCAGACAGAAAACATTAAAACGTCAGACAAAGCAACTTGGATGGTTCAAAAGGACAAAATACAGCATTGGCATGGTATGTACATGTAGATAATGAATGTAAATTGAAAATTTCTTCCGTACACGTATTAAAGTGAACAATTTTTATATGCTTGGGAAGTTGAATATAGAAAATCGTAGTACATGTACAAAGAAATGAGGATTGTATTCAATCTTTATCAGAATCATTCACTGGCTTATTTTCATACCTCTTATAATGTTTATAAACTGATTTTCATTTTATACAGAGTTGGATGCACTTAAAACAGAAGATGGCAGAGTTTGCCTACTCCCTGGAGCTGTGGAAGAGTCACCTCAAGAAGATTGAGGGTCACTTTGGTACAGGAGTAACATCTTACTTTCTGTTTCTGAAGTGGATATTTCTGCTGAATATCCCTGTTTGTATACTGACCTTGGGATTTGTGGTCATTCCCCAGGTGTTATACCGTTATTACATGAAGGTGCCATCAGGTTATGCAATGCCGGCAAATAGTAGCGTAAGCTTTACCGGAGAGGAACTCCTCACAGGAGGCGTATGTATTGTTTCTTCATCAAAGTACAAAAATATAGAACACGTCTTTAAGAAATACAATCATGTATGATCATACTATTAAAAGATTAAGGAGCTTTAAGTCTGCCCTGAAAAAGTCGAAATTTCAAAATGAACAATTTGAGAAAAATTTTCATTCGAAATGTCAACTTATTAAGTCCACATCTGAATCTAATGTCAAGATGGATATATTATTCATAATAAGGCCGATATTTGGGTTAAAACAAGCATTTTCAACAGGGGATGCTTACTCCTCCCGGGCACCTGGTCCCACCTCTAACTTGCTAGGGGTCGGTCAATGCTCAACTTGGTGCTCTATTGTCAGTGCTGTTGAGATTGTCGGCAGGATCTTCTTTATCTCTTCTATAGAAATCAACGAAAAACGGAAAATTCTTCCAGCCCGAGTTACAGAATGCCACTTTCACCAAAGGTGTATATCTTTAATACAAATTTTCTGATCAAGTGGGGTTCTGTAACTGGAGGTGGAACAATGTCCTACAGGCAAAAAAATGTAAAAAGGGAGGATGGGCTATTTTTAACAATCCGTTTTGAAAGCAGTGAAATAGATAAAAGTTGCTGATCTCTTCTATTTACCTAATGGAATAAACTATTCTGAATGTAATTTGATGAAATAGACATCAGGTACGAATGAAATAAATGATATAGAGTTGTCCATTTCTACATGTGTGTATTTCGCACCAATGTGACTCTTTAGTGTAAAATAAGATGGTTTTAAGTTTCCGAATTGTGGAGTTCACTGATTTTATTGATATACAATATTCAAAATTGATTTTTGTGCGAATAGCACATAGTGATTGCCTGATTTCTTCACTCATGGGTGCCCCGTCTACTGAGTATGTATAAACGATGTTACTCTGTTTACATGTAACTTGGGACTGCTTCAGCGTCATGATCGG
Organism: Pinctada fucata; assembly: GCA_028142955.1. Classification (NCBI taxonomy): domain Eukaryota; kingdom Metazoa; phylum Mollusca; class Bivalvia; order Pterioida; family Pteriidae; genus Pinctada; species Pinctada fucata. The sequence goes on along the minus strand of AP027103.1, from coordinate 82,748,272 downwards.
TATAAAGTCTGATCACTGTCTGAATCAATGAATTATATCTATATGAATCGAGCTGTCATGATGTTATGTACATGCATGGCCTAATGAAAATTGCATCTGTATGTACTGAGATGAACACAGGCTGTGTGTTGGAAACCCCTTTCCATTACCTGTTTTGATGGACAATATATAAATGAAACGGTGCTATCGATAAAGATATGAAGTTGAATCATTGAAACGTAAAACTAACTTCAAGTAGGCTTATTTTGCCCTCCTTCACAAAATAAATCTGTATACGGAAAAATTAGGAAATTCCATCATGAAATATGAAATTAATAATTATGAAAAATAAAAGATCAAAACATTCCCGTTTAGATGTTTTTATATACTAAAAAAGAAGTGAAATTTCCTTCAAATTCTTAGCACACACCTAACATTGAACATGAAAGGTAAAAGAGAGAGTGGGGATCAAATTAGAAAATAAGATTCGTCTTCTTCCCTTATATATGGTATCATCAATCGATAGTCATATTGGATTGTTGTATTTTTTTAGGGGGGGGGGGGGTTAGATTTAATGTGATGTTATTTAATTTTCATGTTCAATGTCAGACATCATCTTTCAATTCATTACGACAACATTATGGATTTGCACTTTAGTTCTGTCTTTATATGTCCATAAACTGGCCTACGAAGGTGTTCAGGAACAAATATAACTTTGAAAACACAATATTGTGTCATACATTATAAGTGATACATATTCTGGCTATTTGCACTCAGTACCTCCAGTGCTTTGATTCTTTTTCAGTTTTCACATAAAAGGGGATCAAAACATAATACACATTAAATCTGTGTAAAATAAAGCATTTTTGGTACATTTTAATTCGCTATTTGACATAGTCTGACATTAGCCTCTTCAAACCGTTATATTAAAATCTTGCAAGAAATATTTTTAAATAAAATACCTTAAAGGAATCTTCTAATACATTATATTTTAATCCTTACAAACTTAAAACTTCAAAGAAAGGACATAACACGAGAAGTAATTGAATGAATGAATGCTAAATCAAGCCCTTATTCTTACAGCTCCTTTGTTTCATAATTAAATGCATTCAAATTTGATTTTTGTTATCTTCTGATTATTTCAAAGATTTTAGTTCCAATGATAATAAGATTTTGATGTGCATTATCCAACAGGATGGTATATGATAATGTATAACTGATCATTTCAGAACTGGTTTGAGGAAACAGAAATGTACTATGGATTTTACACTAATCAGACAATACAAATTAATAATTTGGGAGAATACGACATGAAGTTTGCCTATTTGTTTACATGTGGTGGTTACTACATTCTGACTCTCATTATTCTAGCCTTGAGGTTCGTGCAGTATCCCTGCTTTATTTTTGTCTTATCTATAAATACTTGAAGTCTGTTTTAAAAAGGATAATGGTACAAGTATAAATGAGCTTCTGATGAAATAATGGAATTGAAACCAAAAATTTTGGCTTTTTGATCTTGATCAAAAACACAATTTAATGGAAACCTATCGTTTTGTATTATAGAGTTATTATTGCTTTAAAGGTTATGTTAAAATTGTCTTAGATTTAAGCATTATAAATGGTCTTAAAAGGCTCTTTGTTATGGACTAAGTTTGGATTTATATTACAGAAAGTACTACATTTGTACTTTTCTTTTGTCCTGCTTTACAATGTCCACATTATGTACTACATGTACTATGGATATGAGTAGAAATCTTCTTTATTTTTTCTCAGTATTTCTCGTTCATACAAAATGAACTACATTGAGGGTAGCGGCACTCAGACGTTCTACATGGTAAGCCGAGTGTTCTGTGGATGGGACTACAACATAACAGACACAGCAGCTGCATCACTACGTCATAAAAGCTTCTTCAATGAAATGAAGGTGACTCCACTACTCTATACTGTTCAACTTACTTTTAAGTGGGAAACTGTTTAATTCTACACAGTGTAACCTTATACATGTATTTGCTCAATACTTTTTTATTACTTCATTTTATGTTGGATGGATGTACAAGATTGATGCAGTATTTTCCTTTAGGAGAAATTGTTAAAATGAAGAAAAGTTTTTTAGTAGATGCTTGGAGTCCCTGAATACTAGGAATGTATTTATATTTGTGATGTTTTACATTTGTACGTATTATAAGGTCATTGGCTTGCAGAAATTAGTAAATGATATTTAATACTGGAAAATAAGTACATTGTACCTTACGTACCTTAAGTATGTGTCGAAAATTCCACCCTACACTCCACATTTTGTTATGATCTCATGAAAAAAGCAGTTGTACAAAAAATCTAGATTACATGTACAGTGATACTTGGATTATAAAGTTTGACTTAACAATGTTTGTTTTATTGTAGGAATTTTTATCAGGAAAAAAGAAGCCAGAGGACGATGTGAAGAAGTTAGAGGAGAAATGTAAATGGTTCTTTATAAGGCTGCTGACAAACCTGTTAATTCTAGGAACTATAGGAGGGCTGGCTTACATGATATATGCAGTGTCAGGTAGAATTGAAGTAAGGATCTGTCCATATGTTTGTATTTTAGAGGGTTCTTTACTTGTAACTCAGTGAAATTAGTGTATTACATCCAATATCACATAAGTACATGTGCATACATGTATATAGTTTTAACCAAAATGCATGAAGTTTTATCATAATAGCATGATGACTAGGTATACATGATATATACATGTTTACTGTAAAATATCACTGTCATAAATTAAAATCGGAAGAAATGAATTTTCTTTGGTTCAGTAGAGTGCATTCTTATTATTTTATACATTATTTTGTTGTTTAGGTAAAACTTTTTGATTAAGTATTCGTGGAAAGGAGCTTATTTAAGACTTTTCAAAAAAAGTTTTTAAAAAAGAAAAGGTCCATATGATTTGACATACATGTGCTTCATAGGTATAAGAAGCCTACATACATTTAATTGATCAAAATTAACCATTTTACACGTCATGTATTCCCTTACTTATGATAATAGTAATACATGTACAGGCACTTTATCTCTAGGAAACATTAAGTGGATAAAAAGCATAAAAGGCAATATAGAATTGCTAAATACTTTTTGCCAATTCTGAAACGGAATACAAATTTCATACGGGCCATCCTTTCATTTTACTGTTTATGATTAGTCCATGAAGAGAACATCAGGTAAATGACTCGCTCGTCATTAATGGCACTAACTCCACTGTAGGGAGCTCGGTATGTTTGTAAACTCTGACAGCAATGAGTAATACTTTATGATTTAAAGATTCTTAATTGATCTTAAAAATGCTTGAGTCTTTTGCATGGCATGTCCAATGATATTAAAAAGCTTTTCTTCATGTTCTCAAAACAAAAGATTTTTATGGTATTCCTTTCATCTGAACATCCAGACTTTCAAGTTGCACTTTCATATATTGTCAATAAACATGCTTATGGATTTTGAAATTACCAGGCCAAAGGTCACAATTAAATATGTTCAATCAAATCACAATAAAAAAAAAATGGATATGTAAAAGTGCTTCATCAATATCCCTTTGTTGTAAACTTTTACATTTATTACCTCTCTCTCTAGAATTGAGCAACAGATTTTAATGAATCTTGGTATGGATGAAGTACATTTTTAACACTTAAACTTGTTGATAGCAGAAATGCAATAACAAAAATCATAATAAAATTCATAGCTATAACTTTGTAATTGTAAATTTGGTAGATCTAAAGAAAACTTCAACAGAGAAGCCAATCTGGATTATTTTGTACAGAACCCTAAATGTTACACTTTATTCTGAGCAGCTAGCGTTGTAGAACTATGATACAGCTTTTTTTTCAGATTGATCATTATGTATTATCATAATATTCAGGTCTTCTTCAAATGCATGATCCTTTCCTGTAAAGTTTAAACATGAGATAGATAGATTCCTTCTTGAACTTTTTTAATTTTCAATTTTAAACTTTCATGATCTCGACTGGAAACTACGTATTGTAAATGGTATCTCCTATTGAAATACAAAATGTACATGAGTGATGTATTATTATGGGCATGTCTATTTCATTGATTACCTATGATTATTAAGTTCTCCTCTTTGTTATGTTTGTCACTTGCAAAGTACAAATATATTGATATTACTCTGAAAGAGTCAACACCTAGAAAATGTTATGGTCAACATTTTTTCATAAAAATTAGATTTAAGGTCACTTCTATATTGTCAAGGTCTTACTTTCAAGGTCAAACATTTTTGCTGGTTGCATTTGTTTACTCGAAATCCCTGCTGAATTATCTCAGGTAAATATTGTGAGACTAATTATGGCATAATAAAGGTATACACATACACATATAGAATCTCTCATCACTATCTGTGAAAATGATTTAATGACAACTTATATACTTATGATGTTTTCGACATGTCAATTAACAAATGACATATTATTTTGTAGACAAACACACGCATTCTAGCAGATCTGGCATTGCCGTTGCTTGTGTCTGCTGTAATTTTGATTGTACCACCGATATTTTCACTGATAGCAAGGATAGAGAGCTATGAACAACCCAAGAATGAACTTTATATGAACATGCTAAGGTACGTATAGCTTTGTTTGAACCGATGATCCTGAGGGTCTTAGAAATAGGTGTGGTCATTTTTTTTAATCTCCAAACATAAGCATTTTTGTTGTAGGTATAATTATTCTAAGACCAATAGAGCTTTAGTCTTGGCAGAGACTTCTGTTTTTTTCTGCAAAATAATGTTTTGCTGAAAATGAGCATAAGATTTGATCATGAAATAACATGATTCATAGCAATCAAGAATTCTTGAACCAATAGATATTTAGAGTTGATGTTACAATTTTTATGTAAGACAGTAAATAAATGTGTATAGAGATTTCTGTTTGAATTTTACAGAACAATGTTATTGAAGGCCTCTATTTTGGGGATACTGGTTTATTTTTGGTTTACCCAAACAGCCAAGAGGGAAAATGAGGTGAATTAACTTTTTCTATGAAAATATTTGATGTAATAGTTATGAATGATACAATGATTATCAGATTTTCTTCTGTAGAATTTAACTGAAAATTTATATTTTAGGAATGTTATTCATGTTTAAGTGTATATTATTATTTCAGTGTTGGGAGACCTTGGTAGGACAGGAGATTTATAAACTTGTCATTGTTGACTTCATTTTCACTCTGGGTGCAACTTTCTGCCTGGAATTCCTCAGAAGGTAATTGTATTTAACATGGATGTATGACAAATTTGTATTTAACATGAATGTATGACAAATTTGTATTTAACATGGATGTTTGACAAATTTGTATTTAACATAAATGTATGACAAATTTGTATTTAACATAAATGTATGACAAATTTGTATTTAACATGGATGTATGACAAAGGAGTATATATGGTTTATATAGTAAAGTGGCCCCCTAAAATCAACTTCTCCATAATCAAATTATGTTGGAATTTTTAGAGAGTTAAATATCTATATTTAAAAAAAACTAGTCATAAACACTACCTCTCACTTTTTAAGACATTATAAATGTTGCCTAAATATCATGAAAACGATGGTTTTGTCAATTTTTCACGAAAAATAGCATAATTCCTGATTATTTTCTTTGATATAATATCGAGTGGGATCGTGAACAACTTTTTCCTTTTATATGCACTTTAAGATATTCAAAGGTAACAATATATCAAAATATAAAAGTTGTTCAGAAGCCCGCTCGATACTAGCTAACAGGAAGTTTGTCGAAAATAAGCCCAAAATGACGTTTTTCCAGAAGTTTGGTGAAATTTACCATTTTTGATGCTCTAATTCTAAGAAATTGAGAAAGGAAATTAAAGGATATGTATCATTTCATAAGTAGCTAACATTGTAGAATAAATATTGGCACAAATTCATTTCTTTATGTAGATTTAAGATTTTGCCCAAAAAGGGGGCCACTTTTCTATGTAAACCATATATAGTCCTTTGTATTTAACATGGATGTATGACAAATTTGTATTTAACATGGATGTATGACAAATTTGTATTTAACATGAATGTATGACAAATTTATATTTAACATGGATGTATGACAAATTTGTATTTAACATGGATGTTTGACAAATTTGTATTTAACATGGATGTTTGACAAATTTGTATTTAACATGAATGTATGACAAATTTATATTTAACATGGATGTATGACAAATTTGTATTTAACATGGATGTATGACAAATTTGTATTTAACATGGATATATAACAAATTTGTATTTAACATGGATATAAAACAAATTTAATTTGTATTTAACATTGATATAAACAAATTTGTATTTTAAAACATGGATGTTTGACAAATTTGTATTTAGTATGGAAACATAACTGCATTTAACATGGATACAGAACAAATTTGTATTTAACTCAGATATATAACAAAATGTGTATTTGACATGGATATATAACAAATTTGTATTTAACTTGGATATATAACAAATTTGTATTTAACATGGATACATGTATGTAACAAATTTGTATTTAACATTTATCTTGTTAGAATTGGAAATTTTAAACAATTTTGTATATCGTATTGATTTATTTTATTTATACTGATTTTTACGGCATCTGGTATAAAAGAGGTCCTCTGAAGAGATAACACTTTATTGAATTCTTTTGTCTCTTTTCAGAATATTTGCAACACATTGCTGTAAATTAAAGAATCCCTCGCCTGAGTTTGACATCGGCAGAAATACACTGGATCTGATCTATTCACAAGCACTATGCTGGTAAAATTCTGTCTGATCTACTTACTTGATAGATATGATTAATGTCGAATCTAAAATGGATGGGTGATTTGTGAATCAAAAAATCTTCTTTGCTGAAGTCATATTCTTTCTTTAAATTGCATGATTTTTTTTTACAGAGTTGTATTGTTTATATTGAGTAGAAACTTTATGTATTTGTTATATTTGACAGGCTTGGTACTTACTATTCACCTCTACTGTCAGTGATGATGTATTTGTTATATTTGACAGGCTTGGTACTTACTATTCACCTCTACTGTCAGTGATGATGTATTTGTTATATTTGACAGGCTTGGTACTTACTATTCACCTCTACTGTCAGTGATGATATATTTGTTATATTTTACAGGCTTGGTACTTACTATTCACCTCTACTGTCAGTGATGATATATTTGTTATATTTGACAGGCTTGGTACTTACTATTCACCTCTCCTGTCAGTGATAATGATCTTGAAGCTGTTCATTATATTCTATGTCAAAAGGGTGAGTAATGAATATAATAATGGATTATTATCTCAAATAAACTGCACTCTACAATACCAGACAAAGTTTTCATGAAGAAACATTCTGCACTACTATACAACGTTTAGTAATAACTGATCATGTGAATTTTTAGATAAGTGTTCTACAGAATTGTCGTCCGTCTTTACGTCCATGGAGAGCAGCACGTACACACACCATCTTTATGGGCTTCCTCTTCTTCTTCTTCCTGATGGCCACAGTAGCAGTGGCTGTAGGAATCATAATGTAAGTCACCTTCTGTTTATATTTAGGAGTATGATATAGGAGGGTAAAAAAAATGAACAGTCTGGATTGGCACTTCACATTTTACCATATCAAATGAGTAAACAGTATGCAAAAAATAGGTTAAGCCATTTTGTGGCTATATTCATTGTTCAAGAAGACAGATATTCAATTTGTCCCTTTATACATATTTGATTTAAATGAAAGTGTCACACCTTACCGGACAGTGCGAATGGACGTCTAAGAGATGAAATATCTGCCAAAATCTTTAGTCAATCGTTAAAAAAAAATCCACACTGCCACTGCTCGAGGCTCTCATGACTAGTTTGGAATGGATACGTACCGTAGGAGTACCAGTGATCTACAGCAAAAGTAATAGACGTGCAACAGACTTCACAGTACGAGTAACGGATGAAACATAAATGCAACGTTTAAGAACCGGACAATGAATGTACATCCGTTACTCGTTTGTTGGCCTCCGGTAGCTGTCTGTTTCATCTCCATTTTATCCGTTTTATGTCTGGTAGATGTCCGTTCATGACCAGAGTCTACTGGACATCAACGGATATCAACGAACAACTTCCGGAGATGTAACAGATGAGTAACATACAAAATGGATACCAACAGACACATAGGGTAAAAGTAATGGATGCTTAACCGTAGTCCATTCTGTCAGGTGGCAAATTTTGAACATGCTCAAAACTTGACAACAGACAGAACGGACATCGCCGTACGAGTAACGGATAATTTGGAGATGTAACGGACAACTAATGTATGAGTAACGGATGCAAACAGAGACCAACAGATTGAAAATTTTGTTATCCGTCACTTGTCTGTTCACCTTATCCGGCTAGGTGTGACTGAGGTATTAGAATGGCTTGGTCACCACAAAATCTCTAAATTTTTTTGTACTAATCAAATATATGTTCATGTATAGTGAAAAAAAAAATAGATTTCATTATTTTGAGAAAAAAAATTCTTCCTGATATACATGTTTGAAATTGCTAGCATTTGCATCTTAAGTAAATAAATTCCATCCAACAGTATAGACTCGAGCCATAGCTGTGGTCCTTATCGCCATGACAGCCTGGGAGATGACCAGCATTACTACGCCTACAGGGTGGTGCTAGATCTGATTGACAGCTGGAGGGGGGAGGTTGTGTATGAGATCATATCTGTCATTACTTCCCCTGGAAGCATTGCTTTGGTGCTGGTAGCACTGTGGTAAGTAACATTACTGTACCTACAGAATGGTGCTAGATCTCATTGACAGCTGGTGAGGGGAGGTTGTGTATGAGATCATCCGAACAGAGTTGTCTCCTCCTTACAGTCGAAACAATCTCTGCCACAGACACCAAGAATCCTGCCCTAAAGTAACTATGACATCATAGCAGTGTTATGTTAATACATGTACATGTATGTGCTTTATGGCGGCAAGTCTGCTGCCTGGAGTTTGGTATGAGATAATTTCTGTCATTACTTCCCCTGGAAGCATTGCTTTGGTGCTGGTAGCACTGTGGTAAGCATGTACTGTGGTAAGCATGATAGGATCTGTAGGTTTTATTCATTTATTCAACATTTTTTTTATGAATACTTCAATGTTCATATTGATACGTCTTTTTGTTTCAACTTTAAAGATTTTAGCTGTTCAATATTCATATTTGATACATCTTTTTGTTTGAAGATGTTAACTGTAGATATTATACTTATTAAATTGAATTCTTTGAGTGGTAAGATTCTTTAAATGTTATTTAGTATAGATTGTTATTGTACTACATATATTTTCAGTGTGGGTACTTATTATATGAGAATTGTCATGATTGGCCACAAAGAGATGGTAACATTACTACGGCAACAGTTAGCTATGGTAAGGATTTATCATCTTGTTATTTTTTCATCTTTGTTATGAACATCTCTTTTTTTTCATCTTTCATCTTTTCATTTGATGATCTTTTTATATTATCTTAGACACTAAATCTTATATTTGTAGCTTGCTCTTATATGAAGTTGAATGAAATTATTCATCGTTTCTTGATGGTTTTATGATTTTGTTTACAGGAGGGTCGTGACAAGGCTTACTTACTAAGAATGTTGCAGGAAGCTAGCAAGAAACGGAAGGTAAAGCCGTCAAATATCAATCGAACATTGGCACCACAAACGTCGTCTTTGCTAAATCCAGGAGAGAGATCACCAGGTATGCATCAGTAGTATTGGTACGTGATTGGTAAATGTGATGTTCTCTAAAACACTCTGTATTTGTTGGGAAATCTCTAAAAATTATTCTCTGATTTGGTTTATTTCTTATGATTACGTTTCAATGAGTTCATTTGGTACATACATGTATATATAAAATGATAGTGGGTAGATAGATGTGTTTGTCAACTATACCAACATTGGGTATTATAGTGGGATGTATACTATATTTTAGGCTAGACACTGAACATTGTGTTGCGTTTTCGTTATAATTTGATTTTCTGTGATTTCATCACAGTTCATCTTGAATTTTTTGTGTACTCTCATCTATATATCTTCTCACTATTTGAGTTATTTTGTCTTTTCTATCAATCTATATCAGGAAAGAATCCAGGACCTTCAGGATATGGCCTCATTCCAGAAATTCTTATCTCTGATTGGTCAAGTTAACTACCAATCAGATTTTATTAGTATGTTAAATGTATTTTCATTGGTTGTTGAGTATAGATGTTGTAGATGGTATTAAATGAGCTGTGCTGTTATGATATGGTAGCCTTTTTAGGGCAAATTAAAACTTTTTGTTGCATGACCAGCTGTTTTATTTAGGTGCTTGTGGTCATGGTTAGATGACTTAAGGTTAAGAATTACTCATTAAAACTTGATAGCCTTGTCATGCAGGTGAAAAGCTTAATTAGATAACTTTTTTTACAGAATGGAATGAAGGTATAGCAACAAAAAAAGAGAAGATTTTAAGGCCTTTTAAAATATTTGGCCGAAAAAAAAATTATAGCTTCACTCAAGCCTACATTGATAAAAAAAATATTGTAATAAATGCCTAAGTTCACCATGCTAGAACACCTATATATGCTTGAAATTTTCCTGTTACATATAGAAACATTACGTCATTCAACACATGCACATAGAAATATGCATCAAAATGTGTATTTGTGAACAAAAGGGTAATAGAAACAAAAGGATTTGTTTGTTGCAATATTTTGTAAGATTACAGAGAAATAAAAGCATATATACAAAGTCAAAATTTTCATCATATGGAAACTTTCATGTGATATATTTGGAAGGTAGCCAAAAAGTTATAAAATATAAAAACAAGTGCATGAACAGATGAATAAGTAGATGAGTAACTGAATAAAGGAGATTTTGAATGAGGAAGTGAAATGAGATTGAATAATGTTTTGGTTTGCATTATGGAAAATTGTTCCCAGAGTATTTTATTAGATATAGCTTGTAATGCACTTTTCATTATTTCATAAACTACACATTATTACACAAATATTGCACAGACATGTATATAAATGGCAAAATTCAATCTTCAAAAGATGCAAAACACAGTATTCAATTGATTGAATAAATGTGGAAGATTAAGTTTTCATCTGCTTTCTGTCACCGTATCTTCTAAGTTAATGTACTTGTATCTGTGTCGTTAGTTTATGTTAATTTTGTACGTACAATTATTAACATTATTATTTGACCCCAAAGATTTACAGAGGCCGTGGACCCAGTGACAGAATATGTAAATTTCCAGTTTTAATTTTCTGCTGCATTATGATTGTTTCTTTATTTGATATTTGTTCATAATGAATCTCACTTTTTATCAGAACTACACAGTAATATTAGTCTCTCTTTGCTGTAATTGACTGAATGAATTAGTGAATGAAATCTAAGTCTGCATCATAATTATGCAATGTGCAATATTTGAAAGTCCATTATATCATGCTGTACACACATCTTTAACATACATAAAAATCAGAATTAAAAAAAATCTAGTTTGTTGCCCCCTTGTTTAGGAATCTATTTTGTTGAGATTTAATGGGAGATTTAATCAGACAGATTTTCAAATATGATGTTGAATTAATTTGCAATTAAAAAAACCCCCCAAAGCTCTATGGCGGCGCCAGCATTGAAAAGTAATTAAAAATACCTTGAACACTTATTTGTACTGGAAAGGGGGGTGGGGACTTTTTGACCAGCTCAATACTGCAACAGAGAATAATTGTTCATGATAAAGTAAAAACAAAGTGTCCATCTTTGTTGTTACAAAGCAGCCTAAATTCTGTGCAGCAGACGTGTTTTGGATAATCATCAGTGGTACTTAAAGTTAAAGTGATAAAAAGTAAACAACTACAATGTTCCAGATGTAGTGTTAATAGTATATGTATTCTTATTTGATAGAGGAGATTATATCTTGCTCAATTTCAACTGCATGGCATCTGTATGATTGTAAATTTTGAAATATAGATATTGCATGCATGCATGTATTTTACATTTTTGAAACATTTATTTATGCTTTTCTGTATTGAAACATATATTTTCAATTTCAAATGTATATTAATGTAGACACTAGTACAATATCCCAATTCCATTGTTGAAATATCAAAAACACTGACATGCTCAAGATTTAACTCACATACTGATATAATATGTGTTAGAATAGTAAACATGTACTTAGTTTTCCTGTGAAAAAATCGTTAAATGGAAATATCCTTCAAAGGCACATTTGTATATATATTCCATATCTAAGTAGTAAGTACAGTAAATATTTATTTCTTGTAGAAACAAATAGATTACACAAGATGCATTATTTTTACCAGATTCATAACCAGGATAAATGGAATTTAAATGCACATGATAATTTTGCTGTTTTAATATAATTTTAGGTGGTCATCGGTTTGTGAGGACGGTAGCTAACTCTGCCGCAGCATCAGGTAGTTACTTGGAATCAAATACACCTAGGGGGCGTCGCCGGGCGGAGCATAACGGGATGGCAGGGGGAGGTGCACCTCACTAATCATAGCTATATGTGCTGGTCTACATACAGCTGCTGCTCAACTTATCCATAATTCCAATGATCTATCTCAAAGATTGTGATTGCCTAAACCCTTTTTTAAAACATTCAATCTGTATCTTCAATTGAAATGTGTGCTGCTCAAAGAGAAGTCCCGTTTCTAAACAACAGAATATAGTAATGTCCCATGTCATTAACTTAATATTGTTGCTGGCATACAGGAATTGTGAAATTATTGATACTCCATGGTGCAATTATACTTATCGTACATGTGATCTGAATTGTAGATACGCCGTTATATGTTTTAGTTTTATATAGGAAAAATTGTGAAGAAATCTCTAGGTATCATTATATGATTATTTATGAAATCCTTTATTTGCACTTCATTTATATAACGCCCAGCATGTGCTGACATCATTTGTTACATCATTTTCTATGTAGACTATTTTTGGAACATAAAAGTCAAATTTCATGAAATTTGTCTACTTTACTAAAAATTACTAGTTTATCTCAGCAAGTTTGTAACCCTTACTTTTCTTATGCCCCTCGTCTCAGCATGGAGTGATATTGCATTATAACTGCACTTCAGTGTGTTTGTGTATCAATAACAAACTACTTAACCAGGAATACCAAATATTCTACAAATCTTTATCATGTTGAATGCTTTACATCTCTATGGTCAAGGTCATTGTTGAAAGGTCAAGTAAGGATCAAAATCTGTCATGTTCAGGATGTTTTTTAACAATTTCATGTGGTAGTGATAGTGATGCAGTGTCTCAGTTACATGTAGATATGTACATATATTTTAAAGTACAATGCCATGTCACACCATTGTGCTAATGAAGGTGTTCTATACAGGATTGAAACCTTGTGTAGGTCTGACTGCCAAACTTCCAATGTTTTAAAGTGCTAAATGTATGTAGATTTTGTACCAAGTGATTATGAACCTTTTTAGTAGATATAGCATTGCTGCCTTTTGTCTGTATATTTGTATAGATGGTGAAGACAGTAATACAGTCTTCTCTGTATAGAATTATCAAACATTCATACGACATATTCTGTGATGGGGAATGGCAATATATACCTAGTTAAGTTTGTAGGACCCTTTTCATGATTAGCTGCTGCTTACAGACTTTCCTGTTATCCACATCTTTTCTTCCCCTATTGCTTACATTTATGTTTACATTCATCATGTTTTGTTATTTCGTATAAGCAAACATAAATGCAAGGTTTTGGTTGTGAGTAGAGACATTTATTATATTACAGTCTGAAGTGAAATTAATTTATATTTCTAATTTGTTATTATTTACTTTACTTAAACAATATTATATTATACTTGTAATTATATTGACATCAAATTCTGTGTATATCTATAACAAAATGTGCTCTGTCAAGACAGCACTGTGGAATTTATTGCTATGATCATAATTGAGATTATTATAAAGTTGTGCTCTATTCCTTTGAGATTAATAGAAAGTTGTGCTCGTAAAGTGCTGGTCACAGCCCGCCGTACGTGCAAGTTCATGCTGTCTACTTGCAAAAACGTAGGCTAACCTTTGGTATTCATATGGTTTCTGTGCATTATCAGTACTTGTCTCGTACTGCCTCCTTATGGATTTGGAAACGCACAGACTGGACGCAGCACTTTTCGTGCATACAGAACTTTTGCTGTGTCCTGTCTGCGTGCTGTCTTCATACTCATCAAGAAGTATGTCATGTGCGGTGTAAGTATGATGCAAGTACGTACAACGCACCTTTGATGTATGGAAGTGGGGAACCCTTGCGAAAGCAGTACATGTAAATTGGACATCCTTACAATTATATAGAAGACATACAGAGAAAGTACCTTGTAAGCAAGTTACATGGAAATTGTCAGTACGTACCACGCACTTACTTTTTGTGCAACAAATGATGCATGTAACCTCCCATATTACTGTGCATGCAATGTGGGTTAATGCACTCTTTCCATACCCTTGCCACTTCCTTCCTTGTGTCTTCTGAAAAGCGTAGTGCATGTAGCCTCCACAAACATGCACGTTCAGAAAGCATGCATGGCGGGTTGTGACCAGGGCTTAAGTTGTGTCACGATTGGAAATAGGCTGATATGCACATATTACATAATTGAATATGCAAATTTAGATTTGACAATATTGAATATTCTGCTAATTTTACAATAGTTATCTTGTGCGTCCTTAAGACTTTGAACATACCAATCTATGCAGTACACACAATCAAAGCAGGTACTTAATGTTGATTCAGTATTCAGATAATCAGGTTTGGTTGTTAACTTGTTACTTGATATGGAATCACAGTCCCAAAGTAGACATCACAATTTTCACATTAGCTGGAACATTTATTTTATTATAACTGCTGTTATATTGCAACCCTATTATTGTTATGTAATGTAGTGTTAAGCTAGACTATTTACTTGCATTATTAGATAATTATCACATGACCATGCAAATGAAATACATTAAGAAGTTTAAAAAAAAATTGCTGACATTATATATCATTATACATGTACATGCATTTGAAAGAAAAAATGTCATCTAATCAAAGCTATTTTCATGATTTTATATTGATGCTCACCATTTTTGCTTTGAGTATAAACAAAATAGTACAGTACTTCCAGGGTAATTTGTCACTTATATTGTCTGTGTTGGCTTATAAGAAGTTTTAATTTGTACTTCCATTTTAATTTACTGTATGAATTCATAGTAAAAAACAATCTTCAAAATCTCAGGATAGAATTGTCATTCAATCTAGAATAAAATGACTGTTGAAACTGCAATTACCTAATCAGCAAATGAATTTTAAATTAAAAAATATCTTTATTACAAGATTTGTAAGAACTATTTGCCATAATTTCATTCTTGTGGTGCCTTATTACATTATAATTTTGATCTTTTCAAACTGCTGATTGAACAATTTTGCACTAATAGAAATAACATGTTCATTACTATAATGAAATGTCTTTGTATAGTGTATGAGTGATTTCATGTCATCCAATCAAAAGTTTCTACAAAATCTCTGATATTTTCAGGGAAAGCAAATTACATTCCATATACATATACATTATATTTGTTATACATGTTAATTTGTATTATATACCAGATATTTCAATAAACAGATGAGCTGTTTGAATCGAGTGTTAAACTTATATTTCTATTAAAGTGTCATTCATGGACCAAAAAAAATTGTGTAGAAAATTCCTGTGTGAAAATGGTTTATGGTTTACATGTGAAGAAAAATCAAAGAAAAATGATTAATAGAATTGAAGATGGGTGATAGGGCTGTCATATTTTAAATGTGCATTTTTGTGAAAAGACTTTTTTTAGTACCAAAATTTGACCTTGACCTTACTTTGAGTTTGTCTACCAACTAAAGATAGCTGGTGAAGGGGGCACATCTTGTTCTATCACTAGTGTGGTTGAGAAAAGCTTAAGCTTATTCAACTGGCAACTTAGTCCTTTTATATAATTGAGGAAATGTTATGGTATGAAAATTGTTTCTATTGAAAAGAAAAGGCAATTTTTGTTATATCCTTGATTCAAAGATTGAGGACGGGAGCATAGTTTTTGCCCTGTTTATCTATTCTGTAGTTTAATCTATGTCATAACTTTTGAGCAATATGACTCAATAACTTTTGAACAATATGACTCAAGATACAGTTTACATCGTTTGAAACCTTGGAAAATGACCTACACTTTCACAAAATACACTTTTAGCAATACATGCATCTCCATCTTCTTTAAAGATAGGATGATCGTATTTCTTTTTCATGATAATACAAAGGAATAGGTGCGGTAACCTGTCATTTCAGCCCTATTTTCAAAGTTGTTTATATATCTATAATATTCTAGTTTATAAAATGTCAAATGTATAGCGAGTCCAAATCATGAAAGCTTTTCTGTATTTCACAGTCCTATACTCAATAATATGTCGCTCAAAACGTCTAAAAACGCTGAAATCATCGAAAATATCAATAAATGAGTGATATTTCGATACAAAACTATGAAATCAAGTGGTAATCCAGGCCTTGCCCATAAATATTTTTGTGTCAATCGATGGATTTCTGATCGGCCTTTTAATTTGTATAACAAAATTCGTGGGCAAGGCCTGGATCATAGATGACTTTTGAAGATTTGTGTGTAAAATACGATGATTTTCCTGAGTTTTGTGTCATTCAGGGTAAATGACATCAAAACATGATGTCATGCATCACACGCGTGACATTACAAGGGCTCAAAATTATGACGCGATATTTTCTCAAACATTCAACTTTGCAAAAAGTCATTCGTTTATCAAAAATATTTTTCGTCGGAATTATAGGGCCGATATGAGGGGTTAGCGCACCTAGTCCTTTGTTGATACCACAATTTTTTATCTTGACCTTTATGACTGACATTATTGTAATAATTCTAACAAAAATCAACTTTGCCAATAGCTTATGATACATATCAGATACAGCTTAGATATTCCGTGTATGCTTGTATTCATTGTATTAAGAAGTAAAGGTCTTATGACAATACTTTTCACTTGTGTCCTTGACTTTGACCTAGTGACTTGATGTTTGACTTGCTTGAAGAAAACTACCCTTACCATTTCAACTCCTTTGACTATAGGCCAGGGGTTCATGTTTGACATACCCATTAATTGTGACAAGAACTTTCATTTATATAATAACATATGACTATGTGTGATTGACCTTGTATTTATATAATAACATTTGACTATTTGTGATTGACCTTGTACTTATATAATAACATTTGACTGCATGATTGACCTTGTACTTATATAATAACATTTGACTATGTGTGATTGACCTTGTACTTATATAATAACATTTGACTATGTGTGATTGACCTTGTATTTATATAATAACATTTGACTATGTGTGATTGACCTTGCACTTATACAATAACATTTGACTGCATGATTGACCTTGTACTTATATAATAACATTTGACTATGTGTGATTGACCTTGTACTTATATAATAACATTTGACTATGTGTGATTAACCTTGTACTTATATAATAACATTTGACTATGTGTGATTGACCTTGTTCTTATATAATAACATTTGACTGCGTGATTGACCTTGCACTTATATAATAACATTTGACTATGTGTGATTGACCTTGTACTTATATAATAACATTTGACTGCGTGATTGACCTTGCACTTATATAATAACATTTGACTATGTGTGATTGACCTTGTACTTATATAATAACATTTGACTATGTGTGATTGACCTTGCACTTATATAATAACATTTGATTATGTGTGATTGACCTTGTACTTATATAATAACATTTGACTGCGTGATTGGCCTTGTACTTATATAATAACATTTGACTATGTGTGATTGACCTTGTCCTTATATAATAACATTTGACTGCGTGATTGACCTTGCACTTATATAATAACATTTGACTATGTGTGATTGACCTTGTACTTATATAATAACATTTGACTATGTGTGATTAACCTTGCACTTATGTAATAACATTTGACTATGTGTGATTGACCTTGTACTTATATAATAACATTTGACTGCGTGATTGACCTTGCACTTATATAATAACATTTGACTATGTGTGATTGACCTTGTACTTATATAATAACGTTTGACTATGTGTGATCGACCTTATACTTATATAATAACATTTGACTGTGTGATTGACCTTGTACTTATATAATAACATTTGACTATGTGTGATTGACCTTGTACTTATATAATAACATCTGACTATGTTTGCTTGACCTTGTACTTATATAATAACATTTGACTATGTTTGCTTGACCTTGTACTTATATAATAACATCTGACTATGTTTGCTTGACCTTGTACTTATATAATAACATCTGACTATGTTTGCTTGACCTTGTACTTATATAATAACATCTGACTATGTTTGCTTGACCTTGTACTTATATAATAACATCTGACTATGTGTGATTGACCTTGTACTTATATAATAACATTTGACTATGTGTGATTAACCTTGCACTTATGTAATAACATTTGACTATGTGTGATTGACCTTGTACTTATATAATAACATTTGACTGCGTGATTGACCTTGCACTTATATAATAACATTTGACTATGTGTGATTGACCTTGTACTTATATAATAACGTTTGACTATGTGTGATCGACCTTATACTTATATAATAACATTTGACTGTGTGATTGACCTTGTACTTATATAATAACATTTGACTATGTGTGATTGACCTTGTACTTATATAATAACATCTGACTATGTTTGCTTGACCTTGTACTTATATAATAACATCTGACTATGTTTGCTTGACCTTGTACTTATATAATAACATCTGACTATGTTTGCTTGACCTTGTACTTATACCATTCCTGTTCCAAATAAAGAGCTGCTGACTGGATTAGTATTTCACAAAAACATCTCGTTATCCTTTTTATATGCTCCCGAAATCAGGTTCTAGGGCATAGCTTTTGGCATGTCATTCCAATGGGTACCAAATATTGACATTGCCTTTGACCTTGGAAATTGACCCAATTTTGAAAAACTATAACCTTGGCCATAACTTCTGAATGGTTATTGATAGGATTTTCTTTCACATAAGCATGTCTTGTGACAAGACCTTTCCGTGTGTATAACATTTTAATCCTGTGACCTTGACATTGGAGTTGGACCTAGTAACCTTAACCATACCTTCTGAATGGTTGGTGATAGGGCTTTCATATTTTGTATGTGCATTCCTTATGACAAGACCCTTCTGTTGGCATGGTAATTTGACCTTGGAGTTTGACCTAGTTTTACATATGCATCCTGTGTTAAAAAAAATCATCATTGCCTTAAGATAATATTATTCAACATTTTAATATCTGCTGATAATAAATTTTGCATAGATCTAGAAGTATCTCTCAGGACCTTCAGTCCTTTGATTATTTCTATTAAATATAAATATACACAACCAATATAGGGGATTAAAGGAAGAACAAATTGTACATTTATGTACGAATAAGAAAATTTTCCTGATAATTTTTTATTTTGAATTTTATTTCTATTATTTGCATCAACCATTAGAAGCTTCTACATACATCTTAAACATCAGTAAGAGACAATCAACATTTCTGCATGTTGTCATGAATTATAAATTTTAACTGTCAATAGATCATGAAAAGAATGATTATAAATTCCTATTTTGAACTTGAAAACTACACTTTCACTATCCGATTCATAAATGCTTTAAATTCCAAATATCCAGAATTACAACATACTTCTAACATGCTTTATAAATAAAGAAGTTCCAGATTTGTTAGCATCTATTAGCTTATTAAAATCAACTTTACATTTAAGCATTTTCATGATAATTGTACAATTGAATAGATGAGTTGTGTGATAAACAATTATTTAAATGTATGTAAGAATACATTCTACAAGCAATCACAATATAATTGAGTTAGCGCAGCTAAATCACATGTAAAATGGCAAATATATGAAAAAAGAGGAGGAAACATAATCAAATGGGCACAGCCAATATTACAAGTTTAATGGCAATGGCTAATGTTACCATAAAAATTACATACCATTAACATTTCATATACCTATCATTATGTCATTTGTTTTGGAATTTTATACATTCTAAAATTAAAAAAAATAAAAAATACATATATAAAAAAATAAAAACAAAAAACAAAGCCCCCCCCCAAAAAAAAAATTATTAACATTCATCAAATGATACATTTGACAACACATGTTACAATTTAAATTCATTACTTTTTTCTTTAAACTGCCCCAAAAGACATGGTTTGAGCAGTTTTCTTGTAATTTTGGAATTAAGGAACCAATAAAATGTCTCAATAATTAACATTTAACAAACATATATTTGGACGGATATTTATATCACAGGTGAATGAGCAAAAAATAAAAATGTGTAACACAAATTACACAATATACACTGATAACAATAAATACAAAGTAGTAAGTGAGTTTTAAAAATAGAATATCACAATACGGGGACAATGGAAAATGCCCAATAAACGTTCAATAAAAATATCTTGATGTACATCTGGAAAACTTTTAATTCAAAATAAACAATTATACAGATCATGGATGGTTACAATGGAACATTTACTGAAGTGGCTAGTATATTAAGATAAACCCGTTAGATGCACCAAGCTTAAATCTATGCATAGGTCTTTGAAAACAATTTTCATCACAAGCACTACAGAATTTCATACTACATTATTTTATCATTTTGTGTATCAATCTAATTATATCGTATAAGTCACACCTGGCAGTAAAACATATCCTACATGAATGTTAATCGGTTAAAAAGAAGGGCATCTGTTCTGTAAATCAAAATCATTGCCTACCAGAAACAAGTACATGTTCTGTACATTATAGGATTAAATGTTTAATGAGAAAATCATACAATATTTAAAAAAAATATTCTTTCAATTGCATATTTTAAAAGGTTTCATTGTGGATAAAGAGTCAAAATCAATCAAGTTTGGCAAGTCTACTGGAAAGGAATATGACTTCAGGAATCTGAATGATAGGTACCTAATTTACAAGATCTCCATTCAACAATTTTAAAACAACTATACTCTGGACCTTTAGTAGGTTCTTAGCATGTTCTATTAAAGTAATACATACTGCTCTACACAGTCCATTTGATTTCCGTCAGAGAATGCTGACCAGATTTTATTTTGATCAAAGAAATTTCAAGCACGATTCCCAAAATGTACATATATAAAAACCACTAGTATAAGTCTACTATAACAGCGTACGGCATATTATTACTGAGGTCCCGGCCCCTCCAACTCGTGTCGTATGGCATCAAGAAACGTATCTCCCGTCTCCTCCATCTTCTTATGCTGTTCCTCATACATTGTCTTCTTTTCCTGGAAATTGAAATAAGTGTATCCTCAAGAAACAATATGAAAGATACATGTATGTATAATGAACACTGCAGCAAATAAACCTAATATAAGGTACAAATTCAATCCCTTAATGAAAATAAGCTTTTAAAATTAATCAGAAAGATTTTTCACAATTTTTTTTCAAATTCAGCATTGCATCCTCTTTTAATATTTTGTGCATATTAACCCTTTTGAACGATAAAGAACAAGCAGAGAACTTCATTCCAAGCATGCTTAATAATAATGCCACTAAAGTAGAAACTAGACAGAGTTTAAAGCAAGTCCCTTGTAGTATCACAGCAATACTGCCTTAAGAACTTAATACAAAGAAACGACAAAATGGATCTTTTCCATCATTTTATCCTTTTTAAAATTGTATGACAAGAAATCATGATACACATCATAGACGCCTCAACTTAGAAACCAGTGTGAACAGAGAATTTCATGTTACTAAATTGAGTTCCATGCACTTGTTTTTATTAATTCTCTCACAGGAAATATCTTTGATATTCTTAAGACCATATAAGAAATTAAATCAAAACTGGAAATTTGATTGTATTATCTAATCAGCATTGTATGATGAATGAATATTTTTGAATTTAAAAACAAAACTTGATTTATCATTAGTGTTCATAAAACCATCTATAATGAACAATTAGCCTCTAGGATTCAAGAGGATCTTCTATTATAGTAATTTTTTTTCCCTTTAAGTTTAACAGTTCATGATGTGAGATAGTTACTACATATAATATGACAATGATGATGACTGTCAAAACCTGAAGAAAGTCTGATAGTTATAAAAGCAGTGACATCTTTTACACTCCATATTAGATATAAAGCCATGGTCTTCTCAAACTCTTATTACATTACCAATAAATTGATGTCACTGAAAAAATGTAGATGAACTTTGAAATTTAATCATTTTCCCTACAAAATCAACAATGAAGCAAGCTGGTATCAGAGTTCAACCCTAGCTGTCCTCGGATTTTGAGGTTATATACACGTAACTCATAATTTTTTAATTTGAAAATGAGTTGTATATGTACAAGGTTAATATGTTATTCTTCACCACAGGCATCTATGTAAAATGATATGATAAACCTAATCATGTCTCCATCGAAATCATGATGCATACACAAACTTTATGTTCATTATCTAGATACATATACTGGCAGTATTATATATATTAGTATTAGTAATATCAATTCTTTGTATTATTATGGGTTTGGGGACATGTTACAGGATTGTCTAAGGTTTTAATATGTGCTCTTTCTACCATGTCACATGAGGCAGTTACTGTTAATGTTACATTCAATGCAGGTTATGATCTTGTGTATAAATAAGGTCAAGGTACTTTGGTATAACTATATGTTGCATTAAAGAAAAAAGATGATCAAATAATCTTTTAGTAAATTACTTATTATCAAAAAAGGTATTGTGTCTTGTTAACTGTATGTTATGATCTCTGAAGATTTCACAAATTGGATGCAAGGACACACCCACACAACCTACTGTAGTGATGCTTATAACGTATTGCACTAACTATGCGTTTCAACATTAATGTCTGGCAACCATTTTATAAATGTGCTGATGAAGCAACAACCGTAAAAATATGGTGCATATTAATAGTAGCTGTATGTTTGTTTGTTTACCTGTAGTTGCTAGATATGAAATAGCATCACTTATTAGTCAAGTTACAGGCATGATTGATACAGCATTTTAAATATACTTTGTAATACAAGTTGATTTTAGCAACAATTACATAAGCATGCAAGTTTTAAGTTTGTTTGAACTGGCATTTCAAAGTATAACAATCAATACCATATTGAAGCTTCCTTAGGAAACAAACGACGTGTAGATTGTGATCTATAGATTTCATACTTCTTACCAATACATATTACGACCAATATCATACCAATGCTGAGACTTCTTACCAATACATATTACGACCAATATCATACCAGCACTAAGACAGACATATGATAAATAAACACACAGCATGCTTCTAAATGCATGCACCATTTCAATAAACTGATACTTATGATATATATTACTATAGTACATGTATACAGATCCTGAAGTTGTAACCTATAGGCATCTCACCTTTTCCCCAAATTTTATCGTATCTTTCTTTCGTCACTCTTTATCTTTGTATGAAATATAATAAAAATTTCTGGTCTATTGGATTTGCAGAACGAGTTAAAGATCTTTTTTTTGGTAAATCAAATGGACAGATAGACAGAAGGACAGTCATAGATAGGATTTTTAAAGAATTAACATTTATTACACTAAATATTATTAATTTAAAAAAAAAGATATGTCATAAAATATCTCTTAACAAACTAAACTTTCATCATAGATTAAGGTAGTTGCATGCTGAACAACATGATTTCTCTTTATTGTTTTCCTCTTTTTATGAATTCTTATGTCTAAGTATAGAGTATGTAGTCTGAGCCGTCCATTTGGAAGCATACAATCAAAACACTATAACCATTCATAAGTATGTTCAGACAACAGGATAAATGTTTTGCTTTTTCTACGAACAAATCCACAAACATTTTGTACACATAAAATTGTCATTCAAATGAAAGCCATAAAAGAAAATACCAGCAGATTATTCTTCATATGCAATTTACAGCTCTCATTATTTTTTTCAAAATACTAGGATGGGTAAATCTTTCCTGCTCCCTTATTAATTTCTGCACAGACTAAGTCCCTGATAAAAATAATGGTGCTGTACCTACCTCTTTCTCACGTTGACTAGGAGGACTGGAGTCTGTCGTACTTCGTTCACTCCCTGCATATGCTCTTAGTGATGATGACTTAAAATAAATGTTTAAATGCATAGGTAAATAATGATATATAATATAGACAGTAGCTTGCATGAGTGGCATATTTTAATTTGTAAACATTCAGATCAAATGATTTCTTGTAATATGGTAAAAAGTAAAAATCAACATGATATTGATGTTTAAATCAATGTCAAGGTTAGATATTCCAAACGCTGTTGGACAAGTATCAGTAAATCTCTGACCTTATCATCTACCCACAATGTCTTTTCATCTCCAGTAGAGCTGGCATCCTCCCTTATAGGAGACAAACCTCCTCGCCTGTAAATATGAATACATTCAATCATAATTATAATAAATTGTGAGAAGCCAAAACTAAGCTAGTAAACACTAACATTAACTTCAAAGTCCTAACTCGAGAACAATGTCACTACAAGTAAACACTAACCCTCCTTTCCCTGTCCTCATCTGAGAGAATCCACTGTTAGGATTATTCATCTCATCCTCACAGGCTCGGAGGAATTTGGCGACCTCATCGTGTCTGAACTCTTCTGCCACCATCCTGGGTGTACGACCCATGTCATCCTTCACATCAAGTCGAGATCTGTTAGCCACCAGCCACTTCACACACTCCATGTGTCCTCTGTAAATAATCATAATTATAAATGTTGTATACTGATGATCATACATGTAGTCCTTAGTTTAATTAAATCTTTTCAATGTACAAAGATACTTTCCATTTCAAATTCTATGGAAACCAGCATTAAATTTTGGGAAAACTTCAAACGCTTTAAATAGACATTTTTCACCATGACGGACTTCGCAATTCGAACTTCGTACTTTGCAATTCGAACATTGAAGAATCCGTGGTGTAGCTGCCATTCACATATAAACTCATAAGCGGAGTCATCTACATTTTGATTAGTATACTCAATGGAATTGGTATATAGGACTTCCTGTACTACTGGCAACCAACTTATAAAACTTTCTATCATAATTAATGTGCGAAGTTTGAAGTACAAAGTGCGAAGTTCGTCATGATGAAAAATGTCTAATATGACATTTCTATAGGAATTTATAACATCATAATGCATTTAAGTCAGACACCATCCAAAATTGGGAGTGATTCTGTGACATCTTTCACTGTATGTAATATCATTTATGTGATACTTTTAAAGAGAAATAGAGCCATTATGTAAAGGTGACTTACTCTCTGGCAGCTAGATACAGTGGCGTCTTTTTGTCCGTGGATCTACATGTAATGGCAGCTCCCATAGCTGCTAATACCTGTACAAAATACATTGTACAATGTTATAATGCAGAAATGTCAAATTCTCATATAAAAAACACTAAAATCCATTACTGGTAATACAGACGCATGGGTGTATTGTACATACCATAAGACAGTTGACATGACCATTCACGACAGCCCAGGTGTATGGCAGTGTAACCAGTGTGATATTGTATCAGTGTATGGTACATACCATCAGACAGTTGACATGACCACTCATGGCGACCAGGTGTATGGCAGTGTAACCAGTGTGATATTGTATCAGTGTATGGTACATACCATCAGATAGTTGACATGACCACTTATGGTGGCCATGTGTATTGCAGTGTAACCAGTGTGACATTATATCAGTGTATGGTACATACCATTAGACACTTGTTATAACACTCATAGCTGCCAGGTGTATGGCAGTGTAACCTGTGTGATATTATATCAGTGTATGGTACATACCATCAGATAGTTGACATGACCACTTATGGTGGCCATGTGTATGGCAGTGTAACCAGTGTGACATTATATCAGTGTATGGTACATACCATTAGACACTTGTTATAACACTCATAGCCGCCAGGTGTATGGCAGTGTAACCTGTGTGATATTATATCAGTGTATGGTACATACCATCAGACAGTTGACATGACCACTTATGGTGGCCATGTGTATGGCAGTGTAACCAGTGTGACATTATATCAGTGTATGGTACATACCATTAGACACTTGTTATAACACTGATAGCCGCCAGGTGTATGGCAGTGTAACCTGTGTGATATTATATCAGTGTATGGTACATACCATCAGACAGTTGACATGACCACTCATGGCAGCCAGGTGTATGGCAGTGTAACCAGTGTGATATTGCATCAGTGTATGGTACATACCATCAGACAGTTGACATGACCACTCATGGCAGCCAGGTGTATGTCAGTGTAACCAGTGTGACATTATTTCAGTGTATGGTACATACCATCAGATAGTTGACATGATCACTCATGGCAGCCAGGTGTATGGCAGTATAACCATTGTGACATATCAGTGTATGGTTCATACAATGAGACATTTGACGTGACCACTCATGGCAGCTAGGTGTATGGAAGTGTAACCAGTGTGATATTGTATCAGTGTATGGTACATACCATCAGACATTTGACATAACCACTCATGGCAGCCAAGTGTATGGCAGTGTAACCAGTGTGATATTGTATCAGTGTATGGTACATACCATCAGACAGTTGACATGACCACTCATGGCAGTCAGGTGTATGGCAGTGTAACCAGTGTGATATTGTATCAGTGTATGGTACATTACCATCAGACAGTTGACATGACCACTCATGGCAACCAGGTGTATGGCAGTGTAACCAGTGTGATATTGTATCAGTGTATGGTACATTACCATCAGACAGTTGACATGACCACTCATGGCGACCAGGTGTATGGCAGTGTAACCAGTGTGATATAATATCAGTATATGGTACATACCACCAGACATTTGACATAACCACTCATGGCGGCCAGGTGTATGGCAGTGTAACCTATGCGATAATGAATCAGTATATGGTACGTACCATCAGACAGTTGACATGACCACTCATGGCAGCCAGGTGTATGGCAGTGTAACCAGTAGGTGACTCCTTGTTAAGACTGACGTTCTGCACAGTTAACCATTTGACAACCTCCACTTTACCATTCTTTGATGCTAAGTGCAGTGGAGTGTAACCATGTTCATCTGTATTCCTAAAAAGATAAGTTAACATATTGGTATTAAACACATTTTATCTGAATCAAAAGTTGTACCTCTCTTTCTGAATATCATCATAAGAATAAACACTTGTAGTCAAAACTTGAAAATACTTCCAATTCCTATTCTTTACTTACATGTATATCAAGAGAAACTGAATTTAGCACTGCCATAATCCACACTTACTCTAACATGTCAGGAAAATTATCCAGAAGTTCCTGTATCCTTGCCATGTCACCTCTCTCTGCAGCCTCATGTATTGTGGGACCCCGTAGAAGTTTCCTTCTTTCTTCATTCTCTTCATCCATTTGCTTTCTTTTTTCTTCTTGTACAGCCTCTAATCCAGCCTGTGTTTAATTATAGACAAATAGTGAATATTCTTATTCATTCTTGTGAATAAATTCATAATCTTGCATTCACACAATAAATTGAGCCATATGAATTCATGTACATGTTTTATAGAAAAGATGCGACTTAGAAATTGTTTAAAAAATCTTCCCACCTTATACCCATGTAAGAACTCCTGGCCGTCTGCAGGCTTCCCTTCTTGACCTTCCGTCCTAATTTCCCTGAAAGTATAGGTAGGACCCCCAGATTTAGTTGGTGCATCAAAGAATTCATCTTTCTCTCTCTGAGGCAGGGTAGCCGTCATGGTAGTATTGGTGGTAGTTGTATAATTTGTTGTGCTATCACTCGATGATGACGATGTCGAAGAATCAGAGTCATATTCGGTACCACTATCTGACCTTGATCTTGATCGTTGTCGAGTATTGGTCTTTGCAGATTTTGAAGCCATACTGTGACCGTGACCTCTGACACTCTCCTTGCGTCTGCCGGCCGATTCCGTAGATGAGTTACCATCATGTTCACTGGGATAAACTTCATCTGTACTCTCCTCCTCTAGAGCTGTAAAAAATGTAAACGTGCAACTTTTAAAAAAAATATTGCTATATAGGCAGAATTAGAAGATACAATAATATCTAACAGTGAATGGCATAATAACAAATTCAATGAGGAAAATCATTTACTTTTATTCCAATTAATCTTTCTCTCTTATTTACTAGTTTACATCTCTTTACTTATGTTTCAGAATGTTTCCTTTAAAATAATAAATTATCAAACAGACAAATTTAGTGCCTGGAATAAGCTTTTTCTCTGAATATTTGACTATGATTATTAACCTTCTATCTGTGTGGACTCGTCATATAATTAACATTCCTTGGTTTGATTGAAGTATGACAAATAATGACAATATATCGCCATTCATTTTAAAATGTCACCACAAGGATACAGATGAATAGACACTTGACAAGGTGATTCCTACATGTCAATTTGTTTATCAGCGACATGGTAAATTTATATGAAGAATTCAGTCAGTTGACATTGTTGACATGGTAAATTTATATGAAGAATTCAGTCAGTTGACATTGTTGACATGGTAAATTCATATGAAGAATTCAGTCAGTTGACAATGTTGAAGAGAAAGAAAGTTTTACCTGATGCCAGGAATACATGATAAGATCAAACTTGTAGATTTTCAGAGCTCTACTGCAAACTCTTACAAACTCTACACAAGCAGATGCTAGCTATGGTAATCTGATCTATTTATTAACATTAACATAAATTAACAGTGGTACAGAAAATTAACATAGGTAACAAAGAGAGATTTAACAAAAGTTTGATTTCTCACATACAGGCTTTCTACTCTACCTTGATGAAAAAGTAGGAAAAAAGTAGGAGTAGTCAATGAAAAAAAGTAGGAGAAAAATAGGAAAAAGTAGGAATTAAAAGGGGAAAAGTAGGAAATTTTCCATCACTTTTAGTGACAATTTTCAGTAAGTATGACACACAAATCACAGTAAGCAATGATTGTAGACTGGTAACGTTCATCTTTGAGGAAATCACAGAGAGAAATAAGGACAGATTTATTTTTCATGTAAAATATACAGAATGGGCGAGCGAAGCGAGCTCGAAATTTTTTAAAAACTTTGAATCAGATGTTGACGACAAGTGAAGCAAGTAATTTTTTACTTTTGAGATGAAAAAGTAGAAATAGTAGGAGGTTTTGAAGAAAAAGTAGGAAAAAATAGGATCAAAATAAAAAAGTAGGAAAAGTAGGAAATAGTAGGAAAAATAGCAATCCAAGGAATGCTTGTGTCGCCTGCGAAGCGGTTTGATTATTATTCTAGAAAGTCGATCAAAATTATTGGTATCAGTAGAAAAGTCTTGTCAAATGAAATTCATTTGAAATATCAGACCTCTTAATTACAAATTAAAAGAAAAGAGTGTCATCATCCAGGTCAAGGTCACTATGTAAAAATTGATAACAAAAAGGTCTCATCATAAGAAATATTAAAGACCTATCACCTACCAATTAAAAAGGTCAAATAGCTAGGTCAAGGTCAAAAGGTAAAAAATTATAGTATGTGTAGAATGACATTGTTACAAGGAAAATACATGTGAAATATCAAAGCCCTATTACCTACCAATCAAAAGATATAGCCAATATTACTTTTCTTGAAAAGTAGATCAAATATCTAGATCAAGGTCACAAGGTCAAATATTATGGTCTGTGTAGAAAGGTCTTGTCACAAGGAATACACATGTGAAATACCAAAGCCCTATCACTTACCAATCAAAAGATATATCCGTTCTTAATGTTTTTGAAAAGTAGGTCAAATATGTAGGTCAAGGTCAATAGGTAAAAAATTATGGTATGTGTAGAAAGGTCTTGTCACAAGGAATACACATGTGAAATACCAAAGCCCTATCACTTACCAATCAAAAGATATATCCGTTCTTAATTTTTTTGAAAAGTAGGTCAAATATGTAGGTCAAGGTCAATAGGTAAAAAATTATGGTATGTGTAGAAAGGTCTTGTCACAAGGAATACACATGTGAAATATCAAAGCCCTATCACTTACCAATCAAAAGATACAGTGAATCTTATCTTTTTTTCAAAAGTAGGTCAAATATCGAGGTCAAGGTCACAAGGTCAAAAATTATGGTATGTGTAGAAAGGTCTTGCCACAAGGATTGCACATGTGAAATATCAAAGTCCTAACACTTACCAATCAAAAGATATATCCATTTTTAATATTTTTGAAAAGTAGGTCAAATATGTAGGTCAAGGTCACTAGGTCAAAAATTATGGTATGTGTAAGAGGGTCTTGTCACAAGGAATACACATGTGAAATATCAAAGCCCTATCACTTACCAATCAAAAGTTATGGGCTGTGACACCCAAAGTATGACAGACAGACGGACGGACTGACGGACGGACGGACGGACGGACGGACAGACGGACAAAGTGATCCCTAAGTGTCGCTTTGCTTCGCAGGCGACACAAAAAGTAGGTACAGTAGAAAGTCTGCACATAACACTGGCATCAAGCTTGTGATCTACAGAATGAAGAATTTGGTATAGACAGTAGGATGAAAAAAAAATTGGAAAATCTAATCAAAACTATGCAGCATGGTTATGCAGAAATCAAACATTTGTTAGTTAAAACTCTTCTGGGCTATAATACAGTTATAAAATTGTTGATTGAAGTTTCTGGTCACAAGACCTAGTGGACTTAATTTTGTCTCCTTTAGATTTATTTTATCTTCTTTTGCTTTTCACAATTACGACAACATATCAAGGAAAGCTGGAGAATGCATCATTTTTAATAATAGGAATGATTTATTTGTGCAACAAATCAAAATTGCCTTCTTATCTTAATAAGAGTGAGAGTTTCAATGTCAGTCCCACTTAGTAATAATGGATGTATTAAAGACACATATCAAGAGCACATAACTATGAAATCTAGATTGATTTTACAGGGTAATCAGAAACTCCAAGCAATACTTATCATTTTATGGCTTAAGAAGATGGAAACTAAAGCTCTAAATTTAACAAAACAAGCATACAAAATTACTGAATCAAACCAAGTTAAAGATCATGCAATCTATATACATGTACATGCGTATGAAAGTTATGTGTTTACAATTGAGAAATGAAATGAAAATTTGAAAACTAAGTCTGTTAACTCTCTCTACTCATCAAAAGAAAACAAAATGCCGACAGATGGTACAATGTACAGAAATACATAAACTTTATCCACTTAAAATCCTTTAAATTTTTTAAAAGATTGAACATTTAAGAAAAAAAATTGCTATTGCTTTTATAATTTTTGTAAGATTCACTGGTATTCTTGAATGAAATCATGATGAAGAGAGAGAAGCTATCTACTAAGATAAAAGGAAGTAAACATAAAACTGAGGTCTGTAAAGATAGCAATTCACAGTGCATGTCTACCAATCACCATTATATACTTAGTCATGTGCAGGGTAGCATATAAAGTTTATAAGTTCCTCATTTGACAAGTTTTCTATGTCGTGCACACCTTGTATGAATGCTCGTTCTCTGTCGACTTCCAGATCTCGGTAGGTTCTCCTATCACCGTCAGCCCCTGACAGCCACCGCTCACATACAAACTCGTAAATTCTCTTGTCACGCATGTCATACACAGTCACTCCCTCCAAGAACCAAGCATTGCCTACAAAAAAATACTCAGTTAAATCATCTCCTTGATATTGTTATTTACACTTGTGATAGAAATTTCTTTACAAAGCCTTGAGATTTTTTTCAAAAAGGAAAATTTTCCTTGTATTAACATTCTCATATTTTCCTTTAAGAACTTATGTAGAAGGGTTTCATATATGAGTGTAATCTTGACTTAGTATTGACCTATCATATCAAATCTGACATGTTTGACACTTACTAAATCAGTCATGCTTTGGTGAACATAATCGAATCTCTTGCTTATGTTCAATTTCACTTAGTTCTTGACGCTTTCTTATTTCGATCCAATCATTTACAATTTCAAATAATCTGACACTTACTCAGTTCTGTCCTATCATGCCCAATTTTAACTTTGACAAGTTTTCCTACATGATGGCATGGTATGATAAATAAGTCCTCCTGAAAATCATACAATATCATACTCTTATAATAAAATCAAGTATTACAGCCAAATTATACATTTCTTACCTACAGATATTTACTGAGTTTTGAAGCGTTCATAAATATTGTTGTACTAAATGAAACCTTACCCGTTAGTATAAGAATTACTGATCAGAATCTATCTGGGAAAAAGAATAAAAGGTACAAATGTTTACTTCACACAAGAGTTAAACCTGACAGTGCATTGTTCTGTTAAAACCTTACCTTAAACCTGACAGTTCATTGTTCTGTTATAACCTTACCTTAAACCTGACAGTTCATTGTTCTGTTATAGCCTTACCTTAAACCTGACAGTGCATTGTTCTGTTAAAACCTTACCTTAAACCTGACAGTGCATTGTTCTGTTATAGCCTTACCTTAAACCTGACAGTGCATTGTTCTGTTATAACCTTACCTTTCCTTTCTGGAAGCAGACTTTGTGTCGTTTTGACTTGTCCAGTGGGAATTCTTTTGTTTTACCCTTTTCTCCGTATAATGTGAGTTTAACGTCAGCTTTAGTACTAGCACCTATTCTGTTGCCCGTCCGGACATATATCTGATACTCCGCCCAGTCCCCATCCTCTATTACTGTGTCTTGCTGTATAAAGATACATATAAAAATATTACATCTATATTACTAGCACCTATTCTGTATATAAAGAAACACACAACATCATTACAGCTTTCTAAAGTATTATTTCACTTATTCATGTTCTGTTAAAATAAAAATATTTCTTCTATTAACATGATTAAATTGATTCCCACATCAATTATTTCATGGGCAATATTTATTCATGACATATAAGAAAGTTCTCCCGAGCTAAAGTGCCCCACAGTGAGTCAGTGGACAAACTTCTGCAAAAAGTTTTCATCTAAGGCAACAGAAATTTATTTCTTAGTTTTAAGGATTCGCCGATCCTAATTTTACCACAACTGGAAAAAAAATAAAATGAACTGATTGTACATTTTTTTCTTCCGCTCATCCGAATTACTGGTTATTACTTTTCATTTTCACTTAATCTTTATCGTGCAAGTGTTTTAGAGAATGCGGCTTTGAAAACATATGATAAACAAGCTGAATTAAGATTGTGATCATGGCACAAAACATAAAATGCTGAAATTTACTGATTTTTTTTAATTTTAATTTCCCTCTTCCTACCCAATTTTAGAAAAATAAAATCTGTAAATCTGAAAATTAAATTTCTGTTGCCTAACGTAAAGCTCTTTCAAAACTGACAGTAGATTCAAAATGCTTTTTCCATTTTTAGAAATGAAACACAAGGAGGTAAGTACTGTGCATTTTTCAGTGAAAGGAATAGTTAATCATAAATATACATGTGAGTATATGAAACATTAATACAGTTATACTTGTTTTCTATGTATATCTTACAGGATTTTTCTGTACATGTATATTTGTCTGATTTCCGCTGTCGTATGTCTGTGTTCCTGAGTGAACAGCCACGTCCTCCCCGACCTCCGTTTTACTGACTTGTATGACAGTTTTCTGTCTTTGTCGTCGTTTTGCGGATCGTGGCCGTGTCCTCGGAGGCTCTGACGGGATCTCTATCTGTTCCATCTGTGTCCTTGGTTCTCGGACCTCAGGTGGAGGAGGTGATTCTCTACTCCTGGTCAGCTGGGTATCTTGCTCTTTCTTTCTCCTCCTTATAAAATCACACATATCATACATATACACTTGTACTAATAATCACAAATAACGTTGCACTGTGGTTATTGAGTTCTTTATGTTGACTTGTTTGATTTCAGGATTCTGAATATGCTAAAAATTATATTCATTATAATTCGAAGAGACTGAGCCTAGACTTATACATTATGACAAGACTACTGAAGAAGGCACATTTAAGAAAACTTTACCTGTAAATAAATTATGACTCAGAAAGTAGATTTACCTGTATTCTTGTGAAGAAGCTGACCCACTGTGTGTTGTGTATGCACTATCTTGGTTGTCATCATATACCATCTACAAAAGGTGAAAAGCCAAAACCAATTATGATTTACATGATTATGAAGACAGATCTGGTAAGTAAAAGAGATACTTTTAATTAGAAAAAATGTTGCATCAATAGTTACGGTGCCTTGATTCAACTTGTGGTCAAGGATTGTGGCAGTGGTAAGCTTTTCTTGATTCAATTATTTCAATACGTTGTAAATTGTATGGTCAGGACATTAACTCTTGTCAACTTAAGCCTGGATCCCTTTCCTATATGTTGCCTTTTTGCTGCAGGTGACATAAAAATGACAGAGTTTTTACAACACTTACCTTGCCAGCCTTATGCCTACGACCATGTATATCCCAAGTATACTTGGCACTTCCTCCCCTTGGCTTCTGAAAACACAAAATCTTCGTTTATATTGTAGTCTAATTATCAGTTTCTCCAGAACAAGAAGTATTAAATGTACAACACTATTTTCATGAGGAAAAATTACAAATATTAATGTGTACCTAGAATCAAATATGAGAAAATATTGAACTGCAAAAATTGCAAATTGGCACATCAAAAAGAAATAAAAGTTCAGTATAATATGTGCAAATTGTGCATCATGCAATGTGAATATAATGGATTTTTTTTCTCTTTTTCCATGCAGGTGACCTTTATCTAACTTATGTCTACACACACGGCTTACTACATATCTCATAAAGCTTTGTTCAGGTACCTTTTAAAATCATGACACATTTAAACAAGAGCCCCAGGGGGCACAACGCTCACCTGATACCCATGCACGCTCTAATTGACATACTGCTATTGAATACTGATAGTGCCAGTACCGGGATTTTAGCCCACAACCTTTCTAAAAAGATTTTTGCCGGATGAAGAGAAGTTTTTTTTTTTTTTCAGACAACCTTTAAAAGTACAAACAAGAAAAAATAGTCACATTTCAAAACAATAACTTTTTTTAAGTCATATGCCCAACTAGTATAGTTCAATTATGCAACATCAAAAATAAAATCATATTGTAAAATCCCACTTTAATGCGCAGCAGAAAAAGAATAAAACAATGAAATGATTTCATAAATTAAGTTTATTTAAAACTGAACGACCATACCTTACATTATTGATAGCTAGCATGCCAGAAATTATAAAGCCTGACAGGCTGTGTTTGTGAAACGAGAATGCCCCCGGTGGCATCTTTGTTAGTATAAACGCCATTTTCTGTTAAGTATGTGAGAGGTCAGGGTCAGCGTAATATTGGTATCTATGGAAATATCTTGTCACAAGGAATACACATGTAAAATATGAAAGCCCTATCACTAACCAATCAAAAGTTATGCGCAATGTTTAAGTTTTTGAAAAGTACGTCAAAGGTCAAGGTTATGGTCACGAGGTCAAAATTTTGGTATCAATGGAAAGGTATTGTCACAAGGAATACACATGTGAAATATGAAACCTGTATCACCAGCTTCCATTCAAAAGTTATGCCCAATGTTAAAGTTTTTCGGAAAACAGACAGACAAACAGACAGACGGACAGGCCAAAAACTATATGCTCCCGAATCTTTTATTCCAGGGGCATAAAAAACAAAGATTTTTCGGTTTTGCCTTTATTCATATTAAAGTATACTGAAATCTAAGAATGCTTTTGAATAGTATTGATTCATCTCAAATACATGAAACGTACAGTTAAAATCGTTTTAATCCAATATTTATCAATTCAAGTGAATTGTGCAGAAATTGGGCCAATTTGTTTTCCAAAAAGCAGTGTACGGTGTATCAAACCTCATGATCCAGAGGAAGAGATTACTCATTCGACGTTTCTTCAAGAAAGCAGTCCGTAAATTACTTCATCTAAGAGAGTCTAAGACAGAGGAAATTCGAGCAAACTTTATACATAATAACAAGTATATGCAAGTGTTCCAAGTACATGAATGATAACCATTATGAAAGTGTTCCAAGTATAATGCACACTAAATAAAAATCTATTCCGTTTGCACTGTATCTCCTGAAATGTATTGCAGTACTAAAGGGTTGTGGAGGAATTAAACGGATCAAATCTAAAGTACAGCGACTTTGTTTACAGTTACAGTTATAGGTCAGAGACCACTAAAAGGCCGGCTCTGATTGGAGAAAAACCTGTAGGGTGAGGGGGCCTGTTATTTTAAATGTGACAGAAGATGTGATTGGCTATCAATTCTATTTTCTTTTGGTATATTGTTTGAACATGATATATATAGGTAAAAAATAATATAAGTGCAATTAAATGTCGATACCCGGATATTTCCCTTGCTCCTGATCCGCTAAAGGGGACGGGTGCGGGAAAATTTGAAAATTCTCTGCGGGGTACCTTGTGACGCAAATAGTGCGAAAAAGAGCAGGTCATGCTATATTTTTTAATTTAGTTTCGTATAAAGCTTGAATCAATGAACAAATCGGTATATAACATGCATGGCCAGCAATGTTAGTATAGACGTTATAAGGCATTTCGTTAACATTACGGCCTATGGAAAATGATTTGGTTGTCTCTGACCTAGAAGGCGTAACTACAGTTAATCATTTTAGCAGGGAATCCCTTCCCTTTTGACTGGTGAACCGGGCTGAATAAAAGGTGTCACCTCATTGGTCATAACTATTGAAAATATAAAAATAGCACATTAAATCAATGTATGATTCCCTGCTGTCTGTAGAAATGAGTTTTGAACATGATTTTGCCTTTTATGTAATCAATAGATCGATTTGAAAATATATAAAAATTAGCAAATTTTCAATTCGGAAGGAGGGGTCATTAAACAAGTGAATTTTGCAGAAAAGGTATGCATGACCCCCTTTTTCTTTCGTTTTTATGCGTGCCAAAGATGTCCTAGGCCAAAAATATTCCTTAAAAATCTAAAAGTGGATATCTTGACAAAATTCTTTCACTTGTAGGGTACCATGCATGAGTACCTCATATCTACAAAATGTCATGACAATCAAGAGTGGTTATAGAAAAGAAGCAGAAAATGTATGAAAATCACCCCCCCCCCCCTTCCTTTTTACATAAGAAAAAAATTCATAAAAAATCAAAAAGATAAAATTTTAGCCTAAAATACATATCAAAGCATTAAGTAAGTTAAATATGATAAATATGCAGTAAATGAGTGTGCAAAATCATACACTTATTGAGTTATTTAAAGAAATAGTGTAAAAATGTGCATTTCTGACTAAGTCCGAAAAGACGTCAAAAACGCGTCAAAAATTTGACTTCGAAGTGGAACCAAAAATAACAACACTTCTTAAGACATCTCTCTAGATCATCCTGATGCTTTCGGTTTGTCGATACATGCTTCGGTTCTGAAGAAGAAGTTTGCCATAGGTGGGTACCCCCCGTGACCTACTATTGGCTGTGGTGGCGCCACCTGTTGACAAATCCGGACGAAAAACAACAACACTTGTAGGGGACTATGAGTACTTCATACCTACCAAGTTTCATCAAAATCCCTTCAGCCATTCTGGAGAAGAAGTTTAAAATGTGAAAAGTTTACGACGACGACGGACGACAGATGCAACACTATGACAATAGCTCACTTGAGCCGTTGGCTCAGGTGAGCTAAAAACAGAATGACTTTGAACTCATGAGGAAATAAAGCCTGTGTTTGTAAAACACGAATGCCCCTGGTGGCATCTTTGTTAGTATAAACACTATTTTCTGTTAAGTACATGTATGTGAAAGGTCAGAGTCAGGGTCACTTGGTTAAAAAATTTTGGTATCGATGGAAAAATCTTGTGACAAGGAATACACATGCAGATATTAATCTACAATTTGATCTTAATGGGTCCTCTGGACGCAATGAAACTTGGCCAATGGGTCCCCAGCCAAAACAATGGGTCCCAGCAGAAATTAATACGTCCCAATTTCTACAAACCTTTTTGCGGCATTTTCAGTTCGTGAATACAAGTGAGCTGACCTGCTCGCAGCATTTTATGTCCTTGAGATTGTTATATGTTCCACAAAAAACCGTCTTACTCTTAACCTTCAATCTAATTTTGCCGAATTAAGTATATTGATTGTTTATAATAAAATTAGTTAAAGATACTTCGTACATGTGTATAGTAAAACATTATCCAAACAAACCAATTCTATATGATTTATAAAGACGGTACGCTGATGGTGTGAAGTAAACGATTTCAATAGATTGATTCATAATGTCATGTAGAGTTTACAGTGGAGGAATTTTTCATAAATATATATATATGCATTTTTTTTGTATCTGTAACCAAATGATATAAATAAGTTAGACTCGCTTTGGACTGCATATCACTTTTAATTAAAAAAAAAATGATGCTCCGCAATGATTTCTCATACGGTACCACAGATCCATTAGGTTTAAAAGAGCCGTCAAAATATAAACAAGAGACATTTACACGTTATACAGCTAAATGAATACTGTAAATACACTTTCTCGACTTTGAATGTTCAATACATGTAAACATGAACTAAAACGGACGCATTATACGAAAGTGAACAATGGGCACTGTGGGACGCAGCGATCAGAAATCAATGGGTCCTGGGCGATTTTTATGCGTCAGAGATGCAGGACGCAGAGGTACATTAATCCCTGCACATGTGAAAGATCAAAGCCCTATCATTTACCATTCAAAAATATGCCCAATGTTAAAGTCTTTGTAAAGTAGGTCAAAGGTCAATGTCATGAGGTCAACATTTTTTGTATCATTGGAAAGGTCTTGACACAAGGAATAAACATGTGAAATATGAAAGTCCTACCACTTACCATTCAAAGGTTATTCCCAATGTTAAAGATTTTGAAAAATAGGTCAAAGGTCAAGGTCAAGGTCATGAGGCCAAAATTTTTTGTATCAATGGAAAGGTCTTGTCACAAGAAATACACATGTAAAATATGAAAGCCCTATCACCTCCCATTCAAAAGTTATGTCCAATGTTAAATTTTTTCGGACAAACAGACAGACAAACACATGGACAGGCCAAAAACCATATGCCCCCGAATCTTTGAATCCGAAGGCATAAAAAACATTTTGAAGTATAATAGTGACATGATGGTTGTTAAAGATAATATTTACATGGGGGTATATATAATTTTTGCGTATTTCAAGAATCAAGGGATTTTGTAAAAAATTTCCCAAGCGAATATAAAGCTGCTGTATTCTTACACGGGCAGAGATGTGTATATCATAAATATTTCCCCAAAGCGTAATGTCTTCATGTTATTATCGCAAAATTTTGCCCAGCAAAATTGAGCATGTTTACAGTACAGGCTGTATACAGAATTATTATGTATCAGGCAAGAATATATCTCCAGCCATGCTGGATGGAATGTAAAATCATAATAGTCAGAGTTAAATATACATGTACAGTAAACTTCGTATATAACGAAGCCCAGGGGACCATTGGTCCAAATTCGTTATAGCCATATTTCGTTACATGCATTTTGATGCTAAATAAGCTTCCTTGGTGTGGTCGTTCTAAATGAATGATTGTTGTGATTTATTAAGTAAGCATTCTTTACAATTGACATGCCGATAGAGTAATAAATGATTGGCAATCATTTCCTTATGTGTATACAAAACGTCTCCTAATAGGAAATGAGCTGGGGGACAAAAGACGGGGAGAGCAATTTTTTTATAATTAGTAATTATCTGTCCGCCAGGTGTGATAATTGGGAAAGAGCATTTCGTTACATCAGGTGAAAATAGTGAAGAAGTAATGACCACGGGACCACGAGATGGCTTCGTAAAAGCCGATAATTCGTTACATACAAATTCGTTACAGGCGTACAAAAATCAATGGGGATAATAGTACTTCTGCAGGGACTTTCTTTTTACTTCGTTACAAGCAGAATTTCGCTATAAACCTGTTCGTTATAGGTGAAGTTTACTGTATCTTAAATGAAAAGTGACTTATAAATCATGTTACATAAACTTGCAATGCGAATTCAGTCCAGTATTTTTTTCAGTTCAGATCTGTTTCTGTTTCAATATGTGTAAGATTGGTGCTTTGTTCCACCACCACTCTAGTAGTGATTGTAAATGAAAGATGAGGTCATGTGATGTGTGTCAAGGTCATTAGGTAATTAGGTCATTAGCAAATCAAAAGTATTAGTAATGCCATCTCCTTATTCTTTTTTTTTTTATTTCAGTGAGAAAAGACCATTCACCATGATGCTAGAAAGATGACAGATCAAATGATTAATGAAGGTTTATAGTACAATATTCCCCTCTACAGTGTCACTTATACCTCATCATTTTCCTCTAGCTTAACTTGTGCATATGGAATAATTATTGTCTGAAAAATAAACCTTATGGTCTAGCATGAAAGCTTATTATTACAATGTTAGCTTCAAGCAAAGCAATCACATTTCTCATGATTAGTAAAATCTGATTTTGAAAGATCACCAAATACTAGTACATTTTATACTGTATTCTGATATGGGGAA
Source organism: Pinctada fucata (assembly GCA_028142955.1). NCBI lineage: Eukaryota > Metazoa > Mollusca > Bivalvia > Pterioida > Pteriidae > Pinctada > Pinctada fucata. The sequence goes on along the minus strand of AP027103.1, from coordinate 82,707,618 downwards.
TTTTAAAAATGTCAAAATTTTAAAACTTCTAAAATTCATATCAATTTTACAATGATCAAATAGGATGAATGAAGTTATAAATTAAAGATCATACAGAACTCATGTGTATTCATACTGGTCACCTTCATCTTACTGATCAAATACTTAAAGTATCTTAGAAATCAAATGCTATTTATTCTACAAATATGAAATAGATGTAACAAAATTTATCTCAAATAAATAGAATTGACTTTGACCTATATCTGTATCATAAACAAAAATCATTTTCAATATTCGTGTTAGATAGATGACTTCATGGTCAAACCATTGTGACTTTCATTTTGAGATAAGAATACACTTTGTCAAACTCAGGGTTTTGGAAATAACACAGGAGGGGTGGGATGCATGGGGGGGGGGGGGGGTGAAATATGCTACATGAAGATAAAGAAATGAGAAGACAACAACAAGCAAGTTTGTGCCAAGCCAGCTACCTTTTGTGTTCCTTCAATATCATCGGCAGTGTGAGGTAAAGCTTTACTTGTCTACAATATCAAATAATCATAACCTAAATATTTAAACAAGCAGTGATTTAGATGTACATGCACTTCTACTGTGAAGTACTTCTGATACATAAGATCTAACTATATGTGGCTGATTTAACAATTACAAAGGAAAAAATTCCATAGCTTTAGCAATAATGGGGCATCAAATTAGATTGAGCTTTATTATGTACATTGTGTTATCAGGATGATCCAAAAAAATAAAGCATTCATGCTATTGAAATACAATATTTAGCCTAATTAAGGTAAGGAATCAAATTCTTCGGAAGTAGTTTTTTAAGGAACATTAGGAGTCTATCTATATAAATATTTGTTGAGATATATTTCTCCTCCGACAATAAAGATAAATAATAATGTGTCAAATAGAGAATGGATTTCATCTAAGTCTCTTAGTCACTCATTTACACAAAGAAATCAAATGTAAAATTTGTAGTACTAGCAAAGTTTTTCACAGTATCATATTACATGTACTTGATAAAATACCAAAATCAAAGTTTGTATTGTAAAGAATAAATATATTGATATTAATTTTGTTGGTAGATATTTCCAAACAACCTTGGGTTTTTAATTTAGGATCTTAACCCCTGACATTGTTAAGATTTTATAACCATTCCCTTTAATATTAACCATATATGTTAAGGTATTTCCTTTCCATGTCCATTATGGTTGATGATGTCATTAATAGTATTCCTACCATTACGTAACTTACCTCAAAAGGTTTAGGGGCAGATTGTGGGCGGGTCCTCTCTGGGGGTAAAGGCTGCAGATTTTCTACTGTTTGCTACAACAAGAGATAAGAATATTCCATAAGGAACGACAAGTAACTATTAGAGGGCATAAATCTTTACTTATTTCATTAAATAATGATTAATCTTTTCAAAAGAATAATACATGAAATCCTCACCGTAGCAACCAATAGTTTTGTTGCAACATTGACCAATCTTTCAGCCTCTACCTTGGAGATACTATGGTTGGGTACACTCCTTAACAAAGGCCAACCTCCTTTAAAACTCCTGAAAAAGAAAATTGCAATGTTTATCAATTGTCTGAAAAGATAATGTACAGATGTCGAGATGGTTCATCAAAGATTTCTACACATTATCATATTTCTTAATCCATGGATTAAATAATCAAAATTATCAAGAGATCCAAGATAATTTTAGATATTCACATTAAAACATTTATTATCAATGAATGCATCAAGATGATGATGTACTTACTTGTGCTTAAATGACCTCAGTGGTACACCAAATCCTGTCATGTCCTTCCTGAGTTTTCTCCCTTGTCTTGTGTCAGTATAAGCAAAGTCAGGCAAGGGTGAAGGCTGCAACAATAATAGTACAGATAATTTATTCTTTTATTCAAGGAGATACTTACAGTTTACTATTTTTTTCTCAGGATCTATACTTTCAAGAAGGATTAAAATGATATATAATATTCAAAATTTGTTCTAATCTATATTCATTTTGCTTTTTAAGTCTTAATAGCAGTTCTCTGTAAGGACCAAAATAATTTCAATAGCACGTGGAAACAGCATGTCTCCAATTTTGAAGATTTTTAGTGTGGAAGGTGTATATGATGTACTGAGACAAAAATAAACTTTCTTTTTACAAATTTAGTTTTCGTTGCCATGGAAACCATGTTTGAAATTTTACACATCAGTAGAATACATGTAACATGGCATTTTCACAAGGCTCGTTTCCATGGTAACAGCTATTGTAGTCAACTGAAATTTCCTTAATGTTTCTCTTTATATCTTTAATAGTATAAATATTACACAAGAAGTATGTTTCTGCCTGCTATTCTCTTTGTCAATATGCTCAAAATGTAGGCAAAAACCTGTTTTGAAGAGGCCCTTTTTAAGACCGAAAAAGATCCTAATTTCACATGATTTTGCTCAAATTTAAGGGCAAATAATCTGAAATGTCAGGCTAACTTGATTTCTACTGCCAATTATCTTTAAAGTTTAATCCTCAATCTTTAAGAAAATGTTAAAATTTGAATGGGACCTCCTCACAATTTTATTCAAAAGGGTACAAAAAATGGTTACCATGGTGACATTCTGTTCAGTGCTATTACACATAGAGCAATTTACGGGTAAATTTTCAGCTGTCCGTTATATATTTTTAAGCATTTTTTTATCAGTGCATATAAAAGAGCATTATTGATTAAAAAATCACCTTAAAAATTTTCAAGGTCACAGGACCCAATGTCAAGGTCATCTTAAATGTAATTCACAAAATTTGTCAAAATTCTGTGATTTTTTCAAAAATATGAGAGGCAGTTACTCAAAAATCATATGGTATTCAGTAAAACAAACACATACATAGTGATTTTGGATATATCCCCTATTTATTGACCAAAGTTGCAAAAATCTCAAAATCAATGACATCCTTGAATTTTAGCTAGTATTTCATACATAAATATAAAAAAATATGAGATTATCATGATTTTTGTCTGGGGCGTATTTTTTTAGGAGAAATGTTCTGAACAAAAAATTGTAATGTTTTTCCATCTATCGGTCCTAATTTTAGAAAGAAGTATTTTTGATACAAATATATGACAGTCAAGCCTAAATTTAGTAACAACAAATAACAACAAAAATGCAAATTTTATTGAAATTGTAACCTGTAATTTGAATTGACCTTGAACTTAGAGTCAATGACCTTGACAAATTTTGGAAGTGCTCAAATAAAGAATAATTTCTTCTGTTGTCCCTACATAAAGCTTAAGTAATATAAGTTATTTAAACTATGCTAACAATCAATTTGAAAAGATATAGTCATCATGTGTCAAATGAAAAGTTGCCATGGCAACCATTTTTGACCTCAAAATGTAGGAAAACAAAACAAGGTCCCACTTATTTTTTTCAGTGATTATATTTGTCACATGAAATCTATTTTGTTCTGACAACAGTGATGGTTTTATCAGCCTGACATTTTGTGTTATTTTTGCTTAAAAATGGTAAAAATTGGACAAAAATAGGCCTTGATTTTGACCTTATTTTACGGCAATTTTTGACTGATTTTGATTTTATAGGATCCGGCTAATTGAAAGAAATGTCAAAAATTTGTTATTTCTTCTAAAAGTAGAGGTTTTAAAGATTATAAGTTGTTAATACCAATTAACTCTGACAATGGTTTCCATGGCAACATAATAAACAAAGATGAATTATTTGACCAATTTTTTAGTGCTATAAATAGACAGACCTCGTTTCCATGGCAACCAGAATATCTACTTTCAAAAAATTTTTATTTTTGTATTCAGGGCATTATACGTACCATTTATAGAGAAAATCATGAAAATCCATGACATGCTGTTTCCGAAATATTTTGGTCCTTACAGAGAATTGATATTAAGAGTTCTATTTTATCTTTTTGCTCAGAATTAAAGAATTTTTATTTTTGATGTAAATAAAATTCTGGAAGGGAGAAATATACATGTTTATAGATCCAAAGGCATAACTTTGAAGTTGTCTTTTCTCTTATGCTTCAAGTTATATATACACATGTACTTGACATGTGAAAATTTATGATATATATAGCTATAGTACATGTGTGTTGACGAGAGTTTCCTTTTCCTTCCACAAAATTTGCCAAATAAGTGGACTTCTTTTCAATTTAATTAGAGGATTTACACCAACTTGCACTCAAGGATATAGGCCATATCAATATACCGTTGCATTCAGCAGTCAATTTTTCCTAGGCAGAATTCTAGAGGGAAATTTCATTGTTTTTCCTTTTACGTCAAGACAATGGAAACATTCCAACGTCATAATGACGATGTTTACGTTTCGAAATATTGAACGATTTTTCCCACAAAAACAATGTCTTCCTTGGTAACAAGATTTGAACAGCAATGCCTGAACATTATAATTTCTTAAAGCAGAATTGAAGCTCATATTGAGGTCATATTTTAATTTTATTCCTTAAAATATCAGTTGTGGTGTATAAAGAAAGAAATAGCCTGAAAATAATGAAGGTAGACTCGAAATTTGCATAGCAACCAGCCAAGCCAAAAAATACTTAAAGACAGGTAAGGGTGACATCTTGCGAGGCGCAAAGAGTTTAACTGGCGTTACGATAAAAGTAACATAGACGGTATTTGCCATTGTTTTGGTCGTAACTCATTATATTTTAGCATGTAGTATTTCCATAAATCTTTTTCTACTTTTGTCCGTTTATCTAGTTCGTTATTTACCAGAGACCAGAAATCTTGGTATTCAAATGTACCCCAAATGTCAAGGGTTGGTCCTCACAGGGATTCAACCCCGAAGAAGTTTGGATTTACACCTGATGTAGATGTATCTTGATAAAAGCCACTAAAGTTATCTTTAAAGCGTCACTCGTAATCCTTGTAGACAACCCCAAGTATCATATTTAAAATGAGAAAATATTAAACCCAGAGTGCTTAAACCAACACCACAGTCAAGGAATATTGCATCTGTGCATTACAGCAGTTCTGGTCACAGTATTATTCATGTTTAAAAAATCACATCAAACTTAAATGGACAGAATTTACTGTAACAGAACAATAAACATTTGTACATGTACTTTATTCTCTCTGATTCATTTGTCCTTTGAAGTTAATTCACTTTAAATTACCGGTAGTACAATTTGTCACCCTGTAATCAATTATAAACACAACGTTTAACAAATGCCTCCATAAAATAAACACAGAGAGGAAATAAAATTGAAAAATATTAAAACTTTGAAAATGAAAGAATAATTGGATGAGTAAAACGACAAAGTAACATTTTCTTAGATAATGAGACAATCACATGATAGTGAGAGTTATAAATGCAAATTTCATGAACTAAATAATGAAGCGTGCTGGCAATAAAAGTACACAAAATATGCAGTGCAGAGACAAACAAAAATGTCCTGTGCCATCTTCACACAGTAAACATGACATTACCGGTTTTCCTCTGCTAGCTGATGTTGACTTATGTGATGATTTTGGTACGTCATAAAGGTAAAGTGGAGGGGCCAAATCTTGATCTCTAGTAAGCTTTACAAAAATAGCAGCAGACATTATAATTAACTACATAACTCTATGATTGCTAAAAGCAATTACAGAATACAAAACAGGTATTTAATGAATATCAGTTACATTATTCTATAAAGCTAATAAACTATAGAATTGTACTATATACTATTCTATCAAGCTATAAACTAAATAAGGGTCATGAGCTAGCTTTTCCTATCTTAAGTGACTTACTACAGATTTTATTTTAAGTTTGCTTGCACGTAAAATAGGTCTTAACAGAAGTTGATTCTTAAGAAGTAATTATCAGTGAGAATAATGGACATAGCACTGTAAAACCAGCAGATGTTCTCAGTGATAGTAAATGTGTCTTACTTAATGTACTGATGTTATCTATTTACACTTCTTTCATAAATAAATCAATATGAAACATCTTGTGTGATGCATTGATCTACTATAACCAAATTTGGAAGGCTTTCGATAATCTAGGTCATTTTACAACAGTGCAAGATTTTTTTCTAGTTAATATGGACTCATAGAATTTGTTTCAAAATTTGAAAAAGAATGATTCCAATGTACGTGAATTCCAGATTTGTACAACTTAGTTTAGGTAAGACTACACTTTGACTAAATAAATTCTATAGCAAATCCTAAAGGAATATGTTACTATCAAAATAGATGAATATGACATAAATATTAGATTACTGATCCAGACAATTATCAACATGGAATAGTTTTAGATACATAGTGTATTGTCATAATTGTTAGATTTAATTAGTCTCTGATTAAAATGTTAATGAAATTTCATTTTCATGATATTGCCTATCAATGACCTTGACCTTTGATCTCTAACCATAAACAGTGTAAAGAAGAACTTAAGGTAATTAGATATATGGGGACTTTCATTTTGTCTCTCATATGTGACCTTGAATCTGGTTTGTGACCTTGCAGATCAATAGACTTCAGATTCAGAAAATAAATTAAACATGTGAACCCTCTCAATGTAAGGAAATATTCTTATACCAGAAATTATTTTCTAGAATGTGAACCAACATTTTTTTGTTTATAGGAATCATGTTACCCTGTCATATATTATAAAAATATTCATGGACTTTCATCAAGAAGGGTCAAGTTCATAACTTTTTGGCATAGTTACATTAAGATTATGATAGCATGATGTTAGAAAGTTTGATTTGAATCATCAAAGTTAATCAAATTGCAAATAGAAATCTGATATGCATATGAGGTTTTCTTCCGTTTTTAAAGGAATAAATGTACTACTGTTTTTGTTTGCTGCTTATATACATTTATTCGTACAGAAAGCTGATAATGTTTAAGCTTGTTCTCCAGATTTGCCATGTATGTCTACATCGACCAACATTCCTTATCATATCTTTTAAACACATCATTAACATTTTAAAATTTACTTTTCTGATGATATTGCCCTAACTGACATTAATTTTCTGCCAGACGCAGAAATCTACTCAACTTTTTGATAAATATAACAACCAATTACATGAACATACTAAAATTACCTGTATGCACTGTAAAATATTTTACTCTTGGAGAGATACAACTTTGTGAGAACCATAACTAGACTACTTATTGAGTTATATGTGTACTTATCTTTATAATGTATACTTGATATGTTGACTATGATTACTTGTGTACTTACCAAGTAATTATGTCTCTTCATGGTTGTCTTTAATTTCTTCTTGACAACAAACTCTCTATTCTCTTTCTGACCCTTTAGAACAGAGAAAAAAATATTTTCATGTGCCATAAATGGGTTGAGTTTACAATATTTTTAATCTAATTAAATTATCTTGTAGTATGACTTTTAATTCTTTCCTCTCATACCATTCATAAATTAGCATTTAGAATGTAAACTACGCTAGCTACAAGCTCACATTGAAATATTTCAATTTGTTAGTTATAGTTTTAATGAGAATGAAATTGTCAAATTGCAAGAAACGCAAAACAAAACAAACATGACCAAAGCAAGAACAAAATCAAACAAAACAGATCTATATATGAAGAAAATAAAACACCGCTAAAGACGGTATGGCCGGATTGCAAATAAAGTTTTTGTCACTAACTGGGTCAAGGTCAATAGGTCAAATAATACAGCATAAATTGAAAGGTTTTGTCAGAGGCAACCTACATGTATAAAATAAAGTTTCTACTGCATACAGTTCCATAGATTTTGCTTAAACCAGGAACTTCAACCCAAATCCTTAACTAGTGTCAAAGTCCAAGGTCAAGGTCACTAGTTCAAATGTTACCGCATAAATTGAAAGGTCTTGTCATGGGCAAGCTTCGTGTATAATATAAAGTTTCTACTGCATACAGTTCCATAGATTTTGCTTAAACCAGGAACTTTAACCAAAATCTTTGAGTAGGTCAAAGTCCAAGGTCAAGGTCACTAGGTCAAATGTTACGGCATAAATTGAAAGGTCTTGTGATGGGCAAGCTTCATGTATAATATAAAGTTTCTACTGCATATAGTTACTTAGATTTTGCCTCAACCAGAAACTTTAACCAAAATCTTTAACTAGGTCAAAGTCCAAGGTCAAGGTCACTAGGTCAAATGTTATGGCATAAATTGAAAGGTCTTGTGATGGGCAAGCTTCATGTATAATATAAAGTTTCTACTGCATATAGTTACTTAGATTTTGACTCAACCAGAAACTTGAACCAAAATGTTGACAGCAGACGGACAGACGGACGGACGGACGGACATCGTCAATCTATAGGCCGGAATTGCTTTGCAATCCGGCCAATTATAATAATGAGAGAATACATATTTATAGAACAAAACATTAGTATTTGTCTCTACCCAGTCACCATTTAAAGAAAAGATGAATTGCATTCTTATTCAACTGAATTTTTTCTTGCAGCTCTGACCAAGGCTAACATTCTATCCTTCTATCAGTGGTAACATAGACATGATTCACTAGCCCTAAAAACTAAAGTCACCTTCAGTCAGTGATTACATACTAGTAGACATTTTACTTATTGACCTTCAAACAATAGACACCTTCAATTAGTGGTGGCTTAAATATTTGACTTTTGATTCGAAGAACAACAGGCACCTTCAATCAGTGATGGTCTTTAGAATCCATTGATTGGTAAAGTATCTAAGTATTGTATTTGATTTACAGGCACCTTTGAACTATTGACCCTAAGTGAGGCCAAGATAAAAAAAAACAACTACTTTTTAGGGGTGGCCTAGACCTGTTGACGTTGAATGGAAACAGCATTTTTCTACTTCTGGTCAATATCCATCATTAGATAGATAGCATTGTGATTGACAGACGGATAAAGCAACATAGCATCTCAGTTCAAGGCAACAAATCCAAACTTCTGAAGTAAAGAGCGACTTTTAGGATGTCGGCAAGAATTTTTTTACTGGTAATTGACCTTGACCTTTAACTCCTGATCTTAAAAATCAATAAGTGTTGACCTATCATCATGTGAAGCTCACATGCCAACTTTGATACACATCCAAACTGTAACTTCTAGAGTGTCTACAAGGTGTTTCTATTATTGACAATCATGTGTGACCTTGACTTTTGACTCTTCATCTTAAAAATCGTCCTTGTTGTTCAAAGTAAATTGTTACTTCCATAGTGTCTACATTAGTAGAAGTTTTTTAACCGTTGACCTTGAAAATCAAAGGGGGTCGATTTTTTATCATGGTCAACTCACATGTCAAGGTTAATGAACAACCCAAGTAAACTGTGATTTCTAGAGTGTCTTGTATGCACACTCACAAGGTTACTTTTCTATCCATATATCCCTCGGCAACATAGTTGTTCGAGAGGTAATAAAGTTCAAATGATTTCATTTTAAAAATTCATAAGCCTCTTCATTCTACTGGAACTGTCTGGTTTAGTGGGTACTGATTTTCCATTTAATCTTTCCTTTTTTATTATTGACATAACATAGCTTATTCTGCCTTTTTAGAAGTACCATTATATAATATTTACATTCCTACTGCGTTTCCCTCGTATAAAGGTACCAAACCAACTGTTGCTTTATTTCTCGATAATCGCAAGAGCCTATCACGTGACTTTAGAATTTACGCGGATTAATTTCTGATAAAATGCCCATTTTATTTATTGCTTTAATACAGATTCAAAACATATATCCATTATCAAACGACGCCGTCTACCCCCAATGATTAAATGTGTCAAAATATAGGTCACCCACATGTACACTTCCAAGAAGTGTGACGTAGTAAGTCGATCACGCGTCAGTAGACGAAGTTCAAGGACGAACTGCATTGTTGTCTGCAGAAAGATGCCGTGTTTGGATGAGCGAATATTCAGGCATAAGTGGATCAAATATTCAGAATTTAGGATGAGGATTTGATTCACTTGTGTCATTATCAACAGTGAATTTATCTTTGCTTCTTATGGATTCATAATATCAGAAATACTTCGAGTATCAGCGAATCTTTAGCCATGATGTTGAGGTAAGTCATGAAAATACCGAAAGTTTTCGCATTTCCAACGGCTGTACTCGACTTTTGCATTATTCTAATTACTTCCAGATGAAATAGGGTATTTACAGAAGTTTGTATACAATAATACCGATTGATTTCATATATCTAAGCAGTTTAACGGTGTGTTAAAAAGAGTTTTCAAAAGTTTTCCCTTCAGTTCTGTGAAATTTCTCCAGTTTAACTCTCCGCCATGTCTGAATTATGTTGGACAAAAGTCACGAATTTTCACGATTCAATTTTCTTCAGTTTTAATTGAAATGTTCAAAATACAACAAGAGGACAAAATTCAGTTTCTCATTTGTCAACAACGTTTCCGTACAGAAGGAACTACTTCGAATCAAGCGAAAAACGTCGAACGTTCGTTTGCTCTTACGTCAAATGGCGTTCTCCCTCCGCAATGATATTTCAAATGTAAAGAAACTGGATGAAAAATTGGCAGAAATAACTTAGTTAACACGTAAAATGTAAATATAAGGATTGTTTTTCAGCTTTTGCGCTTTATCGGTGTGTATTGGCAGTACGGAATGGAAACAAAATTCATGAAAAGCACTTCGTGCTTTACATATTTTGTTTCCATTCCCTACTGCCAATACACACCGATAAAGCGCAAAAGCTGAAAAACAATCCTTAAATGTTTGCACTCTGTTGAAGCATAACCTAGCCCTGTTTGGATGTCACCCTGTGATATTTACATTCATTATTGTTACATAGTCAGGTAAACAGAGTATAAGCACTTAAATCAGTGGGTTCATATTCAGTTTGTATGCATAAACAGCTAGCAGCTTCGACGACAGGGGACACTTGATTCTGTCGACATTTGGAGTTTTATTCATTTATGACCTTCATGTATATTTTTAAAAGTACAAATACCAGATTGTAGGTGTAATAGAAATAATGTTTTCTTACAAATGATCGTAAATGATCGTAGGTGATCGCACAGGGGCAAGGGCCTAAATTGGAAAAACCCTGGATTTTTTTTTAATGTTTTCTCCAAAGTTATTGAAAATGCCAAACTTCTCAGGTCGTAGTAACACCCGCCCCTCTTCCTTTCCCATATCTTTTTAAAATTTCATGTTGATCTGAAGAAGTGAAAGCTTAGATTTTAGGATAATCTGATCAACTCTTCTAATATTATAATGATTTAATTTTAATCCCATTGTCCCGTTCACATTGAAAAATGGTTAAATGCACACACTCATACACTTTATTAAGATGTCCCACTACATAGAGGTTTATGAAGATTTCGCACAAAGTCATCGACCTGATGAATGTCACTTCAGGCGGAGATTTAAAAATTATCCTAAAAGAAAATATTTATAAAGTACAAGAAGTAATTATACTAGTGTAAATATTGATTGTATAACCAACTCGTTTGACAAGTCTTTTAACAACTAAATGGAACGCGAAATTACTCGTTTTATAAGAAAATTATGGCCGCATAGCTGTGTATCCAGAAAGTGTATCCATGAGATACTGTAGATTTAACAATGTTTACATACATTAAATCTAATACAGATAGATCAATATCACAAACGTTTGCTAGCAGCTCATTTGTTTTGTGTTTGAAATTTCACTTGAACATTGATTTTAATCTTATCTTTCATTACAGACTGTTTTATCGTTCGTTTTAAAAATGTTTAAACTTTCATTTTAAACTATTCAACTGTCAATTTTTTGTATTAAATGAAATAGATTAATTACAATCTCGGACTCAGGTAGTCTAAATCTAATGGGTTCTAACTACAATGTATGAAGCAAGTTCGGGGTTTTTTTTTTTGGGGGGGGGGGGGGGGGGTGGAAAGGGTGGGGGTATTAATTTCAACTATGAGGGTTTTTTTTTAATGTTTTAGAAATATGTGCTTCAGTCGCATCCATATAGTTTACTGTTATATAGGACTTTCAAACAAACTTGTTCATATTTGAAATAAGTTTTTTCTGTTACGAAACGATCGTTTTTACAGTCAAACCATAATCGTCTTTTTGTCCAAGAAACACGCACGTCCCTGACACTAAATTTGATTCATTGTGAGTCAAAAAAGTCTTTTTTGGAAACCAAGTAAAACCTACAACAGTCAAGTCGAATTTCTCCTTTTCTCTAATACTAGTAATCATTATTTTCAACGCTGTTGGAATGGTATAATTATCGTTTATACGTCTGGTAATATTTAATCGTATCACGCAATTCAAAAACAGTTTAGACTGAGTCCACAGCTTCAGACTATTCAAATGTAAGGATTCATTGATTGCTATATTGCATGTGCAATGAATCATTTTGAAGGGAAACCTTTTTTTTCTTCTTTACATCAACTATAAATTATAATTTAAAGTACACGAACACAAGAAGCCATTAATATTAAATTGATCACCATAATCATCACACTTTTATTATGTAGTAATGTACACATAAAATAACGTGATCCACCACTAGATCATACATCCTACCTTTGATGACTTGTTTTGTTGTAACTGTAAACATCAGCCAAGTCAATATTATTGGTTACTATTGATATGTTGACATTTGTAATTACCCTGTTTAATATTCATAAACCTCCATTTTTCCAATACCGTGATTAATATTACACAGTTACACAGACAACACGGCGAACCCTGACTGTGGGAACGTACACACAAGTGATTATTGGATCTTTAATTGGAAGTGATTTTTTTTCGCAGCAAACTTTAAATTTTATATATTCAGGATATCATACACTTATTATCAATTGATTCACATTGTTTTCTCAAAACTAAAAGCATTGGGCATGATGCCTCCAATTGATCATAGTCATACTTATCTTCCAAATTGGAATAAAACTTCTTAAGATCAGCCCTAGACTCAAAAGTAATATTTCTGCTAAGAGGAATTCAGCTCAATATAGACTTTCATTAATCATACATACATCACTTACACAAGAGTTTCTACATTTTCCTTTTGAACTATTTCATAAATATCACTCACTACTCACGGTACACTATAAATGAAGATAAGCACTCAAGATTCATTATAATTTATAGGAAATCTCATTTTCTTTGTCTAAAACACTTGACCTTTTCTGTGTCACAAAAATATTGATTGAGATAGCAAAATAAAGCCTGTGTTTGTGAAACACGAATGCCCCCGGTGGCATCTTTGTTAGTATGAACACTATTTTCTGTTAAGTACATGTATGTGAGGTCACTGGGTTAAAAGGTCAAAGGTCAAGGTCACAAGGTCAAAAATTTTGGTATCAATGGAAAGGTCTTGTCACAAGGAATACGCATGCGAAATATGAAAGCCCTATCACTTACCATTCAAAAGTTATGCCCAATGTTAAAGTTTTTGAAAAGTAGGTCAAAGGACAAGGTCAAGGTCACGAGGTCAAAAATTTTGGTATCAATGGAATGGTCTTGTCACAAGGAATACACATGTGAAATATGAAAGCCCTATCACTTACCATTCAAAAGTTATGCCCAATGTTAAAGTTTTTGAAAAATAGGTCAAAGGTCAAGGTCAAGGTCACGAGGTCAAAAATTTTGGTATCAATGGAAAGGTCTTGTCACAAGGAATACACATGTGAAATATGAAAGCCCTATCACTTCCCATTCAAAAGTTATGCCCAATGTTAAAGTTTTTTGAAAAGTAGGTCAAAGGTCAAGGTCAAGGTCACAAGGTCAAAAATTTTGGTATCAATGGAAAGGTCTTGTCACAAGGAATACACATGTGAAATATGAAAGCCCTATCACTTACCATTCAAAAGTTATGCCCAATGTTAAAGTTTTTTGAAAAGTAGGTCAAAGGTCAAGTTCAAGGTCACGAGGTCAAAAATTTTGGTATCAATGGAAAGGTCTTGTCACAAGAAATACACATGTGAAATATGAAAGCCCTATCACTTACCATTCAAAAGTTATGCCCAATGTTAAAGTTTTTGAAAAGTAGGTCAAAGGTCAAGGTCAAGGTCACGAGGTCAAAAATTTTGGTATCAATGAAAAGGTCTTGTCACAAGGAATACACATGTGAAATATGAAAGCCCTATCACTTCCCATTCAAAAGTTATGCCCAATGTTAAAGTTTTTTGAAAAGTAGGTCAAAGGTCAAGGTCAAGGTCACAAGGTCAAAAATTTTGGTATCAATGGAAAGGTCTTGTCACAAGGAATACACATGTGAAATATGAAAGCCCTATCATTTACCATTCAAAAGTTATGCCCAATGTTAAAGTTTTTGAAAAGTAGGTCAAAGGTCAAGGTCAAGGTCACGAGGTCAAAAATTTTGGTATCAATGGAAAGGTCTTGTCACAAGGAATACACATGTGAAATATGAAAGCCCTATCACTTCCCATTCAAAAGTTATGTCCAATGTTAAAGTTTTTCGGACAAACAGACAAACAGACAAACAGATAAACAGACAAACAGACGGACAGGCCAAAAACTATATGCCCCCGAATCTTTGATTCCGGGGGCATAAAAAAAATCAAAGCACTAAAGGTACTGAGTGCGAATAGCCAGAATAATATCACTTACAATGTATGACAAAATATTGTGTTTTCAAAGTTATATTTGTTCCTGAACACCTTCGTAGGCCAGTTTATGGACTTATAAAGACAGAACTAAAATGCAAATGCATAATGTTGTTGTAATGAATTGAAAGATGATGTCTGACAGTGAACATGAAAATTAAATAACATCACATTAAATCTACCCCTCCCCCCTAAAAAATACAACAATCCAATATGACTATCGATTGATGAAGATGAATCTTATTTTCTAATTTGAACCCCACTCTCTCTTTAACCTTTCATGTTCAATGTTAGGTGTGTGCTAAGAATTTGAAGGAAAATTCATTTCTTTTTTAGTATATAAAAACATGATACATCCTAAACGGGAATGTTTTGATCTTTTATTTTTCATAATTGTTAATATCATATTTCATGATGGAAGTTCCTAATTTTTCCAACGTATACAGATTTTATTTTGTGAAGAGGGGCAAAATAAGCCTACTTGAAGTAAGTTTTACGTTTCAATGATTCAACTTAATTTCTTTATAGATAGCACCGTTTCATTTATATATTGTCCACTAAAATAGATAATCACCTGGTAATGGAAAGGGGTTTCCAACACACTGTGTTCATCTCAGTACATACAGATGCAATTTTTCATTAGGTCATGCATGTACATAACACGACAGCTCGATTCATATAGATATAATTCATTGATTCAGACAGTTATCAGAATTTATACCGATCATGACCCTGAAGCAGTCCCAAGGTTCATGTAAACAGAGTAACATCGTTTATACATACTCAGTAGACGGGGCTCCCATGAGTGAAGAAATCAGGCAATCGCTATGTGCTATTCGCACAAAAACTATTCTATTGACACTATTCCCCTCAACTTTCTTTGATATGATCACGACTGGCTGAATTCAAAATTTTGATTGTTTTTGGTATATATCTTAGTTAAAGAATCTCCTTTTTCAATGATTTTAAAAGTTGTTGATAAGCATTGTTTTGCCTATAAAAATCATAACATTTGACAAGTATTTCCCAAAACTTTTATGTAATGCATTCTAAGTTGAGATTTGTATTTTACAGTTTAATTTGTAGCCATTATAAGCAACAGAAACCACTCTCTAGAAATACAAATGTAGCTCTGTAGCTAAATAAATTTACATTTACTTAAATTCAAATACTGACATAAGAGAAATACATGTATTTAAATTTGTAGAAAGTATGTAAAGGTTTTTTATTGGAGAAAAATGTTCAAATGATCACTGACAGGCTTGTTGCCTTGTTCTTTAACCAATACTCAAACATACACCGGAGCATGGTCTTATTTGTTGTGTTTTATTGCATGGTTTTATTTATTCTGTTTTTTTTAAAGTTCAATTTTAAAAAATCAGCAGTCTTAGTTATTATTCACTTGTATTGCAGCCTAACCTAACACAACTAATTGTCAATTTGCAAATCATCACATTTCAAAACAATGTGCTAGCACATGTATTGCTGAAATATGTACCACGCTTCCATATTTCATTGATATTTAAGATATCAACAATTCAAACGTGTATACTTATAGTAACAGTTTATTACCAAATACATTACAATGTTAATATGGACTTACCGGGCCCATCTGTGTGAGTTTGACTTTGACTTCTGGCAGACTGAAGTAGTGTTTGAGAGCCCTGTCGTGTAGTCCATCATACTGTAAGGTGGGGCGCTGCGCAAAGTAATAATACATTTTTCAGTACTTAGATAAATTCATAGTACAATAAGTTTCTCCATGAATTTATTGTATAATCATTCCATAAAAAGCACTAGCACATGTGATACTTAGGTGGAGCAAATGGAAGCAGAGTAATCTATGTATTGTTTTATTTATTCATGACCAACAGCCAAAATCAATAACAATCTGACATTTTCAGCCACAATGACTAGTAAAAGAGCATCTGTTGATCCTCAGTATTCACATGTACCTGTTAAACTTGCACAAAATCAAAATATTTATATTCATAAATATAACTAAATCATTTAATGATTGCATTTACATTTGTATAAAAAAAAAAAGAAAATAATTTTGAATGAGTTAGAAATACTTCAAAATCATTTGGAACTGTCATGAAGATGCTAATACCGCCTTTTATTACCGGTAGTAAAGTATTTATATTATACTTCAAGGGAATACATCAAGGACTTATAAACAGAAACTGTTTATAAGTCCTTTCTATTATACAATTACGGTATGTTACAATACTGCTTATGTACTTACTGATTTCAAGGGTGGATGATCAAGTTGAGGGCTGTTAACTCCGGACAGGTCAAAACCATCCTCTAGTCTCTTTACATCAAAGTAATATTTCCTGAAACATCAAAAGTTCACTTTACTATGTAACATTACAACATTCATGTACACATGATGACTCAAAATTTGATAAATGTATAATAAATCTTCATTTTACAAAACACTTTCAAAACATCTAAACTTTGGCTACAGATCAAGTACAATGGTGCACATGTACATGTATTACATATATATATATTTATATATATTCTAGATTTAATTGGACACTCTGACTTTGTGTATAAACACTAGCTGGGAAAGTCAAATTTCAAATTTCAAGACAATATAAGTCTGACCTACAAAACTAACAAATTAGAAAATAGTAATTTATGTAAAAGTGTGACTACCAGACAGACAAACAGAGAGACGGACACCTCTCTTGTGTTGCAGGGGACATAATAAAGCACACATTATACAACACATCAAGAAAAATATAATGCTTTGTATTCACATATTGCAAAGAAAAAAAAACAAAAAAAAAACATGTGTTTGTGAAACACGAATGCCCCCGTTGACATCTTTGCCGGTAAAACAGCTGAAAAGTAGTTCATATTTTGAGGTCAAGGTCGCAAGGTCAAATTTGGTATCCATGGAAAGGTCTTGCCACAAAAAAGTCATATGTGAAATATGAAAGCCCTATCACTTACCATTCAAAAGTCATGGCTAAAGTTTAGATTTTCAAATGAAGGTCAACTTCCAAGGTCAAGGTCATAAGGTAAAAAACCTTTGGTATGAAGGAAAGGTCTTGTCACAAGGAATACACATGTGAAATATGAAAGCCCTATCACTTACCATTCAAAACTTATGGCCAAGGTTAAAGTTTTTCAAAAGTAGGTCAAACTCCAAGGTCAAGGTCACAAGATTAAAAATTTTGGTATCCATGGAAAGGTTTTGCCACAAGGAATACACATGTGCAATATGAAAGCCCTATCACTTACCATTCAAAAGTTATGGCCAAGGTTAAAGTTTTTCAAAAGTAGGTCAAACTCCGAGGTCATGGTCACAAGGTCAAAAAGTTTGGTATCCATGGAAAGGTCTTGTCACAAGAAATACACATGTGCAATATGAAAGCCCTATCACTTACCATTCAAAAGTTATGGCCAAGGTTAATTTTTTTCAAAAGTAGGTCAAACTCCAAGGTCAAGGTCACAAGGTCAAAAATTTAGGTATCCATGGAAAGGTCTTTTCACAAGGAATGCACATTTGCAATATGAAAGCCCTATCACTTACCATTCAAAACTTATGGCCAAGGTTAAAGTTTTTCAAAAGTAGGTCAAACTCCAAGGTCAAGGTCACAAGGTCAAAAATTTTGGTATCCATGGAAAGGTCTTGTCACAAGGAATGCACATGTGCAATATGAAAGCCCTATCACTTACCATTCAAAAGTTATGGCCAAGGTTAATTTTTTTCAAAAGTAGGTCAAACTCCAAGGTCAAGGTCACAAGGTCAAAAATTTTGGTATCCATGGAAAGGTTTTGTCACAAGGAATACACATGTGCAATATGAAAGCCCTATCACTTACCATTCAAAAGTTATGGCCAAGGTTAATTTTTTTCAAAAGTAGGTCAAACTCCAAGGTGAAGGTCACAAGGTCAAAAATTTTGGTATCCATGGAAAGGTCTTGTCACAAGGAATACACATTTGCAATATGAAAGCCCTATCACTTACCAATCAAAACTTATGGCCAAGGTTAAAGTTATTCAAAAGGAGGTCAAACTCCAAGGTCAAGGTCACAAGGTCAAAAATTTTGGTATCCATGGAAAGGTCTTGTCACAAGGAATATGAAAGCCCTATCACTTACCATTCAAAAGTTATGGCCAAGGTTAAAGTTTTTGCGGACAAACAGACAGACAGACAGACGGACAGACCAAAAACTATATGCCCTCAAATATTCGATTATGGGGGCATAAAAACCTAAAAAGTAATATGGTACCAGTACAATGATTTGAGAAATTGATGGAGTCATTTATTCTACATGTACCAAAGGTAAAACAAAATAAAATATATAAAATAAATAACGCAATGAGAACAATTATGTCCTTTATTTCCTACAATTTTTGAAATCAAAAGTTGACAATCCTCAATATAAAAGTTTTAGGTTAATAGTGCTCATGCACCACAGGGGTCTAGAATTTTTTTTCAAAATGTACGTGCCAGGGGCAACTTGAGGCTCAAAATTTACTTGCCCGACTCAAAAATCACTTGCCCAAGGATGGGTCTTATACTGAAACTTGTTGAAATGTTGGAATGTTTAGTAAATCGAGTGATTGATTCTTGAGAATATTAAAATTAAAACCCCTCTATAGAATAAGATAAGAAAGAAATCTTAATGAGGAGGAAAAAACTTCAACAATTCTACTTGCCCACGGGCAAGTGAACACCTGCTTTGTACCTCCCCGACCTAACTTTTCACTTGCCCCGGGCAACGGGAAATGGGAATTCTAGACCCCTGCACCAATTACATCACGTCACAACTTATTTTAATTGTTGCTTTGATTGTGCAAATCAACTTTAAACAAATAAAGTTGAGTTGTTACTAATAGAAGTTACAAAATATATTGACAACAGTCTGGAATTTCCACACAAAAGTTTCATTAATCTAATTTTTAAGAAAACCTACATGATAAACAGAGTTTTTGAAATCTTCAAATGAAATATGGAACACTTTATAGGAAAATTTATAGGTCCAAATAATAGATATAATGTGAAGTCTTGCAAAGTCGACGTGATACTAGATTCTATTAATACAGTCTTCATGGAAACTCACTTAAGCCCGACGCCCAAGGCTTCAGAAATTCTGACAGGCTAGTAGATATTGTCTAACAAACTATACATTTGTCTTCGGGCGCTAATGGCCTATTGGTTCAAAAAAGTTTTTGTGACGATTCATTCACATCGCATCCGAATGGGAATTTATGTATTGTGACATCATATTCAATGGCCTATCAAACAATGCTTTGATTTGCAATTCGGTTTTGACATCATAATGTATAACATACAAAATCAGTTAAGTTGGGCCAATTGCAACATCAAAACAGCCACAAACTTTTAGATCAGGAATATTTCGAAACCATATCAATTTTGAAGCTTGAAGCTTAAAAAATCCTGGAGATACATAGGGCCATATAGGAAGAAGAACAGAACAATGAACAGTACAAGGGGATGTCAAATGATTATGATGGCCTATGCTGCCATGGCTCAGTTATATTATTAATTTCTAAATCAGAGGACAGAGAGTGAGAGACTGTCAGACTCCGAGGTTGTTTTACTTTTAGGGATCGGGTATTATAAAAATGATAAAGGGATATGATCACTTACAATTTCTTTGCAACACACTTTATAACGGCCTCAGATGACATTCTTATTCCGTCTGTATATCGTTAAAAAGGAATATAAGTTCAAGGAATGTCACATTTTCGATTTTTTCTTCAGTTGTTGCTCTCTATGCCTACTCACGACTGTCGTGTACACATTATCCTTCCACGCGGGAACCTGCTGAAAATAGTTCTACAAGTTTTTCTTCATAATATTGATAAAATTGAGAATTTTCAATAAATTGCTTCTCTACACTTTTATGTATATCATTTTAATGAATGCCTTAGATTTTTATGACATGAGGTATTTCATTTCTTCGATTTCCCAAACAGTTTTGGTTACCAGGAACAAGAGGAATTATTCCGCAGAAGGGAAGTAACTCCCTTTCAGTTTTCGAACTGTGACCTCATTTGCATAAATCAATAATAATGGATGCCAACTGGTGTAGCAGACTTCAAACGTAAAGAAAACCCGATATATCACCCGTTTAAAAAGAAAATGGAATTAGCAAAAACAGTTTTTGGAAGCAGAGCTACAGACGGCTACAGCAGCAAAGCAACTAAAGGTCTCTGCGGCCCATATTCTTTGATTCAGAGCATGTTTACATGCCACATCACAAAAAAAAAAAATTATTTTTATGAATGAAAACCATTGTTGCATGGAAAAGTGGGCATATGTTTTGGAATAAAATGTTAAACATAAGTTCGAATTTCGAAGAGAAATCGTAGTGTTTAGTAATTAGAATATGGCATACTGTCTCTGCTTTCAGTCTTTTTAGATCATTCATCTCAGATATTGTCACAATATCCAGATAAAAAGACGTGGGGGGGGGGGGGGGCATTAAAAAGAAATAAAAGCTGTAAATATCACATTGCAGTTATGGAAAATGCATCAGACCATCGCACTTGTACAGCAAATTTATGATTGGTCCAATGTACAGCATCTCTGAGGTACATTACAAATGCACTGTCCGCGCGGCTCACTTTGTCCGGAAACTGGATAAACACAATTTTGTTATTAACTTTTTCATGCAAAAATTAGAATAAAATCCATATCATTGAATAGATCTTGCTTATTCATAAATTTTGATATATGTTAAGGATGATGTCACAGATATATATTATATATATGTTACAGATGATGTCACAGAAAGATAATCATTTAATACATGTACTGTGATTATTAACTGATGTACTCACTTGTCTAAATTTTGTTTCTTTGGGTGTGTTTCACGTCTATGTAATGTCACTTTATCTAAATATACTCAGGTATGTTAAGTCTCAATAAGTGCTATGCCCCTAAGGGCCCTGATTTGGAAATAAATAATCTTGAATCTTGTTACGTAGTCGAGGGTTTATGCAATCATGTTATACAGGAAAAATAAAGTTTAGATGGGGCATTTTCAATTTAAATTTAAGTTAATTTCATGTTGCCGAGTTTAACATTGAGCCTATGGAGAGTGTCATGACGTCACTGAAAAAATTAGCATGGGAAATGGCCCATCTAAAACTTCTTTTGTCTATAAAGTTTTATTGCGTGCACTGACTAATCTATAACTTATACCAAAATTTACTACTAAGCGAGATCTATTGGATGGTATCAAAATAAATTTCATTAAAATTTTTGCATGATAAAGCAGTCAAAATTGCGTTTATCCAGTTTCCGAAGTGAGCAGCGCAGACAGTAGGTTCCCAAATGTCCTATGCATTAAAAAGAAGTTTTGTGTACACTGACATTTTTGACATTTGTTTGATTTTGCAACACTCTTGGTCACAATGATAACATCCCTGTTGTTTAAGTTTCTCTCTTTAATGGTTTATTCCAAATTTCATGATGTACATTTTTTACATAGAGCCCTGTAATAACATTGATATTAAATAAACATATAAAAAAATCCCAAATATTCCACACATTTTTATGGGGATGATCATTTTATACATCCCATCAATGGAATTAAAGTTTGCAGACAAAGAGAGATAACTCTTGTCAAATAAATTCTGCTCATGTTATTATGTGCTACATGTACCAGTAAATGATTAAAACATTTACCAGATATTGGCCAGGCAGCTGAGGCTCTAGCTCATACATGTTGCTTTATATTTGACCAAGATAAATTACAAATTGTTGCTTGTGATTCACATGGGCATAATACACCACCGTACATGAAAAGGGGACATAATGGAGCACAATGACACACAATAACTGAATAAGTAACCAACTGATACAGTACTTATGTAGCTAACCCCACCATTGATGATAGGATAGCTAGTACATGTATGTAGCTCTTAATAAAAACAATGAATATAATGAAAAGACTTTATTTAAACATCTCCCCTTTTTCAAAGGTTTTTCCAAAGGTTTTTTCCAGGATTAAACATTGTTTCTCCTCAACATAATACAGCATATCACTTTGATATTAATTTTATAACTGAAATACTGATTATCATAAAAAAGGAAATTCTGTTTCATGGGGGGCATGCAGGGATGTTGTATAAAACTTTCATATTTTACATAGAATATGAAGAAATCCGACTTCACTTTCTATTGAGCAGAACAATGAAATGTGTTAAAAGATGCAATTCCTTGAAGATTTTGATTAAAAAACAAACCAAACAAATTTTCCTTTGATTAGAATTCTATTTTCCAGTTAGGTAGGCATTTTCATTCATGAATACCAACATGTTCCTTTTTATGTTGCCTGCAATGCAAGAGAGACATTGGGATCACTTTGTCCGGTGTCCGTCTGTGCATGCATGCATGCATCCGTCTGTCTGTCTATCCGTCTGTCTGAGGACAAGGTCACTTTCAAGGTCAAAGTCACATACTTGGGGTCAAAGAACCAATTTTTAGTGAAGAAGTTATAAAAATTCATTTAGCATCTATTTTACAACGAAATGTTTTGAAACTTTGTAGCCTTTCATATGTATTACAGGATTTTAGATCATGCATCGCTTAGTTGTAAAATTTTCGTGATGGGGGGGGGGATGTTCATTGATAATACTCTTCATATATGGCTATAGCTTAATTGATATGCATCATAATTCTGCAGGGATAATGAAGTATTTTTTTTTTTTTTTTTTTTTTTTTATTAACATTCAATATCATATTTATAGCATCACAATAAAGAATAGCCAGTGTATGCCCCTACTAGCAAAAATCTATCTTTTACAAATTTTGGCATAATAAAGAAAAAAAAAATTACAATGTGTCTGACACTGATTTCAATACATCAATAAAGATTTTACTTTTGTATTTTGTTCTTTGTAATATTTATAGAATAACTGTCTTTGGAATGTGATTATACTGTGATAACCTACAATGGATCCAGGAATTATGTTCCATAATGCGCGTTAGCATATTTCACATGTGTATTCCTTGTGACAAGACCTTTCCATTAATACCAAAATTTTTGACCTTGTGACCTTGACCTTTGACCTACTTTTCAAAAACTTTAACAATGGGCATAACTTTTGAATGGTAAGTGATAGGGCTATCATATTTCACACGTGTGTTCCTTGTGACAAGACCTTTTCATTGATACCAAAAGTTTTGACCTTGTGACCTTGACCTTGACCTTTGACCTACTTTTCAAAAACTTTAACATTGGGCATAACTTTTGAATGGTAAGTGATAGGACTTTCATATTTCACATGTGTATTCCTTGTGACAAGACCTTTCCATTGATACCAAAATTGTTGACCTTGACCTTTCACATACTTAACAGAAAATGAAGTTTATACCAACAAAGATGCCACCGGGGGCATTTATGTTTCACAAACACAGGCTTTATTCTTTAATAATCTACTTTTCATTTTATATTTATAAATCTTGAAACTATCAGAAGATAATGATAGATTAAGCCTTTTTGTTTTCTTATTATTTTCTAGATAAAAACCAATTAATATGTGTTTGTAAAGAATCTCAAAATTAATTATATTTGATATTACTGCCCAAATATTACGTACCAAATCACATTCATATATAAGATGCTCTATATTTTCTATTGTATTTGCACAAAAAGAGCAAAACATATTAACATTTATATTCCATTTACTGACTTTAAGATTATTATTCAATGTATTATGTAATAATTTAAAATCGAATTCTGAAATTTGTGTATCAAAAATATCTACAACTTTCCTACAAGATTCCATGAAATAGACATGTTAAACATTCTTTCTATTTTTTTCTCCATAAGTGGCTTTGTGAATTTTTTCTGAACATATATGTAATAGAAAAATTTGCTTGTACATTTTTCTAAACTTTGGAAAATATTACCATAGAATAAAAAGGTGCTATTTTCTTTAATATTTATGAATTGTGACTTTTCACATGAAAATGTTTGTGTGAATCTTCTGAAGACACTTTTGAGCATTAGATATTCACATAAAATATTTTGTAATGAAGTATGTTTAGAGGCAATACCCAATATAGCTGAAGGTCATGCTCAAGGTCAAGGTAATGTATTTAGGTTCAAACATGCAACAGGCAATATTCCTGTTCTTCAATAGTGCTATTTTATACTTATTATCTTATTATCATTACAGTGGAAACTTTATCAGAAGATGAAGATGAGGAAAAGTGTAGTGTGGAGGGGATCAGTGTTTCAGCTGGACATTACTTAGATGACTCTAACTCTGAATTTACCCCTACCCCTGGGGGACCATTCTCTGCTCTTACACCCTCCATGTGGCCGGAGGATCTGTTAGCAAAGCTGGGAAATCCTGTAAGAATTCAGATGACATGCATATATAAATAGATTTTAATTTTTAGCTCTACTGGTCTCAGACCAGTCAAGCTTATGCGATCACCCTTTGTCCGGCGTCTGTCCGTCTGTCCGTAAACAATTCTTGGACAACTCCTCTGAAACTGTTAGAGATAGAAAGTTAATTCTTTTTGCATTTTACTTGGTCCATGGTCTAGTTGTGCACCTGACATTTAGTTTCAGTCCCTGACCCCCAGGGTCTTAGAAAATGGGCGTGGTCATTAAATTCTATGTAATCTTGTCTAGACAGCTCTTCTGACACTATAAATGATAGAGACATAATTCTTTTTGCAATATGATGGGTCTGTGGTCTTGTTGTGCACCTGATATTTTGTTTGAGCCCCTGACCCCCAGGGTCTTAGAAATGGGTGTGGTCATTTTCTCCTATATAACTCTATATGATCTTGTGCTCGCAACTCCTCTGACACTTTAAATGATGGAGACTTAATTCTTTTTGCAATATGATGGGTCTGTGGTCTTGTTGTGCACCTGATATTTTGTTTGAGCCCCTGACCACCAGGGTCGTAGAAATGGGTGTGGTCATTTTCTCCTATATAACTCTGTGTAATCTTGTGTTTGCAACTCCTCTGACACTATAAATGATGGAGACTTAATTCTTCTTGCAATATGATGGGTCTGTGGTCTTGTTGTGCACTTGATATTTTGTTTGAGCCCCTGACCCCTAGGGTCTTAGAAATGGGTGTGGTCATTTTCTCTTATATAACTCTATGTAATCTTGTGTTCGCAACTCCTCTGACACTATAAATGATGGAGACTTAATTCTTTTTGCAATATGATGGGTCTGTAGTCTAGTTGTGCACCTGATATTTTGTTTGAGCCCCTGACCCCCAGGGTCTTAGAAAAGGGTGTGGTCATTTTCTTCTATATAACTCTATGTAATCTTGTGTTCGCAACTCCTCTGACACTATAAATGATGGAGACTTAATTCTTTTTGCAATATGATGGGTCTGTAGTCTAGTTGTGCACCTGATATTTTGTTTGAGCCCCTGACCCCATGGGTCTTAGAAATGGGTGTGGTCATTTTCTCCTATATAACTCTATGTAATCTTGTGTTCGCAACTCCTCTGATACTATAAATGATGGAGACTTAATTCTTTTTGCAATATGATGGGTCTGTAGTCTAGTTGTGCACCTGATATTTTGTTTGAGCCCTTGACCCCAGGGTCTTAGAAATGGGTGTGGTCATTTTCTCCTATATAACGCTATGTAATCGTGTGCTCTCAACTCCTCTGACACTATAAATCATGGAGAATTAATTCTTTATACAATTTGATGGGTTTGTGGTGAAGTTGTTCACCTGATATTTTGTTTGAGCCCCTGACCCCATGGGTCTTAGAAATGGGTGTGGTCATTTTCTCCTATATAACTCTATGTAATCTTGTGCTCGCAACTCCTCTGACACTTTAAATGATGGAGACTTAATTCTTTTTGCAATGTGATGGGTCTGTGGTCTAGTTGTGCACCTGATATTTTGTTTGAGCCCCTGACCCCCAGGGTCTTAGAAATGGGTGTGGTCATTTTCTCCTATATAACTCTGTGTAATCTTGTGTTTGCAACTCCTCTGACACTATAAATGATGGAGACTATATTCTTATTGCAATATAATGGGTCTCTGGTCTAGTTGTTTACCTGATATTATGTTTTAGCCCCTGACCCTTAGGGTCTCAGGAATGCGTGTGGTCATTTTTAGCTCGCCGGGACGAAAAAGTCCGGAGAGCTAATGCCATACCCTTGTCGTCGTTGTTGTCGTTGTCATCCGTAGACAAAACTTTAACCTGGGCTATATCTCTTGAACTATAAGGGATAGGGCTTTGATATTTCACATGTAGATACCTTGTGACGAGACCTTTCATTTGAGACCTTGACCTTTGACCTAGACCTTGGACTTTGACCAACTTTTCAAAAACTTTAAACTGGTTTCTGACAAAAACTTTTATAGGCGAGCTATGTACTCTTTGATTACCCTATGTTCTCCTATATCATGTATATAAGTCAATGTAATCTTGTGCTTGCAACTCCTCTGACACTATAAATGATGTAGAATTAATTCTTTTTGCAATGATTGCTCTGTGGTCTAGTTGTGCACCTGATATTTTGTTTTAGCCCTATACCCAGGGTCTTTGAAAATGGGTGTGGTAATTTTTATGCCCCCAGAATCACAGATTCGGGGGCATATAGTTTTTGGCCTGTCCGTCTGTTTGTCTGTCTGTTTGTCCATTTGTCTGTTTGTCTGAACTGAAAACTTTAACATTGGGCATAACTTTTGAATGGTATGTGATAGGGCTTTCATATTGCACATGTGTATTCCTTGTGACAAGACCTTTCCATTAATACCAAAATTTTTTACCTCATGACCTTGACCTTTGACCTACTTTTCAAAAACTTTAACATTGGGCATAACTTTTGAATGGTAAGTGATAGGGCTTTTATATTGCACATGTGTATTCCTTGTGACAAGACCTTTCCATTGATACCTAAATTTTTGACCTCGTGACCTTGACCTTGACCTTTGAACTACTTTTCAAAAATTTTAACATTGGGCATAACTTTTGAATGGCAAGTGATGGGCCTTTCATATTTCACATGTGTATTCCTTGTGACAAGACCTTTCCATTGATACCAAAAGTTTTGACCTTGTGACCTTGACCTTGAACTTTGAACTACTTTTCAAAAACTTTAACATTGGACATAACTTTTGAATAGTTAGTGATAGGGCTTTCATATTTCTCATGTGTATTCCTTGTGAGAAGACCATTTCATTGATAGCAAAAGTTTTGACTTCGTCACCTTGACTTTGACCTTTCACGTACTCAACAGAAAATGGTGTTTATACTAACAAAGATGCCACCGGGGGCATTTGAGTTTCACAAACACAGGCTTTATTTCCTATATAGTTGTGCTCTCTTTTCGTTTAAAGCTATTAATGATGGGGAGTTAATTCTTTATCCAATATTATGGATCTGTAGTCTTGATGTGTCATTGATAGTTCATTTGAGCTAGCAGCCCTTGGCCCCTAGGATCTTGGAAAATGGGTGTGGCATTCTTTTTTGAAATACTTTATCTCGGATATTATGAATTATATGAGTGCTATTATAGTTGCAGTCTAATGGATATGTAGTTTTGTCATGCTACTTATAATTTGTTAGAGCGCCTGCTTCTTATGGTCTTGGTATAAAAAAAAAGAAAGGAAATTGATGTTTTAGAAAAAAACAACCAGGAGAGCTACAGTCTCGTCAGAGACTTCTGGTTATGATTAATGGCTTTGATTTTATTTGGCTCATTTTTATACCCGTTTAAAAAATATCTAATATAATTGTATTGAGACATTTTGAGATTATGTGCATGTTTTTTGTAGCCTGAGGATACCAATGGACAGTTAGATTACAGATATGATGAGTTTGGCTTCAAAGTGGAAGAAGAAGGTAGGCTTTATCTAGTGTTTTTAACTCACCTGAGCATAAACTTTTTACGTTTTGAACTTCTCCTCTGCAACTGCTGCACAGAATTTCACAAAAGCTGACAGGAAGCAAGAACTCAAGGTCCTCTGACAAGTTTGTGTTTTTCGTGCTGATCGGTCAACTAATATGGCCGTCGAGAGCTCTGATTGGCTGACACATTTTGACTTCTCCTTATTAACTGCTGCACAGAATTTCACAAAACCTTACAAGAAACAAATATCAAGGTCCTCCACCAAATTGTCCACTATCATTCTTTTGCCTGCAACTCAGGTGAGAGATGTTGCCCCCTTTGGCCTCTTGTTTCCCAAAAGAACTTGCTTAAACTCTCACTTTTATGTAATCTCAACTATTTTAACTTTGCATGTGAATATTTTTCAATATGGTCCATTAATACAGACCTTTCTTGTTGAGATAGACCTCAATCATTGGCCAGTCATTACTACTGAACTCTGCATTACATATACATGTGTTCTATTCTATATTTACTTCCATTATCTTGATTTGAGGAAGACTGATTTTTGTATACATGTACATAGTAGTTTCATACATGCATGTAGTCATGTATACATGTACATAGTAGGATACATATGAAGTATATCTGGAAAAATATCACTGCAAGATTCATTTACTACAGTTTTCCATTCAGTTATTAATTTTGTCTTAAGATAATGAATAATATAATATCTTTCTGATTCAATTTCAATTCATCTTGCCTTAGACGGCCCTGAGGAGAATTCCAGTAAGTTACTGAGTACTCCATTTGTGGAGGATCCACAGCATAGACTGAGGTGGACAGCGTATTTAGAGTTCACTCATAACAACGAGGTCGGGGATCTTACATGGGACAAGGTCATTATTGATCATTTATATTTTCTTTCATTGTCACTGTCAAATAATACAAATAATGAAATGCATGTTGATTGCATATTAAAAGATAAAGAATGAGAAGGTCACATTATACATAAAATTTGGCATTTTGATTTTATGAAAATGATACTTTGGCCCCATACACGTATTACATTATATGCTATATGTTTTTGTAATGATTGTTGTATGGAGGTTAATTATGATGATATAATATAAAACATGAAAGTAAAGGCACCCCAGAATCATGAATGGTGTCAACCAATAGACCATTTTCTGATCTTGTTAGAAAGCACAAAATGTCGGAGTCAACATCTTTTGGCGTTGTTTTACATTGTGACGTCACTGTTAAAAGACAATTCTATTGAGACGTAACAATGAAAAAGTGCGCAAAAATTGCCTACCTCGGACATTTTTCGTCACTTTGTCAGCCATTATGAATTTTGGCAAGTGGCCTATTGATGTGTGAGGTGATTCTTTCCTTGAACACAAGTCTTCATTACTTAATATCACACATTCTTACTAGTACTGTCGTATGTATTATCTTTGACAGGTACAGCCTCGGCTAGCCAGGTCAGAGAAGTTAAGGGGAATGGTAAAGCAGGGAATTCCTCACTCCCTGAGAACACATATATGGATGAGATTGTCTGGAGCATTGGAAAAGAAGCAGAAGTCTGACCTGAGCTACAAAGACATTGTAAAAGCCAGCTCTAATGATCTGCTCATGACATCAAAACAAATAGAAAAGGTGGATACTTTATCAAGCATAATCTCAGTCTGTCATTTTCGACACTTGGGGATCACTTTGTCTGTTGTCTGTCTGCCCGTCTGTCTGTCACACTTGGATGTCACACCCTTTATTAAAGTGATTCCTTAGTGTTGCTATGTTTCAAAGACAACACATGCATTCCTCAGAATGATTTTTTTCTGATATTTTTGTGTTGCTTTTGAAGCACAGTGATTTCAGTATGAGGCATTACCTGCGCAAATATCACCGCCTTAAATTAAAGAATTTGAAT
Source organism: Pinctada fucata (assembly GCA_028142955.1). NCBI lineage: Eukaryota > Metazoa > Mollusca > Bivalvia > Pterioida > Pteriidae > Pinctada > Pinctada fucata. The sequence goes on along the minus strand of AP027103.1, from coordinate 82,677,331 downwards.
TGGTTTAAGTCAGATTGCTCTGATTCTACGTTAACTAATATAAAGTGCATAAGAGATTTGAATAAAATTTTCAACATCACCACTTCAAATGAGTCTTAAAGAAATGCCTGAACAGTTGATAATAGAATTTGGCATACACTTTTTCAATAGACGATTTTCACATTATCGCAGTAGACTTGAATTTTATACAGGCCAAAACCCACAACATTTGACATAACTTTTGACTTTGACATCGAAACAGATCTATGACGTCATAATAAAAAATAATGTCAAAAGTTGTGATGTTGGGTCTTGGAATGTCTAAAATGCAAGTCTAAAGGTAATATGAAAGTGGTCTATTAAAGTACTCTTCTGATGAAGAAGAGAAATTTCTATTCTAATATTGGTTTTATTATTTGCACTTTTTACTGCAGGATTTGTTACGGACCATGCCCAGCAATGCATGTTTCTGTAACATACACGGTACAGGAATCCCTAGGTTAAGGCGGGTATTGAGGGGTCTGGCCTGGCTCTATCCTGACATTGGTTACTGTCAAGGCACAGGTGTGGTAAGTAATCTTTTCACAAGAAACGTTATTCATTTCATTGTAGTCATTCAATCAAGCATAGTTTTTAAGGCATTATAATTATTATTTTAATTTTTATTATATGTATAATGATCTACATTCAGTCTGTTTTGACTGTAATAAATGTACATTTCTGATGTCGGCATTATGATAATTTGAATGGCATTAGATAGAAATGTCAAAAAGCAAGGACCGAATATTTCAATTATGCTATGAATTGATCAAGAAAGTACAGCTGGTTTCGATCTGTAATTCTTATCATACATCTAATACCTTAAGTATAAATTAAAATGCTTCTGGTATAATTTACAGATAGCGGCATCTTTGTTATTGTTTATGGAGGAGGAGGATGCGTTTTGGATGATGTGTGCCATTATAGAGGATCTCCTCCCTGCCTCATACTACTCTAGTACACTTATTGGTATACAGGTAAAGTCAGTCTACAATCATTATTGTTATTACATGTATTGTTTATGGAGGAGGAGTGATATGTGCCATTATAGAGGATCTCCTCCCTGCCTCATACTACTCTAGTACACTTATTGGTATACAGGTAAAGTCAGCCATTTTATTTGGTTTTAAAAATTGATGTCAGTGTTCTCCCCAGGCCGTTTTAGCGTGGCGGCCCCGCCACGCTATCGAGATTTACCGCCACGCTATCAGGATTAGCACCACGCTATATTTTACAGCCGCCATGCTATATTTTTTCCCCTTAAAATTCGTGTATTAACTAATTAATGTACCCCTTTGCGTTAATTGAATGATTTAACCGCCGCATTCCCGGTTAATTAGCCCCGGCTGTATACAATCCGAGGCGTTAAACGTCTTGTAGCTTCCCGCGAGCTTTATTTACCTGAACTGAGAACGTCTGGCTTCTACAGCGCACATCAATCTATCGGACATTTAAAACAACTGCGTTGTCAAAGTCTATCAAGTGACCAACAAAAGACAACCATTCTATAACGTAGTTCATGAAAACGTTTTCATCTACATGTATAATCGCTAGATTGTGTTGACTGGCACGTGTTATATAGTTACAGCATGACAGTAAATTGGAAATAGAAAATATGTTATATCAGATGTCATTAAAACATGTTTTTAATCCATCTTACTGTTTGACGTATTACCCGACCTTGCCGTCTTTGTCATACAAAATAATTGACGCTTTACAAATCTCTCTTTACAAATAGAACACCAATGATCTCACTGTCTAAATTTTAATGATAATTGGTATGTAGATAAGAATGTAGTATTATTAACACATTTATTTCATTATCAAAATTATTTTGAACAATGTAGTAATAAAGCAACAACACATGAAACAGTACGCAATGATGCAATGCGCAATTAGGCATCTAAATGCAAGGTGCGCCATTCACCAAATAAACTCAATCAAGTGGCTTTGCCGTGTGAAGTTCTAAATTTAGTTTGAACCGGCGCACACAGCTATTTAGGAAACAATGTCGTCTCGGTGCAAATCGTGGCTGGCGCCACTCAAATCCTCCCTTGGTTGATCTTCGACGGATATAGTGAAGGATGCACCTTGCACCAACTTTATTAGAGCATCGTCGCTGGCCTTTTCGATCTTGGCAGTTGGGATTTCCTGATAAATATAAGACATGTTGTTTCTTTAGTTTATTTTGTTCATGTGTTGAATCCGATTAAAAAAAAACACCTCCCTGCCTCATCATAATTTGAAAAAAAGTGCCTGAGAAACTAATAATTAATTTTTTTTGGCCTAATTGATCAATTTTATATTTTTTGCTTGATGGAGATATTTAATACATGTTCCAAAAATTAAGGTATTAGATAGTTTTAAATATTCAGGCTTGGTCTTAATTGTGTAACTTGTTACAAAATGTTGTTACTTTATCTAGAAAAGTAATGTCGTGTCCATTTCTTAGCTATAATGTTTTAGGAAAATGGCATGAAGTTTGCTCAAAAGGATTCTTATATATAATTTTCTTATTCATTCTGTATGTGCAGGCTGACCAGAGAGTGATGAGACAGCTGATCATTAGTTATTTACCTGACATAGACATTGTCCTAAAGGAACACGATATAGGTAAGTAGTCAAACCGCATTTCTGATCAAAGTTCAAATACTTTTATTTAGTTTAGTCAATAAGGGTGATTTAATTAATGGAAATTTTTATTTTCTGTTTCCAACTATGATAAGTCTTTTAAGAAATATTAATAAGGTCAATTCAGAAAATTATCATCCTTGTGCATGCAATATGTATGTAATAATCAAATTGATATGTTTTTTGTGGCCTTAACTGTAAATTATACCTACCAAAATAAAACTTTGCCTACACTTAGCCTATAGTGAAGTATGTTCTGGAGACAAAGAGAGATAACTCTCTTGTCATTACTCAATATGTGGAATATGTATGCAGATTTAAGATTACTCTGTACTCAAAAGAAGAACTAGCTTTGCTTCATGTTGTAAAAAAATTAAAGTCATTTTCTTAGATCATTAACAATATCCTTTATTATAGCATGTGTATGTATAATGACACTTGTTAATGTAATCTTTGACAAAGTATTAACAGTGTACATATAACACTACATCAATCCATCCTGATTGTCCTGTGTTACTTGCATGTGCAGTTAGTGGCATGTTTGCTTTACAGAGTTATCCCTGATTAGTCTACATTGGTTCCTGACTCTGTTTGCCAGCGTCGTACATATGAAGGTCTTATTGAGAATCTGGGACCTATTCTTCTATGAGGGTTCCACAATACTGTTCCAAATCACCATGGGCATGTTGAAGATGAAGGTTTGTGTAATAATGCACATAATACATCTAGATCTAACATTGGATGTCTGATGTCTGATGCCTCTAACAAATTTTTTTGTATACCGATATCTTATTTCATAATTTTCTATATTTAACCATGTGTTACATTGATTCCCACTCTTCATTTCTATGACCTGCAACTACAACTGCAATTGCAACTAAGAAAATTCTAAGAGCACCATTGTCATGCTTGGCATTTGCATGTCAAGTATGATTTCTGTACACTACAGAGGTTATTTTGCAACTAAAATACTAATTCATGCCATATAAACCTGTACAATGTCTTGATGGTGTTTTAATAAGTATATTTATTATGAGAGATATGTTAAGCCCTTATAGTCAAATAAAACGCATGTACATATATGTAAAATATAAACTTGTACAGAAATATTTTCATCAATTTGTTCGGGATACATAAAAACATTGTGTAAATGTCCTCAGCCTTTACTACCATTTCCTATGAATAACATACATAACATGTAGATCCTTCTAACAAATGAATATCAGTTTGTAACTTACGATAGATATGGACGACCCAATCTTCTTCACATTGTATCATTTGTTTAATTCACAAAAAATTAAAGTTGTCAAATGGAAATACATGTAAATCATTTAATTGGAGCTTTGAACAACCCTAATGTCATTCAAACTCATTTCAACATTTTGACATTGATAACCCGGTAACTGAGATTTTGTACCATGATATACCGAAAAGTTAACAATATATACATATACTTGGTGGAGGCTTGGGGTTAACACCAAACTTTATAGCAGTAATATGTTTATATATTGTTATAACAGGAAAATGAGTTGAAGAGTTTGGATAACTCGGCACAGATATTTAATTCATTGTCCGACGTACCAGGTGATGTTCAAGATGTGGATGAACTCATAGAGGTATAGTTTCTTTTGACACTAGATATTCAAACACTGAAAAGAAATATACATTTTCCTATTTTTATGTTACATTATGTTTAAAAAGATTCTCTTCAATATATGAATTCAAAAATTCAAATATCTTTTTATTACAGAAAAGTTATGTTTAAACACTATGCCCTAGTACATGATATCAACCATTTTGTAGATAAGATATGATGGATACAGAAACATTTCCCAAACTGTACAGTATAATATTCATAAACATAACTCTCGAGATGTTACAGTTTAATGATATTTTTTCAGATTTCATTCCGAGTGGCTGGCTCACTCACAGATGTTGTGATAGAATCTCACCGTAGAAAGCATTTAGCCTATCTGATGGCTGACCAGGGTGCTATTGTAAATCCTGACATGGCCAAAAACTTACCCAAGCAGGTAACACTCTTGTCATTTAAAACTTTATAATAGTACAATGTATGACAATTGAATCATAGTTTCCATGCAAACAGCACAAAAAAGAATCACCAAGAAATTGTCAAATTTTGTCTCCAATTATTTAAATAGAATTTCACAAATATGAAGTAAAAAAGGATTTTTAAAAAACTTTTTTCTTCACTTGTGAATTTGTATTTGACTTCCTGCATTGCAAAGACATACCAAGATCAAGTAGCAATGGTTCACTATTATTTTCAGCAATTGAACAAAAGACATTTACGACGCTCCCGTTCCTTAGTGTCAACATTACTTTGGGGTGACCCAGAGGACGAAGATTTCGGCAAAGCTAAGAACATAAGGCAAACAGAGTTACTTGTAGATCTGAGGGAAGCCATTTTGAAAATCTCAAGACATTTCCAGTCACTGGACCCTAAAAACAACAAAGTAGTAAGTGATCAGTAAAATCTAAACATTACCTTGGATATGTAATCTGTTTATTGCAGAATTCTATTGCGTCACTGTTACATGTTCTGATTTGAGAAAAAATAGGAAGTTTGACTTTCATACATGTATAAACATGAATACAGTCAATCCGAAAGTCACCAAACAAACCTGGTAAAATTTGCTTCGTCTGGTAAAATATTTCATTTTTTTCTTAATAAACATGTTTGAATTTCTACAAAAATTCAAAAATGTCTGGTAAGTTATTAAAACTTTCGTGATGTCTGATGAATACTGATGAAAAGTTGCGTCTATTTACCATCTTGACTTAATAAGGAATAAATTATCTGTCATAGGTTTTAGTGGCAGATTACACAATGGAAAGTCATGCAAAAGATCTGGAAAACTATGTAAATGTGGCAAGAAACAAAAGGAGACGGGCAAAGGCACTGTTAGACTTTGAAAGACACGATGACGATGAACTTGGTTTCAGGAAGAATGATGTCATCACGGTATGTATATGGAGAACTTACTTTCTATTTATGTATATGATTTTGTCTTAATACTATTTGTTTACTCTGTTAGACATGGTGGTGCTATTTGCTGTCATATGATTGCACTAGGTAAAGGAAAATACTAATGTATATGAAATTGAAAAGGCATAGGGATCTTTTAAAAGATCTAGTGATGTTTTACACAAGTCTGTATATGTTTTTATATGGAAGGCTATATACTCCAGAAACCTTTATGATCTGTTCTATTGTTTGCTATAATGAAATATCTGTGATGAATTTTTTTTGTAGATTATATCCCAGAAAGATGAGCATTGTTGGGTAGGGGAGTTAAATGGTTTGAGGGGATGGTTTCCAGCCAAGTTTGTAGAGTTATTAGACGAGAGAAGTAAGCATTACTCCTCTGCCGGTGATGATAGTGTAACGGAGGCCATCACAGACTTGGCCAGGGGCACGTAAGTCTCTGTTTTAATCGTTATTATTTATAATGTAATGGAGGCTATCACAGACTTGGGCAGTGCATGTAAGTCTCTGTTTTACTTGTTAACATGTATAGTGCAACGGAGGCCATCACAGACTTGGGCAGGGGTATATAAGTCTCTGTTTTACTTTTTATTGTGTATAGTGTAACGGAGGCCACCACAGACCTGGCCAGGAGCATGTAAGTCTCTGTTTTACTTGTTATTATGTATAGTGTAACGGAGGCCACCACAGACCTGGCGAGGGGCACGTAAGTCTCTGTTTTACTTGTTGATATGCAAAGTGTAATGGAGGCCATCACAGACCTGGCCAGGAGCATGTAAGTCTCTGTTTTACTTGTTATTGTGTACTAGTATAAGGAGGTCATCACAGACTTGGCTAGGGGCTCGGAAGTCTTTGTTTTACTTGTTATTGTTTATAGTTATACAAATTCTTTTAAAAGTAAAACCAATAACCAATTGATGCATATGATATAAATGAAGTAAATTGAAGTGTAAATGATGTTTTGGTTTTTTTTTGCCTGAATGTTACAAATGATTTTGAATGTTTGCCAATTTTGCCTTATTGTAATGAGTCAAGACAATATTTGATAGGGAAAACCTCAGAGTGAGTTCAATGCAAATGTTCAAATGTGGTCTTAATGTTTTTGCTTTGACTAATCAGCAACAAAGTAGCATTTTGCACATCCATGTCAACAAATTAAATCACTTTGATACGAAAGATGATTTGCTTCAGCTGACGAAGGAGAATTGTAGCAAATTCTTAAAAATTCCTGATTATTTAATTACCTAAGCTGTTATTGACTTTTGATTTCGATCTACTTGTGACTATGCAAACCTGGGCAGGTATTGGTTAACCTCAGCCTTCAGCCTTGGTCAACAAATACCTGACCAGGTCCATACAGTCATGAGTAGACCTCATCAAAATTCAATTATTGTATAATAAAAGATGGTTAAGTTATAGCATGTTAAATAGTTTATATTTGTTGTGAGTTCTGCAAGGTAAATGGTATTCAATTTTACATTTTAGTCTGTGTCCAGCATTAAAGGCAATATTTGAGCATGGTTTGAAGCGCTCGTCTATTCTTGGAACAGCATGCCATCCATGGCTCTTTTTTGAGGAGGTGAGATGATAACTTATCATTACAAAAACTTTATTCTATCAACATTTATCTACACCCATCCTCGGCATTCTTGTGAGGTGACAAATAGACTTGACCATCGACCCTAAGGCATTTGCCCTTGCCATAAATGATCACTTTGATAAGAGGAAAAATCTTCTTGATTTTCAAGGTCAAAGTTCAAGGCCACAAACAGTTTTACCACTACAACCAAGGGGTAGGATATACATGTAGATTGAACTGTTAACTCTTGGATTTTCAGACCTGCCACAAAGGATCACTATGACAGGAGAAAGAACTTATTGATTTTATGGTCAAAGGTCAAGGTCACAAATTTAACCAGTATAACCTAGGGGCAAGGATACAGATTGAACTGTTAGCTCTTGGATTTTCAAACTTGCCATAAAAGATCATTATGACAGGAGGCAGAGCCCAACTGAATTTCAAGATTAGAGACTGAAGGCCAAATTCACTGCCAATTGTATTTGTAATGCCACTTGAATGGGAACAAAGTAAAGGTCAAAGATAAAGGTTACAGTCTATTGAACTAGTAAAACCTTGTGGGGAACAAAGTAAAGGTCAAAGATAAAGGTTACAGCCTATTGAACTAGTAAAACCTTGTGGGGAACAAAGTAAAGGTCAAAGATAAAGGTTACAGCCTATTGAACTAGTAAAACCTTGTGGGGAACAAAGTAAAGGTCAAAGATAAAGGTTACAGCCTATTGAACTAGTAAAACCTTGTGGGGAACAAAGTAAAGGTCAAAGATAAAGGTTACAGCCTGAACTAGTAAAATCTTGTAGGGAACAAAGTAAAGGTCAAAGATAAAGGTTACAGCCTGAACTAGTAAAATCTTGTAGGGAACAAAGTAAAGGTCAAAGATAAAGGTTACAGTCTCAACTAGTAAACCTTGTGGATAGGATAAAGACTTCTTCGTACTTGTCACAAATGAATACAGGAAACTAGAAAAGGCTATTGTTTGTTAAAGTCAAACTTCAAAAAATAACTTCAGATGTCCTTATCTGTACTATTGTTTAAGAACATTTTAATGGTTAGGGAATTTTGAGGAAAATTTCTTAAAAGGAAATTAGAAAAATAAGAGAAATTTCTATGTGAGTGAGATATGCCTCTGCACATAAAACATTTTGTTTGCACATAAAACATTTTGTTTATGGAAATATGGAAAAAAAACTAAGATTTTGAGAAACATTTTAGTAACCGAACTCCATAAATATCTTTATTCTAATGAAGAAGAAAATCCCTTCACTTTTTTTAGAAGGAGAAATGGAGCAGAATTTCCACCTTGTTTTATGTCAGTACAATTTGGTGCTCTGATATACAGGTGGAGTCTGAAAAAAACTGTACTTCATTGCAAAAAATCTTAGCTGTGTGCAGGTGTATTAAAGTGCAGGTGTATTTGTTCTGTTCTGCAAACAACTCTAGTTCCAACAAAATTGGCATTTGAAATGGCACATAAAACATATGCTCTCCCCTCCTCTATGAACTGAAGATCAAGGCTAGGCCAAGGATATTGTAACCCACCTGTCTATTTCAGTACATCTGAGTCTGACTTTAATATTTCTTTTCTGTTTAATATCTTTTTGGCCAGATTGCAGAGCAAAACTGGTCAATGAAATGACAAAGTCCATCTGTCCATCCATCATTCTGTCTGTCTGCGTCAACATTTGGTTTAACTGTTACATTTAAATCTGTTTGAAGAAGACTGTCTCGAGAAGCAACTTATAACTTTACATAGTGATAGACCATGATGAGATGAATCTAAGGCAACCAGAAATTTGGACTTTAACATTGAGATATAAAATACACAATTTTGCTTCAGCCAATAGGTACAGCACTAGGAGGATTACTGACAATTAACATTAAATGAAAATAGACCATAATGTAATGAATCCAGTGTGATACTAGAATTATTTTTTGCCTTGACGTTTGACCCAGTTGACATCAAGCTTGAATCTTGACCCACTTTTCAAAAACATTAACCTTGACTATATCTCCTGAACCTTTAAAATATTTACAGCCATTTTATTTCACTAGTTTCCTTCGAACAAGACCTTTCATTAGACCTTGACTTTTGACCAAGTAGCCTTGACCTGTAGTTTGCATACTTTTCTTAAAACTTTAAACTTGACTTTATCTTTCATTGGAACCTTAAGCTGAGAATATCTTTCAATTGAGACTGTTACCTTTACCTTGAAACTACATTTAAAAAATCAGATTTGCTGTATCTCTTGAAGGGTATAGTGTACAGCTTGTCTTTTGACAATATTACATTTTTATATACCATGGTCTTTGACCCTGCTTTTAACTTTGAACTATATTTCATAAATTGACTATATCTCTGACATGGTATTCTTCTGTGCTATAATGTGTAGGGCTTTGATTTATCAGCTGTAGATTTCATCTGTGGCTTTAAAAAATGAGGATGCTGGCCTCACTTTTTGTTTAGCTAGTAACAAAGACCTTTGACCTTTACCTAATTGTAAGAAGTTGTTTTCATACTATTATACTGAAACACAAAGTATAATTGCGAGTATCTTCACTGTGATATCAAACATTAGTACTTGACAGTTTGAAAGGAGAATTACGTACATGTATTAAGGTTGTGGTCACATCTCCACTTTTATTACATTTCTGCTGATTATTTTTCCGCATTCATAGAACTGCACTCTATACTACATGTTTTGATACCTAAGGGGAGCGGTACTTCCTGAAATCGCACGTGTAGTGCCAAACATTTCAACCAATTTATGGAATGTATGAATCTGAGAGAAATTCACAATTCCTACCGAACTATTCGATTAAAATGCAAGACACTAAGTTTTCCCATTTAGTCTCTTTGAAATGATGAAGAGATGGTGGTGGGGGGGGGGGGGGGGGGGGGGGGGGGGGGAGGACGAACTCTTGTGTCTTTCAACATAGTTGATGCTTCTTTAGTTGTATGACAAGCTCTTTTACACTAAGAGCGCTGTTCACGATGGAGATGATATAGAGTGGATGATATATGGCGCGAACATTTTAAAGACGTTCTGTCTCCATGGCGTATTGTTGATACTCGTGTCACTTGATAATGGCTTTAGAAGGAGCCGTATGTATTGTTATACCTTCTGTTTCTTAGACGCTGCCAACTCTTTAAATCATATTCACGTTCCCTGCCTCCTAGATGAATAATAATAAATTTTGCATTTTAAAGCAGATTAGATGGGATGATTTCCATGAGCTTTGTGGAACTACACAACTTTTATCTTTGATGATTTGATTCGGTTATGGTTAGGGTTTTAATCGTGAGTCTTAAAGCGTATCGGAATCCCAGGGAGCGCCGATGAAGACATGACGGCAAATCATAAAAACTAGACATGGGAAATTAATTATCAAAGCCTATATGTTACCGTAATTAAGTCCATGTCATAACTCCGACGTATGATGGGGCTAAAACCCAAATATTTAGCATCGCTTGAATTGCAGAGTTGATTTACAAAACAGACCTTGGCAAAGACGGGTCGGCTTCCAATGGCAAGTCTTAACGTACATAAGGCCGCAAGATGATTCCAGTATAAAGTGTTTGCATTCCAATCATGACTGACACAAGCTATGTTGATCTGTATATTTTTACCTAATACAATCAGTTGAAGTGGCAAAACCCTTGTAATATCTTACGCAGACCAGCAATGAAACGACCGTGAATGTGAAGTCAAAAGCATCGAAGCTCAATCACTCTACAACACCTTGACGAGGAGAAAATAGAGCTCACCTGGGCAAACTTTCAAACACTCTTCTAATATCATGCACGTGTTGAGTATAATTGACAATATAAACTTTTTTATGGCAAGTGTTCTTCAGGGGTGAAACCACTCTTTAAAAGAGTACTAGTATTTTAGGCAGCATAATACGAACCCAATCCGTTTTAGAATATGTGCTTTTCTTTATTTTGTTTTCTTTCTTTTTCTCAAATTGCAAATATTATCCCCGGGTGGATTTAAAGGTTCCTTTGAAAATTTTGTGCCAACTTTTTTTTTCATTTCTTGTTCACCTTGTTCAGCTAAAACGTATGACATCGTGGCGATTATTGTTGAGTGCATTACAGTCGAGCCTCATTTATAGATGGGCTTCTGGTTAAGAAAAGGACAAGGGACACTTGTCATTATAGTTTGGCCCACTCATTTTATAAAAAGTCAAGCTCTCTAAAAATTATTGATAGAAATAAATTTAAATCAATTAAGGTTTGTATTTTTAATATCTAGAGTAATTTTTGCAAGAAAAATAATAACAGCCTATATATACAGTAATGAAGTTGCTTGATTTCTCGAAAATTCAGCTTTTTTCACCATTTCCATGTGTTCATCTTCTTTTTTTTATATGAGCACACGCTGGCCTATCGTTCATATTTTGATAAGGTGTTTGTCACCCATTTACGAGTTGATGTGCAAATTTTCTCAGATAGGCCCTGCTGTGCTCACTTGTTATAACGAAAAACGTAACGTTTCCTCTAGCAATTATGACGTTTTTTTTCGCGGGATCGGGATTTTCACATTGACGTTTTGGAGTAATTTACGTCAGTATCACCTGTGACAATGACATTTTCGCGCATCATTACACAAGGTTGCTTTGCAAACTATATACTTATTGAGAAAAAAAGATAATGTGTATAGGAATATATAATGAATATCAAATCTAAAGTTTTGTTTTAAAAAAGTTCATTTTATTTCAATTGAAAATAATATAACTTAATATTTTTATGTTTTATAAACTTATAAAATTATCTAGTAACAAAAGTACAAATTTAATCATAAATTCTTGAAAATAACAATAAAATCAGCACAAGGGCATCAACTCTTACAATTTTCGAAAACATAAAAAAACTAAGTTACGAGACCCTCGTATGAAAACTTCCAACTTGACACAAAGTACATATACCCAGGGGGTATATTTTAATATACGTCTCTGATATATATATGAGCAGATATAGTCAGGTTTTATAGGTTTTTAACCCCCCCCCCCCCCCCCCCCCCCCTTTTGTATGATAGGCCAGAGTCAATCAGTTCTTACGGAGACTACCTGTGAAGAAGTTTCTGTACTAGGTAGTGAAAACTGATAGTTTGCCGGTATGATATATTTAAAAAAAAATACTGTTATTTTACAAACGCTATTCCCAATAAAACTGTCATCATTTATTCCAAAATTTTTCCGAATAGATTCAGAATCATACATTCCCAAAGTTTCCACGATCAAAGGAATAAAGGACAAAACTAATTATCACTATCATAATTATTTTTATTTTTAATTGACAATTTGGTAGATCTCATCGATATGATTGAATTTACACTGACAAATTGTATATTTTTATTTCTTTCATTTTTTTTTTTTTTTTTTTTTTTTTTGCTCGCACCGTCGGTTAACATAGATGTAAATTTCAAAATGACAAAAATGGAATGAAATAAAAAAAAATATCACAATTTCGTATATGAATTGTACTTCTAACAATAAACATCTCTTCGCCTTATCGATAAATCATGTCTTCGATAAACCCCCCCCCCCCCCCCTTATCTCCACATAAAAAAAACCAATAATCTGTCTATTGCAAGAGGTCCATGATGTCGGTTTGCATATAGAATATCGAGTGTAAATTTATACGACTCATACAGAAGTTTTAACAAACATTAAAGATACAGGGTCCCTGAAAATGAATTTTATTGAAAACGCAAAATTTATTCCGATGGGTCTAGATTGAAGATTAAAAGGAGCCGTAAAAAGTGCTATTTGAAAATATGCAGTAGCTACCATAATATTGTCGAATTTGTAAAATTAAATCTACATATACCTCGATTGTAAAAACGCAATACATTGTAGGTGGTGCTAGTGGAATGAATTAGAGCTGCACCCCAAATTAAAAATGACGTTTACAAACGGCTACAACTACGAATGTATTCGTTTTTAGAGTCATTGAATCAATCGCACAATCGCAGACCTTGGCCTTTGTCATTGAATACATAAACGTCGAGGGTAAGGGGGGGGGGGCAAGTGCGCTCCCTTGTACCCTTTTCTGTACTCCTTTTTACTGTGTTTTCCTTAAGGGTAAACGGAATCAGTTTTCTATGGTGGCATATTTCTGCCATCACATAATTTTTTGTCAACATAACTTATCGCGTCTAGTCACGATAACTATCTCGACTATGTAACATCATTTTCGCGTTATGTCGACGTATATTTGTAAAACCACTTTTATCTCGTCTTGGCAAGGTAACTAATCACGATAAGCCACGATACCTATCTCGACTTGATGAGATAAATATCTGGTATCTCGGCTAAATTAGCTATCTCGTCTTGTCAACATAGTTATCGAGACGGTCATGATACATTTGTACTTTATCTTGACAAGTCAAGAAAATATTTACTTTATGTCGACATATCCTTAAATCTTTGTCGACTAGTCAAGATAATTATCACGTTTTGGTGTGATAATTATGTTGATAAAAAATTATGTAGATGGCAGAAATATGCCACCATAGTTTTCAGAAGGTACGGTACTCAAAAATAAACATGATAAACTCATTTTAGCCAGTACGAGGGCTGATTGATATGTTGTGAGCCTCGTATGGCAGCATTGTCCTGATGGAACAACACACCTTGAACTAGTGAGCTTTCCACGGCGCTAGTAAGTGTAACGTGTCAGAAGTGAAGCATAGTATGTACCATTCATTGTTTGTCCTTTTTGGAGATAATCTATCAGCAGAATACCTTCTGCATCCCAGAAAACCGAGACTCACAACATATCAATCAGTCATCGTATATTTGTATTTTTCAAATGACAATCACTTTCTAAAGTTAAAAAGAACTACATATGTATTGGTATTGTTTGATAATAAGCCTTAGTAGCCTATATATTGGTCAATTTTTACGCAGACATTTGTAACTGGTACGAATATTTATAGGATATAATTTGAACTTTTTTTATCAAATGATATTGCTTTCCATTCATGATCAGAAACAAGATCCTACCACAGCTAGAATGTGTCCATTTTGTCAAGGGAAAAGAACTTGTACTTCTCAAAAGAAGTGTTTTTTTTTTTGCGCAAAAAGTATATATTTTACCAAAAATTTAGACTTCAATTAACTAAAATGTTTCATACTACTGGCATTTGATAACATAAATGATTTTTTTAGTAAACGACAGCTTTGAATTTACTATTATAGGTAAGACCTTGTATTCATTTAATTTTACCAGAAATCTGTGATTTTAAAACAAAAAAATAAAATTTTGCCTCAAAACGAAGTAGGAAATATGCCGTGCTTACTTTGAATATATGATTCATGAGCAACACTTTTAAGTATTAGTTTAACTCTTCAATAAACGATTATAGGCAATATTTAGAACTGAGGAACAGGAGAAAATTATAATTTCCTCAAATTTCTTTGAAATTTTGCAAAAAATTGATTTTTTACCCCAAAAACACGTCGTAAAAATAAAAAATGAAATTTAAATCTTATTCCATCTGAAAGAACACGAAAAATACTTTATAATTACGTTTTCCTATTTTTTAAATCATCGTCCATTTACAAATTATAAAAATTTTCCAATTCTCAGTGATTTTGCACTAAAACACATGTTTTTCCACAAAAAACATCACTTTTTCAATAGAAATTTCCATGAAACTTTTTTTCAATTGAAATAACACAAAAATGCTGCAAGGTTAGGCCAATTTTTGAGGATGAAGGTGGAAGGGCTGCAGCCATCCAAGTGATACATCCCATACTATAATGGTTACGTTCTATTCCTTGATTAATTAAGCCATAACCTTGACCTTAAAAATTGACCTTAAGATATATAGAAACGATAAAGCATGGTATGATATATAGGTTTTTCGGTAAGTAGACTTCATACTCCTTTGTTTTAGACCAAATTCATTCATTTCTATGAGGGGCCAAATAAGGCCCTTACCGTACCTTGTCCTTTCTTTGAAAGCCCTTTAAAAGATATGAGTTTCTCAATGAAAACGGCAACATATACGCAGAGACGCGGAAATGCACTTGCAGCTACTCTGGGGTTGCCTACACTTGCACTCGTCGTAGACACACCCTGCAAGATGAAACCTAATTACCGTTAACGAGATTTTAGACACACCCTTTAGTTTAGGACTTGCCCTAATGAAACTTCACACAAAGATTTTGCTTGAAGAAAAGAAATTCTTATTGATGTTTTGGTCAAAAGGTCAAAGCTCATTTTCAAACAGTTACATGCGTTGAAAAAAGTGTTTTTCACATTAAGTGAAGTATTTTTTTTACATACTCTGACCAAACTTTACAATTAAATTGTCCGTGAAGAAATCCGGCCCTATGGGGGTTTTTTTTTTGTCAAAAGTTCAAAGGTCAAGGTAAAACTTCAATTGCCCTGCAACGAGGGAATTATCCACAAGTTGAGGAGGATCCTTACCCGTGACGTAAGGGAAATCCATATTCAGTTGTGGATAATAGGTCAAAGGTCAAGTTCTGGTTGGTCGTATACAAAATTTCTCGGAAAACAACCATGACCACTAGAAGTAAGGGTCATGCCTAATTCATGTATGAAAACATATGGTATAAAGTTTAAGTTTTCACGGAATAGTATAACAGAAAAAAATCATAAACGATGTAACACTTTTCCCCAAAACGTTAATACAAATACATATATATTTACATTAGTACCAGACACCGCTATTAGCTAGAATAATGTGCATATTGCATGTAATAACGTCAATTTGAAAAGAATATTAACATTGGTATTCAAAATGAAACATGATGAGGAAAGAGTTTAAAATCACACAATGACTTTCATAAATACCGTATGAAATAGAAATATCATTTCAGATTTTATAATCACACCTAAACTAATCTGCATGTCCGTCGTAAGCTTTTCCTTAGATAACTTTCAAAATTCATTTTTCTTTACTTTTTAGATATATTGAATAAAATTTGATAAATCGTTTGGTCTTTGATAGTAGCAAGTTTAAGTTTGCCCACAGTAGACCTGTACATTAAGATTAATGCTCCAGTTTTCCTTTCTGTGGTATGATATACAATGTTCTAGTATCAGATTAAATTTGAAGTAAGTACAATTTACTTCTGATACAATCTGAATATCTTGTTATACTATAGAGCACTTTTTTTCTCAATAAGCCAGTATAAAGCGCTTGTATTAAGAAAAAAAAAAAACATAAATGCTCCTGAAATGATGAATATTTTTTTAAAAGCCATAGCTGTTAGTACTGTCAGAATCTGTCATTCTAATGTTATACATACCCCATCTATCAACTTTTGACATAACAAACATTTTGTGGTGAATATGGTGTTACTTACAACTAAATATCATATTAGAATTAAAAGCCTGAACACTTCAGAGATAAAAAAATAAACATTAAATCATAGTTTGAAATTAATTTTTCGACACGCGATCCCATATCATCATATGACTTGGCAATTATTAGGTGTTAACTGACAAAATGTCAGCATTTAAGATCCGATTCCCATCTTACATATTTGAGGGACGAAAATTGCTTCTTTTCGATTCCATTGTGCGTGTCATTCATTACGGTGATAAAACTGTCTTAATCTCCCATCTGATCGGCAGTTTTTACATTACTAGGGATGGAACAAATCTCTCTATATATACAACACCTGGCCAAAACCATTAATGTGAAGTGTAAAAAACTAATACACAATGTGAATGCACTTGTCAGGTATAAACCAAGGTAGTGTATGATCTTGCATAAAATTCAAACTCTTGAAGAAAGAATTTATGTCAACAATAAAACACATGGTACAGTATATATGAAAAAAAAGGGTCAGAATGTAAAAGAGAGGAAACTTTATTGGGTATCACAGGTTAGGCCATACCAAATTAAATAAATGTTCTTTGGATTTTCTTGTGAAAAAAAGGGTGCGAGCGGTCGGAAATCTAATTTTTTTTTAAGTATTGCAGTTTTTAAGGTGCGGGCGAGTAAAAGAAATTTCATTTTTGATACAGGTTACCCCAGTAATACATTTCTGATGTTTTTCGTACTCAAAAAGGAATCCCCATAGAAATCTGGTGACCAGGAAGCCTGTCACATAGCTCTACGGAAAAGATTTTCGAACATTCCCCCCTCCTTGACATTCGATGGGACAACTAATTTGCTCCCAACATAATTTTTTAAACACAAGAAGTATCATTTTCTTCGAAATTTGCACAATCTCAGACTTCTAGAAGCTTTAAGATTTGCAGAAGTCAGAACCGACCCTAAAAAATTCTTTAACACCAGAAATTTAATGGTGCGGGCGAGCATATTATTTTTATAATATTATTTTTTGAATTTTGAAAAATATGGTGCGGGAAATCCAAAGAACATTTAATTAATTTGGTATGGCCTTAAGAACAATTACAAGAAGAATCTGCTACTAAATTAATTTGAGCTTTATCTACTCTGTTAGTATAATGAATAAAAGTATCACCTGTATATACAAGCTGTAGATATTTGTGTCTTTATAAAGATAACCTTTAACAGCCAACTGATAAAGTGTTGTAATAATATATTCCAATATTGTAAAGTGGATTCGAATCAATTCAGTGTTTCATCCTAACCCCCCCCCCCCCCCCCCCCCAAAAAAAAAATACCAATCACAAGGCTATAGATTTGGGTTTTTTTCTGAATGAACGACATTGAAATCTAATATTTAAAGTCGCAAGGGACTAAAGAATAGTATCTAGGGATAAAGTTTATTTTTATGTTGAGGAATTTTGATCACTAAGTATAAAAGCATTCAAAGGCCAAGGTCATCACTCGTCTTGGGAGCAAAGTATAATTTTATGGACACAAAGCATTGCCGTAGAAGGGAAGATGTCAATTTAAGATTCACGAGACGACCAATTGTCAAGGCCATGGCCCACTACAATATGATAAGCGATACAGACCAAACCCTTCATACTCCGTCATTTCATAGGCCAAATCGAAGATGCTTCTATTGCATTTCTATTGCAATGATGAATAATGGAATAAAAATGGTTCGACTAAGAACTCGTTATAAAGCAAAATTATGGCAGTAAAACGAAGAAGTATATCGGTTAAATATAATACACAGAGGTCGTGGTTCAACGCTACCATCAATACATGTTTTAATTAAATAAATCAATTTATTTTTCTCCTCCTAATTTTGTATGGATCTGTTCCACTTTTCTTATTGTTATTAATAAAAATAAATTCTATGTCCTAGAATTAGTTCAACGATTAGCGATTATCAAATGATTAGTGATTATCAAATGATTAGTGATTATCAAATGATTAGTGATTATCAATAGTGATTATCAAATGATTAGTGATTATCAAATGATTAGTGATTATCAAATGATTAGTGATTATCAAATGATTAGCGATTATCAAATGATTAGTGATTATCCCTGATTAGTGATTATCAAATGATTAGTGATTATCAAATGATTAGTGATTATCAAATGATTAGCGATTATCAAATGATTAGTGATTATCCTTGATTAGTGATTATCAAATGATTAGCGATTATCAAATGATTAGTGATTATCAAATGATTAGTGATTATCAAATGATTAGTGATTATCAAATGATTAGTGATTATCAAATGATTAGTGATTATCAAATGATTAGTGATTATCAAAGGATTAGTGAGTATCAAATGATTAGTGATTATCAAATGATTAATGATTATCAAATGATTAGCGATTATCAAATGATTAGTGATTATCCTTGATTAGTGATTATCAAATGATTAGTGATTATCAAATGATTAGTGATTATCAAATGATTAGTGATTATCAAATGATTAGTGATTATCAAATGATTAGTGATTATCAAATGATTAGTGATTATCCTTGCCATAAGGAAGTAATGTTACAGCTTACTAATCCGAACCTCTTGATAATTTACAGGCTGCCACAAAAGAAGTTGAAAAAGATTTCCAGTCGGTTTACTCTAGACTGGTTCTATGCAAGACTTATAGGTGAGTTCTATATATGTTCTGTGTAAGACTTACAGGCAAGTCCAACGTAAAACTTATAGGTAAGTTCTATGCAAGACTTATAGGTAAGTTTTATTCAAGATTTATAGGTAAATTCTTTGCCAGACTTATAGGGTTGCTATTTATAGGTACTAATCAATGTATATGAATAAATACAGATTATGGTAATTCCTTTATTCAGTTTACATATTGACTAAATATTATCATATTTATAGACCTTATTGTTTGAACCATAAAAATTATCAAAAAATACATTTACATACCCGTGGTTTTTTTTTCAGCTTGTTCTTTTGTTATATAATTTGTTCTTTATGATTTTCAGACTTGATGAGGACGGGAAGGTATTGACACCAGAGGAGGTGCTTTATAGGGTAAGTAATTAAAAAATAAATGTCATGTTCATACAAGTGTCATCCGTAAAAAAAAAGAGCGTGATGAAAAAAATACCTGGTTTGATTTCTAACTTTTTACCATAAAATTCAAACGATGGTTTATTGTTACACTTTCAGGCAGTCCAAGCTGTGAATATTTCCCATGATGCCTGCCATGCCCAGATGGATGTTAAATTTAGGTCACTGGTCTGCTGTGGCCTCAAGTAAGTTGTGTAAAAATCTATTGATCAGAAGAGAATCAGATTTGTTTGAACTTTTCTGTGTCTCTTGGTTTCTCGGAATATCGTTACAATGATGTCCCCTTTATATGTATTTCAGTGAACAAGTTTTACATCTGTGGTTAGAGACCCTGTGCTCATGTGTTGAGATAGTAGAAAAGTGGTATCACCCATGGTCTTTCATGCGCAGTCCCGGTTGGGTACAAATCAAATGTGAATTGAGGTAAGAAGCATGAGTTATTGCATGATAACCCCCCTCCTTTCTAGGCTTCTATGATTTGCTTTCCCTCATTCCTGTAACCTCTACCTCATTTCGCTATTTACTCATATATTGCATGATCCTTTAACAAGCATATAGAGAAAAGCACAGCTTAAGCAAAAGAAAAATGAAAGAAAGCAAGTTTCATGGATAACTTTTGCACTAAACTGTAGGTAACTCTATGTAAATTCTTTCTAAGGTCATACTCAAGCTAAACTCTTTTGCAGGTGGTACTTGTGTGTTAAACAATTTTTGTGTAAGACCTTGAACACTGTGTTTTGAAAAGATGACTTTAACAAACTGGGTTATTGCTATTAGTATAGATGGAAATAATTCAGTTTGAAAACGGTCGGCTAAATGATGTAAGAAATCGGTAGAGACGTCACTCGTTACTTTCAAAAATGGTCATTTTGGGTTTTGCTCTGCCTTTAGAATTAAAAAAAAAAAAACATGCTGCACAGCCAATGTTCTTTTGAATATAAATTTCCATTTTGCTGCAACATATATCAGAAAACAGGATGATCGAAACAAAAATTCAATCCCACAACCTATGTAAAAACATTAGGGAAGAATATGGGCGTTGATAGATTATCGTAGTTCAGCTCATTAAAAGGCATATTATATACATGGGCATGATTTTGCCTTTTGTATCCTCATTTCGGTAACATTAATACCGGAAATGCACGCACTATTGCAGGAAATATCATGTGGCCTAATGATGCATCATAAGAAGAAACGTCTTGTATGATTTACTGCCTGATCACAATTTGCCATTCCTCACATTGTAATGTTAGGTTGAATGATGACAGTAATGTGCTTTTGGCGTCAGTAATGATGATAGTGCCAAGCTAACAATACAGAACACATTCAATGAGGTTTAATGGTGACCTCTAATATCATACTACTGAGACTCAAGACGACTGGAGCTCACAGAGTAAACGTTAAAAGCGTATTACCGGAATCTTATTTACGTCTTGGGATGTATAGATAACCAGGAGCGAGAACAGGTCACAATTAACGACACAAGACTGACTGGCTCAACACATCTTTGACATTTCGAAACGACTGCTTGACAGAAGATTTCACGGAGAGGAATGGGGGCGGGGCCTGGTACTGAACATCCTCTATCAAGTTCGTGTTTTTCAACCATATCTTAAAATCAAAAAGGCTGTCAATGTTTCTGATTGCCAAATGAATGTCCATGCTCTAATCTGCAACTTCAAAGCAAGAAGAGAAAGTCCACATTAAATGTTCACGTTTGAACATAATTTTCAAACCATGACGAGAGCCTTGAGTTCTTATTGGTTTTATCATTTCCTTCTCATGGAGTTTGAGAAAAAAATCATTTTGATGGTAAATGTCATAATTATTGTCGATCAAGGACATACAAGGAAATTTATTACTGAATAGATTTTCGTAGTACACATGTAGTTGGTTATAGTACATAAAAGCACGACGTCAGTATGAAACTTGAAAGCAGGAAGGTATTAGTGCTAATTTAAAAGACTATAATTTCATATAATTATACTTTTCATCTCAATGTAGATATTTTTTAATGAACCTTTTGCTTTGTCATGCCTTTACAAAGCTATTGCGTCAAATCTTCGTGTTAAATATATTTATAATATTATAACTGCTTATTAAGGTAATGATTTTACGATTTTTACCTTTAATTCATTCCTTATTATGATTCCACCATTTACAGAAAAGAGTTGACGCATTTTAATTGATAACTAGATCATTCTAATTTGTTTTATTACGAAAATTGAGACTCGTGCTTTCTAAACCAAATTTAATATGCAAAGTTACATTGCTCAAGCGTAATGGATTTCAGCATCAGTGGTCACTTTTGTCATTGAAACATATGTTTTTCGAACGGGTTTTTTTTTTCTATCAGTCTATTTAACAGCTCAATAAGTTTCTGATAAAAGAAGATAAGTAAAGGAGACTTCAAGGGGAGCTTACTCTGTTCTTGAATAATTTCACGAGTTGGGATAAAGATTAAAATGTTTCCAGAGGAGTTCAAGGGCACTTCATGCTGATAGTCATATGTCGGTAGTTTGTGTGATGTTAGGCAGTAGATTCCTAAGTAACAAGTGCCAAATGTCAGGGAAAGTGCATTTTCTGCATAGTTTCTTTGACACCGGAATTAACACTAGGATTTAATGTATCACCTTTAACACATCATCACCATCTATTCTTGGTTAGGCCAAAGACATCAAAATGTCGCTTTAACGGACCATTGATGCTTTTGTGTGTGTCAGTCAATATCCCTTATCCGATCCATGACCGATTATTCTCCTGTTCTTTCGTTGTTTTATCATTTGAAATAGTTTAAAATTGATTTGGGAACGCCCTTGACGTCCTTATGGAATCTGAAACCTGCATGGAATCTAGATCTACACATGCTGATCAACTTATTCCCCCTAAATGAAAACAGCCAAAAGAAACATTTCTCAGAAATCTGTTTCTTTCCTTATTTTGTAGCTCATTAACGATTATTATAACATTTTATCGTTAGGATGACAGATCTTTGTCTTGCCCGTAGTGTTTATAGGTTTCCTTTGTGATCATTTAATTACAGAGCGTTTGTATACCTTTTTCTCATGTTATGCATTATGTCATGAAATGATGGAGTAATAATTAAATAACTTGAAAGAATAATTACGGGGGGACATAGCGATCTTTGCGCTGAAGCATCTCTCTGAGTTGGTATAAAAATAAAGAATCTTTTTAGAGAACATCAATGGCTATATAGGAGGTCCGATATTTCTTTATCCGTGCAATTTTTAAAATATCCAGCATGTTGGGGTGTTTTATAGGCAAGGTCGTCTATTATTAAACCCAGGATAATTATAAAGGAATGTCTATGTGTTTGTACTGCAAGTGAATTAGCTTTCAGATTAATATACATAGCGCTATGAAGACAGCGGATCTCTTTAAGACAAACCAGATTGGTTCCGATCAAGTAATATAAAAGATGTATAGTTACTGAAAGAATGTTAGATAATGTGATTGAAATCAAGTCAAGTATTTTGATGGCATCTCCTTAATACGAGAAAAAGCACTTTTCTTGGCAAAAGTTGAATGTCAGCATTGGCTTTTATAATTGGTTTTACATGATTTGTCCTGATAACACTTTTCTGCTGCCAAACTACTGGAATCTTTATTAAGGATTTTGATGCAAAATAGTGATATATGAAACAGGTAAAACAAATATTAATTGCCGAGGATTCAGAAAGGACACTAGGTATTTTGTAAAAGCTGAATATCCAAAATGCACTTTAAACGAAAGTGGAATATGGCACCAAAGAATTGTGTTCCCGTATCTTCATATCATTAACAATTTTAAAGAAGGAGGGGATTAAATGAAGCACCGCGCGTAAATTTCATATTCGAATGAGACACTTCTACCATGTTAGCAGCAGTGTGTACATTGTAGTTCATTTTATTATGCAGAAAAACTAAATGAAGTTCATGTAATAGGTGTATTGCTATATAAAGAAGCTCCCCTTTAGTAAATATTAGTACATATATTATACAACGGTCGTTGCGATGTTCTTTTAGCAAGATCGGTCCTAGTGATTCTCCTAAAATAAATCTATATGTTATACAAAAATATCGGTCCTAGGGATGCTCCTTTAGTAAACAACAGTCTTTAAGTAAAATGATAGTCGGTCCTAGTGATTCTCTCCGAAAATATACTAGTATCTAAGTGTTTTACACTAGTTTTATATAAATGATACTGTAATCATAGGTACTAGCGATTCTCCTAAACTATACCGTATCTAAGCGTTATATACAATAGTTGTAGTGATGGTATTGCTCCATCGATGTTAAACGTCTTCAAATTCAATAACATCATTTAAGAACTGGCAAATTTTCAGCATGGACCAGACATGCACGTTTCGGGTACTACATGTAAACCCTCGTCAGTGATCCTCAATCTAAACAATGTAATATGGTCAAAGAGTGTGAAAGTTATTATGTCTAAAAATGTACCGAAAGACATAGCAGGAAGGCTGGGATTATGATGCTACAGGACCCATGTTTTAGAAATTTCAAGAAATTTTGATAACAGAAATTTTTGAATGCGTGAAGAGTTGATCGAACTTGGCCGCAGTTCTGGATGATAGTCCTGTATTATGGTGATACTTATACTCTTCAAGAGAATAAACACATGGAACAATATTATAACGTATTATTATTATTATTCAATATGCACAAGCTATTGATTATGTGACCTTATTTGTTTTTATTAATGATGGTATAGAGATAAGACTAACAAACAGTTAAGGGCTAAAGTATGATTTTTAGCTCTTCTGGTCAAAGACCAGTCGAGCTTATGCGATCGCCCTGTGTCCGGCGTCCGTCCGTCCGTCCGTTAAACTTTTCTCGTGAATGCGAATCCTCTGAATCTGTAAATGGTAAGAAATTAATTCTTTTTGCATTATATTGGGCCTATGGTCTAGTTTTACACCTGATATTTTGTTTTGGCCCCTGACCCCTGGGTCTTGGAAAATGGGTGTGGTCATTTTCTCCTGTATAACTCTATGTAATCTTGTGAACACCATTTCTCAGAAACTATAATTGATAGGGAAATAATTCTTTTTGCAATTTATTGAGCCTATGGTCTAGTTGTGCACCTGGCCCTTGACCCCCAGGGTCTTGGAAAATGGGTGTGGTCATTTTCTCCCATATAACTCTATGTAATCTTGTGAACACCATTTCTAAGATACTATAATTGATAAGGAATTAAATCTTTTTGCAATTTATTGAGCCTATGGTCTAGTTGTGCACCTGATATTTTGTTTTGGTCCCTGACCCCAGGGTCTTGGAAAATGGGTGTGGTCATTTTCTTCTATATAACTTTATGTAATCTTGTGAACACCTTTTCTCAGAAACTGTAATTGATAGGGAATTAATTCTTTTTGCAATTTATTGAGCCTATGGTCTAGTTATGCACCTGATATTTTGTTTTGGCCCCGACCACCAGGATCTTGGAAAATGGGTGTGGTCATTTCTCCTATATAACTCTATGTAATCTTGTGAACACCAAATCTCAGAAACTATAATTGATAGGGAATTAATTCTTTTTGCAATAAAATGGGTTTGTGGTTTTAATGTGCACCTGATATTTTGTTTGAGTCCCTGACCCCCAGGGTCTTAGAAAATGGGTGTGGTCATTTCCTTCTATATAACCCTATATAATCTTGTGAATATAAATTCTCAAAAAGTAAAAATGATAGAGAGTAAATTCTTTTTGCATTATAATAGGCCTTTGGTGCAGTTGTGCACCTGATATTTTGTTTTGGCCCCTGACCCCCTGGGTCTTGGAAAATGGGTGTGGTCATTTTCTCCTATATATAACTCTATGTAATCTTGTGAACACCAAATCTCAGAAACTATAATTGATAAGGAATGATTTTTTTTGCAATAAAATTGGTTTGTGGTCTAGTTGTGCACCTAATATTTTGTTTGAGCCCCTGACCTCCAGGGTCCTGGAAAATGGGTGTGGTCTTCTATTTAACCCTATGTAATCTTATGAACATAAATTCTCAAAAAGTAAAAATGATAGAGAGTAAATTATTTTTTTTGCATTATGATAGGTATTTGATCTAGTTATGCACCTGATATTTTGTTGGGGCCCTGACCCCTCCTTTAATGTAATCTTGTGAACACCAATTCTCAGAAAGTATAATTGATAGAAAATTCATTCTTTTTGCATTAAACATGTTAAAATGGGTCTGTGGTGTTGTTGTGCACCTGATACTATTTTTCAGCCCGTGACCCTTGGGGTCTTGGAAAATGGGTGTTCCACTTACATGGATGCTTTCAAACAACCAGGAGAGCTTCAGTCTCGTCAGAGACTTCTAGTTTGATTATCAAAAAAACCTCTTTTAGTTAAAAACTTGAAATTTTGAATTTTCGACTTTTTCATGTTTTTATGCATTCACCATGTTTATGAGGAATTTGATTTTCACCTACGTTAAAAATCATTGATGCCCATAAAAATTTTGGACTTGACTTCCTCGGGTCACTTTCGCTTTAATGCAATGCATACTTACAATATCCGATATCATGTGTTTGGACACTGCTACATGATCGAATGACACCCACTTGTGAGTAATACTGTTTACAGTTCGAGCATCAAAAAGTCAAAAAAGGCTTTTCCTCCTTATGATAAAACTGATTCGCAAATTCATGGAATATGGCGAACTTTGGATGACTTTATAGAATAAAACATCATTACGCCTCGTGATATCGCTATTATGAGAATGTTGCTGTTTAGTATGCTGCATCCATTTGTCCATCGAATCAAAAGATTTTCAAATTATACGGAAAACGAGCGCATACAGATCTCCGAAAAATACACAATTTGGCTTCTAAAAGAACATCGAGGGCATATTGTTTTTGAGCCATTTTAACTATTATTTAAAAACACTAAAGAATTTCCTGTTAAAGCATACATTTGGTTTCATATTGTCTGATAACATGATTTGATTATTTTATATGTGTATTCAGGATGAAATGAACAAATGCTATGCGTTACTTTTCTTGATTAGTAAATAATAATCACGGAAAATATTCTCTATGCAGTACTGCAGACAGTCCATATAGTATATAGCAGTTCTAATGACGGTCCCAAAATAATCATGGAAAAGATTCTCTAACCATAAGTATTACAGATAGTCCATATCGTATGCAGCATTTCTAAAGAAGGTCCTAAAATGATCACGGAAAATATTCTCTATGCATAAATATTACAGACAGTCAATATCGTATACATACAGCAGTTCGTCCTAAAATAAGGTTGTATTATGCTAAGTACAGCAGTACTTCTCCTGTGTTATCAGATAGTTCCTCCACTTGTAACATGACAGTTATCATGCCATGTAGTGACCAAACAACAGCGGCAGTGTGTAGTTGTCAGTTCTCATTCATGTTGTTTTCTAAGCGTGCACTTGTTATATTAAAGTGCATATTTCCATTTAGCAGCACACGTTTGGTTAGTTATTGTTCAGATCCTTATCATTGATTCAGATATTTTTTTTATGAAATCTATGTATTTTGAAAGACAAGAGGGGCTCTCCTACAGGACTAGGTTGCAGCACCCTCAACAAAACACCAAAAACATCCAAATTTGAAAACAGTAGATACATGTAGGCACAACAACTCAACAAGAGACACAAAACGGGATAAGAAAATCATCCGACAAGAAAGACGGACTGCTACTGCAATCATTATATCCCACCATAGTAAAGCTTTGTATGATATCTTCCCTACACAAAATCAAAACTAATACTGTTGTATACAGTATGATTATAATGTGTATTGACCTTTTGCAGCACCATCATAAGTCCAGATGTACACAGTGTTATAAAACCGGTATGCAGCATCAAGGGTCAAGTACGTGCATTTAGTAAACAAGATGAATGAGAACTGACCAATACACACGACCACTGTTGTTTGGTCACTACATTACAGGATTAACTGTCATGTTACAAGGACGTGGAATTGTCTGTGATACAGGAGAAGTACTGCTGTACCTAGTATAACGTTATTTAAGACCGTCATTAGAATAGGAATGTCAGCAGTACTGTCTACTGTGATCATTATCATAGAAGATCATAAGTATATTGTCTAAAAGAACAATGTATTATAAACACTCTTTGAAACAAGTACATGTAGACATGAACTCCATTTAATTTTAAAATATCTTCTATCGTAATAATTTAGTGCACCATATGCGCAATTGAACAAACAATGTATCATCAGTGATGCACGTGGCCAAAAGAGAGGAAATCTATATAGTGAATATATGAAGAGCGATATATGACCATGCCAAAGATCCGAGTTATGTCAACAGGGAGGTATCCCCTAGTTTCAAAATAATTTATCAAATTAAGTATCAGAAAATTTACAGATACTTTTCATGTCAGCGCAGAAGCACAGTGATATCACAAGGGACTAACAGTCCACCAGCAGTGATTCCAATCTTGTGGTTGATATTGAAATATACAGCAGTACTAAAACAGTTATATATGCTATATTATACAGTTAAAGTATACCATCGAGGGAGTTAGCACGATTCTGGTTCCCCGAGACCAGACCTATTTCCCGAGGCGAAGCCGAGGGAAATAGGTCTGGTCGAGGGGAACCAGAATCGTGCTAACTCCCTCAATGGTATGCTTTAACTGTTTTATTATACCGAAACAAACATTATACTGAAACACACATATGTCTTAGGTATACAGAAACAAACATTATACTGAAACGAACATATCTCTTAGGTTCACAGGGTTCAAATGGAAATTCTAATGATTTTGCCTTGCCTTCTCGACTGAATGACTGAGTAACGGAAAATATTAATTTTTGATGATAAGATAAACAGAAACATCATTTATCATACTAATACATGTTTAATTTTTGATTGTTTTATTTCATTGCGGATTAATTTATGCGCTAAGCGGATAGGAGGCGGATTACTCTGCTCGCGTATTGATAGCGTCATCCGATCAATCTTCACATCATCCGATCAACCTTCAACGGCGCTGATTGGCTGATACTGACACACCCCCAAAGAAGCTCCGCCCCATTTTGAAACTAACTCCCTAGGGAAATAGTCTTCTCAACTAACGCACCCCTTTGCAGGGAAATAGTCTTATCAGGCGATTTTCAGGGATTTAGTTAAATTTAATGAGTCTCTTTTTATATAGGAAAAATCAGTAGAGGTATAATAAATAAATATACTATAATATAAGCTATATATGCTATTATTCCTACACGATCTTTACAGGAACATCCTGAGTTGTGTTATATAGCCTTTTATTATACCTCTACTGATTTTTTCCTATATAAAAAGAGACTCATTAAATTTAACTAAATCCCTGAAAATCACCTGATAAGACTATTTCCCTGCAAAGGGGTATGTTAGTTGAGAAGACTATTTCCCTAGGGAGTTAGTTTCAAAATGGGGCGGAGCTTCTTTGGGGGTGTGTCAGTATCAGCCAATCAGCGCCGTTGAAGGTTGATCGGATGATGTGAAGGTTGATCGGATGACGCTATCAATACGCGAGCAGAGTAATCCGCCTCCTATCTGCTTAGCACATAAATTAATCCGCAAAAAAATAAAACAATCAAAAATTAAACATGCATGAGTATGATAAATGATGTTTCTATTTATCTTATCATCAGAAATTAATATTTTCCGTTACTCAGTCATGCAGTCGAGAAGGCAAGGCAAAAACATTAGAATTTCCATTTGAACCCTGTGAACCTAAGAGATATGTTCGTTACAGTATAATGTTTGTTTCTGTATACCTAAGAGATATGTTTGTTTCAGTATAATGTTTGTTTCGGTATAATAAAACAGTTAAAGTATACCATTGAGGGAGTTAGCACGATTCCGGTTCGCCTCGGGAAATAGGTCTGGTCTCGGGGAACCAGAATCGTGCTAACTCCCTCAATGGTATACTTTAACTGTATATTATAGAAGCACATCTGATGTCAATATT
Organism: Pinctada fucata; assembly: GCA_028142955.1. Taxonomy (NCBI): domain Eukaryota; kingdom Metazoa; phylum Mollusca; class Bivalvia; order Pterioida; family Pteriidae; genus Pinctada; species Pinctada fucata. The sequence continues at coordinate 82,647,696 of AP027103.1, read as the reverse complement.
TGATTTCATTAAATTCTTACCAGAAATAACGAGCATTGAGATGTGAACAAACTACCAAGAAACCTACGGCAGCAATTCTAAATACATGTATGTAATAGCAAACATTTCCTGTACAGTACATATAGTCATATACATATAGTTTATGTCTTTGATTGGGTATACTATAAGCTATAAGGCGATCAGTACGTGCCAACCCCCCCCCCCCCCCCCCCCCCCAAAAAAAAACCCCACCCAACAACTACAACAACAGAAACTTATATTAAATGCTGGTCAGATAGATAGAATGAGGACACTACTGTCCGCGCAGCTCACTTCAGAAATCGGAAAATTGAAGTTTTCTCTACTTTGTCGGCATATTTTCAGATTAAAATTTGTATCGGGGGATAGATCTCGAATTCTCATAACTAACGATGTATGTTACATGTCCTTACGACCAATACTATGCTCACAGTGAAGAAAATTGATTTAGATAGGGATTTTTAGCGTGACGTTGTCGACGTTCTCCACAGACTCAACATCGGCGACGTCGTGCTAAAATTTACATAGAAAAGTCCTTATCTTTCATTGTTAGCGTAGTGCACCGTTAGTTAATTTTTGTCGCAAAATTTGCCGACAAACTAGAGAGAACTTCAATTTTCCTATTTCTGAAGAGAGCTGCGCGGACAGTAATAGTTGTACCAATAGGGAAGAAGGATGGTAACTATAGAAAACACCTAGTCTTGTATGGGTGATACTAATATAACTATAACCCAAATTACTAATACATAGAACAGGTACTGGGGAACACTAACAAACGGTTTTATACAGTCAATACAGGATCTGTATCACATCACTTTCTGAAAGAATCCAACTAATCCTCTATTGCTCTAATATACAGCTCCACAATTTCTTCCGCTTTAACATATATCTACTAATTATTCAAACATGTACTAACAATCTCTCTTTGTTTTGGCCAATGGTCATTCTATGATACGTAAAATTCACCACAGAAACAAAACATTTGCTGAAAAATTGAAGACAACTTCTAAACTCTACAGAATGATAATGTAAACTGTCCTTGAAGCTAATCATTAAACAGCTTGAATCAATTTGAATATAGCAAAACTCATTTTAGACTTCTCATTCGTGTTATTTACAAAGAGCTATAATAGAAATGTGTCTTTGTTCTATAGGTAATAAGACAATAAACACTGGAGATTTGGCATTGATTGTGAACATATGTAGGAGTTATAAACAGATATTGGGCTATCATCGTTCCCTCAAATTCAGACCTATGATCTGTGGAATTAAGGAATGCTTTTGAAAAATGTTTGGAAGCAATTTGATTTCTGGCAATGTTAGGTAGATGTCAATTTAAGCTCTACAGAGGGTTAGTTGTTGTAGAGATCTGACATTAATGAGTCCTTTTGTTACAGATTATTGTCCCAGTACGCCTTCAACTTAAATGCTGATTGGGAGTTACCCCTGAAAGAACGCAGAAAAACGGCCAATCAAATCACAGAATCCGTGCAGGACATATTAATCAAACATCATCTTTTTAGTTGGAAACTTTGATGCTAAATGTTAAAGTAGGCACCATACCATGCAAAAGCTAACGATATCAGCTCTATCAAATTCCGTGAGGAAATTATTGATGTATCTCTACACAAAAAATACAAAGACTTCTGCTTTGATGGTTTACAATAGATATTCTGGCACGGACAAAAAGACTACATTTTAGATAGCATACTTTCACATGGCGTCCTACCAGCATTACTCAAGTGTTCACGAACTGTGCTTCTGGTTACTTTCCCTTTGTGATATATATCCCAAACTATGCTTGTTATGCTAGATTTTTGTCAAGGGTTTTGTAGTTGTTTAGTTATTGTCATATAGCATGGTTATATTGCAATACCGAGGGTTATGGTTGGTTGTATGTAATTGTTTTATGTTCATACCAATATTAGTTACCTCCCTTTTTGTTGATATTATTTCCCCATTTTGTTGTCCTGTTCTTTATACTTTTATACTCTGTAATAATTGTGATACTGTTACTGAAATCCTGATGTAGTTGTAAATCCATATATTGTTGTACTTATGTTATATGTTTTACATATTCTATACATATCAAAGAATTATTTTTGTACCTTGTTTATGTTACCTTTTATGTTACCCTTTGTATTTGTTGTATATTGTTATGTAGATCTGACGATGTTCACGTAGATTAGTTTAATTTTTCACAGAATTCTGTCACAGTATGCTTTCAACTTGTCCCGTGACTGGGAAATCCCCAAAAGACCAAAGAAGAAAGAGGATGTGAAACAAGGTGTCAGAGATATGCTTATCAAGCACCATTTGTTTAGCTGGGAGGTCTAACTTCAATTGAAATCCATGTTTACTTGTTATAATATATACATTATATTTCCTTGTACCGTCAAATATATGATGATATATCAGGGTACCTTTCACAGTGTTATAATTTTGTACGGTATGTACTAACTCTAGTGTATATACTCCCTGTACTGCCATGTTATATTTTGGTATATAGGACCACTTAGTCCAGCATGCAGTCATATATTCACCTCTTCACCATGCATTGATCATTGCTTTGTTCGATTTCAGACTCCTTTCCCAGTATTCTTTCAATCTATCTCGGGATTGGGAGATCCCACAGCAGACCACCGATTCCTATAGACCTCTCCGGGAAGGCGTTAAGGACATGCTAGTTAAGCACCACCTCTTCAGTTGGGACATATAGCTTCTCTGTACTAACAGCATGGGGTGCCGGGCTCTGGGCGCTTGGGTTGTGCAATACACATCATCCTTTATCCTCTGTTATCCCCTCATGATAACTCCCATGTTAAATGTATCATTATCCTTGTCCTTTATCATTATCCGTCGTACTTATCATTTTCTCGAAAACGCTTTATCCTACAGAGCGCCATCCGATCAGATATTTTGTTCAGTTCTGTATCTACCCTGTACGATATAAAATGATACATTTACTTTATTATTTCTAGTTTTCATTCTCTGTATTGGGATTGAAATATTTTTGTAATACGTTCAATGATTGTTCTTCACGTATGATTGAAATGCTCAAGATTGTTCCTTGAGGTTTTATACCATATTGTTTAACAAGTCATATCTTTAGTTTAAAAAAATCTGCTGCAAACAGAGGGAAGTATTACGATTGTACCATGATTTATTGCAAAGTGTCTGTGATTTAATTTAAAACTACCTTTATTTTCAGATATTTGTCAAAATGAAATTATCTCGAATCTCATACATTTGTCATATTGAAGTTTGAAGGCAAATCTCTGAGAGAAAAGAAAGGTACAATGAGATTATCGTCTCTTAATTTGTAGGCATCTATGTTATGTTAATCCTCTACGTAAAATTGTTGATTTTGATTACATTATATTGGAATTTATTGTATTGTGATTGTTAGTTATTATAACACCTAGGGTATTAATTTCACCTAACGGCGACAGTATTCTGTGGAGACGTTTTTAACATAAAGAAGTCTTCCACAGTCTAATTTTCTGACACTATCTGTAAGATAGAATTGTAAGCTTATGTCACCATGTAGAATATTGAGGCATCCCAGCGATGAACCAGCCCTTTTACGTATAAAGAGAACAGTTTTATTTTGATCCGATTTGAATTGTCGTTTATTACCAATCTTTGTCATGGGAAAGCATCGCATTTCAGATTACGTCAGCCTGGGTTGTTTAGATCATCTCCTTTCACTGGTAAACAGGAAGCTTTAGCTGCTTGTGAAAAAGTTTCCATTTTGTCGAGATTTAATGAATAGTTTCAGTTCACCATTTGTTAGTGTATCGTGCACCTGTTATCTTTGATTTCTTCATGCATCCGTCCTGTTTACCTTGTTGACACATTAACTGTTACAGTTTTAGCCACAGTTCGGGAATGATGTACGGAAAAGCCCTTTAATATTGTTTTGAGGTCATTGATCTTAAGAGATAAATTATATTGACCGAGTTTACCGAAAAATAGGTAAATATATTGGGTATCTTAGGTAGGAAAGTAATACAATTTTTGATAATATGGAAATATTTGTTAAGTCACGTAAAGTTATCAGTGTAATCTGGATATTATGAACAATCGTACGTCAAACACGGATGACAAGTTGGTCATTTCCAACCAAGGTCAAAGGTAGACGCAACAGATTCTCCTGAAATGTTTTTATAGTAAACTTGTATTTTGCGAGCTTCTTGCAGTTTGTTCGGCTGTCAACGAAGACCATTCACGTATTTTGTATTTTTAGTTTCTACGACTTTCATCTTTTCACTATTAACTTTTAAGAGACATCGTTTTTGGTATTTTGGTAAGAAAACTCGTATGAATGAAAAAAAAGCTCATTGTTGACTGTGACAGTAACATTTTTTTTCTGACATTTGTAGTCCACTGAAATAGAACCAAGGTTAAGGATCTCGCTGCCTTCACTAATACAAACACTTCGTAGTATTTTTGGTTAAGTTATGAGAATGACCACTTTACCTTGACAAAGATTGATTTCCATAAAAATAACGTATTAGTGTTATATGGGGCAGTAAGAATAGGATAATATTTAAAAATAGATTTTCATTACTTTTCGTAGAATGGAGTTTAACTTTTCATGAGTTGCTTAATTTCTATGATAACATGTAATTGTTATGTAATTTTCATGCAAATAATGGTTCAGTGATTGGTATGTGGGACACATGTCAGTCCATCTGTCAATGCTGTTTAAGTTTTTGCTAAACACCCGCTGTAATATTAAGGTAGCTTGGCACATGAGATGATTTTTCGTCAAAGATGAGCACCACACCCAGTGAACAGGAGAAATCTCTTTTGTGTTCCATAAACAACAATTAGCCAAGTTGTCAGCCGTACTGTCAATGTGATAAATGGAGGGGTAGGGCAGTATAAGGAGGGGTATGCATGTCACAAATTGTTCTGTTTGTAAACTGAGATCATTTGACCCCTTTATTTTGTTAAGAAGATTGCTGTTTACGAGGATTTTAGGATTAAGTTCGTTGTGACATATACCATAGTTTTACATTCATCAATTTGTGGGTGTAGCTTATATCTAGGGTTACATGTACATCCGCTCTATAATGCTCTATTTTGAAATTTAAATTGTGTTAGATATTAAAAAATCAAACATTGTGCAATAGTGATTAAGATGACATGAAATTAATAAATAAAACTGAATAAAACTTGTTGTTTCCATTTTGCATTGTCGTTCTATTTCCATAATGTTAATGATGCACCGCAGGAAATGTCAGCGCTCAGGAAAAAATGATTCACGTTTCCAAAAGTGGAAATAAAAAGCAATTCAAATAATAAAAATCTCTTTGAGCTTCCATAGCCTATAGTGTCTGTGATATGAATACTGGGCGTTGAATCATCTGACATTTGGTAGTTTTTATCTATTTGTTTGATTTACACCATGGACCTGCATTTTGAATCATGAAGGTCTTGACTGTACATCCTGCCGGGTTGTGACTCACTTCTACCTCCCGAAGGTAAAATTTATCATCTATAATTTATACCCTTGCAAATCTAATATTGCACAAGACAAACTGTTGCTCAATAATATTTAGAATTTGTCAATCTTGGTTTTTCATGAAGAATTATAGGATCAAAGGTCCAGATTTATGCCACCCAAAAAGGATAAGTTCTACCTTCATCAGATTTATTGGTGATTAATTATAAATAGTACTATTGATATCAGAATAATTTGTTCACCTCAAATTATTAATAAGTCGTTACACCTTTGAGTTTGGTGTTGATGTCCGGTCAAGAAATTAAGGTATAGTTTAAAAAGAAGAACAAGTTGAAAATTGGTATGCAGCTTTTCCTTAACGTATCCGTGATGATATCGTGCTACTAATGCTGCATCTGACCTAAATCTTGGCTTGGCTAATCAGGTTTAAAAGGTTGGGTAATACTTTTCCCGTTTGACCGACGAGTTTGAGAGATGGATCAATACTACACTAATTGAATAATCAATTTTGAAATATACGAATTTGTTTTATTGTAAATATTCCAGTGTATTTATATATGCACTTCAGCAAATGATATCCCAATATAATAACTTGCATTATACATAGAACTTTGTGTTATTGTTCGAATCAAGGGGGTTTCTATATCGGACATTTTGAACATCTTTTTGATACCAAATCTTGTAATACGCACTGGAAATAAGTTATTACAATTTTTTTAAACAAATAAACTTCATCTTTAATTCCAAGGTCCAAGATTTTTTCCGGAAGATCATGCCTTACTCCCTATTCAGATAGCATAAATTGTCAGCCTAGCGAACGGGAATAAGGAAGGCAAAAAAAGAAAAAAGGTAGAAACTTATTTATACATATAAAGTTAAAGCATTGATAACTTTCTTTTAACCTAAGTTTTTTGTTAGTTGAAAAGAGATCTGACGAGCTGGGTTTGTTTAGATAAGAAGAAAAATTAAAAATATATTCGACAAAGTTCAATTAAACTGTGGCTCCTTTTGAGAACATGTATATTGTACTTTATGGCTGTTTTACATTTGCGTAATTTTGTTTGAAATCTTTCTCTTTTTACTGTAAAATTCGCATGGTTAAAGACATTTATGTTCATGTTAAATTACTTTCCTTTGGTTCATTTTCCGTATAAGATTAAAATTTAAAAGGTCAGAACTAATTCTTCAAATCGAACATCAATTGACAATGGATATTAGATTAAAGCCCAAGGGAAAAAGTAAGTTGATCATAGCCAATAAAACTGGTATTGATCTATCTCCTCCCCCGCCATTTGCTATGGGTCGTTATTACTAATTTACATGCCTCATTGCAGATAGACGAGCTGATATATTAACTCCCACGAAGAAAATACAAGGGCACTGTTGATTGTCAATGTCGAACGAAAAAAAGGGGGAAATCTTTTGAATCACAAATTAATATAGTTGTATTCATTTTGTGTTGGAGCAAAAGTAAATATGGCATAGTTCAAATAATTGTATTTTTAAAAAAAAAGGTCCTTATCGTGGAATAAAGGGGAAAAGATCTTTTGAAAATACATGTACTTCCAGAGGGAAGGAATTGTTAAAGAAAGGAGGGACCGCCAACAACACTCGGTTGCAAAACCTACAGCAAAACCTCAAAACACCCAAATGCAAAAACAGAAGACACGCACAGAAAGAGACACAAAAGGGACAAGGAACACAAACTAACTTGAGGATCACTGACGAGGGTTAAGTACCCGAAACGTGCATGTCTGGTCCATGCTGCCAATTTATCTGTTCTTAAATGATGCTATTCAATTTGAAGACGTTTAACACCATAGAAACACGAAGCATAAAAGACCGCACATAAACCAACCAGACCAATGGGCAACTGGTGCCGACTTAGGACGGCCATCTGCCACGCAAGTAGCAGACGATGTCGTTATCCGGATTACGTGCGCACAGCCCTCCCACTTTTACGATTACTCAGGTCTCGAAGAACGCACAATTGTGGTGTAGAAAAATCTCCCCACTGTAAGATGAACATACAAACAGACAGCATGACGCAGGGGCCCTAGAAATTCACAGATGGATATGTAAATGGATATAAAAACAGAAGGCGTACGAAAAACAGTCCGTGCTCTGCCGGCCGTAACGAGCTCGCATGTGATCACCCGAGGAGTTCGACTGACATTCAGTAAGGACAGGTGGTCGGGGCCCTGTTTTCTCTAAAGAGGTTTGGACAGGGCCCGTCATGGAGTCTTGTCGTCACAATCAGAGTGCAATTCTTAATAATGATCTGGTACAAGGCTGTAGATTGGTCCAGTACCAAGCCAAGTGTCCGTCTAGTGACAGAAGGATCATATCCACGGTATAAAAGGGCATAGTGTAAAATCTGGATTGGATTGGATTGGACGATTGGACTGGACGATTGGACTGGACGATTGGATTGGACTGACAAATTGGATTGGATAATTGGATTGGACGAACATTTCAAAAACTTTGCTCATTCAATTATCTTGCTTTTGAATGTTATCTAACTAAGAACAAATAATAGTAAGACGGAGTGTCATAGACAGTTGAATTTCTTTTGCCGATCGACTTCTTACATGAAACAAATTAAAAATACAGTAAAATATGGGGTAACTAAAAGTTTTGAGTTCACCTAATGGCAGCACAATTACATTAGTTACTTTTACTTTTCTGTGTAACTCTTCTCTAAAATATAGAATCTGAAAACAGGCTTATTGTATACAACCTACAGATCAAAATAATTAATGACGGTATACCATTTATAGTACCGTGAGATTTCGCAACATGTACCATGTGTAATGTGCCCAATATTGGCGATAAGAAAAGAACTATTTGAAGCAGAGGAAGTAGGTCAAGGTCATAACTCAAAACGTTCATAAAAAATGCAAGCTTGCTACATATACCATTTGTACCTTGCAGATCCCTGAAACGGAAAATGTGGGTCTAGATTAAATAATGAAATATTGTTATAGTATGACAAAGATGCATCTAACATGCAAGTGTAGTGCGCAGTAATGCTGAATTGCAATCACTTATATTGGCTATTATAAACAAAATCACTCAAGAAGAAAAAGTTGGTCAGATGCAGTATCTGATGAATAGATCAACTACTCAACCTTAGATTATTTAGATTATTCACTTTGGAAAGTTTGGTTACTTTTCACTTTTTCTTATACTGAGCTACCCCAAACTTCCTAATCGAGTCATTTCAGTAGAAAATGTAGGTCAGATGCAGTATCCCAAGCATTGCGTTCAACTCAAAATCCCATAATGGATCACTTGTGCAAGTTTGGTCACTATTACATCAGTACTTTATCCTATACTGATCTACCAAACTTCTTCATCAGACACAGACGTCGGGGTATAGCATAAGCTGAATCAGCTTCGAAAAAAAATCATTTGTTCTTTGTTAAAAAAACATTCAAAAGCAAGATAATTGAACGAGAACAGTTTTTGAAATGTCCGTCCAATCCAATAATCCAGTCCAATTTGTCAGTCCAATCCAATCGTCCAGTCCAATCGTCCAATCCAATCCAATCCACATTTTACACTATGCCGTATAAAAGGTGTTTGATGATTCTAACACAACACAATTTCGATGGTAATTCTGTCAACTCGGCTCTTAACTTGATGTGAGACGGGCGGGCGGGTGTCAACGATTGGTTTCCGGACTATAAGTCAAGTGTGATACATGCTTGTGCAATGAAACTTCATACACATACTCACCATGAGTCAAGGATGACCCCTATTGGTTTTGGGGTACAAAGGTCAAGGTCATAGTACTCCGATGTTTGAAATTGATTTCCGGACTAAAAGTCAAGTATGATACATGCTAGTGCAATGAAACTTCATACGCATACTCACCATTAATCAAGGATGACCCCTATTGATTTTGGGGTCAAAGGTCAAGGTCATAGTACTCCATTTGTTTGAAAATGGTTTCCGGATGATATAAGAGGGTGTATTGCACCTATGATTATGAAACCTGCCAGAAATGTTTCCCATGAATCAAGGATGACCCCTATTGATTTTGGGGTCAAAAGGTCAAGGTCATAGTATTCCTATGTTTGAAAATGGTTTCCGGATGATAGAAGTGATGTATTGCACCTATGATTACGAAACTTGCCAGAAATGTTTTCCATGAATCAAGAAAGACCCCTATTGATTTTGAGGTCCAAAGGTCAAGGTTATAGGACTCAGATGATTGAAAATGGTTCCGGACCATATAAGAGCCTGTATTGCACCTATGATGATGAAACTTCCCAGAAATATTTCTCATGAATCAAGGATGATCCCTATTGATTTATGGGTCCAGAGGTCAAGGTCACAGAACTCCGATGATTGAAAATGGTTTCCGGACCATATTAGAGCCTATTATCATGAAACTTGCCAATGCTTTCCATGAATCAAGAATGACCCCTATTAATTTTGAGGTCAAAAGGTCATAGGTCAAGCTCATATCACTGATGATTGAAAATGGTTTCCGGACAATATTTGAGCCTGTATTGCTTCTAGGATTATGAAATGTGCCAGACATGTTTCCAATGAATCAAGGATGACTCCTAGTGATTTTGACACCAAAAGGTCAAAGGTCAAGGCCATAGGACTCTGATAATTGAAAATGGTTTCGGGACCACATTTTAGCAGGTATTGCACCTATAATCATGAAACTTGTCAGAAATGTTTTCCATGAATCAAGGATTACCCCTATCGATTTTGGCATCAAAAGGTCAAAGGTAAAGGTCATAGGACTCTGATAATTACAAATGATTTCTGAATTATACATGAATGTGTATCAACCTGAAACGTGCCTGTGATGTACCCCATCTGTCGAGACCATATAATTATACAATTCAAGTATGTGAAAGCGAAAATCTTGACATAAAAGTTTCTTTGTATGTAAAGGAGCTGATAAGATAAGGACTGTATTTAGCCCTGAATCGCATCAAGTATTTCTTCTACACAATTATCTAAACGCAACAAAAGATTGATCATTACTAAAATATAATTTATTTGGAGATTCCTCATACAACTTTTATTTTGGAAAGCTTATTTCTAGATACTTAAATTACAGTCCAATTAAAAGAACTATCTGGCTTATATGGATATCTATAAACTTTAATATGGATATCTATAAACTTTTAAAAATATTTATAGTCTAAACAGATACTAGAAATCAAATTTAAAAGACTGGTCTCATTTTTATCCATAAATTTTAAAATCTTGAATATGAAATACTGTTGTATTTTGTATTAATTGGCTATAATGTAGGCGTTTTACCGCGAAGTACACACTGTGTAGAAATAAACAGCACACTCTTGTTTATTTCATTCGAAAATCTTGTGCATTTCATGTGAACATGTTTAGAATAAATAAATGAATGACTTTAAAAGGGAAAAAATGAAACTTTGCTAATATAATGGCCTAAAACTCAGATTCGTAAAAAGCCCTCACCCTCCATTTTTCAGTTTTTGTCTCTGGGACATCGTCCCCCCTAGCTACAGAACCCCACTTTGTCAAAAGATGTGTATTAGTGATATACACCTTCTGTAAAAGTTGCGTTGCTGATTATGATTAAACCAAGAACTGACATCAATTTGGTGAAATAATTTTCTTGAACATGCCAAGAAATCCTTAGCGATTTAGTTTCTACAGAGTTAACCGTTATAAATTATCATCTATTATGATACCAGCTGTTTTAATAAGCTACCGTATGGAGACGACCGGCAGATTTGAACAGAATTTCTTGGCATGGCTGTTTCTAAGCACGCAATATCTGGCAAAATTCATTACATTTCCAAAACTGTCCTGTTCTCTTCCAAATAAAGATATTTACATAAGATAAACTGTGTTGTCTTCTTTAAACTTTGATCTAAGGATATCTTAAATGCAAAAACTTCATGCTGTAAAATTTCATCAAAATGAATCCAAAAAAAAAAAAAGTTACCGGGTTGGGGGGGGGGGGGGGGGGTTCGCTGGTCATACCATTTCTATATGTATGCTTAACTTCATAATCATTGATCAGAAATTTTATTTAAATCACATAGAAACAAAAAATCCGTAAAGATTCAAAGAACACAACTCTTTAAAATATCTTTTCAAAGTCATGCACCTGGGTCGGGACCGGAATTATTCGAATTTTACTTATCCGAGGACCCATTTTCACACGTATTCTTCCACACATGTAAACGTCTCACACACTTTAAACTATTCTCACCATTTTATTTCATTTATTTATTTAACATTGACAGGAAGACAATTCAAGATACCCTGTATGTGCATTTTCTACATATTGTTGAAAAAATGATAAAATTATAGGAACTTTTTGACAGGACAATGACCTAGATATGCAATAATTGGGATCGGTAGTAGTATCTCTATAACTCTCCCGGTTCCCATTTTGAAAATTCCATCTTTTCAAGGCAGATTTTACGCCTTATCTTATAAGCTCCTTAAAATTAAATCTATTGTGAAAATCCAAAACATCAGAGCTATTTACTGAATGGGGGGACATTGGGAGAATGGGGTGATTATCCGGACTGCGTGCACAAAACACCACCACTTGACAACAAACCCGATGATCCTCGACGAGAGAACTGTAAAGCGACAAAACAAAGAAGATATTTTTGGCAAATAAGGACAGAATGGCTGGTGTCTGTCTACTCATATGCTAGCTATTGCTGGGGGTCGTATCCCTTCCTTAAATAATCTGTTGCTTCAGCGTGCCCTGATACTATCTTGTCAAAGACACGACTGACCGGGAAAACGTGCCAATTACAGCACAGTTGCTTCCCCATTCTTTAGAGGAGTCAGCTTTGTCGAGAGGACGTCAAGTGGAATAACACCAATAGGAACAATTATTATTACGTCGATACTTGAGATCTCTTGAACGACTCGTGAAGCCATATCACACCTAATATCTTAGTGTGCAATAGTCAAGAGGAAGTCCTTACAACACTTAAGTGTGTATTGAGACGATCAATGATTTTGGTTTCCTACATCCAGATCAAAATACGTCATTGATCATTTGAAACTTCTGAAGTGGTGGGGAGTGTAATGTATGCCATAAGACTATCCAACCATAGGTTAATAGAATAGAGAAACAAATCAATCTAACCCCCCCCCCCAATCCCCCACCCGAGACAACAAAGTTTGAGGTGAATGGAAATTAAGGCTTCTGAAGACAGTGCAAAGCTCACAAGCTTTGATGAAAGGGAACATTTTTCAGGCAAAAAAATCATGAACTCTCTCTTCAACAAACCGAGACACTACAACTGTTTGGTTTATATTGTGATGTCAAAAATAAAACTTGATTCTTCCGCAAACCCCGACAAATGACGTCATTTTATTCATAAATACTGAAATGAAGCAAAAGGTATTTTGTGACGTAATTTATCTTTGAAAAAAAGACATCAATGAAATGAACCAAAATGTATCAAGTTTTAACATTTTATCTCAATTAATATGCACTGGACAAGATGAAGATAAAGACGTTTTGGATAATCGGGCGTATCCAAAAACTTTCACGCCATTCAAAATGTCTTTCAAATTTGAAACTTCGTGTCAAATAAATTCGTGGAAGTTTTTAATCCGATATATTTATGCCTTGGATCTTTTCGGTATACAAATTTCTAAACACACACTTTGGCCCGAGAAATGTTGTTGGAAACGCGACTATGTACCGCACGCACGTATGCAGCGTGGCCTATAACATGGAACGTCTATTTTAACGGCATTCGTCAAAAGGATCAGGAATTGAAACGTTCTCTGCCCTACATTCTGGTACACTAACCTATTTCAATTTGTAAATAGATATATATACACACCTCAGCGTGAGAGTGTTTACAAACTTAGCTGTCACAGGCTATTATTAGATGAAAATGATGGGCTTCATAATATTGACATTGAACGTGTGAATGCGCGAGCTTCAGGGATCGACTGCATGAATTATTTCTACACTGATGTGCTTAAGTTCATCATGTCTTTTTTTGACCTTATTGGCGACAGTGTGGCATGTAAGCGACGGACCATGTTACTAAAATAGTGTCAACATTATTTATGTGCTCATGATAGGCTTTAGTTCAATGATGCCAAGGGATCAGATATTCATTGGACACACAAACAACACTTCTAGCCGAACTACGATCGGGCGCATGCCTTTTTCGCCTTGTCCAACCTTCTATTAAAACCGTACTGATCAATCCTTCTATTAAAACTATTAATCAGGAAAGCTTAAATGCCTTGATTTTAGAGAACACTGTTTGTGACTCGACCTTATTGTCTTAAAAAATCGGTGTTATATAATATGTTTTGAATTTCTTGTGACGGATGTTTTCTTGATTAGAAAAGTTTTTATCTTGGTATTAAAATGCTCAGCCGAGCAAATCCTTAAACAAATACAAGAATACCGAAATTACCTTTCTAAAACGTTTTGTTATCGTAGAATTCAAATGCCATATGACTTTTTGTGTTTTATGTCTTTTAGATTTAAAAAAAAAATCATATTTAGATTATATCATAAATCAAGGGTTCCAAATTGACCTGTATTGCTTGCCTGTTTCCAAAAACTTCCGATATAGCATTTGTGCTTTTGACCATTTAAAGTCTTTGAACGATGAAAATTATAAATGTTAAAAATTCTTCGGTATGCCCCAACAGATAAAATTCTATTCAATTTTTATGCCAAGTTTGAATTCAATAAATCCCAACCATGTCTCTCTTGTGAAACAACATTTTGCACATCTCTTCGCCGACAACTCAAGACATGACGAACTACATCAAACGACTATTTGTATCCTTGCTCCTCTTCATCGCCGATGTGACATAAGGCGTCAAACGGCTTCCGATCTTGTGCTAGCCAAGTCAATTCTTTCCAGGTATTTCCTATGTCACGTATGTCCATCTCAATTGTTATCATGCTTCGCAGTCTACCCCTTTTCCCTTTTCCATTGGTGTCCTGTGTTGATGCATGATCCTTCTCATTCTAAACACTCTGTTAACTCTTTCGCTCTATTTCTTGGTTACTTTTGTTGTTTGGTCAGGATACTCTCCTGATATATCTGAAGCATCCTGTCTTCAACGCTCATCTCTTCGTGTATGTTTCCACTGTCTCTGGTCAGTATAGAAGCACCGATCTACCATTGCTTTATTACACTATTTCAGAATGAGGATCACTAACGAGGGTTAAGTATCCGAAACAAGCATGTCTGGTCCATGCTGCAAATTAATCTGTTCTTGTATTATGCTATTGAATTTGAAGACGTTTAACATTTGTACCAATTGGTGAGTGTCACTGCTGGTGGACCAGGAGTCCCCGAGTGCACATGTAGCCATGTTCGATCAACTTCCGTTGATCGTTTCTTCAACGCATTCGAAAATTTCTGTCGTCAAAATTTCTAAAACGTGGGTCCTGTAGCATTATATCCCACCCATCCTGCTACGTCTTTCGGTACATTTTTCTGACATGATTACTTTCACACTTTTAGGCCATATTGCATTGTTTAGAATGTCTGGTCCATGCTGCAAATTTATCTGTTCTTAAATGATGGTATTTAATTTGAACACGTTTAACATTTGATGACCAGATGCTTAGAAATTTGATGAATGCACCATTTATTTGCCTAATTTTGGGTCATGTAGTACTAACACCGAGGTACTAGTAATACCGAGGTACTAGTAACAATATTGTCCATTATCAGATTATGCGTAACTGCAGAATCATATCCTTGAGAATGTTGACTATCTTCTTTGGGATCGCACAGAGTCAAGGGACTGTCTATCAACGCTGTCAAGGACTTCCTCAAGATTAATGTAATAAGGATATACTAGTATGCTGGAATTCGACTAATTGCATTGGTCAATGATGTTGCACAAACAAAACATCTGATCTATTTTTGATTTTTGGCCTTCCAGCTCGAAATTCTATTTGTTCTATCCACTGCTTTACAAGATCTTCCAAGGCGCTGAAAGTAAAGTTATTCTCCTCCAGCTGGGCACCTGGTCTCACTCCCATATCGGGAGTTCGCTTCTTTTCATGTGGTGGAGGTTTTTGTTTGTTTGCTTCGGTTCCTGTTTTATCCTGATTTTGTATGCCTTCGGTTTCTGATTTTCTGAATTATCGATTTTGTGCTGTGTAAAGGGATATGGTCATTATCCATATTTGTCATTTTGCAGTAAGCTTAATTTCTCTCTTGATTAGCTTCAAAATAATTCCCCTTTTCCACTCACGAGAGAATATTATGTCATTGCTGTCAACATCCGATCTCATCACCGCTATTGTAATCTTATCAATCCATAGATACTTTCTAGCTTTTCAAGTCTTTAGTAGCACTTTGTGCCTAGTATGGTAACTGTTATCTTCTTCCTTCCCTCATCTCGAAGTTGTTCCTCTTACTTGGTGGTGTCCTATTAAAAAGAGTTGGCCTGAACACGTCTTATTTAAAAGAATTTAAAATTAAAAAAAAAATATTATTAAAACTTCTCAGAGTTGTGACCTCCAAAGTATACACAAATACTTTCTCTGTCTCTTCTCTTCATTGATACATTTGAAACCCCGTTGATTACCTGAAGGCTGCTTTGTGAAGTTATGTATATATTAGTGTTTTCACATTACTTCTTCTTGATGAATTCTCTATCTTGCCTGTCTTACTGTCTATATACTTGGTCTTATCTTCCGTCGCACTCCTTTTTGCTGCCCAATTTGCCTCTTTTCTCCTCTGCCAGTCTGTCTTCAGCGGTTGATTCCCCTTCTCGTGTCAGTCAGGTCCATTGTCTTTCCAGATATCAAGTCATCTCCATTCTTCCTTTTTCGTGTAACCAATAACTCCTTCACCTACTTGGATACCAGCCTGGATTTCCATGTACTTTTCATCTTCTTCCATGTTATTTCTACGACATTCAATATCTTAAACATGTTGTAGGCCTCTACCCTCTGAATTATAACTAGGTCTTTTAGCTTTCATTGTGGTTCTCTTCGTCTGTTTTTTTTTTTCGAGAATTCAGTTGGATCTTACCAATAATCAAGCATGCTGATACATCTATGAGAGATGACCCCCCACTTTGGTCTTATGGCTTAGTCTATCTGGTTCTGTGACCTTCTGTTATATGATATCCATGTAGCTTTATGTCTTTCTTTGAAATTTGGTACCACCTATGATAAGGTTGTTGAACTGGCAAGGCCTAATGAATGTTTCAAAGACCTACCTTTCCCATGACACTCATTATCGCTAGGATCTTCTTTAACTCATTCATGTTCCCAATATCATCCATTCCCACTTTGGCATTCAGATGCCCCATGACTACGAGGATGTCATCTTTTGTAAATCAGGCCCTGTAATTTGGTATAAAGACGATTTACTAGTACATTGTCAAGCACCTTACTTGCTGATGAGCTAAATCAGTATTGTAGCACCTTCTTTATTTCACTGTCCTATCTTTATGAATGACACACTTAAGCCTTGAAGTCTGCCTGATTTAGTTGCATCCGTCTATCTTCCGTCTATAAGCTCGACCGTTACTTCTTTATGATGAATATGATTTTTACATGTTAAGTCGTAACTTCTATATGCCTCGCCCAACTTTGTCCATACCTGGTACAATAAATCCCTGTGAAATTTTCTTGAGCCAAGGTCATAAATCAAAGGTCAAGGTCGTTGTGGACTCATATAATTTTTGCGTGTAAAACGCTATAGGAGGCTTACCTACGATATGCTTCACCCGAGTTTGCAATAAATTCTGATTGAGTGCTGCTTATTCTTGATTTTGAATCGAGTCATCAAGGTGACATTGTAATTGATGGGCAGAACATTGTGCAATTGAATTCTATCGATCATCGTGGATTTCTGAAGCATTTCACAGAAGTGCTGCTTTGGACCGAAGGGTGTGCCATGACCTTGAATAGGACACGGTGGATTAGATTGGTGAGACCTTTTTTTCCGTGTCATCACACTTCTAATCTGAATGGATTTCTTGTTGCCTGAGATTTAAGGCTTTTTAATGATTTTGAACGATAATCTTACATATATTAGGCGAACAGTGAAGATCACACTTAATACTAAAAACGTTTTCTTTTCCTTAAAAATTGGTTCACAAAATTATTTTCATTGAGTGAGTCATAAGCTTGAATCAAGATCAAGGCTACAGAGGATTTAACTGGCTAACCCTTATAATGGACATCATGTCCTCTTCATCGATTTCGATGATATTTTACAGAATTGTTACCTGTGACTTTAAACCAAGGTCAAGGTCACAGTCACTTGAAGGATAAAACTTTACCCAACCGGAACTTTTCATGTATGTCAATAATATTTCATAGAATAGACTGAATAGTTGCGATTGACCGAAGGGTGTGTCATGATGCTTAATCAAGGTCATAATATTATATTCAGGGTTAAATGGTTAAAACCAGGTCCTACCCTTAAATTTTCACTAGCTACATGCGTTTCCATTTTGTATTTCACAGAATTGTTGTACGTGACTCAAGCCCATAAAGTCAAACTTTCACTTTCTGTATGAACTTTAATATTACTCAAGTACTACTAATCATTAGAAATTAAATTGAAATGAATTAAATCTAAAAAAAAAAAATTAAATTAAAAAATTAGATCAAAATTAAAACAAAATGAATAAAAAATGATCCTATTATATAATGTTTGATTTAAAACAAAATGCTATTTGCTATGAACTTTAATATTACTCAAGTACTACTAATTATTTATTTAAAACAAATTAAATTAGAATTTGAATTAAATTGAATTAAATCTAAAAATGAAATTTAAACAAGCAATCAAAATTAAAGAATCGTATTATGTTTGATTAAAACAAAATGCTATTTGTTTTGAAAGTATTTTATGAAACAAGAGACGGACGCATTATGTACCGTTGGTTTTGTATTATAATTAATATGACAATAAAGAAATCTGATTGGTCTAGAGACGTCACATGAGAGGACGACGTCATATTGGTTCAGATCGGACTTAACATACAGAAAAAGTAATGATTGAGCAAGCAACTTAGCTCGCTCCTGATTACTCTACGTTGAGTAAGAGTTGCCTCTTTTGGCATGTATAACTACTTCAGGCTACAAGAATGGCCTTTCACTAAAGCTTTCAGTATAATAAACAATTTATTGCCCAGTTCGGAAGGAAAATCAGTCACCCTCGGGCGACACGATTTTTCTGGGTTGAAGAATTCTTCATGTCTCCCTCCCAGCTGGGCTTTAAATGTGTAATATTGCATTTATCATATCTTATATAATATTTGTTTCTTACTTTCATGAAGGTCAAAGCATCCAAAAGTTTCTCTTATGATAGAAAAAGAGAGCATTAAAACCATCATGGTAGATTTTTCACTTTTTACCATAACAATTGTGGACTAGTCTGATTTGAACACTAAGACCATATAAACTTTCTTTGGCCAGACTACCTACAGACAGTAACAACATGTGACCAATCTGAATTTCTCAATAAATGTGTATGTTTCATTTTAAATGATGTTTGAGGTAAGAAAAATAACTAAGTAAAGTAAATAAAAATTGTTATTTTGTAGTTCTATATTGTAAAAATTTAGCTCTTTCTATTCCAGAATTTTAAGAAGATTGCGAAGACAGATGCCTTTCAATTGATAGACTATGAAGAGAAAGTTGGTAGGAACTCCCAGTTTCATAATCTTCCTGGAAAGGAAGCTCCTTTTTTCTTGGAAGAAGAAAAGTTGAAATTAACAATAACATACAATATCGCGGGTTCCGCGTTTCGTTTATCAATGGTATACAAAAATTAGAAGTGTTTGAAGTCCCTTTTCGATGCCACCAATGAAAATTCAGAAAACATTTAACAGTCATGATAAAACTGTAAACAAACTTGTTTACAAAGTTTATTCGTTTAGCTCTTTATACCTAGTGCCATTCTGACTGACCATGTCCAGAAAGTGGGTAAAAATAACAAGTTTGTTTGTTCATTCACGGTCAATGGATTTGACCACTTGTAAACTTCGGAAAATAGTATTTCTCACATATTCTCACATCTTTTTTTAAAACTATTTTTGAGGATCAAGGCTCTGAGTTCCTTTTTTTCAATCTATTATAGTATTAAATGAATTCCTGTGCGTTGCCTACATATCTCATTATCCATAATCTTTTAAAATGACATAACTTAAACTTTGAAAAAGGTTATACATAAATACCTATAGGTAGATATTAAGGTATTGGGATTTAATTGCCTGTTTATTTCAGATTCAATCTGATTGGATTAACAAGTGATTGACATGCTAAGTCCCACCCTAAGCTGTCCTGGTACGATCTCCTCATTCCGCTCCTGTACTATAAGAATCAGGGGAACATGATCAGCTGATCATAGTAAAATGTTGTAGTATTAGAAGATAGCGGATGTTTACCTGAGTATATACAATGGATATTAAGGCAGTAATGTGGATGGGATTCATTTGTACCTGTATAATAGCAACATCAGGTAAATATCATTCAAAAATAAAGATGATATTAAAACTTTTTTTACATTAGAAACCATGCATCAACTGTATTAAGCTCCTCAAAATTGACATTTTCCTCAACCTAAATTCTCTCCATTTTCTTTTCCAATTCCTTTGTAAAATTACAACTTTGTGAAACTTAGCACAATTGATAAAGTATGATTTCTGTGGTATCAAAGGTAATCATAATGCAAATTTGTACATCATATTAAAATAAAGATATCTTTATTGAGAAGCGTAGGTAGTATAAATCCAGCTATCTTTTTGTGGTTTGACCGAAAAATGCTTTATCTCTGTATGTGCATTGAACCACGAAAAAAAGCCCATTACTAAACGTTAATGTTATTTAAATTACAGGGTGTTAAAAGTATCTGTTGCAAGAAAACAGATTAAGATCTTGATTTAAAAATAGAAGGAACTACTAATATTAACTTAAGAATCTGGAAATGGGTACAAATAGCCATGTAAATGTACTGCCAAGAAGATATAGCACAGCATTTGGATGAACAGATAACTGGTATTTTGGCCATTCTCCATAGCTGTGTCAAGGACCCTCTGTGAATATCTGGCATTTGTTATTGTACGATCAGTCAAGGATATTTATTCATTATATATAGTAAATCCCATACTTATAATCATTTAATCGCCTTGTAACCTTGCGTGAATATGTCCAATATTTAGGCTGATTAAAACATGTTTTTTTTTTATAGTGGATTCCGTCGAACCGGATTACCTAATCCACAAAAGGCAACGAGCGAAGATTGGAAGAAAGAAGCCGTTCAATGCAACTGCAACCAAATGTTGTAAAATCGGATATAGAACTGCAAGAAAGAGAATGTCGTGTGGTAGTGCCCAATCTGGACAAAGAACGTTGAATAGGAGCATCAAGGCCAAGCTTCGAGTTAAAGGCAAAAGGGTCCAGTCAGAGAAGAAAAAAAGACAGTTACAGCTAAAAATAGCGAAGTGTGCCAAAGGTTTCTTCAAAGCATTTTACAAGTGTTGTACATACAAAGAAAGTTTCTACTCACAGATGAAGTTGTGTAAAATAAAACATAGGAGGAAAAGGGACAGGAAGAAGTGTAAACGTTTACTGAGAAAGAAATATTCCTGAGCCTATTCCTTGTTCGCACCAGACGAAATAATCGGGTTCGGTCCGCCCTATGTGGCGGGAAATCACGGGTAATGTGAGGCTGATGTAAGTTACAGTGCACTCCTTGCTAACTTCTTCGTAAAAAAGTCATTGACGGGCAGGCCTGTCCATTTTGCGACGAGATTTTACGTTTGCTAGACGGTTTTGTTCTCAGTGGGTTACATTTCCGTTTCCGTTGAGCGTTCTTACGTCAGTTCCTCTTCGATGTATGCTTTATGTCTTGAATTTTGTTGGTACAGCCATGTATAAAAGAACAATTGAGAGTAGATCATGTACACATTTATTCATTCTAAGATTACATTGTTAAAATGAACACTGTGCATAACTATTTCAAAGTTTATTTTTTAATGTATTAAATGCTTACAATATATCTTGTGTCGACTGCATTTGTCTTTGTATAATGTAATCACATTAGTGTATGGTAAACGTTATCATACGGTACTGGTAAACAGTGCAACTGTACGACGCTTGCTTAGGCATGGTCCATTTGATATTCGGGGGGGGGGGGGGGGGGCTTCGGTTTTTTGTCGGAGCAATATTATTTATTTCGCCCCGGACCGGGGCAAAATTATTTTTTCATTGCAAAGTTGGAGCAAGGAAATTTTTTTAACAAGGTGATGCGCATATTAAGAATGTTTGTGTTTTATCAATAGAAATTATTAATATTTTAACTCAAAACTCTAAATATTAATATATTAATTTATTCTTATTCAAGGCAATTCACTTTAAAACAGAGAGATGAAAGATTTTTACAATACAATTCTCAATATTTTATATAAGGTACATGTATATAACATGTATAAAAGGGTCTGAGGGGAAGGTCTCCTAGACAAATTTTTAAACGTTGCTAAGAATTGTAAGTGAATTGGTGAATAACTGAAGTTCTCCTTCCAAGCTTACAAGAACATAAAGTTAGACTATATGGGATACATGCAACATGGAAAAATAGCAATACAGAAATATTTATAATATATTTAGCCCCTTTCCATTCACATACATGTATAACTTTTGATATCTTCAAATATATGAAGTTTGCTATTAGTAAATAATGTTTTGATAGAAAACTATGGCGAGCAAAGCGAGCCAAAAATTATTTGATACAACTTAAAAACTGCGGCGAGCGAAGCGAGCCGGAAAATTTTCAAGAATTTTAGCGAAATTTTATGGTAATTCTTCAAATTCAGATTATTTGTAAGAGCAAGATTATTTTTTTTTTCTGTCACACCATAAGCAAATTTATTTTTTTCATCAAAATTAAGAGCAAAATTATTTTTTTCGAAAAAAACCCAAGCCCCCCCCCCCAGAATATCCAATGGACCGTGCCTTATAGCGTTTTTCTAAAGTAACTTAAATCTTGCTATGCATGCTTGTTGTTTCTACCTGGTCTTGTTGGAGAGCTTTCCCTATCCAGAGAATGAAGGACATTCACAGGTAATCTCCATACTGTTATTTGTACATTGTATGCTTATAATATTACGTTTAAAATTGTGATTATCTGTACTAAATGTGCACTCTCTAAAAACGGACTGTATAAAATTATGAAATGAAGTCCTGCACGGAATCCTGACTTTGACAAAAGTGTTCTAACACTTATCATCTTAAATAGCGTTATTTGACATGTCGTATTTTCATTCTTTCATTTATTCATAATTCAGTCAGTCAGTCAGTCAGTCAGTAACATGTTTAACTATACAAAACGCTACTTTACAAATATAAAAACGTGTGCTTGGAGTAACAAAGTAAATTATGAAATTCCCCCTTCCAGAAAAAAAATGCTATGTGAGTTGGGATATTTCATCGAACCATGATAAAAACAGACTTATCCCATCCTCGGACACCAATGATGCTTCTCTGCTAACGCTGTACTTCCAGAGACCATGGATTTCCTACAGTGGTTTTATCCAGGATTTATCATTTATCATTTTGTTCCATTGGTTTCATGATTTCTAGATTATTTAGTTATTTCATCGACATGACAGACATGTTCCACGTTAACAATACAATAAGAACAGCCTAATGAGAGTGAGCCGTAATGTAATATTATGGAACGCCACAGCTGCCTTATGACAACCATAGTAATATCATTACATGGCTGTGATATAACATGAAGCCTTTTTTTATCATTAAGGCATTTCGCTAAACTACTCTGTCAATTCGCTATATCATTAAGGTGATTCCCTATACTATAAAGACGTATTGATAAAACACGAAGCTTTACTATAAAGACGTAAGATTTTAAGTCAATTTTTAAAGTATTTTACCAAAATATTGCTATTACAGTATATTGGGCTGATATAATAGTGTAATAAGGTAGCACAATGTTATATCAAGATATCTTTATAGTATTAAAAATATCTTCATGATATATAAAAATGAGATGTTAGAATAGTGAGTTGACAAAATAGTTTGAAAAGGCAGCACTATGTTATATCAAAGTATCTTTATAGTATAGGGAATCATCTTAATGATATACGATATGCGAATTGACAGAGTAGTATAGTAAAATGCCTTTATGATATAGAAAGATGGCTTCGTGTTACATCACAGCTTTAATTATACGACTATGGTTGTCATAAGGCAGCTGTGGCGTTCCATATTATTCCTCTTTTTATTTTGGCACCCTGGCACTGTAACCTCGAGACAATGGGAGTTTGTGTTACGATTTGTCTTGGAAACATGCCTTTTCTTATAGTAGAATTCAGAATCACCGATGCAACATGTATATATGAGAACATTAATATACTCACCTACACCGAGCTCTTGTCCTTCAAAGAATGTCAAACGTATGTAGTTTATATTTACTCTAGTCTTTTTTCATAAATAATGTAATCATAAATGAATAGAATAGAATTAACCACATCCTCCTCCATTGCAAATCGGTAAAAACACGTGCATCGCAAAATGGTATTGAATAACATTGGCCAATCACGATCATTCAGATTTTTGAATTTCTTTGTCAGAGCAATCATCCTAGCCGCAGAGATGGCCAATGATGGATGGTTTTGGGTACCAAATAGCAAAGCGTCATTGGCCGTCTCTGCGGCTAAGACCATCCATACTTGGAAAAAAACAAAAAGTTCTGCTTTTGGAAAAATTGAATATCAAGGGAAAAAAAGAAAAAGAAAATATGAGCCAAGGATGCAAGATCTTTTAGATAATAGGTCCTTGTATTGTCAGTTCTGATAAAGCTACTTACTACAATAAGTGACGAGGGTCTGGTTGGTTTCAGATATCCAGAATATAAGAGTATTACGTAAGGGAACATATTCTTTAATGTCACCAGCTCCTGCACTACCTTGTTGACATTTTGTTGAATTCCATCTTGAAGGATAGGAAAGGACAGACTCATAAAAAGTCAAGAATACATAAATTACAACAGGGAAGGGATCAGGTGCGCAGGAAAGGGAGTGACATTATGTATAGATATATTTTACTTTACGTAACTTCTGTGAGATATGTCAAAGAGTCCATCCATCGCGTTAAAAGACGAAAGCCTGTAGGTTGTAATGATTGCTCAAATAGTATCCTCGATGTGACCAAATGGCAACCACTCAACACGAATACCCCCGGAAAAACACATTAGAGCATGTTTAAAACTCTCGAATGTGGAAAACATGGCGGTTTTTGACAAACCAGGATCTGTTCATAGGTTGGATTATACGGTTCTAAAAAAGCATTGTTGGTTATCCGAAACATGTTTCCGTTTTTTCTATTCGTAAAAGAAGGAGAGAGTGTTGTCCAAGTTAAAAAAAAAGTCTAAAAAGTGCATATTAAAATGTTTGATTTTTTGTTTTGTTTTGTAGTAGACGCTTGTTGGCAAGAGTACAATTTATTTTAGAGTTTTCCGTAATAGGAGTGTTTTTTAACATTCCCTATCCAAATCAGTCCAGTATTGTGAATTTTTAGAGAAGGTCATTGGTTGATATTGACATCAAACATCGGACGATATACATTGTACGGCCATTTACCTCGACCCATACCGTACTATATCAAAATAATTATGTCACTGGAGATCACCCGATCACCACACTATTTCACCACATAATTTAAACGTCAGCACTCCTCCCTATTTAGTTTTTGTATCCAATTATATATGTAACTCTTTTTAACTCAATCGACAGCGTCAGGCTTTTTGATTTTATATAGTCAAGTTGTGGCTTCCTTTTTAGTATAAAATCGGGTTGAGTAATTGAGTTTTTAATGTCACTTTGATCTACTTTTCCTTCATGCGTCTATTGCATATTGAATCAATCCTCTAAATATAGTAAAAAGTCAAATGAAAATTAAGTATTATAAAAAGAAAAGAAAAATGACCTATTATTATACTACAGACCCTCAGATGAAATTAATTAAAAGTAATTAAAAAAAAAAAAAAGATGAAATGTGCAACATTGACTAAAGTGCACATTGAAACGGTATTTGCTCAATATCGGCTACGCTGCTGCACATATATTACGAACAGATAGGTCAGTAACGTTATTATTAACCAAAGTCTTGTCTTATAGAGTGTTGTCAGGTCTTACCTGACAGTTGACACACTTGGCACTAGTGATATTTCAATAATTGTCATGTTGTGTAAAGTATTGCATGCCAAGGCGAAGTGAAAAAACGCGAAATCTCACAATAATAGCAAACAATCTTCGTGTACAATTAACTTCTATTTACCTATAATATGTAAGTATATTTGCCATTTATCCCATTATGTCCGTAAATTCTTTTCCTCGCCAATGCATTCTCCCCGGTGATCTAGATGAACGATCTATCAGCGGGCATCCATACTTAAAGATTTCACTATTTATAATGTAGGATTAACCCCCAAACATTTAATATGCAATAAAAAGAAGGATATACAATATATAGAAATGGAAAGTATAATTGAAAGTATTCAATGTGACAGCGGAGAAGCTTTAACAAAACACCAAGTGAAATGCGCTATTAATGATCCTACAAGACGCATACATAATGTGTGTCAAAACTGGTATTTCCCTGGCAGCTCATCTCACATTAATTAACATTTGGTTTTCTTCCGAGAGCTTCTTTTCCCGTGTGAGACAGGCATGCTATGACATTTCATGAACGGTACTAAATGTTAACAAGACAGGCTGTTTATGGTTACAGATTCACAAAATATGCAATAGCATGACCTTCTGACCTTGACGTGACCTGCTTCACGGTGGGTTCCGGTCAAATGGAAACCACGGCCAAGCAAAGAGATATTTTTGTCTTATCGTTTTACCACATGCTTCCCTTCTGAAGGTTCTCTCCTTGGTTCCAGGTAGTAGGTCATTAATAAACATATAAATCACTCAGTTCTGTGATGACGTGACTGAGCGATGGGATCATTGGATTTGATGTTTTGTGTGATTCGCTCCGGCTTCCAAATATAGCATTTATAGGAAATGACATTGTCAGATTTTACCACGCCGTACACCCCCTCCTTCATTTTACGGTGCGTTGATCTTCTTGTTCACCTTAAATTAATTTTTATCTCTCCGGTGAATCTATTGGTCGACAGAATTCTTGTTCACGGATGACGCCTGATAGTGCCGTCCCGTGTAATACCATGCTGTAAACGTCCCTATGATTCACTCTACATGCAAGTCGCAGAAAAAAAGGTGCTACCATGATGAATAAGGATAGGAGACTATTGGATAAGACTTGACACGGTGTTTGACGTCTGATACGAGGACACCCGAGTGACTTAGGGACCATGTGACCAACAGACATCCCGCCATTTATAAAACGGCTCGCGTTCTGGAGACTGGCTTTTACGTCTTTGATGATCGTATGTCATTAGAAATAATACATAGATGTATTTTGCGAAGAAATCTCCAAAACGACACATTTTCTTTGATTCTATTACCACATGTACTTAGATATGACTTTGTCATGACAACGGGATCTTGTACGACTTATTTTCATGAGTTATCATGCGATGTATGGGGACGCTTCTTATTGTTATATTACAAATCGTATGGAGAATGGTTCTTTGCTCACGTCCTGTCAGGATTTCTCAATCATCAAAACTTGAAGGTAAGGTAAAAAACTTATAAAAAAGCACTGTATCATAAAATGTATTGATCTCAAATAATAAGTAAAAGTAGAGCACTTTTAGCACCTCAATTTTATGTTTTAATTTAAAAAAAAATCTAATAAATGCCTTCCAACAAAAACATATCTCGGTCCAAATAAAAGTGTCCATGTATTTATTACACATAAGCATATAGATATTTAGGTACGAGGGTATGGGAATCTGACCAAATTCATTCAGAACGTAGGAGAGCGTGTTTAGACGTTTCAATGAGACGTTTGTGATCACTACTTGTTTGAAGGTCATGGCCTCGACGATGAAAATGTCATTATTTTTTATGTTTACTTTCAAAAACTTGATATGTATTTGTAAAGTTGGTTGTAAAAACTAGATGGTGAACATCTGTTGGAGTGCGCGGCACTGTTACAGTAACGCGGATGTAATTCCTATTCTCTCTGTGTGCCATTGCCACTTAGTGATGTTACGGAGGAATTCTCCTATATCATTGGGAATTTGCTGTAAAGCATTTGATACTAGGTGTTGATGTTGACGCATTCTTCATCATGTCACTTTGAGGATATGTAATCTTTAATTCTGAAGGGTCTTTATGATGATTAAGTGGAGCTGCAGTTAGTGTGAATATTGTTCACTATTAACTTGTTAAGAGTCAGTAAGAAAAAGACTTGATGGGAACCATTTATAACCATGTACCAATTATAAAACAGAAGTTCAAAGAATTAGAGTACTTTCTCTCTGCGCACTATATCAATGACACCGTGAATTAGATTAGACCGCGCATTGATATATTACTCTGCGCATAGTTAACCTGAAGCCGTGATTTAATTTAGATTGAATCGCGCAATAATATAGTTTGTAACGCGCACTATATATGAATGGATTCGCGATTAAAGTAGCTTAGATCGCGCATATTATGTACTACTCTGCGCATAATTAACGCGCAATAGTATTTTACTCTGCACAAAGGTGAAATTTTACTCTGAATAAAAGCAGACCATTCATGCCGAAAACAAAACTACAATACTTTAATGAAAAATTCCCCCAAACCGAAAAAAGAAAGTCTCTTTATATTTTTCATGAATACACCTCTGAAGAAAGAAAGGTGTTGACAAATTTTTTTTTCACAGTTGCTGATATATGCATCTATTTGTCTGTATTTAAAATTCATCAAAATCTGTATTTAAAATTCATCAAAATAACATGCATTTCATCGTCAATGAAATCTAAAAACTTACATTTAAAACTTTTCATGTCTTGTTTTTATTCTGTTTTGCGTCCTTTTGAAATTGAGAAAGCTACCAGCCAGCCAGGGAGAAAAACAAACAAGCAAATAAAACAAAGTTGCAATTACAAATTATGTGACTATGTGAAATTTGACAGAATTTTTTTTCACTTCATTATCAACAGAATTTAGACAGCAAAAGAATGATAGATTCTCTCTCTTTTTCTCTATTTCTCTCTCTCTCTCCTTTAAATATATAAAATGTGCTGTGAATATGTCTAAATGAATGAAAACTCATAACTCTTGTACAGTACACTAAAAAAAAAAAAAAAAAAGAATGATAGATAATACAATGTCTTGATTTACTGCAGTTCTTTTTACATTTTAAACAAAAATAATGAAATTAAACTAATTCTCTTTTAATTTGTGTAGAAAACACACTCAGTTTGCAAAAGATTGTATTGTTTTAATTTTGTTTTGTTTTATGACTTTGGGCTCTAAACCTACCAGCAAGAGGACGCAAAACAGAAAATAACAAAGAAATGGCCCAAGCTTGTATGACAGATTGGGCTTGCCGGCAGTAGTTACTCATTGTTCTCGTACACTTTGTATTTTGCAATATGACTCTCTTTTTACCCTACATGTAGTTCGCTTGATTTTCCATTTTTTGGGGCATAATTTTGTATATCATTAGGTACTCGATATATGGATGAAGGGTTTGTAGATTTTCATTTATTACTGATATGTGGCTGTATCATATTTCGCAACGCATTAAGTTTAAATAATATTTATTGAATAAATGTTATCAACACATATATGATTTGGCATAACAAATGAATAGTTATTATAGAGAGAGCTTAGTGAAAGATTTTATCTTGTTGCTACAGCATTTCCATGTCTTGATGGGATAGATAAACGCCGTTGAACACATTCTGACTTCAGGTGTCTTTTAAATATTCTTTCTTGAAAATG
The DNA here is from genome assembly GCA_028142955.1 of Pinctada fucata. Taxonomy (NCBI): domain Eukaryota; kingdom Metazoa; phylum Mollusca; class Bivalvia; order Pterioida; family Pteriidae; genus Pinctada; species Pinctada fucata. The sequence continues at coordinate 82,618,316 of AP027103.1, read as the reverse complement.
ATGATATTGTCCAGAAACGTCTACTTACTTTAATAATTGAAATTTGTAAAATTATCTGCAATATCCGAAACCATCTGAGAGTATATTAGCTGTGCTGTGAACTTTGTGCAAGCCTTGAACTATTCCTTTTATTTCTGTTTATCGTTTAAAGTTCTTCTTATCGTGAAAATTAATTTAGGTAGATAACAAACTTCCAATGATGCAGCTGAGAATTTTGGCTGTATCTGAATCAAGGTAATGTCGGTGATATGTAAAAGTAGCGGTACTTGCTTCGAAAACTAGGTATATTAGAGAACATGAGTAAATAATAACCCATAGAAATATCTAAACAGGTACGTCCTTATTATTTATATATATATATACACCGGTAGTATTGATAAAATGCCACATCAAGTGGTGTCAAAGAATGACACTTGTAATGTAAATATTGAAAGTATGATAGCTGCTTCTATATGATTAGATATGATACTACAATCCGTATGCTTTTATCATTTAAAGATATTTCATTGTTCGTAAAAGGCATTGACGACCAAGTCACTTATAAAACAAGAAATACTATAATTGTCCTTCAGAAAGAAAATAAAACCTGTTGCTTTTCATCGTTTACAGATTACCTTCTCTCACAAAGAGACATAGAAAAAGCAGAATCCAGATGGAACGCATTCCTCCTAACACGCACCGATGACGAGGACCTCATGATGGATTCCGGAAGCGGATATGGCGACATGATGCAGTCTGACAACGGACCCGAAGTATCGTATCGTTACACATCACCAGGATCAGTTGGTAGATATTATTACAAAGTTCCTTTTCGTTACATTTTGTTGAACATCTTTTCAAAACCAAATGATTCAAAATAGCAAAAAATCATTTGCATCATCTACCCCGAGTAAAAAAAAAAATGGTAGAGAAATACGTCAGTTGCCTCCTTGTATGCTATAAGCTCGCTTTATGAATGTGACGATTTCAAATTCAGCATCACAAACATCTAATTAGCAACATCACTTCAAATTTTGCATATGGTATATATTCATGCCAGATATGTCCAAGTTCCATACAAGCAGGAGCTGATGTCTTCTCTTCCTGGGGAAAGCCACTTCAACGTCATTTCTAATTTTATATAAAGAGTCGTTTGAATATTATTTGTAATTAATATTTTACAATATTTACAATATATACTATGTATGGTTTTATATACTGTCGGGAAACAATTTTAGATTTCTATATCCCCAATACACTCGCAAGCTTGCTAAAATCTAATCGAAAATCTCAATTTTAAATGACAATGTAATGTATGATTTGTATATACGAGGGCTGTTCCGAAAGTTCATGGACAACGCAATTTAAGGAAAGATCTAGAACATTTGATAAAAACCAAGTTGATTTCTTTATTCTAAAAATTATTATGAATACATATGCGAATTTTCATTACGATCGGTCAATAACAACCTTTCAAATCCCCTATTGAACAACGGAAGGTCATAGGTCACGGAGCAGCTCACAAAAAAGAAATGACGTCGTTAGATGGCTTACATAAATTTGACATTTTAAAAGAGGTATATAACACCTCTCATCTGTACAAAATTTAGATACTGTTTCCTGTATTTTTATGAGACAGACATGTTCTATTTTCATGTGTATTTCTACCTCTATAATACCATGATCATGATGTACTATCACCTTTGAAGCGGTCAAAGGCAGATCACCATTAAGCGTTGGAAAAGCATCACTCTTATTATTTTCGTTTACTTTTTTGTTCGCGTATCTATATATCTATTCATGATGAAAACACTTTGATACATTTGGCCAATATCAAGATGTATCCATAAGCTGTTAAGTCTGCGTCTGTTTTATTCAACCGAGATTCAGTACTGAATGACTATCCGGTGCTCCGTAAAGAAGTCTAACGTCATCAATTCTTGGTTTGTTTAATAAACAATATCATGCAGAAATCCTAATAAAATCAACAAATTTCGTTCGATTTTGTTAAAACATCGCAGGGATCATGGCAAATAATAGTTTTAATGATATAGAAAGTTCCATTGATAGCCAAGCATTTTTCATTATTTTATAAAGCAACGTAGCGTAAGGGATGGGTTCATTTCAACAATTTAAATCTCCCTGCTCCGTAACCTCTACCCTTTATGTATAGAGATGACAATTACGTCATTTTTATAAATTATTTTAACCTCATATTTTTTGTTTCTTCATTCTGAATGTATCCCTTCATTTCTAGAAAATTTCATTCACATAACACTTTAGATGTGATTTTTCGGGCACGTGTCCACGAACTTTTGGAACAGCCCTCGTATATATATATATTTCTTTTGTTATAGAAAGACACTTTAAAACAGAATGTTGTCGACTTGGAAAGCAATCTGCTGATAAGCATCACTCTTGTAGGCCACAATTCTATGTTCAAAGACTTCGAGCGGAAAAACTACGGGAGAGACTAAACGGTCACGTGAGGAATGACGTCAATGACAAGTACGCTTCCTCGTGGACGTTGTATACTGTAATAACACAGGTCAAACGTTGTGCACTAAGACAGAAGAGTGAATTTCAAAAGTGCTGCTTTGCTTCACAAGCTAGCAAAAGAAAGAAGATAAGACAGCGGTATAGACATCTCTCACACATACACAGATATGCAAAACAATCACGTCATCGCAGACGTCATAGAGGACGCAGTCTACAGACATGGAATAGAAGAGCTCGACATGGATAACAAAAGATGAGGAAATTTAACGATGGCAAGCTAAACTATTTCCGTCCAATCATTCCATTGCCTAATACGTGTAATAAGTTTACAGTTGATATCAATTTTGTGTTTGTGCATTCCTATTTGTTTTTGTCAATTTGTCAGAAAATTTGAAATTCCTTGCTAAAATACATAGGTACTTGAATCGCTCTATCAAGTAATTTAAAAGAGAGATTCAAGTGAATGTGCTTTAGAAGGCGAGTGTATAATCTATCATGAAATCGGAATTACCTCATTTTGTGACATTGTATCTCAAAACATTAAAAGAAACATTTCTTGGTGATTACCCTAAATGTACATGAAGGTCGCAAAAATGATATCTTTCGATTTTGTTTTATGCTCTATTACTTGTTGTGCCAACTTGTCCAATCATTGAGACCAAAATATACAGTTCGAAGAATGTGAGTCGTACAAAATTGAACAACATGGCTCCATTGGGATAATTCTGAAGGAATAAAGAAGAAATCAAATTTGAAAAGATTTTTATAAATAAGGATGCACATGTATACAGTACGTCTCTTAGCGGGAACCTTTTACAATATCGTGGTACAAAACTTCTGGGTAGGGTGGTTATGGGCGACCAATAGATTCAAATGCCGACAAGAATCTGCTTCGGGATCACTTAGGCACGGTCCATTTGATATTCTGGGGGGGGGGGGGGGGGGGGGGGGCTTGGGTTTTTTGTCGGAGCAAGATTATTTTTTTCGCCCCGGACCGGGGCAAAATTATTTTTTTCTCGCAAAGTTGGAGCAAGGAATTTTTTTCTAACAATTATTGATATGTATATCCGGTATTAGGAATGCTTGTGTTTTTTTTTACAGAAATTCTTTATTTTTACTTAAATTGCTCTCTAAACATTACTAAATTCTTATGTAAAACAAACTGGGAGAGATAAAATATTTTTACAATGTGATTTAATTTTCAGTAAACAAAATGTATACAAGGTCATGTAACATGTAAGAGGGCCTGAGGGGAGGGGCTTCTTAGAGAAAAATTTTTGAATTTAGAAATGTAAACTAGTGAAAAACTTAATTAAATTCTCCTTCTAAGATTGTGTATAAATTTTAGACTCTATGGTGATACATGTATCTATTGATAGTGATAAATGACGATAATGTATTTAAGGAAACCCCTTTTTACAGTCACATGTATACTTTTTTTTTTTTTTTTTTTTTTTATTGTAAATTTTTTTCAGTTGCATCATTACAGACATATATATGTTGATGTATTACAAGTGTAATTCTTAATTACAAACAGTAACTATTATAAGCCTTTACTTATACATAATTTGTAAAATGAGATAAACCCATCACACGTTCATTCAAGAATACCTTCGATACTGTGCCATTTTCCCTGCAAAATTCTTGCCGCATTTGGACTTAAAGTATACATACATTGCTCGTCAACCTTCTTATAATTCTTAAGATATAATTTACATGATTCCCAAGATGGTTGCTTTTTATTTTGTCTTGCAAGAGATAAATATTTTTTTATTAGGAGAATGATCATATTGATACCTTTTAATGGATCCATTTTATAAAAACCTAACATAAAGTATTTAGCATTTCTCTCAATATCTATACTGTATTTTTCTTTTATAACATTTATTAAACTATTCCATACTGTTTGCACATGGGTGCATTCCCATAAGACATGCATTATAGTTTCTTTAGATGCACTGCAGAAATTACAGTCTTCGTGTTCGATTAGTTTAAATTTCATTAGTGCCACATTTGTATAAAAAATTCTATGAATTATACGAAATTGTAAAGTGATTAATTCAGAATCTTTGGTTTCTGAGAAAGGAAGCGAATGTATCAATTTCCAATCATCTAAACTTATTTCTTCATGCAAGTATTCATTCCATTTCAAATGCGCTTTAATTGGTAAAGTAGCTTTCTTATTAAGAAATAGTGAGTAAAAAAAAGGTGTAGTTTTATCAATGGTTTTAAGCTTCGATATATAATTTTCAATATGGTTTAGATTTTTCCCAAATTCCTTTATGGTTGATTTCCACCTCTTTGGAATAGCACTTATCAAACTTGTATATTGTAAAAAATTGCAATTTATATTAAACTCCTCTTTTATTTTATCTAACGTTTTAAAATTACCTGTTTCATCTATGAGATCATTTATATAAATAATACCTTTTAAAAACCAATTCTTATAATAGATGGGTTTTTTGTCTATTTTCATATTGTTGTTATACCAAATTGGTTGGCTTAGGATTTGTTCAGGGGCTGCGGGAGAAACGTCACTGAGAGAGGACCAAATCTCAATAATTTCTTGCCAAAATTCGTTCAGAGAGTTTATTTTTGTGAGACCATCGGGAGGAAGACTCCAAATTTTGTCATTTCCAAATTTCTCTAGATCATCAATAAGCAGTGATTTCCAATCAGACAGATTAAGAGGATTCAAAAATTTCTTAATCCATATCATTTTCAAAGCTTTGCTGAAAGAATCTACATCAGGTACCTTAAGGCCTCCATTTTGATAAGAATTAATGATTACTGTTCTTTTTATTTTGTCAATCTTACCACCCCATATGAATAAGTAAAAGACATTTTGAACCTCTTTAAAGAAAGATTTTGGGGTAGATAAAACTGTCAAAACTTGAATGATAATTAGCAATGCTAGAGTTTTAATGATGGTCACCTTACCTATTAAGGATAGGTTTCGGAGAGACCAGTCATTTAGTAGATTCTTTACAGACCTTAATTTTTCATCAAAATTATCTATAAATATGTTATCTTTGCTGAAATTATAATGAATGCCTAGCAATTTAAAATTCCCTATATGGTTCCAAAAAATATTTTTATTCGTAACAATTTCCTCCCCGCAGCCCCTTTTTGCCCCAATCCAGACAGCATGGGTTTTGTCATAGTTTATCTTTAAGCCAGAACATTGAGAGAAAAGATCTAGAAGAAGGAGTGTTTGATGAAGAGATTTCATGCTACCGTCTAAAAAAAGTGTCGAGTCATCCGCATATTGGGTAATCAAATATTCAGAGTTATTCATAATAATACCTTGAATGTGAGGGTCGAATTTTAAAGCTGCACTTAAAAGTTCAATACATAAAATAAAAATGTAGGGGGAGAGAGGATCCCCTTGTCTGACACCACGCGAAATTTTGAAGAAATCAGAGAGAAATCCGTTATTTTCAACAGCGACAGAAACATTAGAATAGAGAGTTGTAAACCAATTAATTATGTTGTCACTAAAATTAAAGAAAGTCAAACATTTTGTAATAAAAGACCATTCCACGGAATCAAAAGCTTTTTCGAAATCTAGCATCAAAAGGAGACCGGAAAGATTATATTTGTTTGTTTTATCTAATAAATCATTTACTGTTCTAGTGCATTCTCCGATGTACCTGCCTTTAATAAAACCAGATTGTGTCCTTGAAATAAGATTATTAAGATATGATTTAAGTCTACTGGCAACGCAGGCTGAAGCAATTTTATAGTCTACTGTTAGAAGGGTGATGGGATGCCAATTCTTTATGTGTAACTTAGATTTACCTTCTTTCGGGATGCATTTCAATATTCCTTGTCGTTGGGATATAGACATAGAAGATATTTCATATGAATTATTTAGAGCAAAATTTAAGGTCTATCCAAAAAAATTTTACAAATTCAATTGAAAAGCCGTCAAGTCCTGGTGACTTACCATTTTTCATTTGTTTAAGTACTTTTAAGCATTCCGTCTCAGTCAATGGTCCGTCAGTTTTATTTTTTGAGGAGTCGTCAATTCTTTGAAGAAATGGATTGTCAGTGTTCATAAATGTTTCTTCGTGTATTGATTCAAATATACTACCTTTTGAATTGTAGAGATTTCGATAAAATTGTTTTTGCTCCTGTAAAATATCACCAATGTCTGTCAGTTCATGTCCATTATCATCAATAAGTTTAGGTATTAGTTTTTCACAGAAGTTACGTTTCTCTAGATTACAAAAATACTTTGTGCTTTTCTCGCCTTCTACTTTCCATTTTGCTTTGGCGCGCAATATTATTCCTTCAATTTTTTTGTTCCTTAAAGCCTTTAGGTCATTTTCTATGTTACATATTTCTTCACGTGTCTCGTCTGTATCATGAATATTTATTTTATCGTATAGATCTTTTAGTTTATTTGATAAGTTTAATTCCTGTTTATTTTTATCTCTTTTAATATAAGACGAGTATTTGATCGTCTTTCCCCGTATAGTAAATTTCAATGTTTCCCATAGTAACTGATCACTTATGCTATAGCTTATTTCATTTTGATCATTATTTTCTATTCTGTATATGTCAGTTACCTCTTTTATTGTATCTTTTATCATTTTAACGTAATTTATGTCCCCTAATAAACTATTATTGAACTTCCATGTTCCCCCACCCCTTTTTTGCTTAATAAATGTAATTTCTAATGATACAGGAGAGTGGTCAGATTTATAGGCCATTTCAATAGATGAAGATTCAATAAAACTTTGCAAGTCGGATGATACCAGAAAATAATCAAGTCTGCTTTTTTTCTTATTAGGACCAAACCAAGTATATCGTTTTAAATTCTCATTTTGTTCACGCCAGACATCAATCAAATCTAAACATTGGATCATATTTTGTATTGCTTCGTTTGCCTTTAAATTATTTTTATTCACATAGTTGATAGTATCAATGGTATAGTTCAATGGTACATTCCAGTCTCCGCATAGTATCACAGAGGTATTTCCTATATTTTCAATTTTCGATTTTAAATTATCAAAAAACTCTGGTGAGTCAGAGTTTGGACCATAAATAGCCCCTAATGTTAATCTAGTTTCCTGTATAGTTAAATCGAGAAGAAGAAAATTACCCTTAGGATCGCATAGCTCATGGTGAATTTTACAGCTAAATGAATTTTTGAAAAGAACGGCTACCCCCCTACTATTGCTACAGAGCGATGCAAACACTGCCCTCCCTCCCCATTCGTTTCTCCACAGTCTCTCGACACTCTTTTCACTGTGAGTGTCTATAAGAACTATGACATCATACTTTTCCCTGTATTTAACGAAAATATCCCTTCTTTTGATCCTATCGCTTGCAAGCCCGCGGCAGTTAACACATATTATTTTAACCATGATAATCAAACATTTTCATACGAATGTAGTTTAAGGCAATGTACGCATGAACGTGTGAATATAGGTTGATGCTTATGACAGAACATGTTAAAGTAATGATGCATTTTTTCCTTTTAATAGCTTCCCCGAAACCCCGTCCCAATACTAACACTTTCGTTGTCTTTGTGCAAATCCCAAAAACGACAGCAAAAAATCCCTTAAATTTTGTAATGTAAAGGCATATACTTCATATAAAATAAATACCAATTTTCTTATCATGTTATGAGAGAGAGAGAGAGAGAGAGAGAGAGAGAGCACTATATTTGTAGAGCTGATTGTGTGTGTGTGTATGTGAGAGAGAGAGAGAGAGAGAGAGAGAGAATCAACGTAATATTTTTAACAACTCCAAACAAATCAACAAAATCAAAATTGCATGCACTCATACATTGTTTAGTGACCGTACTGAGCGGGAGACACAAAGCACATCTTTACCTGTGTCGAAAATGAACTATTCCTCTGACCGTGTAGACGAAACTCCACCCCTTTATGCTAATTAAAATCACCTTGCTCGAATATAATTACATTTAACCATGGTAAATTTAGCTCCGCCCAGTCCGGTCACCGCACCAAAACACTGTACTAATAGTAAATAACAACAAAAAACAAAATACGTCTTTGATAGAGCATCGGAGTACGTATATATACATTATAAATCAAGTAAATCTATGAATTCTTCATAGCTAGTCAATCAATATAAATTTAATAGTTTCTTTAATTGTTTTTTCCTTTGTTTCCCTTCTCCTTTTCGAAAAATGTAAGCATTTTCGAAATAGAGGTAGATATTCGATACACATAGCTTAAATTGCAGTTTTCCTTTTTTGTTTTTTTAATTTACTTTAAATTTGTCTTTTTATAATTTTGATATACTGTATAATGTCGATGGATGCTCCATCAAAAACTCTCAAGAAACTTTACAACGAAACAATCTTTGATATACTTCTTAAACACGATAATCCATGCAAATGTATTTCGTTGAATGTCGAAAGAAAAATGATAATGAATCAATAGAAAATAACAAGTACTATCTGTATTAATTCAACGAAGACAAAATAATAAGAGGGCAAATAAACCCCTCAAAATGTAAATTAAGATAAAACATCATATAGGATACCTTCCTGAAGAATGTGCCTGAAAAAAGATACAAGTAAAAAAAATGAAAAAAAAACACCTCTATAATTTTCACACGATCTGTACACATACGGTAATTTATATCTAACGCACGATTTCTCGAGCTCACACATGTATACTTTTGATATTTCTAAATATGAACTTGCCATTAAAGAAGAAAAGTATGGCGAACGAAGCGAGCCAAAAAATTTTTTATAAAGTGAAAACTGTGGCGAGCGAAGCGAGCCGAAAAATTTTCAGGAATTTTAAGTGAATGTTATGGTTATTCTTCAAATTCAGATTACTTGTAAGAGCAAGATTATTTTTTTCTGTCACACCATAAGCAAATTAATTTTTTTCATCAAAATTCAGAGCAAAATTATTTTTTTCGAAAAAAAACCCCCCAAGCCCCCCCCCTGAATATCAAATGGACCGTGCCTTACCAGCAAACTTTTAAAATGCAATGCTCGTCTGCCGGAAGTGATCGAGCTTTGAATTTTATACCGCAGATAAAGCTTGTACTGAGGCTAGATTGAGAATAGAAATAAAAGAGAAAGATGTTCAGGTATGAAGTAACTCAGTAAGAGCATCTGCCAAGGTAGAAGAAGATCATAAGTTCGATTCCCGGACCGGTCACATTTCCATTCTGCTTATTCCAGTATTTGCCTATTTGGTGCCGTGGGAATGAACCTCGTGAGTTGTCTGTAGTTTAAGGACAACTATGCAAGATAATCGGGGATGAACTAGTCTCTCTTTGTGAGGTTCCGGTTACCATCTTTGGGAAACCTCAGCCAAAATTTGATGGATGGAGTGTGACCGTTCGGGTATTGTGCCCGGTTAGCTCCGTCGATAAGATCGTCTGTCAAGATAGTAGAATGTCTCGGGCTCGATTTCCGAACACGTCTCATTTTCATCTCCACCTATCATATGTAAAATGTTTAAAAAATGAATAGCCGAATTGATTATTCGGGTTATAGAATCTTCATCCACAATACTCCGTAGAGTTTACTAGTATATCGACCAAACTCTCTCGGGGTGCTCTTTCAAAATCCCAAACTTTATGTCGAAATTTAGGCCTCTGATTGGCAGAGAAATGGTCGAATTCTTCTCTACAATCACTATATTATATGGAACCAAACACTTCAAAGAACGGGCAAATGTCTAATTTCAAGATTGGTCAAGGTGGACACCGAAGGAACTGATTTGTTGGAAGTTACGTGTTAAACGTCTTTAAATTCAATAGCATCATTTAAAACCTGATAAATTTACAGCATGGACCAGACATGCACGTTTCGGGTACTAAACCCTCGTCAGTGATCCTCAGTCTAAACAATGTAATACGGCCAAAAAGTATGAAATTTATAATTACCAAACATGTACCAAAAGACGTAGCAGAATGGGTAGGATATGATGCTACAGGACCCACGTTTTACTTTCCTCTGCAACTGTTGCATGGGATGGGATAGATTCTCATATGTAATGGATGGACAGAATCCTACCTATTCAGATCTGGTTTACGGAGACATAATTACGATTTCTCTACCGTTACCAACTGATAATTGTGCCCAAAACCATTCAAGGAAGCAAATACTGAAGGTGCTCTACATAACTTGCAATGTTACACCTTACTCATCATGCAAGTTGACCGCACAGGAGTCTGCCTGATATGATAAGTCTTTTCTTCTACAAAAGCTGAATGTCCTCTGCAAGTCTCAATTTCAAAATTTTATGCTCACAAGCATTTTGCTTTGTTTCAGGAGCTTTTGTTTCGCAGTTCGAACCGTCATTTACTTTAACACAGGTAGTCAATAATGAAAGCAAGACGACTTGCCCAGAGACTGAGATGAAAAGGACGAGATAATGAAAGTACAAAGCATTATAAATTTTGTTGTCCGTGATATGATTTATAAAATTATAACAATTTTTTAGATTCTGACTTTGGGATTTGTGTTATTCTTTCACTCGCCCATGTTGGCAATTCCCAAGTGATACGTTGTAATGAAAACCACTAAGTAATTCTAAAGGGCTTTTGAACATTTGGATTTGAGCAAAATAGCTTATTACTTATGACTTGAAATTATTTGGGTTCGTTTGTATGTGGGTTTTTTTAAATCGTGAGTGTTGTCTTACATTTTCGTTGGTATGTGGGTGTATGACAATGACATGGCGTTTATGAATAGCTTCCTTCTTAGTTCTTATAGAAATAGTTCATAATTGAATCTTTATTCTCGGTATATAAACCCTAAATTATGATAAAATCTACTTTTCACTTGTCATGGTTAATAAAATCTACATGGTTGAACTGACAGTGCAACACCATTATTGACAACGTAAACTCGAAGTAACACTTGTTTTTCTTGATTCCACTATTCAGGCATTCATCGTTAGAAATAGTCCCACAACAATGAAAGTTTATTTAAAGAATTTTGATTTGAAGCTGAACAAAGAGTCTGCTCAGACATTGCATTCAAATTAAGCAACATCAGGAATATTTGTTAATTTTTCATGCTTTCTGATTGACCGAGACGATGCTTGAAAGGAAGACGTAGTATTTTCGCTCATTCGTCCCAACAATGGTGTAAAGCTGATGCACGTACCATCGGGTATCTGCATCCCATCATGGCGACAGGCGATGCCGATTCGTATGTTTACACCCTTCAATATCAATAAATATTATATAATAGTGATTTGTATCAACCAATCAGATTGCTAGATAGAGTTCCGTATTTTACGATTGTTGTGGGTCATGTATTATTTTAGTTTTACTTTATGTGTAGGTACACATGTACTTAGTCATGTTATTTAATGATTTCATAATAATTCTTTCTAGATTTTACTATGTCATGTTTATTTCATTAGAGAATATTCCAGTATGTTCTTTGTTACATCATTATCATCACATGACTGTGATTTCTAGAATTTACTCTATTGTTAATCATGTGTAATGAGTCATTGTTCTAGAAGCTTCTGGTTAATTCATTGTTCTTAAGTATAAATACCTCTGAGGAACTGTGTTAAGGGACATTCGTACACATTCGTAGACACGATTCATTCATCTATTCTGATATACTGGGACACTTTATTTGTTGAGACTTTAATCCATTTAACAACGTTTGGACACCGATCTTTCGAGAACGTTTGTGATTACAGGAAACCAAACATTCGATAGACGTTGTGGACCGTAACGGACACTTTGATCCGGACATTGTATTGTAAGTTGTAATCATTTGAAATATATATATTTTGTACATAATTAAACTTGTAAATTTATATTCAGTCTTTGTCTGATTTTTGCTGGCGTTTTGGGGTATTCTGACCCATAACAGAATTGGGGGCTCGTCCGGGATAGTAATCTCTGCATATTTGCACTTTACGTAAAGTTCGTTTTTTGAAAAAAGGAAAATTCTCAAAACTTTTGCCAGCAGAAATCGATCATGGTATTTTCGGTCACTGAATTTTTGAAATCGCCGACTGTAGGTGAGTTCGAATCATTGAAAAAAGATGATTTGATTGGTTTAGGTCTTCACTTGAAGTTAGATGTAAAATCTTCTATGAGAAAACAAGAAATTAGAAATATTGTGGCTAAAGAGCTTTTAGCTAAGGAAATCTTTTCGTCATACGATTTTCCTGTTGAACCTGTTTCAAGCGAAACCAAAATGTCAAAATATGAGTTTGAATTAGAGAAAATGAAATTACAATTACAATTTGAAAAAGAAGAAAAAGAAAGACAATTTCAAATTGAAAAAGAAGAAAAAGAAAGACAATTTCAAATTGAAAGAGAAGAAAAAGAAAGACAATTTGAAAAAGAAGAAAAAGAAAGACAATTTCAAATTGAAAGAGAAGAAAAAGAAAGACAATTTGAAAAAGAAGAAAAAATAAGACAATTTGAAAGAGAAAAGGAAGAAAGAGAGAAACAGGAACGTATGCACGAGAAAGAACTCCAATTTGAGTTAGAAAAGTTAAAGTTAGGGAAAAGCACTAAGGAAAATCCTGTTCCTTCGCCTGTCAAGTCTGAATTCGACGCCGCCAAAAACATCCGATTAGTACCAAAATTTCAAGAAAAGTCCGTGGACAAATATTTTCCACATTTTGAAAAAATCGCGGCCAATCTGAAGTGGCCACGTGATTTTTGGCCAACTTTGTTACAAAGCGTACTTATTGGCAAAGCGGCTGAAGTGTACTCGGCGCTCAGTATTGCTGAGAGTTCAGACTATGACAAGGTCAAGGACACGATTTTGAGAGCATATCAGTTAGTACCTGAGGCGTACAGACAAAAGTTTAGAAAGTACAAAAAGTTTGAAAATCAAACATATGTTGAATTTGCTCGAGAAAAAGAAGATTTATTTGATCAGTGGTTTCGATCTAAGAAAATTCCCAATTCATTTGACAATTTGCGTCAGATCATTCTGATAGAAGAGTTCAAAGAGTGTGTACATCAAGATTTAAGAACTCATTTGGAAGACAAAAATGTTAAAACTCTTGAAGAAGCCGCTGTTTTGTCTGATACGTATGCTCTCACTCATAAGAAAAATTTTGTGTCAAAAACTCAATCTAGCGATAGCGCAAAAACGTCAGATGTTCCAAAGAAAAATTTACAAGAGTCTCAGTCGTCCATTAGTTCCCAGTCACCATCTCAAGGTGGTTCTACGTCCGGACCTAGGTCCGAGCGTTCTGAGGCATCCCCAGGGGTGGGGTCGCTTCCTACATGCAATTATTGTAAGAAAAAAGGTCATGTTATTGGTGAGTGTTTGAAGCTTAAGAAGAAAAAAGAACTTAAGTCACAGGCCTGTGCGTCTGTTAGAAATGATAGGAAAGCCTTAGATTCGATTTGTTCTGACACTCCTGAGATTCAGGGTTCTAAGTCCAGTTCTGATGATTTTGTGGAGGATCATTATAAGCCCTTTTTGTCACAGGGATTTGTTTCACTCAGTGATTCTGGCGAAGCGTTGCCTGTTCAGATTTTGAGAGATACTGGTGCTGCCCAGACTTTATTGTTAGAGGGTTCATTGCCTTTGTCTGAGCACACTTTTACTGGTAGGTCAGTTTTATTACAGGGTGTGGAGCTAGGCGTCATTGATGTTCCCCTTCATAAAATTTATTTGAAGTCAGACTTAATTACTGGACCTGTTATCGTAGGTGTTCGACCTACTCTTCCCGTTCAAGGCGTTTCCTTGTTGCTTGGCAACGATTTAGCTGGCGGCAAAGTTGTAGCCGATCCGATTGTTTGTGAAAAAATCACGTCCGATGTCGTGTCCGATGATGAAGACGACGACTTGTACCCAGCCTGCGCAGTTACCAGGGCGATGGTCAGGAACAGACTAAAAGAGGCTGAGAGTACTTCTGCACTTAACGAGAACCATCCCTCCGAAAATATAGACCTTTCTGACACATTCATGTCTACCATTGATGACAACGTACCTGAGACGTCAGTACCACTTCATGAAGACAAGTCTCCGACAGTACCTGGTGATGATTCCCATCCGCCATTAGAAAGAGATACAGATGCCTTAAGCCGTGAGCAGCTCCTCTCCGAGCAAACTAAAGATCCGGAGATCATCCGACTAAGCAAGAGGGCCCTTCCCCGAGAAGAAGCGGACAAAGTCGGAGAGTGCTTCTACATACAAGATGGCATCCTTATGCGGAAATGGAGACCACCCGATGCACCCCCTAATGACGTGTGGCGGGTCGTTCACCAGATAGTGGTTCCAGTAGCGTATCGCGGGGACATCATGAGTTTAGCTCATGACACACCCATGGCAGGTCATTTAGGTGTCAATAAGACTTATAATAGGATTTTAAGTCACTTCTACTGGCCTAAGTTGAGAAAAGATGTGTCTGAGTTTTGTAAGTCTTGTCATAGTTGTCAGATGGTAGGTAAACCCAATCAAGTTATACCACCTGCTCCCCTCCAACCCATTCCAGCCTTTGAGGAACCTTTTAGTAGGGTGTTAGTTGATTGTGTAGGTCCTTTGCCTAGGACTAGGTCAGGGAATCAGTACTTACTGACAATTATGTGTACTTCGACTAGGTTTCCTGAAGCCATACCTCTTAGGAATATTAAGGCAAAGACCATAGTTAAGGCCCTTACAAAGTTTTTCAGTTTCGTAGGTGCTCCCAAGGCTATTCAGTCAGATCAGGGTTCGAATTTTATGTCAGGATTGTTTCAGCAGGTTATGCATGAGCTAGGTATCAGGCAGTATAAGTCTTCTGCGTACCATCCTGAGTCCCAGGGGGCACTTGAACGCTTTCATCAAACCCTTAAAACTATGATGAAAACATATTGTCACCAGTATGGAAAAGACTGGGATGAAGGGGTTCACCTCGTGTTGTTTGCGGCACGAGAAGCGGTTCAGGAGTCCCTGGGGTTCAGTCCCTTTGAGCTAGTTTTTGGGCATACGGTCAGGGGGCCATTGAAGTTGTTGAAGGAAAAATGGTTGACTGAGACTAGCGATTTGAATCTCTTAGACTACGTGTCTAATTTCAAAGAGAAATTATATAATGCTTGCAAATTGGCTCAAGAAAATCTCAAAACATCTCAAATGAAAATGAAAACATGGTATGACAAAGATGCTAGAAACAGAGTTTTTAAACCAGGCGATAAAGTTCTTGTATTTTTGCCAATCCCTGGTCATCCTTTGCAAGCTAGATATTTCGGTCCTTATGAGATTGAGAGTAAAATTAGTGATGTTAACTATGTGGTTAAGACACCAGGTCGGCGAAAAGAAAAAAGAGTGTGTCATGTTAACATGTTGAAAGAGTATTTTGATAGAAGTGACCGAAATTTTGTAAAACCAGTTTCCACTTTGGCCAATGTAAATACATTTGAAAATTGTGTTGAACCGGAATGTAATGAAGAGACTGTTGAAAAAGACTTTGCTCAAAGTGTCCGTTTGAAGAATTCCGAAATTCTGACAAATCCGGAAGTGAAACTCGGACATCTGACCGTGCATCATAAAGAGGAAGTGCACCAATTAATGCGGGAATATACGACCATCTTTCCGGACATTCCAAAAAAGACAAATGCGTCTCATCATGACGTCATTGTAGGTGATGCGTCACCTATCAAACAGCATCCCTATCGGTTAAACCCGATAAAACTTCAATACATGCGGAAAGAAATTCAATACATGCTCGAAAATGACATTATTGAACCCAGCAATAGTGATTGGAGTTCCCCATGTATTCTGGTTCCGAAGCCAGACGGAACTTACCGATTGTGTACAGACTTTAGAAAAGTCAATTCAGTCACCAAAACTGACTCTTATCCGATCCCACGAATCGATGACTGTATAGATAAAATTGGCAGTGCAAAATTTGTCAGTAAATTTGACTTGCTTAAAGGCTATTGGCAGGTCCCGCTTACCGAGAGAGCCAGAGAAATATCGGCATTTGCGACTCCAGATGGGCTATACCAATATAAAGTAATGCCCTTTGGTATGAAAAACGCACCAGCCACATTCCAGAGGATGATTCATTCGCTCCTAAATCATCTCGAAGGATGCGAGGCGTACATCGATGACGTCATCATCTACAGCGACACCTGGGATGATCATCTCCGAATCATGCGTACCTTCTTCGACATACTGGCGAAAGCAAACCTCACAGTGAACCTTGCGAAAAGTGAATTTTGTCACGCGACTGTAGAATATTTGGGTCACAAAGTAGGTCAAGGTTTTGTTACTCCTATCATGGCCAAGGTGGAAGCTATTTCAAAGTTCCCGATTCCTACCAATAAGAAAGAGGTTATGAGATTTTTGGGAATGGCAGGATTCTACAGAAAATTTTGTCCAAATTTCTCGTCAGTTGTTGGTCCACTTACCAATCTGTTACAAAAGAGAGTGAATTTTGCGTGGACCAATGACTGTGACGAATCTTTTAAGAAAATCAAATGTGTTCTTATGAATAGTCCTGTCCTGTCAGCTCCAAATTTTGATAAGCAATTTAAGCTTACTGTTGATGCCAGTGACGTAGGAATCGGGGCTGCTTTGTTTCAAGAAAATGATGATGGTGTAGATAGAGTTGTTTGTTATTTTTCAAAGAAATTGACAAAATGTCAAAAGAATTACTCTACTATTGAAAAAGAGTGTCTTGCATTATTGTTAGCTTTACAACATTTTGATGTTTATTTGAATGTTACTTTACATCCCATTCTTGTATATACTGACCACAACCCTCTCACATTTTTGCACAAAATGTCAAACAAGAATCAAAGACTTACAAGGTGGAGTTTATTGTTGCAAGAGTACAATATCATTATAAACCATATCAAGGGCAAAGACAATGTGATTGCAGATGCACTATCGAGAGTTTCATGAGTGATTTTTGAAGAATTTACTACCTAAGTTTTCATTGACATTCAAACTTTTTTTAAGGGGGGAGGTGTTGTGGGTCATGTATTATTTTAGTTTTACTTTATGTGTAGGTACACATGTACTTAGTCATGTTATTTAATGATTTCATAATAATTCTTTCTAGATTTTACTATGTCATGTTTATTTCATTAGAGAATATTCCAGTATGTTCTTTGTTACATCATTATCATCACATGACTGTGATTTCTAGAATTTACTCTATTGTTAATCATGTGTAATGAGTCATTGTTCTAGAAGCTTCTGGTTAATTCATTGTTCTTAAGTATAAATACCTCTGAGGAACTGTGTTAAGGGACATTCGTACACATTCGTAGACACGATTCATTCATCTATTCTGATATACTGGGACACTTTATTTGTTGAGACTTTAATCCATTTAACAACGTTTGGACACCGATCTTTCGAGAACGTTTGTGATTACAGGAAACCAAACATTCGATAGACGTTGTGGACCGTAACGGACACTTTGATCCGGACATTGTATTGTAAGTTGTAATCATTTGAAATATATATATTTTGTACATAATTAAACTTGTAAATTTATATTCAGTCTTTGTCTGATTTTTGCTGGCGTTTTGGGGTATTCTGACCCATAACACGATATACAGCTATGCGCCTCGCTTTCGATTCTACATCTAGAATCGGGAGGAAATGAATGATTTACTCACGAATAAGTAATGGTTCCGCTAAATAATGAGAAATAAAGATGTTTGATGAACCAAAATGGCAACATGTGGAGTTTGATGTGCACTTGACGTCATATGAACAATGACGTCAAATATGGCGCCAGATGAGAAGCGACCGTGACGTTACGAGAAGGATTTTTAGAATTTGCATGTTTTCTTTTGTGATATGAAGTCTCTAAAAAGCCTAGTGATGATGGTTCTACGATTTATTTTTTTTTGCACTATATAAAAAAAAACCAGGTAGATCTTGTGGTGAAATGTAACATATACGTCTAGTTAACAAAGATGAACTGAGTATGAGTTCAATATGCAAATATATTGCACGGCATTGACCTTGGCCTTCGCCAAATGAGAAGCGACGTTACGAGAAGAATTTAATGCATGTTTTCTTTTGTGATATCAAGTCTGTAAAAAACTGATTGATGATGGCTCCATGATTCATTTTTCTTATTATTTATTTTGCACATGAAAAACATTATTAGGCAGATATTGTGGTAAAATATTTTAAGTGATTATAATTTGGATAGTAACATATTGACCTCTAGTAAGATTTAGATTTTAAGGATTGTGATTATATAATATAACAAAGATGGACTGGACTGGGATTATATAATATAACAAAGATGGACTGGACTGGGATTATATAATATAACAAAGATGGACTGGACTGGGATTATATAATATAACAAAGATGGACTGGACTGGGATTATATAATATAACAAAGATGGACTGGACTGGGATTATATAATATAACAAAGATGGACTGGACTGGGATTATATAATATAACAAAGATGGACTGGGCCTCAATATTATATTGACATACTATTTCGTAGCCGTGCAATATTTTCGCACATTGAACTCATACCTAGTCCATATTTGTATAATAACACAGGTCATGTTGGATTTGTACACTATGTATGGATAAATGCTGGAAATTATGTATTTTCATATGTATATACAGTGTACATTTGTATTCGGAGATTATGAAAATGACAAAGAAGTGTAAGTTAAAGTCTTTGAGCAATAATTTGTGGTACCTACTGGCTATACATCAAACAATGCCCGGTACATACAGCAACCAATCCTGCACCTATCTTTTATTTTTCATAGACCAGGGGTGGACAGGGTGAGAGGGAGGGGTGGAAGGAGGATGAGAGGGAGGAGGGAAGGGAGAAGGAGGGGCGGGAAGGGTGAAAGGGAGGGGAGGGAGGAAAGGGAGTAGAGGGGTACCCCTGTCTCCCTCCCCCATATACTACAACAGGCATGGTTTCTGATGTATAACAATATAATACAGGTTCTGTGAGATTTTTCGAAAAACAAAAGAAAGCTATATAAATCTGGAAGAAATTCATTTTCGGAAGTTCGTCTTCTGTATAGTCTCAGTCAATGAAGTTTCATCATTCTCTTTCATCAGGCATTTGAAACATCCTTCGAAAAATACTCTCGAAGGTTACTTAGCGTCAGATCCCTTGCCAGAATATGGCATCCCACCAAAAGTAAAGGAAGGATAACTCTAAAATACCAATTGTGACTTTGATTATATATATATATTCAACTGACAAAAGACGAGGTGATAGAAAATCCAAAAATCTCCGAAATAGCATCAAGCATCATTGGTAAAGTAATATATGAAAGCCTGAACACCAAAGAGAAAATAATCTTATTCTTTATGATACAATGTAATTATACTAGAAGGTATATGTGTTCACATCAGAGCAAAAAACAAAAACACCCCCCCCCCCCCACAAAAAAAAAAAAAAAAAAAAAAAATTGCGACCAGGAGGAGATTCCCAACATTTACTGCTAACTAAAAAAATAAATTTTAATATCAACATGATCAAACCGTATATTTTGGTCCTTTGCAATGGAGTACTTCTTTTCCTTCCTGGTAGGGAGATTTGACACATGTGAAACATTTAGATCTTGATTTTCACTTAATTTGTATAAAATTTTGCAGTTCGCAGTTCACGAGATTTGCGCCCGTCGAACCAGAGTGTAAAAGCCATGAACGCAAAAAATAAGACACTCATTCCTTAATTACATCTTTTTTTCGACATTCAAAGTTGATGTATATGCTATACTCTATTTTTGTTTATAAGTTAAATTTATTGACATAATTTTTGGTAAATCAGTACACGAAATAGCATGAAAACCGCGTCGTCACTGTGGTAGAATGTAAAAGCCGCCATTTTCATCAGATCTGTCATGTGATGCAAAACGGGACGTTTCGCTCCGATTATTTTTCTTGTCCCGGGTGGTTTCGTACTGAAAGAAGTCGAAGTAGGTTTTTTTTCTTTTGTTCAAAGAATGCAAAGAGTAATTTATAATATTTCATTTTTCCCTTACAAATGTAAAATGGCTTGAAATTAAAAAAAAATCACATATAGGAAAAATATGAACATAGGTCGATTCCGTACTTAACCAAATCCATCCTTGGTCTGACCAGTACACGTAAAGATGACTTCTAGCTGAGAACTGTCTACTGAGTTCTTTGAAACTAGATCGTAATTTTCCGTAAATCTGGACCCCCCCCCCTAATCTAATATCCGCCTGTCTAGGCCAAAAGAACAAATATTTCTGTTTCCCCTTGCCTTGCCGGCTACCCCCTTTTTTGTCAGTCATCTAACACAAAGTAACACAAAATATGATAAACTATCATAGATGAAAAGAACAAGTACTTCCGTGTCTCCACTCATCTTAACTACCTCTTCTGGCAGTCATTAAACAGAAAATTTTACAAATCTTGTGAGATAAGTTAAACCGTCATAGTCTAAAATGCAAGAAAAAAAAAAAAAAAAAAAAGAAGATTTTTTTTATTTAATCATATTTATTTTCTCTTAGTTCGCACAAAAAGGCTTTGCCTTGATTCATATTATTTTTCACGATATTCCTTCAAGTTCCATCATTTGATTGTTTGCGTTGTGACGTCACAATAATACTTTTTATTTTTTAGAATTTTTCGTCATTGATCGGGACTTTGTTCAGACGAAAATAGTTTTTTTTAAGGAAAGGCTTATGTAGAATAGGGTTGCCATACTGATACTAAGCCGGGTATCGGCGAATCCCCTGTCAAAATATCCGTTTTACCGCCTTGCGGTAAAACTCAATATTTCTGACAGGGTCCAGGATTCGCTGATACCCTGTCAGTTTTTATAAAACATACACATGACAACTTCTAATTTCGAAAGGCCTACTGTCCGCGCAGCTCAACTCAGAAATCGAGAAGTTTTGTCTATTTTGTCGGTAATTTTTCCGATCGAAATTTATATTTCAGCATGCCGTCGTTGACGTTCTCTATTGAATCTTTGTGGAATACAGAGTTTTTCCCCCTTACAGACGGTATCTGACGTAAAACCATTGTGACGTCATGAAAAAAGCATAGTAGCGTCGATTTTATACCGTCATTTCCCAGACTATTAGGACTGTTTCCATAGAATTTGATGACGTCATAATCAGTCTACGTCAGATACCGTCTCAAATGGGAAGTAACTCTGGTTTTCGAAAATACAGAATAGTCTCAGTGTTACACGTCTCGAAATTCAATAGCATCATTTAAGAGCAGATAAATTTGCAGCATGGACCAGACATGTACGTTTCGGGTACTTAACCCTCGTCAGTTATCCAAAATCTAAACAATGAAATGTGGCCAAAGAGTGTGAAAAATATTATGTCCAAAAATGTACCGAAAGACGTAGCAGTGTTAAACATCGGCGACGTCACGCGAAAATTAACATGGAAAACCCCCATCTAAATCTATTTTCTGTTTTTCTGAGCGTAGTATTGGTCGTACGGACTAATAGAATCTATCCCCAGGTGTGATCAGGGACAAGGAAATCCAACCCGAGTGTCCAGGATTTGCTTGTACCAAGACGAGGCTTGCCGAGTCGTGGACAAAAGCAAATCCTGAACACGAGGGTTGGATTTCCGTGTCCCTGATCACATCTGGGGGTTGATTATTTTTCTCCTACTGTCTCAAAGCGCTCAAAAATGAAATTTTATGTATTCTTTTTCATATTTTGATCGGCAAACGCATCAATCATGTATGACGTCACAATTGACGTTACAGTCAAAAGACACGTGAAAATGTTATCTTACCCCATAGGGGTAAGACAAGGATATCTTTTCCCAGCGTTTCCATGGATACCCCAGTCCACAGTGGGAGAAATATAACTTACACCGTTAGTTATGAGAGTCCGAGATCTATCCCCCCCCCCCTGTATAAATCTTTATCGGAAAATATTCCGACAAATGAGACAAACCTTCAATTTACCGATTTCTGAAGTGAGCTGCGCGGACAGTATCTTTTGTAATGACGTCATAATCTTTTGACAAAGCAAGCGTCACGTATGACGTCAAAGTAAAATGGCGGCTTATTTTAACTTGCTTATAGCAGCGTCTTTATCAGTCCTCACTTCCTGCACGATCGACTTAAACCTCCATGAACTTCAGTATGTTGCTGATAGATTGACGAGTACCGAGTGTAGAAAACTTGCGGAAATGCTCCACGAAAAGAAATTCTTTGTGACGAAAAACATTACCGGAGATCATGAACCAAATAAAACCTGTCTGTATCTTCTGCTGAAATGGGATAGGACCGAGGGTAAAGGTAAAACATTTGTTGACTTGCCGTTAAGATTAAGACAAATCGGTCGTCCAATTTTGGCCGCAAATCTGTCCCAAATGGTTTATAGAGAAAAGAGTGACGACTTAAAGCATGCCTTCTTAGATGACCCTTTCAAAAAGATGATTCATAAAGACTCATTCTTATTGGACAATGTGAGAGTCAGGAAATCTTTCAAAAGAGTAGAACAAGAAAACGAACAGACCGTAAATATGTTTTGGGTTACCACCGGAATTTTGTCTTTGTTGATACTTGTGATTGTGTCTTTTCGAATTTGCTGTCCTGGGTATTGCGGTGTATTCTGGCGTCAAGTGGCGTCGGACGGTGCGATTGAAGCATGTGACTTTTGTTGGAGTGAGTGCAGGAGATGCTGTTCGAGGTTTGGGAGACATTACAACAAGTATGTCATTGGAATCTCCGAGAGAAAACATACAAAAGAAGATATACAATCCCTTATAGACAGCATATCGGAAACATAACAGATGTCATAAAGTTGTTGACTTAATGCTTGAGCCTTATCAAGTTTGTTAAAAAACAAAGTGATGATAAAGGTCTTGTAAAACTTGCTTGCGTTTTTGTTTCCTTTTTTGGATCATGAAGATGTTACTAAACAACATCATGGAAAATTAAAAATCATATCATCTGACGAAAATATCACATATGGTGAGTCCTATTGTAGTTGATTGCGTTGATATATTACACAAATTGAATTTGTAACAAAACAATATGATAAAAGTAAACAAGTATTTGCTTTTACAAAAAGCTTGCCGTCAGCTGACTTTAAATGTTGTAAATTATAGTAGGACTTTAAATGTTGTAAATTATAGTAGGAAAAATATCGGAAAATACGATCCGTTGCATGCATTGTTACTCTTGTATTTCTGTGCTTTTCCGTTTTTGAATTTATTCGATTCAAGCGATAGACTGGCATTGCGTGTCTAGATATAAATATCTTCGCGACGCGTTAGCAAAGTAAGAGCAGGCAACTCCAGTCTATCCAAGCGACGGGAATTTCCGAGGATGTGCGATTGCTTTAGGACGTATCGCTACAATATGACTTTCATTTGTCAGGTCACCTAGACTCTTGAGCCGACCTGAATAAAAAAATCTTTGTACAGGGTTTGAATAACCTAGACGAGTAGTTGCATTTTTTTTTTTTTGCAATTGTCGACCAATCATATCGCTAAGAGGTCCGTGCAAGTAGGTCACGAATGGTTACAGTATACTGTCAGTCATGACTGACGGTAATTACACGGGCAGGAACACGTTACGTCGCCTTACAGTACCGTTGTCAGAAGTATTTAAAGTTCTGCACTTAAAACCGTCCGTTGACATTATGCCACAGGTAAGGATATGAAGGAAACCATCCGTTGTCGTGACAATGAGCATGTGTGGAACGTATGATTTTCTAATAAAAGTTGAAATTTTAGAAGTAATACACTCGAAAATTCAATGGGGGGGTAGTCATAACACTAAGCTATTGGTTTATATGCTTTTCTGGTACTGATATACAGTTTGAAAAGAGGAGATCGAGTTGGCGTCCTTTGATCACCACGTCCTGCACATGTGTTATTCTTCCTTTTTCTTGAAATCTTTGAATATTCAGGTTATCTTATTCCAGAAATATACTAATAATAAATATCAAGTCTATATAATGCTCCTCTGGTAGTGTCATGATGACGAATTCAATTTTGGTCCACTTTTTGGGGACTTTTCTAAAATTAGTCCGTTGTCAATCCATGCTCCGAAAGTTCTGTCCGTTGTCAGATGTCCGTTGTCTGCTTTTATATTTTAATGGATGGAATGATACTATGATACCTATACTAATCATTAAAATTCATCAATCAATACGCACAATTTAATTTTCAACCAATTTAAAATGGAGACTGATTTGCCCAGAATTGAATTCGCCGAATCATCCGTTTTCTTAAGATATCCTTAACATTAAATTTTATTCGTCCCGTCTTAAATTCATCTTCTGGGCTATGGGTGAAAATGGTAAAATATAAATGGAGGCGAAAATTTGAATGTATACAGTATCTTACTTTATAAGTGTATTATAAACCGGTGTAATGCAGTAATTTTCTCATAGAAAATTTTGCTATATAAGAGGTTTCTTCCCCTTAGAGATATTCAGCTATATATTAGACTTTCCTCATATTAACATAGATTTTCCCCATAGAGAAGAAATGTTATATAACCATTTTCCCCCTGTTAAGTCCGTATTTTGTTTACCTTCCATTGGCTTCCAATATTGCAAATTACATGAAAAATGCTCCAATGGTCTTACAAATATATATATATATTGCACCAATGTCTCCTCTTTACCCACCAATAGTCTCTATCACTCTTGAAAAGTTGACTTTATAATTTGATTTTCATCATAGATCCTGCAGAAGAAACGCGACATTTTGAAAAGTTTACAGACTGGCGGAAGACAGATGGTGTGCTGTAATTAAAAAAATCACAAAACTTCAACAGAACAGGATATAATTACTCTTCCCGGACACTTGACCCTATTCCTATTTTTTCTCTGTAGAATATGTAAGAGGTGTCGGGGGGGGGGGGGGGGGGTTAGACACACTCACACATATATGGGGTTTTAGGCAAATTCATATATATTCAGACAAATACGTATATACCGACAAACACATTCATCAACAGACACACTCATACAGAAAGATATGCATAGGCAGACGGATAGACAGGTATACAGACATACACAGATGCACTCACCGTCACACAAACAAAAACATGTATTGACTTTGATTTCAGTAAATCCACAGTTTATCACAGCATGCAAGACAGACGAAAAATCAGACTAGGCCAATATCTCTTTCTTGACAAAAACCTCTCATCAAGTCAAGCAGAAAGACACACATAGCCAAGCACTCACAGAAAAACAGACACAGGGAGAAACAAAAAGAGATTCACATAGACAGACTCAAAGACAGACACTGATCAAAACACAGACATGAACATCCTGAAAGGAACATCCTGAAAGACATGCACAGACATGCGCATAACGACAGACTGACAGACACAGAGTATACACAGACATACGCAAAAACAAACGGACAGACAGGCATGTATATAGACATACACACACACAAAAGACACAGAAAGATGCACTCACTCACATACAGACACACATGCAAACAAACGCGGACAAAAGAATTCACTCGCAGGCAGACGGAGACGCCGATATCGACGCTGACATAAAAAAAAACAAAAAAACAAACGAACTTACATACAGACACACATAAATGTAAATAACATATCAAATACAATTTTCATCATCACCTGAGATATACATGTAAGGTCTATATCATACCCCAATCGAAGATCTCTATTGAATGCAAAATTATAAATTGAATGTTTGAAAGAGAAAATCCAAAACATTAATGGTATGCGAGGGAAATCTGCTTTAGGGGACTTCAAAGACTACAATAAAGTTTGTTTTTTTCGCCGGGGGTTCGGGGTCTCCAGTAAGTGTATAGGGAGCTACTATGGGCAAAATTATAATGGCCATTTATTACAAGTATCTTATTACTTTGTACGTTTTTATTCATTTTTGTGCATTTGATATCATTTTGTCCCTTCGATAAAACGGTGCCTAATAACCCATCTGTAGGTAAGAATCTTATTGTTTCAGGAAAAAAAGCATGCGAAAATTCAAGATCAAAGAGCGATTTCATGTTAAGAACGTTCGGAACAATTACGTGATAAAGGCTGAGGCTATCAAAATGTCTTCAATGACCGATATTTGATGTCTTTGTTTTAACGCTATATGTGACTTCAAAATCCCTTTAACAATTATTGTTTAAGTGATCAATGTATAAATTCATGAACTCATCCTACACCTCTTCAAATTCATGAATCATATTTTCAATTTTAAATCTATTCTATACGATATATGTTCACGTAACCTGAAAATTATATGATATCCTCCTTTACAGCTTAACAAAAAAAGAGAGCTGAATACTTTAAGAATTAATTAAGCTAATTTAATTGCTCAGCCTTAGATTCGAAATAAAGATTCAATTCCCATTCGTGCCCAAATACCATTAAGAGTCATGACAACGGACCATATCTTCTTGTCTTGTCATAACAACGGACATTCTTTATCAAATAATCAAAGTATGCAATAAATATACAATGTAAAAGACGGTCATTCACATATATTGTTTGTATAATGTTGTCGATAATTTTCTACATAAAATTGGTATATAAAATCAAATAATTAAGAGACAGGATAGTTTTCCTGTTCAAATTTCCGTTTTCGTTGCTGACAGTAGGTCATCGCCAATTAGATCTCCTCATAACATAAAAGGAATTTTATTCATTTCATGGTAATAATGTATTACTGAAGCGTGTGGCTACCCCCCGTTGGCTTTTAAAAAGAAATCACCGGTTACCTAATAATTTATTTGTGATTTTACTGAAATTTTGTCGATAATTTTCATGACAACGGATGGTTTCCAACATATCCTCACCTGTTGCATAATGTCAACGGACGGTTTTAAGTGCAGAACTTTAAATACTTCTGACAACGGTACTGTAAGGCGACGTAACGTGTTCCTGCCCGTGAATTATTAATATAGAATGTTAGTGGCCGCATTGGGATACACCTACCCAGATCCAGCTCCGAAAGTTTACATACCGAATCGAATACCTAAATCCTTCTTATTGATTGGAGAGATAATTTTTTCAATGGGCAATTTTCCACGAATTTTCAACAATTTCAGTGGTCCATTTCTTAAGAATATACACAAGACTTAATTAAATGGCCCACCTTTCAAATTGATGGGACTAAGCGCATGGCCCCTGTCCTTCCTAATCACTGCCGTCTAAAAGAAAGAGACAGAGGGTGGATGTAACAATATTGTCATAACGAATTACTTGTACAGTTTCGACCGAGGATGGTACTGGACCAATCCGCCGATAATGCGATTTGTAACTTCCCGGTAGTTTCGTAAGACTGGTACACCAGTCAATTGTGTAATCCCATAAATGATTCTGTCCTATCTTTATCTGAAATTGTAATTAATACTGTATAAACCAATAGTCGTCATTGGATAATTTCTCATGATCTCGCTTCAGCCATCAAAGCACATACTACTTTGGTAAGTTCTATGTACATTGTACTTTATTATCAATAAAGATCTTTAAAGTAAAGAGTTAATTATAGAACGAATATGGTGTGTCCTTCACAACCTCAAGGTTGCCGAACAACTGGAAAAGTTATATGCATGTAATATAAGAAGGAAATGAATCTCTTCAATTTACTTCCTTCATAGGTTGTCCCCTTAATATAATGTGTTTTCAGATTTGGGTATCTGCGTGTTTTGCTGTAGTTGACAATTGTAGCTTGCTGGAAGTCTCATATAAAGGGAAGTTTTTGTCAGGTTTGACCTTCTCTTTATATAACTAGTTTTACCCCATTTTTGTAATTAGGCCATTTCTTTGCTATCATCTGTTTTGCGTCCTCGTGCTGGTAGGTTTTGAGCCCATGAAAACAAACAAAATGAAAATAATTGAGTTTTTTTTTTCAAATTAATGCCCATTTCACCACAAATTGCTATACTTTCTTATTGTTTTTTATCTTTTACTGAGTAAGTATTTGGTTTAGTTAATGAATTTTGTTAAGAACTGGTTGTGTCCAATATGCTTTAAAAGTATGAAGTGCAGATTTGTTTTCTAATTCTCCCTTTCTAAAAACAAGAAATAGCCTCAGCAGCAGAGAACAGACTCTACACCACGTAGACTTCGAGTTGTCTATCTTTACACGCTCCAACGAGTCAATCTAGTAACTATTGCTTGCACCTTAAATATCGTAAGAAGTTATTATGATCAGATGTAAAATATGAAAAAAAAAAAAAGAAAAAGAAAAAGAAAATCGAAATGCTAAGTCTGAGAAAATTCTTTACAAATGCAGGAATATCAACTTCATATCATTGGTTCAGATCTAACTCTGCTGTCATAGTAATAAAATCATTCCTAATATTAATAAGGTCATCATTTGGGTCAAAATGATCGGTTTGCTAATGAAACCAACAGAAAACGGAAAAGATTTACACACTGTCCCCCAGTCCCTTCTCTATGTTACAAGATGCCACTTTCACAAAATATGTGTGTCAATAGTACAAAAATATTCTGCATTGTAAAGTGGGGTTCTGGCCTGGGTGGAGAGTTAATATACAGTTAAAGTATACCATTGAGGGAGTTAGCACGATTCTGGTTCCCCGAGACCCAGACCTATTTCCCGAGGCGAAGCCGAGGGAAATAGGTCTGGTCGAGGGGAACCAGAATCGTGCTAACTCCCTCAATGGTATACTTTAACTGTTTTATTATACCGAAACAAACATTATACTGAAACAAACATATCTCTTAGGTATACAGAAACAAACATTATACTGAAACGAACATATCTCTTAGGTTCACAGGGTTCAAATGGAAATTCTAATGATTTTGCCTTGCCTTCTCGACTGAATGACTGAGTAACGGAAAATATTAATTTTTGATGATAAGATAAACAGAAACATCATTTATCATACTCATACATGTTTAATTTTTGATTGTTTTATTTTATTGCGGATTAATTTATGTGCTAAGCGGATAGGAGGCGGATTACTCTGCTCGCGTATTGATAGCGTCATCCGATCAACCTTCACATCATCCGATCAACCTTCAACGGCGCTGATTGGCTGATACTGACACACCCCCAAAGAAGCTCCGCCCCATTTTGAGACTAACTCCCTAGGGAAATAGTCTTCTCAACTAACGCACCCCTTTGCAGGGAAATAGTCTTATCAGGCGATTTTCAGGGATTTAGTTAAATTTAATGAGTCTCTTTTTATATAGGAAAAAATCAGTAGAGGTATAATAATAAATAATAATACCCCCCCCCCAACAATAACAACAGCAAACACTCCCTTCCAAATATAGGGGTTAAGTTATGCATGATCGCGATGGAGAATCGAAAGGTCCCTGTAAAGTGCGAAACGAAACAAAAACGAAACGAAACGAAACAAATCGAAACGAAACAAATCGAAACGAAACGAAACAGATCGAAACGAAACGAAACAGATCGAAACGAAACGAAACAAAACGAAACGAAACAGATCGAAACGAAACGAAACAAAACATAAATCTTAAAGAACTTGAGAAAAATTGATGTAAATGCAGAGAACTAGCATGGATGTCTATGTCTGCATATATCATTACCTTCAACCATTATTTCTTGTGGCTGGAGGGTTAAAAACGTTTTAAGGGGTCACAAAGTTGAAGATTAAAACATAATATATACGGTATATAGCACAATTGCATTTTAAAGGATTAAAGGAGAGTGAACGGGATGAGTAACCTCGTCATAGGCGGAAAAAATATTATTTAGCAGGGAGGAGTCTAGTACAGAGTCCGTTATGTGTATTTGAAAACTTTATCAGGAAAATGAGAGCAAATACTAGGGGGGGGGGGGGCACATTTCGTTTGAAAAGGATAAGATTTTTTCCTGAAATGTGCCCCCCCCCCCCGTTTTATGATCTCATTACGGTGTCATAGCGTGGTTTTCTGTCCCCTCCCCTTTATTCATCTTTTAAAAATACATGAATGGCATTTGACATTTACTTTTTTGTCAAGTTTGAAGAATTCCTCTCGGCACTAGTTACAAATGTAGAATTCTTGGATTAAGGCAATATTACATGCTGATCTTGTCTTCAAATATTCGTTCTAGGCGATTTTTCCTCTTTTTCTCATATTCTTTAAGTTTTATGTTTTGTTTCGTTTCGTTTTGATCTGTTTCGTTTCGTTCAAATTTCAATTCTGATGAAATCTTCAAAGTTTCCTTTTCATGCATTTAAGAAATACACTTTGATTTATTTTTTGGAAATCCCTAAATGAATATTATCCCCTGAGCATAGTGACGTATATTATAGCCACGAAGAGGGAGATGCTTACTTTTGCCAGCACCTTACACGAATTCACTTTTGCTCGATACATCGAGTTGCTTTCTGTTCTATTCGAAATCGTTTTGTGTTCCTGAGTTTGTAAACATTAATTTTTGTTTTACTGATTTTTGAATGATGGACATCTTACCATTTTACGGATCCGTAATGCTTTCCATCCATTTACTCATTCTTGAAGATCATGATGCTTTGCACATACATTATACAATTATTTACTTTGACCGATGTTTTAGTTCCTTGAAAGAAAATACCGATATATAGTACACCGACCCCGAAGAACGAGGGAACTATCGCTTAACCATCGTACTTACAGAGGCAATTTAAGTATATACATGAACTTTTAAAATCTTTGATAAAAATCATTAACTCATTAATTTCAGACTACGAAAAGTCTCTCTGGTCTATTTTATCACGCGCATATATATATATATATAGCCGTCGGAATGATGTATCTCCCGGGTAGATTTAGCGTAAAACAAATCGGAGAGGAGGAACTATTCCATTCATGTAATGTGCTATTTGAATTTCAGTTTCAATACTTTTGGATTTCTTGACATGATGAAACCGTATTTAGACGTTTCATTTTCTTGTTTTGTTTGTTTGTTGCATGTTCCTTTTTGAAGTCTATAATCTTGGAAACTCTGGAAAATATCGTACGTTTGAGTCATTTAAAAAACAGTTTTTTTGGCAATGACTCTATAAATAGAGAGAAATTGATGAACGAACACAAATGTTTCTCATGTCCTTGCATTTTTCTCAATTTAGAAAAGTTATGGGCGGGAATTATCAATCACCAGATTTAGGAGGATTTCCTATTGTAAACAGCAATCACACAGCTTGAGTGGTTCGTCTCCGTGTTGTCTTCTATGTTTTAGTCCTGATATATACCACATGACAAGATGATACACTACGGACCATTTCTATCAATTAAAGGACACTGCAGTCCCTATGATCAAAGGTCAGCCTGTTCATAGACCTACATAACGGTCCATTATTACTGACAAAAACCACGCAAATGACAAAATCCACTTAAGTCAAGATATTCTATTGAAAAATAAGCAGAAACATCAGTTTGAAGCAAAGTGAATTGAATAATGAGGTCAAACAATCGCACGATATTGGTTCGATCGGTTCCAAAGCAATACAGAAAATACAATTTCAGTGCAATATCTGCAAGCGTGTCTAGAATCCCAGATGATAGGTCCCTCAGGTAACATAACAAGACTTAATGAAAGCTTGATGTCCAAGGTCTATCACTTAAATTCAATTAATCAAACTTGCATGGAATTTCTTATCAATAACGCATGCAAACTCATTTTGATGATCTTCTTGAATGTCACCCAGTGTCATAAGGTAGAGCAATGATTTGTAATCAATTAATAATTATAAACCGGTGCGAATATACGACAATCTCTTAGATTGAAAATAGTCCATCCAGCGTCATTTCCAATTTGAAGAAGTAGAAGAACCCCCCCCCCCCCCCAAAAAAAAAAAAACAAACCCCCCCCCCCCAAAAAAAAAACATAAAAAAAGAAAGAAAAACAAACAAAACAAACAAATAAAACAAAACTGCCAGCAAACAAGGGACCAGGAAAAAAAAACCAAGCATACAAAACAAAGTTGTCACTTCATTATATTTGATTACATGGTATATTTCAACACTTTATCCCTTTGATTTATATATACAAAAAAATTAATAATTTACAAAAATCAAATGTTTTGAATAGTAGTTAAACCCGAAAACATTGAAGTCATTGTTTTCTGTGTGTATTTACAGGACGAATTATAAAAAATTAAAATTCAGAATGAAAATAAGCCTAATTTGCGATACATAAACTTTGTTTCCTTAATTGGGTTCTGAGTTCAAAACATACTAGCAATCTTATTATATGAGGGATTGGGGATTGTTATTCAAATAATTGCTATACATCCTGCGAAGAGAAAAAGAAGGAAAATTGTTTCCTAACTTGAAGACTTTGTGAAAGATTTATAGTGACCAAATCGTTGTTTAGTACGGTCTGAATTTTGCACTGTCCATTTTGTCAGAGTTGAAATTTCTTTGTAGTTATGCTTTATGTGTTAAAGAAAGCTTGCATTTCATTAGAAAATGTTCAAAAATGTTCTAAGAAACGTAAAAAATCCTATATGTCAGCTTAATACCATGTGGAGGTGAGTGTGGACCGTGTATAAAAGGTATTACTGCTTTTAAAACTCAAGCATCGTTGCGTAAACAAAACAAAAACAGTCTGTCTAGATAAAGGTCCTTTCAATGTTATATACTGTTTTCAAAAAAAAAAAAAAAAAAAAAAAAAAAAAAAAAAAAAAAAACCACAAACAAACAAAAACAAAGCAGTGTGTTATCTTCCCAATCACTCTTCAAGACAACTGCAGAAATGGCCTCTGATGCCGATACATAAATCTCAGCTAAATGGTCATCGATTGGCCGTCAGATGCCCGCCGTATCAGGGGAACCTGCTATTGGACGTCCACTCAGCTTAGCTGTAATTCTCGCTGATACTCTACAGTCTCTAGGATTGGTCCCTATATCGACAGAGGAAATATTGAAACGACAATTTGAAAGTTGATCTTGTCGCATTGCTGTAACGATAGATATTTTATGACCAATCATTTTTGATTTGCAATAGACGTGAATGTTAATCATTGCCAGAACTTTATGGGAATTTTGCATACATAGTCATTGATCATCCGAGATCGGGCCCATGTGGGACATGGTAATCTTATGCTCGCCAGAACGAACGAGTTCTAAGAGAAAATAATTCACTAAACATCTATGGGAATCTATCATGCAACCTCTTAGCTTTCATCATCTCTCTTGTTCAAGATCTAAATTAATGAAGTTCGAAAAATAGACCTTTGTATAATTACCAATGGTCCTTTAAGGTCTATTTTCAGCACTTATCGGCGTTCATCCATCTGAGCATAGACTACAAACACCATTATCTTTCTTTTGGAGTTTTTGTTGATATTATTTACATTGTGGAACTAATTACAATTAACATCATAAATTATCTTTTGAATCTTTCGTATTTTTGGGGGGGGGTTAAGATACCATAAGCATCATCACTGTCATTTGATGAAGAAGAACAGAAGAAGAAAACCACCAGGATTTCTTACTTGACATGCTATAACTCCTAAGCTATTTCTTTAAGCAATTTCTTCCAAATAGGAATGGATGAGAAGAGTCCACCTCTACCAGCAAATTCGTCACATACTGACTAACTTTGAAAACGAGATTCAATGATGGACTTTGTGGTATCCCGTACCAGAATTAAAGTGCTATGAAGATATCCTTCTTTTCTGATAAGTGGTGTAGAAATTCTCGGCTGTCGGTCATTGGGTTCACTTCGGCCAAATTACATAAAATGTATGTTTTCCGAATGCCTTGATCAATTTTGGAATATCCAACTACGTACCTAATTAATTGTTCTTTGGACTCTGATTTCTTTTCTTTCGGCAAGGGAAAGAGAGATCATTTACGATACCGGTGCATTACTAGCAACTGAATTACTACCAAATTACCCCAAGAAAGTTTTTGATTTCCAAGAACCATACGGCGATTTTGACAAGAAAAAAAAAAAAAAAAAATGAAAAACTACATCAACTTCTGAAAAGCGAAACATGCAGCGGATGTAGTTTGATCTGAGATTGTCGTTTGTTACTCCAGGGGGAAAGTGATATGCACAATTCTGTTAGAAAAATAGGACGAACTCTTACTGCACTAAAGAAGTGCAGTTCTCTTTGAGAATGTTCATGCATGCAATACCTTGTAAATATTAAGACCATTTACACAAGAATAGGACAACTTATGATCAAACAAAGGTAGACAGTTAAAATAACAAACGTAATTGACCTTTGTTTTTAAGATATTTTTGATTGCCTCTGGCAATTAGCTATTTGAAGAAACAGTTTGCTGCACGGAAAGTCATGTTTCGCTTTACAATGCAATTTACAATTTATAAAGAATAGATCTAATGCATTGCTAGCTGTATTACACATAAAATGAGATAATTATGCAACTCTTATCTTTGTGTTAAGTTGAAGAATTTAATACCCTGTTCACACGACGGGTTTAATGCGCATTAAATCGAATTTAATGCGCATTAGATTTTAGTTGCGTTCACACGAGGAATCTAATGCGCATTAGTTTAATTCGCATTAGATTTAATGCGCATTAGATTTTGCCGTGTGAACGCAAAGCGAATCTAATTCGCATTAAATCTGGCGCATGCGTATATGATTCACTAGAATTCTACAGTACATTTCCATCATAACTGGGCACTTTTATTCACCTTTTGACCTCGAAACATAGAATAAAAGGTAAAAATACTTAATTTCATTCACAATGAACCCTCTAAGTAACTGTACTGTGTCTCTAAACTTACGTAGAGTAACATTATATTATGACGTCATTTTATCTCACAATGACGTCATGCAATGCATGCATAAGCCCAACTTACGAAGAGGTAAAATTATTATGAGCACATACAGGCATGCATTGGACCCTTTTTCTATCTAAAGTATACGGCTCTCAGTGCAAATGTACCAAAATCTAATGCGCATTAGAATGTGTCGTGTGAACGCAATGCGAATCTAATTCGCATTAGAATAAAGCGCATCAAATCTAATGCGAATTAGATTTAATGCGCACTCGTGTGAACAGGGCATGAGATACTGAAAGATTACAGTATGCACTTATGAAACTGATTAAATTAAAATGCAAAAAAAGTGCCAAAGATTTTACCCCTTGAAGGTTTGAGATATTGTTTGTCTAACTCTAATTCCAAATAGAAACTTGTTATGGACTCTGTTAACTTTGACTTCAATGCTTTTCTATTTCGTCAAAATAATGACAAAATGTTTTGTTTGGATGTGTTCCCGTATATGCCGTCGTTGGGATTGTACCCGCTTTGTGCCGTCTTTGGGATTGTACCTGCTTTGTGCCGTCGTTGGGATTTTACCCGCTTTGTGCCGTCGTTGGGATTGTACCCGCTTTGTGCCGTCGTTGGGATTGTACCCGCTTTGTGCCGTCGTTGGGATTGTTCCCGTTTATGCCGTCGTTGGGATTGTACCTGCTTTGTGCAACCCTTTTTACAAACATTGACATGTACTGTATGGCATGATGGTAGGAACTGGTTATAAACAGTGTATATGTCTGACCCGCTATGTTTTACTGTTATGATGGTGGAGGTATCTCTCTGATACCAGAGTATGACTTTCCTTCTCCTCAGACTAAAATCATGTCACCTATGACAGAAAAATGGAGGAGAAAAAGAGGAGAAATACTACGACCTAAATCTTTGTTAGAAACCATCTGCGTTTTATGTTTTCTTTAAATTGATATTGTTTCAGAATCATTATGGATTTCGTAATACACTCACTAAGATACTAGTTTTTGATGATCAAATACCTTCAATTCATCTATTTCAAATCGAAATGGAAATCGGACCATTAAGCAAATACCACATAAGTTTATGTACGGTTCTTTGAAATGTGTTTCTATATCAAGCGCCCCGGGGACCACCGTGGACTATTCACATTGTATTACATTGAGTACGACAATAGATCTCTGCTTTTATCGGCCCCTGTCGGTAATTACGGAATGGACCGATACTGGATACGATTGATGGATGAGACGGGCTGTTTGATCGGTACAGACGGCGGTCTGATGTACATATAAAGGCCTGAGTTTCTAGGAAGAATATTCATACTATACCCCAAAGACACAAACTTTGTCTATTTCTGTGACTGTTTTCCTTTGTTAGGGAACTCATTGTCTCTTCGGACGACAAATCTAATCTCTGTGGAGCCATTTCTGTATTTATGCATCATCAACATCGCATATCACTTCATTTAAATGAAGTTTCATATATAGCTTACATATATAACTCAATCAAAGCTTTATACATTACCATCATGGTGTACGAACCTTGTTATTTTCTGGTCATGAAATTCAGGGGAACCCTAAAACGAGCATTACTCTGATTTTGACTATCGTATTTACTTCTTGGGACCTCAGTTAGAGACAAATAAAGCCAGCAATATATATGTATGGCATGCCTGCTACAGCAGTACGGGGACTCTTGTGTATTGAAGATATAAAACAAAATCACTGCTGACATATTTGGTAAGTAATGGAACAGTATGTAATGGTATTAGTCATTCAAATGGAGAATTTTCCTCATATCGGATCAATTTATTTAGATTATGTTTAATGTGAATCACAAATGCTTTGGATATAGAAATATCGCCCATCGAACAAATGCCCCAACAAGTGACCACCAAACCACTGTCCAAAAAGACTAAATTACTATGACACAAGCAAAACACAAAACTGCAATATCTAAAAGAATCCATGTAAGATGACCACTCTCAGGAATGAACAATCGGGGAGATCAAGACACTCGATGGTAGAATTTATCAAGTTTTGAGCAGTTCACCGACTTTTCTTGAATTTCAAACAGGCAATTTTGAAAAATTGCAGCTACCTTCATCTGAATCTGACATATCAAGACCTGATCCGATGAACATTTATAGTGAACAGAAACAGATAAGCAAGACGAATAAAAATAATACCAAGAAGTTATAATCCCCATTGCTCTTTCCCTTCATTTTATGTCTAATGCAGCTAAGATTTTGTTTTCTTCGTAAATGAATGGTTTTTCTCGGGAAACGAAAGGCACAGTATGTCCTTCTTGGAATTTGTGTCGACTTCGTTATGCCTAGGGGCCGTTTGTCATAACTCATTGTGGTAGCTACCTTATATTGAGCAATAACAAACGATGTTAAATTCTTATTCCCTACCACAATTTCCTTTTCCATAAAGTATTGATGCATTGATTTTCAATCTGGTAGTTAGAACCCAGAACGTTAAAAGACATTTTGCTTTTTCCTATTGGGCGAGGAGCTTTGAATATGAAGAGCAAAGAGGCAATGAAAAGCCAAAATAACCCAAAACAACAGCTTCTTTATGAAGTACAAACAGAATCCATTTTATTCTAAGAATAATACAGGAATATACATTATCTGTAAAGTCAGTGAAACAAATAGAAGAAAACAACACAGGGTCACCTATGTAGCGAGCTGAAATAAAGTGAATCCCAAGAAGCGGAGTGAAATCAGGTGCTCGGAGAGAGAGAGAGAGAGAAAACAAAGGAGGGGATCTCCAACAACACCAGGTTGCAGCACCAACAGCAAAACCCCAAAACACCCAATGCAAAAACACAAAACAGACAAGCACAAAAAGAGACGCATAAGGGACAAGGAACGTCAACGCACAACACAGAAACATCAGACACAAAGGACTACACATAAACCAACGAGCTCAATGGGCAACCGGTGCCGACTTAGGACGGCCATTTGCCACGGAAATAGCAGAAGGTGTGGTTATCCTGGATTACGTGCGCACAACCCTCCCACTTTTCCGATTACCCAGAGGTCTCGAATAGCGTACAATTGTGTAAAACAACCTCCTCACTGTCAGATGACCACACACAAACATGACCGCAAAACACGGGCCCAAGCAACACAGATGAATATGTAAGGCCATCCTAAATAAATTCTATGTTTAACGTCCCCCACGCGCGTAGGTTTTGGAAAATTTCCCAAAATAAAAAACAAACAAATTATTTTGAAAATCCCGACTTGCACGATCCGGATTTTCGTAACCGTCACAATTCTTCAACTAACATTCACTTTCTAGTTTCCATAAAAGAAAATAAGGGGAGTTCAAACATCTTCTTGTCTTTCTGAGACGTTTTAGCTTTACTTTGAAAATAGCGAGGGTAAGTATAATATGGTGTACAAAAGGTTGCAGTATATCCTGATACAAGATTGACTGCATTGAAACCAAAGAAAAGTTGCTACTGTACTCAGATACTGCACTATGATAGAGTATATATACATAAAACACTTTCATGACGTTTAATGGTCCTTGTACCCGTAAACTGTGCAAGTGTCACAAAGATATTTCAGAATCTAAGTCTTGCTTCTTGGTATCTACCTGTCATCAGTGGAGATAATATTCTACCAAGGACAGAGATGTCGAAAAGTGTCAGTCAGAGGAAAACATCTGACAAAAATTCTTTCAGACTGACAAAAGATTGTAGTTCTTTTCAGTGACTGACAAAATCACTAAAATGTCTGACAAGAGATAGTAGAGGTATTCCTATGCTACTCTGATGACCCTACGGCAAGCATATATAGAGTTCGACCCAAGCCCCCTCCAAATATCTAGGTCAAAGTCTTATATTATAGGAGAAAGCAAAAAAAAATTGAGCTTCATTGCAAGAGTTTTTAAGTCCTTGGCTCTGTTCCTTCCCTTTGTAACCCCAATATTCCTCCTAATGCGAGCTGATATCCTATGGTCATTTTGTTTCATATGGCAACACATACTGTCATGTTCCAGTTACATTAACTTCAGAGAATGGGCAAGTTTCCATCTGTCTCAGCCTTATTCTGCATAATTTTCTTTATATATTGCTTATAAGTTCTCGTGTCATTTCATGAAAGAGGTCACAATGTAATTTTTAATCAATTTAATGTCTAATTATTAATTTCTATTGAATCAAGACTTTGTTTGAATATTTCGTTTGTTTTTTATTTTCCTCCCTCCCTCGTAGGTTTGAAGATTGAACCTGGACGTTAAACGTAGAATTTATTTAGGGCGGCCTAAATGGGTATCAAAAGAGGGTGTACGTAATACAGTCCGTGCTCTGTCGGCTGTAGCGAGCTCATCTATGCTATCACCCGAGGAGTCCGACTGACATTCAGAGAGGACAGGTGGTCGGGGCCCTGTCTTCTTTAAAGAGGTTTGGACAGGGCCCATCATGGAGTCCCGTCGTCACAGTCAGAGTACAAGTTTTAAGAACGCGCTGGTACAAGACTGTAGATTGGTCAAGTACCAAGCCTAGTATCCGTCTGGTACCTAGTATCCGTTAGGATCATATCCACGGTATAAAAGGCGTTTGATGATTCTGACGCATTTTCGATAGTGATGTTGTCTATCTTTGATCCTTCTTATCTTGTTAATTATGTCACCATAAAATGCAGGTTGTGAAATACCCAAATTAATATACTCTGTTGCCTGTATTGGTCCAAATTTCAGAGGAAGTTGACAATAATTTTTGTAAAATTTCCAGAAAGTCTTTACTAGTTTGTGAAAGCGAAAACCTTGTCCCAAAAGTTTCTTGGTAATTTGTAGATTTCTACTATGAAAATCCAAAACATCAGTACATGCTCTAGCATACCGGATGAGCTGTGAAATATAGATACCATAGGACGGTAATCTAGGAACATCACCGTCAAGCCAGGGGAAATTTACTATGTTAAATCCAAAATCATCTCTTTTGTCATACACACTTGTATGTATCTCTCCATTAACAATTTTGATATTTAGGTTCAAAAATGGTGTTTCTGTGTTTGAAACGTTTGCCTTGTTTAGAATCAATTCTTGTGGATAAATAAAATTTTTATACTTTTCAAAAACAGGATTGTCGATAGTAAGAATATCATCCAGGTACCTAGAAGTACCAATGAACATTTCACATCATCATTTTTTCTTTGCTTTTGAAGATTTTGGATAAATTCCTTTTCATACGTGTATAAAAATAAATCTGCAACATGAGGCACACAATCAGTACCCATAAGAATCCCTACAACCTGCTTGTAGAGTTTCTCACCAAATCTTACATAAATTTTGTCCAAAAGGAAGGACAAGGCAATACACAGGTCACCACATGTCCATGATTTGTATGATTTGTAATTTGTGGCGGAAAAGAAACCCTTTGATTCAGATTTACAAATATAAGTTTTCCCCTCTTGATCAACACACCATTTAATAATTTTGGAAAGTCGATCATTTATTTTGTCGTGAGGAAGCGTGGTGTACATATTAGAAAAGTCGTATGAAGATATAGTATTTGCTTCAAAATTTCTTGATTTCATCTTGTTAATCACATCCCCTGAATTTTTTATAGACCACAAGAAGTTTACACCATTCCTGTTCATGACAGTTTCACAGTATTTTGCCACGTGTTCCTTTATAGCCGTTAGTGCTGACGTCAGATTTCTATACAAAATTATAGTTGAGCAGTTGCTAGAATTAGCAATGTATCGAAACTTGTAAGGAGACTTGTGAAGTTTTGGTATACAGTATATTGTAGGGAGATCCAATTTAGAAATAGGGATGTTAATAGAAGAAATTTCACTGTTATGTTTGTTCAAAATATTGGGAACACTTTCATTGCTTTCGATATATGTATTAGTAGAGGAAAGTTCCGAAACTAAAGTTAAATTGTAGTAGCGATTTCAAATAATAATGGTGTTGTTGGCTGCTTTGTCTGCAGGCGCGAAGACATATTTTTCATGTAAATTACGTAACTTGGATTTGAAATATCTTTTAGATTTAGAACTTGGATTTTCAAAAAAAGAGATGAGGATTTTTGTGGTAGTTATCTATTCGAATATCGGTAATATCCAAACTGAGGTTTTTTCCGGTCATTCAGAACATGCGATTCGACTCCTTCCGATTTACACCATCGTTTGGTATATTTATCTAAAGTTTCCTTTAGCACTTCGCGACATTTAAGAAAATCTATCTTGGATGGGATTCTATACTTAGGTCCTTTTTTGAGGAGACCACGGAGCTGCCTGTCTTTGATAATTGAAAAGTCACCTGTAATAATATGACCAGCTGGTTTATATAGATATTCAGACGTTGCACATTCTCTTGAAAGAGAGTAAGCATGAAAGAGATTAAGCATCACCTGAATGCTTGTAACACCCGAAACTATGCTCAGTGGATGATTTAATATATATAGGCAATTCGATAAAAAAGAATCCGGTATTTTACAGTGCACTCTTTCAGTATTGTGAAGTAGTCATAGTCGACATAAATGTAGACTGTTGATGAGGAATGGTTGTGCTAAGTTTTAAATAAGCAAATGCCTGATCGACTGACCACTATTTGAGATTGAAGTCTAAAATCTACGCCCTTTTCTAAATTATTTAGATTTTAAGACGGTTTTCTATGAAGTACGTTTTAAAAATTATCGTCAGAAAAGATACCACAGGTCCATGCGGACTACCTGTTATATCTTAAATATAAATTTAAATGATAGTCCTAGATGATAAAACAATTACGAAAAACGACCTGAGATCAGTAGTAAAACACAGACCATGCATGCTTAAGAATACACAATCCTTGACAATCAACGTGTTGTTTTCACTAGAGAGAGGTCATGATGAGGCCTTTATTTGTATTGCTTAAAAACGTTCATTATGTATTCTTGGCATTGCATTTCATTTTTAAGGAATGAACTTATTTGAGACATATATATATGATTGTGAAAAAGAAGGCTGTGCTGGACTTATCACGCCATCCACAACATTCATGACAAATGAAATAGTCATTCGAATTACATTGTAAACTGCTAAGACGTACAATTAATGTTTATATACAGCAATCCTGGAAATTAAGATTAATTCCCAACAAGATGAAGTTAAAGTGATCACAGCTGAACACACACGTATGAGGCGACAAAGACAACAAGAATAATCTCATAAAAACAACAAATCATCGCAAAATAACATTGAAACT
Organism: Pinctada fucata; assembly: GCA_028142955.1. NCBI lineage: Eukaryota > Metazoa > Mollusca > Bivalvia > Pterioida > Pteriidae > Pinctada > Pinctada fucata. The sequence continues at coordinate 82,576,052 of AP027103.1, read as the reverse complement.
TAAACAAAAACAAAGATAAAGAGATTTAAACAATTTATCACATGAGAACTGCCACTACTTTGTTTAAATATAAGAATACGAAAAAACAGAAAGCAGAAATAAAGTGTTATGTAGAAATCCTTCTTTTCTGACAAGTGTTGTGAATTCTCGGTCATAACGTTCACTTCGGCCAACAAAATATAGAATGTTTTCTTAATGCCTTTGTACTTTCTTTTGGAATATCCATGTACGTACCCAATTAATTGTTCTTTGGACTCTAATTTCGTTTCTTTCGACAAGGAAGAGAAAGATAATTAGACTCAACGTTCATTTATAGCAAATGGATAGTTACCTAATTAGAAAGTTTACGATTTCCAAGAACTATACGGAGATTTTGATTTGATGAAAAAAGGAAAACTACACCAACTTCTGAAAAGCGAAACCTGCAGCGGATGTAGTTTGTAATGAGATTTCCGTTTGATACTTCAGGCGGGGGAGGGGGGGGGGGGTTCTGTTAGAAAAATAGAACGAACTCTTACTGCACTAGAGAAGTGCAGCTTTGTTGTAGTATGTTCATGCATGCAATACCTTGTAAATAATAACACCATTTACACAAGAATAGGACAACATAGATACAGTTAACACAAAAACCCCGTTATTTTCCTTTGTTTTTAAGATAGTTTGATTGTCTCTGGCAATCGGCTTTTTGAAGAAACATTTTGCTGCACGGAAAGTCATGTTACATTTTACAATGCAATTTACAATTTATAAAGAAAAGATGTAATGCATTGTTAGATGCATTATTGATACACATAATGGGAATATTTACGTAATCAATTCCACCAAAGAAGCTGAAATACTCTTATCTTTGTGCTTGGCTGAAGAATTTCAAGGAACTAAACGCATTATTACACTGTGCACTTATGAAACTGATGAAATCAAGATGTCAAAAGTGTAATTTTTCTTGGTGAAAGTTTGCAATATCGTTTGTCTAACTCCTATTCCAAATAGAAACTTATTATGGGCTCTAAATAGACATGATATACCCACCCTATATATTAATATAACCATTCCATATATTGATTTTACCACCCCATAAATTGATATTACCACCCAATATATTGATCTAACCACCCAATACATGTATATTGACGTAAAGTCAGTGAAAAAAAAAAAAAAACCCCAGAAGCAAACAACACAGGGTCATCTATGCAGCGAGCTGAAATAAAGGGAATCCCAACAAGGGAAGTGAAATCAGGTGCTCGGAGAGAGAGTAAGCATCACCTGTCTGCTTATTATACCCACAACTATGCTCAGTGGATGATTTAATATATATAGGTAATTGGATAAAAAAGAATCCGGTATTTCACAGTGCACTCTTTCAGCACTGTGAAGTAGTTATAGTTGACATACATGTAGACTGTTGATGAGGAATGGTTGAGCGAAGTTTAAGAAAAGCAAATGCCTTGATCGACTGACCGCTATATGTCAAATAGAAGTCTAAAATCTACTCTTTTTTTAAATAGAATACTAGTATTCTCGCATTTGAAAATATTCTCTAGGTCAATGCAGCGGTGGAGGATTGCATTCGTCTTCTTGAGTACTGACTGATATTTAAGACAGGTTTCTATGAAGTACTTTTTTTAAAAATCCCGCCAGAAAAGATACCACAGGACCATCCTACCTTTCTTTCTTAAATTTGCGCTTTCAGTACAACAAATGGTAGTCCTAGGTGATGAAACAACTACGGAAATATACCGAGATCATTAGTAAAAGAGTTCATAATGAGGCCTTTTTTGTATTGCTTTTTTAAAAAGTTCATTATGTATTCTTGGCATTGCATTTCGTTTTTAAAGAATGAACTTATTTGAGACATATATATGGTTATGAAAAAGAAGTAACGGATTCCCAACAAGGCTTTGCTGGACTTATCACGTCATCTACAACATTCATAACAAATGAAATAGTCATTTGGATTACATTGTAAACTGCTAAGACGTACAATTTATGTATATTAAACAGATTTCTTGGAAATTAAGATCTATTCCCAACAAGATGAAGTTAAAGTGATCACAGCTGAACACACACGTATGAGGCGACAAAGACAATGATCACATAAAAACCATGCACCACCAATCATCGCAAAATTACATTGAAACATGAAAAAAGAGAAAAAGATGTAAACAATTTATCACATGAGAATACGAAAAGGCATAAAGCAAATATAAGCAGACCGACCGTGCTATGCTAGCTGGAGGTAGCTCTAATTACATTGCCGGACATACTTTGAATTTGAAGACCTTTAACATTTAAAAAAAACCCAAAAACAGTTGATCATGTTATTCTCAATATTGAGATATATACGTTCTATTGTGATAATTTTATTGTACCATATGCGCATATCTACAAGTTATATATCATCAGTGATGCGCAAGGCCAAAATAGAGGATATCCAAATACTGAATACCTGAAAAGCAAAATTCTCAACATGCCAAAGAACAAGTAGAGGTTATAGCGATACCCATTATTCTAATATGACTTGAAATTTTCTCCCTATATGTACAATAGAACTCGCCTGGTGTAACTTCCAGTGCGCTAAGCTCCGCCCATTCACGTGCTATATTAGAATAGAAATAACAACTAGCTAGCCGTGATTCATTGTCCAGTAATTCCACTCGTCACATGCTCGGTGATAATTTGATTGGTTCATGCGACTCGTGGAATTACTGGACAATAAACCACGGCTAGCAAGTTGTTATTTCTTAATTATACCCCCGCAACAAAGTTGTGTGGGGGGGGGGGGGTAAACTGGATTCACCGTGTCGGTCCGTTCGTCTGTTCGTCTGTAGGTCAGTCGGTCGGTCCGTCCGTCCGTCTGAGGACGAAAGCTTGTCATCGCAAAGTTCTGCTCCAAAACTTGATGGATGTCAATGAAACTTGTGAAAGATCATGATTTATTGATGTGCATTAAGAAAGAGGATTGCTGTCGAAAAAGGATGACCCTTGGACTTGGATTTTTTATGCATTTTAATGTCAAACTTTGTCATCGCAACTCCTACCTAAACGTTTGATGGATTTCAGTGAAACTTTACACAATGGAAGATCATGATATGTAGATGTGCATGAAGAAAGGGAATAGCTGTCGAAAATGTTAGACCTGAGTTATGACTATTGAACTAAGATTTTGTATGCATTTTCAATTTCAAACTCCTCCCAAACCATTCGACGGATTTCAATGAAAGTTTTCGCAATGAAAGCTCATGATATGTAGATATACATGAAGAAAGAGGATTGCTGTTGAAAAAGTTAGACTTGAGTTATGTCCCTTAGACTTAGATTTTTCATGCATTTTCAATGTCAAACTATGTCATCGATCGCAAGTCCTCCCAAACCATTTGATAGATTTCAGTAAAAGTGTACACAATGAAAAATCATGATATGTAGATATGCATGAAGAAAGGGGATTGCTGTCGAAAAAGTAAGACATAAAGTATAGCCCTTGACTTAGATTTTTATTGTATTTTCAATGTCAAACTTTGTCTTCGGAACTCCTCTCAAACCATAAGATGGATTTCAGTGAATTTTTCACAATGAAAGATTATGATATGTAGATATGCACGAAGAAAGAGGATTGCTGTTAAAAAAGGTAGACCTGAATTATGGCCCTTGGACTTATATTTTTCATGCATTTTCAATGTCATACTTTCTCGTCGCAACTACTCCAAAAGCATTTGATGGATTTCAATGAAAGTTTTCACAATAAAAGATCATGATTTGTTAATGTGCATGAAGAAAGGGGATTGCTGTCTAAAATGTTAGACCTAAGTTATGGCCCTTATATTTAGATTTTTCGTGCATTTTCATGTTCAAACTGTGGCATCGATCTCAACTTCTCCAAAACCATTTGATGGGTTTCAATGAAACTTGAAAGATGATGGTATGTAGATGTGCATGAAGAACCTGAGTAACAAGTGTAAAGAATGGGGAAAGTGCCAACTCATGTCAAGATACATACACGGATCGTGGGAATTGAACGAAAGGTGTCGCAATATTTATATTATATTATCAACGTTCAATTTGGAAGCAGGATTTATATTATTAACAAGAAATTAGTGCTTCGAGACTTAAATTTCAACATTATATTAATCATCGGTAATTACATTAACTTCTAGGCAGAGAGCTGCTGATGAACATTTAAAGCAGTCAATATGTTACATAACTCTGAAAACTAACAATTCATATCAATTCTGTGCAATCAAATGAGGCTTTTGTTTTCATGGCCAATGGGGCATTACCATGATATAAATTACCGGTGTAACAATGATATCCTAATCTTACAACGCTAATCTCCAGGGTGAAAGTTACGTAATATACTACGGACTTCATGTGATACTAACAGATTGCCAATTTCAGTTTCGCATGTGATCATGCATCAAGTTCACAATACAAGAACACAATTGATATGAAAGTGTTAAGTGACTTCATCGAAACAAGATATAGAAAGTAAATTAAACTGATCTGAAAAAGAGACTTTGTTTTCTCATGGGTCATGAATAAAAAATGTTTCCAAACAAAAGTCTCTGGAACATACATTGTACGCTGATGATGTTAAATGTTTTCCAAATAGACCGCCCACATGTGACACAAATACGCAGAGTTGTAAACAGAGAGGTCATTGATAGCCATGTATATTAAAAAAAGAAGAAACGCAACCTTATTATCGTACTTGGACAACAAAGGAATACAATGAATGGCATGTACATAATTATCATGATTATAATTTTGAGTTAAAGAAGATCCTGACGATAATCTCAACAGCACTCACAATAGAGCACCAAATTGAGCATCGACGGACCCCTAGCAAGGTAGAGGTGGGACCAGGTGCCCGGGAGGAGTAAGCATCCCCTGTTGGCTAGCCGCACACAAGGGCCAAATGAAAATATTTACATTACTAGTAAATTCCCTATGTTGAACGCCCATTAGGCAACTAGAATTATATTCCAATAACTTGGGTTGCTATCGTGACGCCACGTGCAAGTTTTGCATGTATGGAGAATTTACCAAAGCGATGATATATTTGACGCTGTTACAGGCAAAGTGTGCGATGTTCATGCAAATAAAAATGACTGATAATTAGGATAAATGTAAATATAAGTAATGACTGTCTTACTTTTGGTGTTCATGGGTGTATAATTCTGAATTATACACCCATGAACACCAAAAGTAAGACAGTCATTTCTTAAATGTAAACATCATAACTAGTTATCATAATTACATTTTTGATAAAGCCCTTAGGTAAATCAAAATACTGGACAAACCAGAAATAACTAAAAAAAAAAAAAAAGTGAAAAAAAAAACCCCACAATAGTTTAAACCATGTTAAATACTTGTAAAATTATGCCCTTTAAACGTTGAAATGTTAAACGTCTTCAAATTCAATAGCATCATTTAAGACCAGATAATTTTACATCATGGACCAGACATGCACGTTTCGGGTACTTAACCCTCGTCAGTGATCCTCAGTTTAAACAGTGTAATATGGCCAAAGGTGTGAATTTATTATGTACAAAGATACACCGAAAGATGTAGCAGAATGGGTGGGATATGATGCCACAGGACCCACGTTTTAGAAATTTCAAGAAATTTTGTAACAGAAAATTTCAAATGCGTTAAAGAGACAGACGATCAACCGAAGTTGATCGAACTTGGCTACATGTGCCCTCAGGGACTCTTGGTCCACCAGCAGTGACACTCACCAAGTAGTTCAAATTCAATATTTTTTTTCAAAGAGTTTGATCAACTTCAACGCATTCGAAAATATATGTTATTAAATTTCTTGAAATCTTTAAAACGTGGATCCTGTAGCATCATATCCCACCAATTCCTGCTATGTCTTTCGGTACATGTTTGGACATAATAACTTTCACACTCTTCGGCCATATTACGTTGTTTAGATTGAGGATCACTGACTAGGGTTAAGTACCCGAAACGTGCATGTCTGGCCCATGCTGCAAATTTATCTGTTCTTAAATGATGCTGTTGAATTTGAAGACGTTTAACATTCAATGGAAAACTGTTTTTGAGAATCTTTCATGTCTTCAATATGGGTTCTGCAGCATGAAATACTGGTCAGGTTCCAAAACTACTCGTGTATGTGCAGAGTTATGTCCTTTGTTACTTAAATAAATATTTCTCGGTTTCCAAACATTTAAAGTAGTTTTAATCGTCATGCAGAATCTATTCATTTCTTTTTTATGAAACATGTGTGGCAAATCAAGCATCAGAATACGTAACATTTGAAATTTCTTTGCTTCATTTTTACATTGAATTGAATTAAAGAACTCAAATTGGAACAATAAAAAATTAACCAATCGGAATTCTGTAACGAAGATATTGTGTTGAAGTCATCATTTTGAACAAAGATAACAGTGAACTCTCTTCATTCAATATCTCTATTCCTAGATTGGATCTCCTTACAATATATTGCATACCAAAACTGCACATGTCTCCTTACAAATTTCGACGTTGTTAATTCTAGTAACTGTTATACTACAATTTTATCTAGAAATCTAACGTCAGAACTCACGGCGATAAACACTTAGCAAGATATTGTGAAACTGTTCTAAACTGGAATGAAGTGAACGTCATTTGGTCTATCAAAAATTCAGGGGATGTGATAGACAAATTGAAATCTAGATTTCTTCATACGACTTATCTAATATATACACCACACCTCACGATAAAATGAATGATCGATTGACTAAACTCATTAAATTGTGTTTTGATCGAGAAGGAAAAACTTATTTTTGTACATCTGAATCAAAGGGTTTCTTTTCCGCAATAGACTACAAAATTATATAAATCATGGACATGAAGTGACCTGTGTAATGCCTTCTCCTTCCACTTGGACAACATTTATTTTAGATTTGGTGAGAATCTCTACAAGCAGGTTTTAGGGATCCTTTTGGGTACTACCTTTGCGCCTCTTGTTGCAGATTTATTTTCATACACTTATGAAAAAGGATTTATCCACAATCTTCAAAAGCAAAGAAAATATTATGATTTGAAATGTTTCATTGGTACCTCTAGGTGCCTGGATGATATTCTCACTATCGACAATCCTGTATTTAAAAAAAATAAAAATGTAGAATTAACACTGAATAGGGCAAACATGACAAACACACAGAAACACCATTTTTGGACCTAAATATCAAAATCGTAAATGGAAAGATTCATACAAGTGTGTATGACATAAGAGATGATTTCGTATTCAACATAGCAAATTTCCCCTGGCTTGACCGTGATGTTCCTAGATTACTATCATACAGTATTTAAATTTCTCAACTCATCCTGTACGCAATAGCATGTACTAATGTTTTGGGTTTTCATAATAAAACTTTACAAATTACCAAAATAACTTTTAGGTCAAGGTTTTCGCTTTCACAAAGTAGTTAAGGCTTTCTGGAAATTTTGCAAAAAAATCTTGTAAGCTTCTTTTGAAATTTGGGCCCATACAAGCAAAAGGGTATGTTACTTTGGGTATTTCATAACCTGCCTTTTATGGTGACATTATAAACAAAAATAAAAAGGATCAAAGGCAGACAGAAGTACCATCGAAATTGCGTCAGATTCATCAAACACATTTTATACCGTGGTTATGAAAATGCTGTCACTAGACGGACACTTGGTTTGGCATTTGACCAGTCTACAGTCTTCTATCAATGTATTCTTGAGAAATGCACTCTGACTGACTGTTACGACAGGACTCCATGACGGGCGTTGTCCAAACTATCTCAGAGAAGACAGGGCCCCGACCATCTGTCCTCTCTGAATTTCGGTCGGACACCTCGGGTGATTAGATGCATAAGCTCGCTACAGCCGGCAGAGCACGGACTGTATTTCGTATGCCCTCTATTTTTATATCCATTCACATATGTGTGTTGCTTGAGTCCCTGTGTTATGCTGTCTTGTTTTGTATGGTCATCTTACAGTGAGCAGGTTATTTTACTCCACTATTGTGCATTCTTCGAGATTTCATGGTAACCGAAAAAGCTGGAGTGTTTTGCGTACGTTTCTCGGATAACCACACCATTTGGTACAGGCGTAGAAAATGACACCGGTTGCCAATTGGTCTCGTTGGTTTATGTGTGGTCTTTTGTGTTTGATTTCTCTTTACTGGTTTTGGTGTTCCTTGTCCCTTTTGCATCTCTTGCTGTTCGTGCCATATCTGTGTTTTTGCTTTGTTGATTTGGTGTTTTGCTGTGGATGCTGCAACCGAGTGTTGTTGGAGATCCCCTCCTTTTTTTCTCATCAACAACACATTTTAAAGGCATACTGGATTCATCAACAGTTTATATCAACATGTTTTCAAGCACTGTATAGTGACCAACCATGATGACGGGACTCTATGACAGGCACTGCCTAAAATAACAATTGTTCAAATAATTGTCTTCATGTATTTAATGCGGTATTATGTATAAGCAATTGTACACTGTAGTTTGTTTTGATTATGTAATTATTCTTCGAAATTCTTATTGGTTTATGATACCCAATTAGTGCATGACCTTGAATGGGTAACGTGATCTAGCTTAAGCGTCACTTTGTAATATACTCCCTTATTGGAAAAACAATAACATAATTAGAAAATTTGTTCATTCTTTTATAATCGCTTGAGAAGATTGAACTCTGATCCATTGTCCTATTTGAATTTTGGTCGTTGTCACCTGTTGAAGATGCTTACACCTGTAGTCGTTGTCACTTGTTAAATATGTTTACTGCTGTAGTCGTTGTCACCTGTTGAATATGTTTACACCTGTAGTCGTTGTCACCTGTTAAATATGTTTACACCTGTAGTCGTTGTCACGTGTTAAATATGTTTACACCTGTAGTCGTTGTCACCTGTTGAAGATGCTTACACCTGTTGTCGTTGTCACTTGTTAAATATGTTTACTGCTGTAGTCGTTGTCACCTGTTGAATATGTTTACACCTGTTGTCGTTGTCACTTGTTGAAGATGTTAACACCTGTAGTCGTTGTCACCTGTTAAAGAAGTTTACACCTGTTCAAGATGTTTACACATGTTGTCGTTGTCACTTGTTGAAGATTTTTACACCTGTTGTCGTTGTCACCTGTTGAATATGTTTACACCTGGTGTCGTTGTCACTTGTTGAAGATGTTAACACCTGAGTCGTTGTCATCTGTTGAAGATGTTTACACCTGTTGTCATTGTCACCTGTTGAAGATGTTTACACCTGTAGTCGTTGTCACCTGTTAAAGAAGTTTACACCTGTTGAAGATGTTTACACCTGTTGTCGTTGTCACTTGTTGAAGATTTTTACACCTGTTGTCGTTGTCACCTGTTGAAGATGTTTATACCTGTAGTCGTTGTAGTGTTGTATAATCGAAAAAAAAATATTAATCGATTATCGGTTTATAATCGGAGAGAATTTTAATCGATTATTTCGATTTAATCGGTTCGATTTTGTCGTTGTCGCCTGTTGAAGATGTTTACACCTAATGTCGTTGTTACCTGTTGTAGATGTTTACACCTATTGTCGTTGTCACCTGTTGAAGATGTTTACACCTGTTGACGTTGTCTCCTGTTGAAGATGTTTACACCTATTGTCGTTTTCACCTGTTGAAGATGTTTACACCTGTTGTCGTTGTCACCTGTTGAAGATGTTTACACCTGTTGTCAATGTCACCTGTTGAGGATGTTTACACCTGTTGTCGTTTTCACCTTTTGAAGATGTTTACACCTGTTGACGTTGTCCCCTGTTGAAGATGTTTACACCTATTGTCGTTGTCACGTGTTGAAGATGTTTACACCTGTTGTCGTTGTCACCTGTTGAAGATGTTTACACCTGTTGTCGTTGTTACCTGTTGAAGATATTTACAACTATAGTCGTTGACGTTGTCATATGTTGAAGATGTTGGTCCTGTGTTTATTTGTTCTTGTATTACTGCTAGTGTTTCATTGTAGACCTTTCCATATCGTTTGAAATAATTACCATAGCTATAACATTAAAGAATTCAGGTAAAATGTTGATTACGTTGCTCATTATTCAAAGAGTTGTCCTTCTTCAAACTTCAAAAGAATTCAATTACTTAAAGTTTCAAGTGTCAATGACATCAACATATTCATTTCTTTGTTAATTGCTCTTATAGCAAATTTACAATTAATATATCTTTCGGGACTTAATAGTCGGAGATGAATATGAATGCAATTTATCATTTGATCTCCTAAACAAAACCTTCCACAAACAAAGCAGATTTCAAATAAAAATACTTCATGGATTTAATCGTTGATTCATCAATGAATATTCTTTCTGTTTTAATATACCTTCCCCTTAACATACCAAGCCTTCGATCGCGAAAGTGTTTGAGACCGCTGACGTGTTATTGAGAAACCTCTCGATTTCCCCAAGTGAGAGATTAATTATGGTCGTTTACTTCATTATCTATTATTGCAGTTCAGCTAATCAGATTCACATAACAATTTCTTATCCGTTATTTGACACTGGGAAAACAGTCAAAAGTTCAACAAAGATAATAATTGATACATTTCTCGTTTATTCTAGTTTAACTCTTCATTTGTCAGAATTGACGACATACATCTGTTAGTCTGAAATAAATAGTAATAAAAGTTGATCAGAAAGATCGTTTATTTTTTTTATTTTTGCTTTCACAAATGAGGCCACTTTGATACCTCATTTTACTACCCCTCCCCCCAGCAAAACAAAAGGAAAAATCAACTTCTTGTGTTTATGTGATTGCTATGTGTGACGTCTTTCGTGTTTATTTCAACATTTTCTAAAGCCGTCGGAGATTTTTTTTCTAATTTTGTTAAGAAAAAACTAGAAGAATTTAGATGTCATCACGTTTGAATGTTAAACGTCTTCAAATTCAATAGCATCATTTAAGATCAGATACAATTTCGAAATCTGTTTATGTTATCTTCAGTGAATGAAACTCAAACACCCGAAATCAAATTCCAAAAATCACAATCTAAATCCTTACAAATTCTTTAAAAATTACAAAACAGAACTTTCGCATAGGACTGTTGATATCCGTCTATGGACAAACAGACGGAGACAATGACACTGCTCCATCGGAACATGAAGGACAACTTAATGTTATGAACATTCCCCGGAGTCCAGTGAAAGTACGGGGTGCCGTGCATATTCAAATAACACATGAACCATGTTACGTATATGATGCAGATTTTAGTATCTAAGTAAGTAGGATAAAAAAGAAAGCTTATAACTTATTTAAATTTCTCTCTTCGTATTATTCAAAAACAATGGGGAGTTTCGCTCATTGGCAACGATATGAGAACCAAGAACAAGAAAATTACAATAAGCAGCGCCACTCTGAATAAATTCAATGGAGAAATTAGATGTACTTTATAATTGAAAAATGCAATTCAAATGATTCCAAAGTCTGCCAAATATAATAATTTCTTTTGGAATCTGCAGTTACAATGTTTAACTTCTTCAAATTCATAAGCATCATTTTGGAGCAGATAAATTTACAGCATGGACCAGACATGCACGTTTCGGGTATTTAACCCTAGTCAGTGATCCTCAATCTAAACAATGTTATATTGCCAAAATCTGTGAAAATTGTGTCCTAAATATACTCAAGACGTAGCAAAATGGCCTGGATATGATGCTACAGGACCCAGATTTTAGGAATTAGAGACAATTTTGTAAACAGAAATTTTCAAATGCGTTCGAAGAAACGACCAACCGAAAATGATCGAACTTGGTTACATGTGCCCTCGGGGACTCCTGGTCCACCAGCAGTGACACTCACCAAGTGGTACAAATGTTTAACGTCTTCAAATTCATTAGCATCATTTTGGAGCAGATAAATTTACGGACCAACTATTATTAGAAAATATTTTCCACAACAATTAACACAATCAACAGTTTTCATGTGTTCGGCGTCGCACAAATTGATCTTAACAGTGCCACCTATAATGAATTTCCATTTAACAAAAAACTTCTATGGAGATGAATAATACAATCAACTTCGTATGGACATTGAAACAAAGATCAAGGTATGTGTAGTTGCGAACCCGGAGGAACCTGCCTATTGAAATCAGTGATAAACTGTATGGATGTTCATTAATTTTTCGATTTTGTCCAACGATTACAAGGAATAAAATGTTTCTAGACCGGATGTTTCTTGCTCCGATAGAAAGAAACGCTGGATTAATCTCTGGACTGTGACAACCTTTCTTCCTATGTGTTTTGGGTCATCGGCATTACGTATGACCGTCTGTGGACCTCTGTTGGCTTACTAGCTTAATTTTCTTGATTTACTTCGGCGTTGTTATTGGGAAACTTCCTTTCAACATTATTCTAACTTTTATATCGAAATCGTCAACAAAAACATAGAGACACAGCGATTGCCCATACAATGTGAAAACTTCGTTTGTTTCGTCGTCGTTTCTTCAAACGCATTCGAAAATTTCTCTTTACAAAATTTTCTCAAATTTCGGAAACCTGGGTCCAGTAGCATCGTATCCCAACCATCTTGCTACGTCTTTCGGTATATATTAGACATAATTTGCACAGATTTTGGCCATAGTTTATCGTTTGGATTGAGGATCATTGACGAGGGTAAAATACCCATAACGTGCATGTCTGGTCCATGCTGTAAATTTATCTGCTTTTAAATGATGCTAATGAATTTGAAGATGGTTAACATTTAATTAACGCATTCACAACCTGAGTGATGTAAATGAGGAGTAGTAGTCCTCATTAAAACCAGCATTTTCTTTTCTAAATCAAAATTTTCGAGCGTTCCTTTGTGCTCATTTGAACGTCCTCAGGTGGGACCCCCTGTATCCTATTGTCTTAAGGTCAGCGTGGCGACTTTTAATAGAAATTAAGTAGAAGAAAGATGGATAGATTCAAATGTAGTCTCCTCGAAATATATTCAGACCAAAAACTCAAAATTTGCCCGTCTCGTATTTTGGCTATAAACGTCCATTTTGGGCTATTTTAGCATTTTTGTAATTTTAGAGAATACCACATCGTAATTTAACATACCTCTGAAATGCATGAAATTTCAAAAATGTATATATATCCTTATTTTTCAAGATTCTTATAGCTTGTGGATAGATTAAAGGCTATTTTGAGAAATTCTGATAAAATAATTAGTTCCAAGGAGAGTATTTTCTTATAAAAACTATGTTGCTGGTTGCCATGGCAACAAGTCGTTATTTTTGTTTAGCTAAAAGGTCGCCAGCTACTCAATTTTTTTTCTACATATATATCTACGGTATTGCTTTATCCTAAAGCAGTCAAATCAATATGTACCCTAATTAGTTTTTGAGTAAATTGACTGATTCTATAAACAGTACAATAATTTATGCAAAAAAATAAACATTTTGACCCAAAAACATAGAGTTTAACTTGAAGTTCGAATTTCTAATTATCTCACTTTAAAAGAGTATAATGGATAATAAGTATTCTGATGTTTGAATCGTTGGTAGCAGAACTCATGCGAAAATGACAATTTTTTTCCTATTTTTGGTGATTGTTCATTGAAAAATATGCATTTCCCCCCAAAATATCCATTCAGCAATCAAAGTTTCAAGGAGTGTTTTTTTCTTTTTTAAAATAATGTAATAATCTGAGCTTACACCACGTATTGTTTATGTCAGTTTCAAATATTATGTGATATGAAAATAGAGTTATCTCCCTGTAGTCGCAACCCTAACCTTAAGACAACTTACAATGATAAATCAGTGAATAAAAGTAAAACATAAAGGCCGAAATCTGAAATATCTTCAAAAATGGAGGACAACGAGATGTTATAATGTACAATATTTTCATTGTGTCGTCGAAATTTTTTTGCAGTGATAAAGTCATTCGCTCAAATCAATATACTTTTTTCTGTTAGTCTCGAAGTCGTTATTTGAGCTTGCTCTGCAATAGCGTATCAATTGCGATATGAACATTTCTAATTTGTGCGTCGCCGCATTAACTAATTTCAGTGGTGCCATCTACAATGACTTCTGTTAATACAATGTGACTCTTTTTATATTATCATTCATAATATACAGTGTTGTCCATTATATCTCAGTGATATGATTCGATGTCTCTGTCTGTAAATCCCGTTGTATCCTCGAGTGTTTTCGACTTTCACGGTGACCACTACAACGTCATCATCCTGGGAATCACCATATCGGATAAAAGGACATAGAACTGCAGAATATGTACTTTACTGTTTGTTCTGTGCCAATCAAAATATCAGTCAAATGCATTATACAGAATAGTTAGACACTCGATTTTCTTATAAATAATGTCGATCATTTCTTACCGATTTGTTCTCAAAAGCACGAATAATCAAATAACCGTACAATGCACTAAAACTACAAAAACAAATCCAACATTATTTGCTGTTTGACTTAATACCTATCTGGTAGTCAATATTCAATAACAGATCTTTTGTTATCAAATTCACTCTGAGATCATTCTATGAAATGTCATTCTTCTCATTTGTAATCATTAAAAACTTTATCTCTATACATCTTTGAAATGGAAAATAGTGTTTCCATAGAAGCAAGTTTGAAAAAACGATCATCTAAGTATCCAAATGTCTAGACAATTATATTCCTTCAGTTGCATTATCAATTATACTGTACCAGTTAAAACTTTTTCACAAACATGATTTGAAAGGGAAGGCAAAACAAAAGGATATAAGGAAAATAAACCCATGAAGCAAAAATTACTACTTCAAGGAAAAAAAATCATAATTTCATGTACATTCAGCAGCAGTGACACAAAGACACAAAGAATAGCCTAGATCTATTCTTTGGGAATACAACTTCGATAATACGACGAACAACATGCAAGAAGCGGTCAATCAGAAAAGCTTTCAAATGTATCGACAATAGTACGAATAAATCAATTTCCATGATTACAATTGAGTAAACGTTAAATGATAAATTTATGCAATTCAAACCTCATGACACGATATGTTCGACATAGTTCAGGGAGGTTTCAGGTCCTTGCCTTCCGTATGAGGTTTTCTGTTTCCAAAATTTTCTAAAATTTCTAAAACCTGGGTCCTGTAGCATCATATCCCAGCCATTTTTCTACGTCTTTCGGTATATTACGGATATAATTTTCACAGATTTTGGTCATATTAAATTGTTTATATTGAGGATCTCTGACGAGGGTTTATAACTCGAAACGTGCATGTCTGGTCCATGCTGTAAATTTATCTGCTCTAAAATGATGCTAAGGAATTTGAAGACGTTAAACAATTGGACATGGTCAGTCATCAAATCTTATCATCATAGATTGACAATGTGCTGCTTACAGCTCTGTCGCCTGAAAGAAGCTTTGTTTTGGCCCGTTATAAATGTGACATAATATATTATAATTTTATATAAACGAAACGACCGAAATTGATCGAACTTGGCTACAACTGCCCTCGGGGACTCCTGGTCCACCAGCAGTGACACTCACCAAGTCGTATAAATGTAAACGTCTTCAAATTGAATAGAATCATTTAAGAACAGATAAATTGGCAACATGAACCAGACATGCACGTTTCGGGTACTTAACCCTCGTCAGTGATCCTCAAATCTAAACAATGTAATATGCCAAAAAAAGTATGAAAGTTACTATGTCGAAAAAGCATACCGAAAGACCTAGCAGGATGGGTGGGATATGATGCTACAGGACCCACGTTTTACTTTGGGTATTTCAAAACATGTATTTTATGGTGACATAATTAACAAAATCGAAAGATCAAAAGTAGACAGAATTACCATTGAAATTGTGTTTAAAGCATCAAACGCCTTTTGTACCGTGGGTATGATCCCTTTGTCACCAGACAGACACTCTGCTTGGTACTGGACCAATCTGCATCCTTGTACCAGCGTATTCTTAAGAATTGCACTCTGATTGTGACGGGCCCTAACCAAACCTCCTTAGAGAAGACAGGGTCCCGATCAACTGTCCTATCTGAATGTCGGGTGATTATATGCATGTGCTCGCTACAGCCGGCAGAGGACGGACTATATTTTTTGACTTTTGTTTTTTATATCTATTAACACATCCATTCGTGTTTCTTGGGCCCAGATGCGTCATTCTGTCTGTTTGTATGTTCATCTTACAGTGAGGAGGTTACTTTTCATCACACTTTAGCCGTCGTCGAGATCTCTGGCAAATCGGAAAAATGGGAGGGTTGTGCGCACGTTATCCGGATAAGGACACCGTCTACTACTTGCGTGGCAGATGGCCATCCTAAATCGGCATCGGTTACCATTGGTCTCGTTGGTTTATGTTTGGCCTTTTGTGTTTCATTTTTCTATGGTGTGAGTTGGTGTTCCTTGTCCCTTTTGTGTCTCTTTCTCTGCGTGTCTGCTCTGTGTTTTTGCGTTGGGTGTTTTGGGGGTTTGCGGTTGGTGCTGCAACCGAGTGTTGTTGGAGTCCCCTTTCTTACTATTACAATGTCTAAAGTAAGCTTAATTCATTTGTTAATATTTCTTTAGACATATTCTAAATTACACCATTTTCAGATATATGCTCCTAATGCATGCTTCGGCACTCTTCAACGGCATTTCAAAACAATTCATTTGCACCATTTTTGTATCTTTGTTTAAACCATAGATGAATCCAAAGTTGCCTTCTCTTTTGTCGTCAGTAGAATTATTTCGGAAAGAGTCGAACTGATTAAAAAAAAGGAACAATCAACACTTTACCAATTACAGTTCTTTGAAGTTTTCTTCTTATTTAGAGTTCATCTCTTTGATAGGCACTCATTGCATTCATGATATTTGCTTCACAACCCGGTCACTAAGTTCATAAGATAGTAAATAATTTGATGTGCAACGTTCTGGATGGAATGAAACACTTAACAGATTCTATCATTATAATTCTACAGAAAGATACAGTTGAAAAGAATTAGCATAAAGCTTGCGGATATACAAAGCAACCATACATATTTCTGAGGCCAAACAACGGGTATTATGTTTAATAATTAAGTGTACAACTTTAAATAGCAATGATGACTCTATAGGGATGAATGCTGTCAGTATCTACTGCATGGCAATTTTCCGAATGCACACAATTAAGAAATGAGCTAGAATTGTAGAAGCTGTATTTGATATTATACACATCACTGGACGGAAAGACTAAGGATTGGAATCAATCCTACAGGTGAACTTAGAATTAGACAGAAAATGTGAGGGAACGTACATTATTTATGTGAGGGAACGTACATTATTTATGACTCGATTGATGAAAAACTTTCAGTTGAAATTCCAAAGCATGAGGCGAACTTGGTTGATGAAATTTTCTGTGTCAATTTTTATATTTGCGTATAAAGATGTTAACGTTGCCACATTCTTCTCATTGAAGTGAGCCTATTTGTTTGTTGTTATATATTTGATCTTGTCTTTGACACTTTACAACCCTTAATTGTTTAATGACAAATATGGATAATGACCATATCCCTGTATACAGCACAAAATCGATAATTAAGAAAATCAGAAACCGAAGGCATATAAAATCAGGATAAAACAGGAACCAAAGCAAACAAACAAAAACCTCCACCATATAAAAAGAAGCGAACTCCCGATATGTGAGTAAGACAAAGTGCCCAGGAAGAGTAAGCATCTCCTGCTTGCATGCAACACCCGCCGCTTCAATTCGGTAGTAATCTCTGTCAATATGTATATATATCTATGATAAGTCCGTCTTCGCGGAGTAGAGCTTGGAGATATTTGAAGAAGGAGAGGAAAACACTATTCATCGTTATTAGCATAACTAATACTTTTCATTATTTGGGTTAGGGTTAGGAATAACCATACCATTCGCTACTAACGAGGCAGATGGCCGTTTTAAGTCGGCTTGGTCTCGTGGTTTTTGAGTAATCTTTTTATCTGTTGATGTCATATTTGGTGTTCCTCGTCCATTTTGCATATCTTGTGTGCCCATCATCTTTCACATGGTGCTGTTTCGATGTGGATGCTGCAACCGAGTCTTGTTGGAGATCCTCTTCTTTGTTTTGGACTACATAGTGGATGTCTGTCACAGCGGTGTTGTTTTGGACTACATAGTGGATGTCTGTCACAGCGGTGTTGTTTGGACTACATAGTGGATGTCTGTCACAGCGGTGTTGTTTTGGACTACATAGTGGATGTCTGTCACAGCGGTGTTGTTTTGGACTACATAGTGGATGTCGGTCACAGCGGTGTTGTTTGGACTACATAGTGGATGTCTGTCACAGCGGTGTTGTTTTGGACTAAATAGTGGATGTCTGTCGCAGAGGTGTTGTTTTGGACTACATTGTGGATGTCTGTCACAGCGGTGTTGTTTGGACTACATAGTGGATGTCTGTCATTGCGGTGTTGTTTTGGACTACATAGTGGATGTCTGTCACAGTGGTGTTTTTTGGACTACATAGTAAATGTCTGTCACAGCGGTGTTGTTTTGGACTACATATTGGAAGTCTGTCACAGCGGTGTTGTTTGGACTACATAGTGGATGTCTGTCACAGCGGTGTTGTTTTGGACTATATAGTTGATGTCTGTCACAGCGGTGTTGTTTGGACTACATATAGTGGATGTCTGTAACAGCGGTGTTGTTTTGGACTATATAGTGGATGTCTGTCACAGCGGTCTTGTTTTGGACTACATATAGTGGATGTATGTTACAGCGGTCTTGTTTTGGACTATATAGTGGATGTCTGTCACAGCGGTCTTGTTTTGGACTATATAATGGATGTCTGTTACAGCGGTGTTGTTTTGGACTACACAGTGGATGTCTGTTACAGCGGTGTTGTTTGGACTACATAGTGGATGTCTGTCACAAAGGTATAGTTTTGGACTACAAAGTGGATGTCTGTTACAGCAGTGTTGTTTGGACTACATAGTGGATGTCTGTCACAGCGGTGTTGTTTTGGACTACACAGTGGATGTCTGTCATAGCGGTGTTGTTTTGGACTACACAGTGGATGTCTGTCACAGCGGTGTTGTTTTGGACTAAATAGTGGATGTCTGTCACAAAGGTGTAGTTTTGGACTACACAGTGGATGTATGTTACAGCAGTGTTGTTTTGGACTACATAGTGGATGTCTGTCACAGCGGTGCTGTTTTGGACTACACAGTGGATGTCTGTCACAGCGGTGTAGTTTGGACTACATAGTGGATTTCTGTCACAGCGGTGTTGTTTTGACTACATAGTGGATGTCTGTCACTGTCACAGGACGGACGAGGGCTCCTTGGTATAATTACAAAAGAAAGTACTATAACTTTTTACACTTTACATTCAAACAACATAAATACATATACAACTGTCAATACTGTTCACAGCACATGTCCACTAAGTCACAAATCTCATTGCATTTTGCTCTTTCTCAATTTCACGAGCGAGTTTCCGTTCGTCGCGCTCAATAGCCTGCTGTTGGCTTCCTCAGGTCTTCGCCTTCGTAACCTAACGAGGAACCAATTTCTTTGAACTTTAGCAAAGTTCCCATGGTCTCACGATAAAAGAGTATTCAAAGCACTACGTGTATCTACTACACTCTATGTACTCACAAGTTACCATACACACAAGTAGGAGAGGACATACGAATTGAAAATGTACAAACACTATCTACAAATGCAAGTTTATATAACATGTACCTTGACTAAGTAAACGTCTGAATCCTCCACGACGCCAGCAGAAATGCACCGTGCATTCGACAACTTCTCATGTACTGATCCCGAAATGGCCAGAACTCACTTCCTATAAACAGTACTGTACATAAATATGAGGTATTCAAAATCTACAGTCAAATATGAATGCAAAATCAGTCAAAGTATGGAATTAACAAACTTTCATGAATATTCAATTGACAATTCCTTTCAATACTTCAAAAAGTTTCTATTTTCAATTTTCTTCAAAGAAATAGTTATACATGTACATTTAACCAAGGGATATCCCACTTCTGACACCAAATGTCACAGGACGGACGAAGGCCCCTTGGTTTAATTACAAAAGAAAGTACTATAACTTTTTACACTTTACTTTACATTCAAACAACATAATACATATACAACTGTCAATACTGTTCACAGCACATGTCCACTAAAACACAGTTACAGTCACAGAGACGTCGGACGATGATGCATCATACACGGAACAAACATTACAAGGCCGTCATATCCGGGGGTTTGCCGCTGACATCTACGTCATCACAGATGGTGGAATGTAAGACAGAATCCATAAAGGGATCCAGCACATGGCGAACTGACTGCCGCAGAAGACACAGACGATTAATATATATATAAAATTGACAAAATACTGGGTTTTCGAACCGGATAAATGAATATTCTTATACATGTATTCTCTGTTAAGAGCTCAAACCCAAAGTGGCACGGGCTAGTGAATATAACGAGAAGATATACACGTTTACAAACTGACCACAGGTAAAAATAGGGGCGCCCCACAGGTAGATTAATGATGCATAACCGTCCGATATTATAGGGATCAAATGGGTAGATTCAATAAAAATGTAGAAATTGAATGTGACAGTCACAGCGGTGTTGTTTTGGACTACATAGTGGATGTCTTTCACAAAGGTGTAGTTTTGGACTATATAGTGGATGTCTGTCAGAGCGGTGTTGTTTTGGACTACATAGTGGATGTCTGTCACAGCGGTGATGTTTTGGACAACACAGTGGATGTCTGTCACAGCGGTGTTGTTTTGGACTACAAAATGGATGTCTGTCACAAAGGTGTAGTTTGGACTACGTAGTGGATGTCTGTCACAAAGGTGTAGTTTTGGACTACACAGTGGATGTCTGTCACAGCGGTGTTGTTTTGGACTAAATAGTGGATGTCTGTTACAGCGGTGTTGTTTTGGACTACATAGTGGATGTCTGTTACAGCGGTGTTGTTTTGGACTATATAGTGGATGTCTGTCACAGCGGTGTTGTTTTGGACTACACAGTGGATGTCTGTAACAGCGGTATTGTTTGGACTACATAGTGGATGTCTGTCAGAGCGGTGTTGTTTTGGACTACACAGTGGATGTCTGTCACTGAGGTATTGTTTGGATTACATAGTGGATGTCTGTCACAGCGTTGTTGTTTTGGACTACACAGTGGATGTCTGTCACTGCGGTATTGTTTGGATCACATAGTGGATGTCTGTCAGAGCGGTGTTGTTTTGGACTACATAGTGGATGTCTGTTACAGCGGTGTTGTTTGGACTACATAGTGGATGTCTGTCACAGCGGTGTTGTTTTGGACTACATAGTGGATGTCTGTCACAGCGGTGTTGTTTTGGATTACATAGTGGATGTCTGTTACAGCGGTGTTGTTTGGACTACATAGTGGATGTCTGTCACAGCGGTGTTGTTTTGGACTACATAGTGGATGTCTGTCACAGTGGTGTTTTTTGGACTATATAGAAAATGTCTGTCACAGCGGTATTGTTTTGGACTACATATTGGAAGTCTGTCACAGCGGTGTTGTTTGGACTACATAGTGGATGTCTGTCACAGCGGTGTTGTTTTGGACTATATAGTTGATGTCTGTCACAGCGGTGTTGTTTGGACTTCATATAGTGGATGTCTGTAACAGCGGTTTTGTTTTGGACAATATAGTGGATGTCTGTCACAGCGGTCTTGTTTTGGAATACATATAGTGGATGTCTGTTACAGCGGTCTTGTTTTGGACTATATAGTGGATGTCTGTCACGGCGGTGTTGTTTTGGACTACATAGTGGATGTCTGTTACAGCGGTGTTGTTTGGACTACACAGTGGATGTCTGTTACAGCGGTGTTGTTTGGACTACATAGTGGATGTCTGTCACAGTGGTGTTGTTTTGGACTAAATAGTGGATGTCTGTCACAGCGGTCTTGTTTTGGACTACATAGTGGATGTCTGTTACAGCGGTGTTGTTTTGGACTACATAGTGGATGTCTGTTACAGCGGTGTTGTTTTGGACTATATAGTGGATGTCTGTCACAGCGGTGTTGTTTCGGACTACATAGTGGATGTCTGTTACAGCGGTATTGTTTGGACTACATAGTGGATGTCTGTCAGAGCGGTGTTGTTTTGGACTACACAGTGGATGTCTGTCACTGCGGTATTGTTTGGATTACACAGTGGATGTCTGTCAGAGCGTTGTTGTTTTGGACTACACAGTGGATGTCTGTCACTGCGGTATTGTTTGGATTACATAGTGGATGTCTGTCAGAGCGGTGTTGTTTTGGATTACACAGTGGATGTCTGTTACAGCGGTGTTGTTTGGACTACATAGTGGATGTCTGTCACAGCGGTGTTGTTTTGGACTACACAGTGGATGTCTGTCAGGGCGGTCTTGTTTTGGACTAAATAGTGGAAGTCTGTCTCAATGGTGTAGTTTTGGACTATATAGTGGATTTCTGTCACAGCGGTCTTGTTTTGGACTACATAGTGGAAGTCTGTCACAGCGGTGTTGTTTGGACTACATAGTGGATGTCTGTCACAGCGGTGTTGTTTTGGACTACATAGTGGATTTCTGTCACAGCGGTGTTGTTTTGGACTATATAGTGGATGTCTGTCACAGCAGTGTTGTTTTGGACTATATAGTGGATGTCTGTCACAGCAGTGTTTTGGACTACATAGTGGATGTCTGTCACAGCGGTTTTGTTTTGGACTATATAGTGGATGTCTGTCACAGCGGTGTTGTTTTGGACTATATAGTGGATGTCTGTCACAGCGGTGTTGTTTTGGACTACATGGTGGATGTCTGTCACAGCGGTGTTGTTTTGGACTATATAGTGGATGTCTGTTACAGCGGTGTTGTTTTGGACTATATAGTGGATGTCTGTCGCAGAGGTGTTCTTTTGGACTATATAGTGGATGTCTGTCACAGAGGTGTTGTTTTGGACTATATAGTGGATGTCTGTCACAGCGGTGATATTTTGGACAACATAGTAGATGTCTGTTACAGCGGTGTTGTTTGGACTACACAGTGGATGTCTGTTACAGCGGTGTTGTTTGGACTACATAGTGGATGTCTGTCACAGCGATGTTGTTTTGGACTACACAGTGGATGCTTGTCACAGCGGTCTTGTTTTAGACTAAATAGTGGAAGTCTATCACAGTGGTGTAGTTTTAGACTATATAGTGGATGTCTGTCACAGCGGTCTTGTTTTGGACTATATAATGGATGTCTGTTACAGCGGTGTTGTTTTGGACTACACAGTGGATGTCTGTAACAGCGGTGTTGTTTGGACTACATAGTGGATGTCTGTCACAAAGGTATAGTTTTGGACTACAAAGTGGATGTCTGTAACAGCGGTGTTGTTTGGACTACATAGTGGATGTCTGTCACAGCGGTGTTGTTTTGGACTACACAGTGGATGCTTGTCACAGCGGTCTTGTTTTGGACTAAATAGTGGAAGTCTATCACAGTGGTGTAGTTTTGTACTATATAGTGGATGTCTGTCACAGCGGTGTTGTTTGGACTACATAGTGGATGTCTGTTACAAAGGTATAGTTTTGGACTACACAGTGGATGTCTGTAACAGCGGTGTTGTTTGGACTACATAGTGGATGTCTGTCACAGCGGTGTTGTTTTGGACTACACAGTGGATGTTTGTCACAGCGGTGTTGTTTTGGACTAAATAGTGGATGTCTGTCACAAAGGTGTAGTTTTGGACTACACAGTGGATGTATGTTACAGCAGTGTTGTTTTGGACTACATAGTGGATGTCTGTCACAGCGGTGCTGTTTTGGACTACACAGTGGATGTCTGTCACAGCGGTGTTGTTTGGACTACATAGTGGATGTCTGTCACAGCGGTGTTGTTTTGACTACATAGTGGATGTCTGTCACTGTCACAGGATGGACGAGGGCTCCTTGGTATAATTACAAAAGAAAGTACTATAACTTTTTACACTTTACATTCAAACAACATAAATACATATACAACTGTCAATACTGTTCACAGCACATGTCCACTAAGTCACAAATCTCATTGCATTTTGCTCTTTCTCAATTTCACGAGCGAGTTTCCGTTCGTCGCGCTCAATAGCCTGCTGTTGGCTTCCTCAGGTCTTCGCCTTCGTAACCTAACGAGGAACCAATTTCTTTGAACTTTAGCAAAGTTCCTATGGTCTCACGATAAAAGAGCATTCAAAGCACTACGTGTATCTACTACACTCTATGTACTCACAAGTTACCATACACACAAGTAGGAGAGGACATACGAATTGAAAATGTACAAACACTACCTACAAATGCAAGTTTATATAACATGTACCTTGACTAAGTAACGTCTGAATCCTCCACGACGCCAGCAGAAATCCACCGTGCATTCGACAACTTCTCATGTTCTGATCCCGAAATGGCCAGAACTCACTTCCTATAAACAGTACTGTACATAAATATGAGGTATTCAAAATCTACAGTCAAATATGAATGCAAAATCAGTCAAAGTATGGAATTAACAAACTTTCATGAATATTCAATTGACAATTGCTTTCAATACTTCAAAAAGTTTATATTTTCAATTTTCTTCAAAGAAATAGTTATACATGTACATTTAACCAAGGGATATCCCACTTCTGACACCAAATGTCACAGGACGGACGAAGGCCCCTTGGTTTAATTACAAAAGAAAGTACTATAACTTTTTACACTTTACTTTACATTCAAACAACATAATACATATACAACTGTCAATACTGTTCACAGCACATGTCCACTAAAACACAGTTACAGTCACAGAGACGTCGGACGATGATGCATCATACATGGAACAAACATTACAAGGCCGTCATATCCGGGGGTTTGCCGCTGACATCTACGTCATCACAGATGGTGGAATGTAAGACAGAATCCATAACGGGATCCAGCACATGGCGAACTGACTACCGCAGAAGACACAGACGATTAATATATATATATAATTGACAAAATACTGGGTTTTCAAACCGAATAAATAAATATTCTTATACATGTATTCTCTGTTAAGAGCTCAAACCCAAAGTGGCACGGGCTAGTGAATATAACGAGAAGATATACACGTTTACAAACTGACCACAGGTAAAAATAGGGGCGCCCCACAGGTAGATTAATGATGCATAACCGTCCGATATTATAGGGATCAAATGGGTAGATTCAATAAAAATGTAGAAATTGAATGTGACAGTCACAGCGGTGTTGTTTTGGACTACATAGTGGATGTCTTTCACAAAGGTGTAGTTTTGGACTATATAGTGGATGTCTGTCAGAGCGGTGTTGTTTTGGACTACACAGTGGATGTCTGTCACAGCGGTGATGTTTTGGACAACACAGTGGATGTCTGTCACAGCGGTGTTGTTTTGGACTACAAAATGGATGTCTGTCACAAAGGTGTAGTTTGGACTACGTAGTGGATGTCTGTCACAAAGGTGTAGTTTTGGACTACACAGTGGATGTCTGTCACAGCGGTGTTGTTTTGACTACATAGTGGATGTCTGTCACAGCGGTGTTGTTTGGACTACATAGTGGATGTCTGTCACAGCGGTGTTGTTTTGGACTACACAGTGGATGTCTGTCACAGCGGTGTTCTTTGGACTACATAGTGGATGTCTGTCACAGCAGTGTTGTTTGGACAACATAGTGGATATCTGTTACAGCGGTGTTGTTTTGGACTACATATAGTGGATGTCTGTCACAGCGGTGTTGTTTGGACTACATAGTGGATGTCTGTTACAGCGGTGTTGTTTTGGACTACATAGTGGATGTCTGTCACAGCGGTGTTGTTTTGGACTACATAGTGGATGTCTGTTACAGCGGTGTTGTTTGGACTACATAGTGGATGTCTGTTACAGCGGTGTTGTTTTGGACTATATAGTGGATGTCTGTTACAGCGGTGTAGTTTTGGACTACACAGTGGATGTCTGTTAGAGCGGTGTTGTTTGGACTACATAGTGGATGTCTGTTACAGCGGTTTTTTGGGCTACATAATGGATGTCTGTCACAGCGGTGTTGTTTTGGACTACATAGTAGATGTCTGTTACAGCGGTGTTGTTTTGGACTATATAGTGGATGTCTGTTACAGCGGTGTTGTTTTGGACTATATAGTGGATGTCTGTTACAGCGGTGTTGTTTGGACTTCATAGTGGATGTCTGTTACAGCGGTGTTGTTTTGGACTATATAGTGGATGTCTGTTACAGCGGTGTTGTTTTGGACTACATAGTGGATGTCTGTTACAGCGGTGTTGTTTTGGACTATATAGTGGATGTCTGTTACAGCGGTGTAGTTTGGACTACATAGTGGATGTCTGTCACAGCGGGATTGTTTGGACTACATAGTGGATGTCTGTTACAGCGGTGTTGTTTTGGACTATATAGTGGATGTCTGTCACAAAGGTGTTGTTTTGGACTACACAGTGGATGTCTGTCACAGCGGTGTTGTTTTGGACTACACAGTGGATGTCTGTTACAGCGGTGTTGTTTTGGACTATATAGTGGATGTCTGTTACAGCGGTGTTGTTTTGGACTATATAGTGGATGTCTGTCACAGAGGTGTTGTTTTGGAGTACATATAGTGGATGTCTGTTAGAGCGGTGTTGTTTTGGACTACATAGTGGATGTCTGTCACAGCGGTGTTGTTTTGGACTATATAGTGGATGTCTGTTACAGCGGTGTTGTTTTGGACTACATAGTGGATGTCTGTCACAGCGGTGTTGTTTTGGACTACATAGTGGATGTCTGTTACAGTGGTGTTGTTTACGACTATATAGTGGATGTCTGTTACAGAGGTGTTGGTTTGGACTATATAGTGGATGTCTGTCCTAGCGGTGTTGTTTTGGACTACATAGTGGATGTCTGTCCTAGCGGTGTTGTTTTGGACTACACAGTGGATGTCTGTCACAGCGGTGTTGTTTGGACTACATAGTGGATGTCTGTTACAGCGGTGTTGTTTGGACTACATAGTGGATGTCTGTTACAGCGGTGTTGTTTTGGACTATATAGTGGATGTCTGTCACAGGGGTGTTGTTTTGGACTACACAGTGGATGTCTGTCACAGCGGTGTTGTTTTGGACTACACAGTGGATGTCTGTTACAGCGGTGTTGTTTGGACTACATAGTGGATGTCTGTCACAGCGGTGTTGTTTTGGACTACATAGTGGATGTCTGTTACAGCGGTGTTGTTTTGGACTACATAGTGGATGTCTGTCCTAGCGGTGTTTTTTTGGACTACACAGTGGATGTCTTTCACAGCGATGTTGTTTTCGACTATATAGTAGATGTCTGTTACAGCGGTGTTGTTTGGACTACATGGTGGATGTCTGTCACAGCGGTGTTGTTGTATGTATATGCATTCATATAGTATGTAAAAGCTGTAAAAGATAAAAGCCACATGTAAGCCTAAGACGATTATTCGGAGTGCCATCCAAAATATCATCGGTCTCTTCAAAAAACAGAGTTTCTTCCCATTTGTGCAGGTATCTTACGTCAATCCATTGTGACGTCGTCAAACTCTTCGGAAACCAGCATGAAATTCAGGGAAACAGGGTTACATATATGACGTTTTCAAAGGCATTTAATGACGTCACAAAGGTTTTACGTCAGATACCATCTAGAACTACTTCCGGGTTAATCCCTGCGATTACCAGCCCATCAGGGCATCTTGGTTCACCAAGGGTTTCATCGCATTCCGCCAGACGCTTCATTGCAAAGTACCCTTGGATTCAGGGGTCCCCAGTTTCGACAGGTTTTCTGTCGGCGGCCCTATTATTACGTCACGTCATTGTAGTTTAATGACGTCGGAAAACAATGCGATTACTTTAAATTTTTGGCGCCATAATTTAGAACAGTTCTTCTTACTTTATCCCTATCTTCAATCTGAATTTATGTAATTTCCTTTTTAATTAGAAAAAATCATGAGACCTAAGGGGTGAAGGCAAGGTCATATTGAGAGTGGAAAGTAGTGGTACTGGAAGGAACCTATGACGTTGCGGTGGAAGACGCCCATCAGCATTCGGATAACGCCGAACTCTTTGCGCCTCGCGATATGTCATCCTGATCTGTCTTTGTTATTTGGTCATGCAAATTTCGAGTCTAACTTCGTTATTTGCAGGGTATTTCTTTATTCATTACAAATGTTTTTTTAGAAAAATTATTTTAAATCTGAACTCAGTAACATCTTCAATTTTGCGTTTAAAATAATGTTCTGGCATTGCTGTTCAAATCTTGTTACCAAGGAAGACATTGTTTTTGCGGGAAAACTCGTTCAATATTTCGAAACGTAAACAGTGTCATTAAGACGTCGGAATGTTTCCATTGTCTTGAAGTAAAAGTAAAAACAATGAAATTTCCCTCTAAAATTCTGCCTAGGAAAAATTGACCGCTAACATTCTGCGTAGGAAAAATTGACCGCTGAATGCAAGAATACATGTATATTGATACGGCCTATATCCTTGAGTGCAAGTTGGTCAGATACCTGCACAAATCGAACGTAGGACAACGGAATAATATTCTCTGTGTTGAAAACGTTTCAATGATTTATTTTTTATTTCATTCTTCAACACATTTGTGGGTTTTTTTTTCAATTTTAGTCATAAATTTCTCTTCATTGCGTCCCTGTAATTGTTTAATTGATAAACAGTGTAGGAACAGCTGCAAGAATTATAAAGAGGATATGAAAATTGACACCGTGTAGCAAGTTATGGTCCACTTAGAAATCATGCCAGTTATGAGACATAAACATTTTTTTTTTTTACATATTTTTCCTTTACCTAGTTTTGAGTTACATAACATCATACATGTATCAATTATCAGCTTGTTGCATGTCATTCGTCAAAAGTCGTATCTTAAAACAAGTGATAAGACAAAGTATACATTTTGAATGAATATAAATAAATACGAAGACCATTTTCCTTCACATATAAACTAAAGAAAATATCCTGTATACTTTTTTTCTGATGCATTAAAATTCCTTGGCGCAATACACGTATTTATATGAGAAGGAAAAGATTTGAGCAAAAGATATTACAAAAGTATGCCATACACGAACCTGTCTCATTCCTTTCATGTGTTGACGATCTTTTCTGAAGTGATACAATGGTACTGTACATTTTCTCATTAGAGATACATCATGTATACCTACTGACTGTGCGTATATGGCTCTAAGCGGCATGATTCGGCAAGTCTCTCCCCATAAAGCACTTCTCCTCAATAGTACATTAAGACTGTATCAGGTTTGATAAATGATCGTACTGTAAACGGATCAATCTAAAATATTGCTAATGAAAGGAAATAAGAAGATAATAATGAAGAATAAGCCATTTATTCTGCACTATTATCATCAGTCAACTAAATGCTAGATCACACCTCAGATTTTATACCATGTCATTTATTTCTGAGCGTTCAATGAATGAAAAGGTCCGAAGGTTTGATATGCTTTGAGTATCTCTATGTACATTATCAATATTAAAAATACGTTATATTGTACAAATTTCAGTGCACCATTTGCGCATTTCAACATGTTATATCTCATCAGTGATGCTCGAGGCCGAGATAGAGGAAGTCCAAATAATGAATATCTGAGGAGTGAAATTCTAAACATGACCAAAGAACCAACTGAAGATATAGCTTTGCCTTCAGGGAGATACCCCTTAGTTTTATAATAATTTATCAAATTTGTTATCAAAATTTTCAAAAGTCAAAAAAAGTTAAACATGACCTAGAAGTTATGCCGAAGAACCAGCTACGGTCAGAGCTATTACTTCCGTTTTAGGATAATTTATCAATTTGTTGACGAAGAATATTCAAATATATTTCAAGTCTAGTTTACACTGTGAATGTAAAGGGAGGAAGATAATTGACGTGTTCAAACTCTTAACCTTCTTGAATTAAATTTCAAACCAATCTAATGCACCAGATAGTAAATCCTCATCTGCGGCACTTTTAAGCCAATGTTCTCTCACCCTCGTAAAACTCAGATGATATTTTGTCCAAATGTCATTCGATTGTGACCACTTGGTAGGTTGTTTAAGGAGGGGGGTGTATATGAAAACACAGGAACAT
The DNA here is from genome assembly GCA_028142955.1 of Pinctada fucata. Lineage (NCBI taxonomy): Eukaryota > Metazoa > Mollusca > Bivalvia > Pterioida > Pteriidae > Pinctada > Pinctada fucata. The sequence goes on along the minus strand of AP027103.1, from coordinate 82,546,043 downwards.
CCTAAGAAAGTCTTTTTGTCGGAGTTTTTTTCATGGAAAATTTGTATCTTAACTTGAAATAAGATACAAAGTAAAAGGTGAAATAACATCATTGGTGGAATGCATGTTCTCTGGTTTTTATAAATTCTAGTAATAAATCTCCTACGAGTTTGCTCTATCGGACACAAAATCAGTCGTTCTTGGTTTTTAGGACGGATTTTGGCTGATTCATAAATTCTTGCAATATAAAGATACTACATTAAACAAATTCACCAGACAAGTTCTCCCTGTAGTAAAATGATATTTGATTAATCTGACGTTTAGGCACCAGTAAGATATATCTGAAAAACGCGTTCATCAATAACGTATGGGTATATATTACGTTGGTTGCAAGATTTAGGACAGCATATAAATAAGACTGATCGGATGAGCGTTGTTTCTCATTTGTCGTTGTGTGTCTAGTTGACCCTTATTGTTTGTTGAGGTTGTTTTGTCTGATGTTTGTTGTTTGTTGAGGTTGTGTTGTTTGTTGTTTGTTGAGGTTGTTTTGTCTGATGTTTTTTGTTTGTTGAGGTTGTTTTGTCTGATGCTTGTTGTTTGTTGAGGTTGTGTTGTCTGTCGTTTGTTGAGGTTGTGTTGTCTGTTGTTTGTTGAGGTTGTTTTGTCTGATGTTTGTTGAGGTTGCTTTTTCTGATGTTTGTTGTTTGTTGAGGTTGTTTTGTCTGATGTTTGTTGTTTGTTGAGGTTGTTTTGTCTGATGTTTGTTGTTTGTTGAGGTTGTGTTGTCTGATGTTTGTTGTTTGATTAACTTGTCTTGTCTGATGCTTGTTGTTTGTTGATGTTGTTTTGTCTGATGTTTGTTGTTTGTTGAGGTTGTTTTGTCTGATGCTTGTTGCTTGTTGAGGTTGTTTTGTCTGATGTTTGTTGTTTGTTGAGGTTGTATTGTATGATGTTTGTTGTTTGTTGAGGTTGTGTTGTCGGATGTTTGTTGTTTGTTGAGGTTGTTTTGTCTGATGCTTGTTGTTTGTTGAAGTTGTTTTGCCTGATGCTTGTTGAGGTTGTTTTGTCTGATGTTTGTTGTTTGTTGAGGTTGTTTTGTCTATGTCAGTTGAGGTTGTTTTGTCTGATGCTTGTTGTTTGTTGAGGTTGTTTTGTCTGATGCTTGTTGTTTGTTGAGGTTGTTTTGTCTGTTGTCTGTTGAGGTTGTTTTGTCTGATGTTTGTTGAGGTTGTTTTGTCTGTTGAGGTTGTTTTGTCTGATGTTTGTTGTTTGTTGAGGTTGTTTTGTCTGATGCTTGTTGTTTGTTGAGGTTGTGTTGTCTGATGCTTGTTGTTTGTTGAGGTTGTTTTGTCTGTTGTTTGATGTTTGTTGAGATTGTTTTGTCTGATGTTTGTTGTGGTTGTTTTGTCTATTGATGTAGTTTTGTCTTGTTGTTTGTTGAGGTTGTTTTGTCTGATGTTTGTTGAGGTTGTTTTGTCTGATGTTTGTTGTTTGTTGAGGTTGTATTGTCTGATGTTTGTTGTTTGTTGAGGTTGTGTTGTCGGATGTTTGTTGTTTGTTGAGGTTGTTTTGTCTGATGCTTGTTGTTTGTTGAAGTTGTTTGCCTGATGCATGTTGTCTGTTATAGTGGTGTTGTTTTGGACTACATAGTGGATGTCTGTTACAGCGGTCTTGTTTTGGACATATAGTGGATGTCTGTCACAGCGGTGTTGTTTTGGACTACATAGTGGATGTCTATTACAGCGGTGCTGTTTGGACTACACAGTGGATGTCTGTTACAGCGGTGTTGCTTGGACTACATAGTTGATGTCTGTCACAGTGGTGTTGTTTTGGACTAAATAGTGGATGTCTGTCACAGCGGTCTTGTTTTGGACTATATAGTGGATGTCTGTTGCAGCGGTGTTGTTTTGGACTACACAGTGGATGTCTGTTACAGCGGTGTTGTTTTGGTTTATATAGTGGATGTCTGTCACAGAGGTGTTGTTTTGGACTATATAGTGGATGTCTTTCCTAGCGGTGTTGTTTTGGACTACATAGTGGATGTCTGTCACAGTGTTGTTGTTTGGACTACATAGTGGATGTCTGACACAGTGGTGTTGTTTGGACTACATAGTGGATGTCTGTTACAGCGGTGTTGTTTGGACTACATAGTGGATGTCTGTTACAGCGGTGTTGTTTTGGACTATATAGTGGATGTCTGTCACAGAGGTGTTGTTTTGGACTACACAGTGGATGTCTGTCACAGCGGTGTTGTTTTGGACTACACAGTGGATGTCTGCTACAGCGGTGTTGTTTGGACTACATAGTGGATGTCTGTCACAGCGGTATTGTTTTGGACTAAATAGTGGATGTCTGTTACAGCGGTGTTGTTTTCGACTACATAGTGGATGTCTTTCACAGCGGTGTTGTTTTGGACTATATAGTAGATGTCTGTTACAGCGGTGTTGTTTGGACTACATAGTGGATGTCTGTCACAGTGGTGTTGTTGTATGTATATGCATTCATATAGTATATAAAAGCTGTAAAAGATAAAAGCCTCATGTAAGCCTAAGACGATTATTCGGAGTGCCATCCAAAATATCATATCCATTCTTTTCAATTCGGTCTGTTCAAAATACAGAGTTTCTTCCCATTTGTGCAGGTATCTTACGTCAATCCATTGTGACGTCGTCAAACTCTACGGAAACCAGCATGAAATTCAGGGAAACGGTTACATATATGACGTTTTCAAAGGCATTTAATGACGTCACAAAGCTTTTATGTCAGATACCATCTAGAACTACTTCCGGTGTTATAGAGCAGACTTCCCCCGGGGTAGATCTTCCCCCCGGAAAATTGGCTCTAGAGTAGATCTTCCCCCGGAAAGCCTACTCCAGAGTAGACTTTCCCCCGGGGAGAAAGTGTACTCTAGAGTAGAATTTCCCCGGGGGAAGATCTGTTATAGAGCCATTTTTCCGGGGGGAAATTCTGCTCTACATCTAGTTGTAGAGTAGACTTTCCCCCCAAAGTAGAATTTCCCCCTTCTATTTAACGTTTTCTTGACGTTCTTTTGAGAAGGGCTCCTTTCGCAAACTTACAGTCTTTACAGAAGATGATAACTCTGATTGAGATTATATTTATAAATTACCCCCGCAAATAAAGTTTTGGGTATATAGGTATTGCCTTATTTGTCCCTCTGTCCGCCCGTCTGTTCGAATCGTGTCTGGCAAATAATTTCTTAATTATGGATGCCAAATTGACATTTATCACATGATACATCCGTTATGCAGATTCGGAATACTAGGGGCGAAATTTTACTCTAGAGTAGACTTTCCCCCTTAAGGGGGAAACTCTACCCCAAAAACCTGAAGGGGGAAAGCTTGCTCTAGAGCAGGATTTCCCCCCAGGGGGGAAATTCTACTCTATAGCCAATTTTCCGGGGGGAAGATCTACCAGAGGGGAAAGTCTACTCTATAACACCGGGTTAATCCCTGCGATTACCAGCCCATCAGGGCATCTTGGTGCACCAAGGTTTCATCGCATTCCGCCAGACGCTTCATTGCAAAGTACCCTTGGATTCAGGGGTCCCCAGTTTCGACAGGTTTTCTGTCGGCGGCCCTATTATTACGTCACGTCATTGTAGTTTAATGACGTCGGAAAACAATGCGATTACTTTTAATTTTTGGCGCCATAATTTAGAACAGTTCTTCTAACTTTATCCCTATCTTCAATCTGAATTTATTTAATTTCCTTTTTAATTAGAAAAATTCATGAGACCTAAGGGATGAAGGCAAGGTCATATTGAGAGTGGAAAGTAGTGGTACTGGAAGGAACCTATGACGTTGCGGTGGAAGACGCCCATCAGCATTCGGATAACGCCGAACTCTTTGCGCCTCGCGATATGTCATCCTGATCTGTCTTTGGTTATTTGGTCATGCAAATTTCGAGTCTAACTTCGTTATTTGCAGGGTATTTCTTTATTCATCACAAATGTTATTTTAGAAAATTTATTTTAAATCTGAACTCAGTAACATCTTCAATTTTGCGTTTAAAATAATGTTCTGGCATTGCTGTTCAAATCTTGTTACCAAGGAAGACATTGTTTTTGCGGGAAAACTCGATCAATATTTCGAAACGTAAACAGTGTCATTAAGACGTCAGAATGTTTCCATTGTCTTGAAGTAAAAGTAAAAACAATGAAATTTCCCTCTAAAATTCTGCTTCGGAAAAATTGACCGCTAACATTCTGCGTAGGAAAAATTGACCGCTGAATGCAAGAATACATGTATATTGATACGGCCTATATCCTTGAGTGCAAGTTGGTCAGATTACTGCACAAATCGAACGTAGGACAACGGAATAATATTCTCTGTGTTGAAAACGTTTCAATGATTTATTTTTTATTTCATTTTTCAACACATTTGTGGTTTTTTTTTCAATTTCAGTCATAAATTTCTCTTCATTGCGTCCCTGTAATTGTTTAATTGATAAACAGTGTAGGAACAGCTGCAAGAATTATAAAGAGGATATGAAAATTGACACCGTGTAGCAAGTTATGGTCCACTTAGAAATCATGCCAGTTATAAGACATAAACATTTTTTTTTTTACATATTTTTCCTTTACCTAGTTTTGAGTTACATAACATCATACATGTATCAATTATCAGCTCGTTGCATGTCATTCGTCAAAAGTCGTATCTTAAAACAAGTGATAAGACAAAGTATACATTTTGAATGAATATAAATAAATACGAAGACCATTTTCCTTCACATATAAACTAAATAAAATATCCTGTATACTTTTTTTTTGATGCATTAAAATTCCTTGGCGCAATACACGTATTTATATGAGAAGGAAAAGATTCGAGCAAAAGATATTACAAAAGTGTATGCCATACACGAACCTGTCTCATTCCTTTCATGTGTTGACGATCTTTTCTGAAGTGATACAATGGTATTGTACATTTTCTCATTAGAGATACATCATGTATACCTACTGACTGTGCGTATATGACTATAAGCGGCATGATTCGGCAAGTCTCTCCTCATAAAGCACTTCTCATCAATAGTACATTAAGACTATATCAGGTTTGATAAACGATCGTACTGTAAACGGATCAATCTAAAATATTGCTAATGAAAGGAAATAAGAAGATAATAATGAAGAATAAGCCATTTATTCTGCACTATTATCATCAGTCAACTAAATGCTAGATCACACCTCAGATTTTATACCATGTCATTTATTTCTGAGCGTTCAATGAATGAAAAGGTCAGAAGGTTTGATATGCTTTGAGTATCTCTATGTACATTATCAATATTAAAAATACGTTATATTGTACAAATTTCAGTGCACCATTTGCGCATTTCAACATGTTATATCTCATCAGTGATGCTCGAGGCCGAGATAGAGGAAGTCCAAATAATGAATATCTGAGGAGTGAAATTCTAAACATGACCAAAGAACCAACTGAAGATATAGCTTTGCCTTCAGGGAGATACCCCTTAGTTTTATAATAATTTATCAAATTTGTTATCAAAATTTTCAAAAGTCAAAAAAAGTTAAACATGACCTAGAAGTTATGCCGAAGAACCAGCTACGGTCAGAGCTATTACTTCCGTTTTAGGATAATTTATCAATTTGTTGACGAAGAATATTCAAATATATTTCAAGTCTAGTTTACACTGTGAATGTAAAGGGAGGAAGATAATTGACGTGTTCAAACTCTTAACCTTCTTGAATTAAATTTCAAACCAATCTAATGCACCAGATAGTAAATCCTCATCTGCGGCACTTTTAAGCCAATGTTCTCTCACCCTCGTAAAACTCAGATGATATTTTGTCCAAATGTCATTCGATTGTGACCACTTGGTAGGTTGTTTAAGGAGGGGGGTGTATATGAAAACACAGGAACATCCTAAGAAAGTCTTTTTGTCGGAGTTTTTTTCATGGAAAATTTGTATCTTAACTTGAAATAAGATACAAAGTAAAAGGTGAAATAACATCATTGGTGGAATGCATGTTCTCTGGTTTTTATAAATTCTAGTAATAAATCTCCTACGAGTTTGCTCTATCGGACACAAAATCAGTCGTTCTTGGTTTTTAGGACGGATTTTGGCTGATTCATAAATTCTTGCAATATAAAGATACTACATTAAACAAATTCACCAGACAAGTTCTCCCTGTAGTAAAATGATATTTGATTAATCTGACGTTTAGGCACCAGTAAGATATATCTGAAAAACGCGTTCATCAATAACGTATGGGTATATATTACGTTGGTTGCAAGATTTAGGACAGCATATAAATAAGACTGATCGGATGAGCGTTGTTTCTCATTTGTCGTTGTGTGTCTAGTTGACCCTTATTGTTTGTTGAGGTTGTTTTGTCTGATGTTTGTTGTTTGTTGAGGTTGTGTTGTTTGTTGTTTGTTGAGGTTGTTTTGTCTGATGTTTTTTGTTTGTTGAGGTTGTTTTGTCTGATGCTTGTTGTTTGTTGAGGTTGTGTTGTCTGTCGTTTGTTGAGGTTGTGTTGTCTGTTGTTTGTTGAGGTTGTTTTGTCTGATGTTTGTTGAGGTTGCTTTGTCTGATGTTTGTTGTTTGTTGAGGTTGTTTTGTCTGATGTTTGTTGTTTGTTGAGGTTGTTTTGTCTGATGTTTGTTGTTTGTTGAGGTTGTGTTGTCTGATGTTTGTTGTTTGATTAACTTGTCTTGTCTGATGCTTGTTGTTTGTTGATGTTGTTTTGTCTGATGTTTGTTGTTTGTTGAGGTTGTTTTGTCTGATGCTTGTTGCTTGTTGAGGTTGTTTTGTCTGATGTTTGTTGTTTGTTGAGGTTGTATTGTATGATGTTTGTTGTTTGTTGAGGTTGTGTTGTCGGATGTTTGTTGTTTGTTGAGGTTGTTTTGTCTGATGCTTGTTGTTTGTTGAAGTTGTTTTGCCTGATGCTTGTTGAGGTTGTTTTGTCTGATGTTTGTTGTTTGTTGAGGTTGTTTTGTCTATGTCAGTTGAGGTTGTTTTGTCTGATGCTTGTTGTTTGTTGAGGTTGTTTTGTCTGATGCTTGTTGTTTGTTGAGGTTGTTTTGTCTGTTGTCTGTTGAGGTTGTTTTGTCTAATGTTTGTTGAGGTTGTTTTGTCTGTTGAGGTTGTTTTGTCTGATGTTTGTTGTTTGTTGAGGTTGTTTTGTCTGATGCTTGTTGTTTGTTGAGGTTGTGTTGTCTGATGCTTGTTGTTTGTTGAGGTTGTTTTGTCTGTTGTTTGATGTTTGTTGAGATTGTTTTGTCTGATGTTTGTTTTGGTTGTTTTGTCTATTGATGTAGTTTTGTCTTGTTGTTTGTTGAGGTTGTTTTGTCTGATGTTTGTTGAGGTTGTTTTGTCTGATGTTTGTTGTTTGTTGAGGTTGTATTGTCTGATGTTTGTTGTTTGTTGAGGTTGTGTTGTCGGATGTTTGTTGTTTGTTGAGGTTGTTTTGTCTGATGCTTGTTGTTTGTTGAAGTTGTTTGCCTGATGCATGTTGAGGTTGTTTTGTCTGATGTTTGTTGTTTGTTGAGGTTGTTTTGTCTGATGCTTGTTGTTTGTTGAGGTTGTGTTGTCTGTCGTTTGTTGAGGTTGTGTTGTCTGTTGTTTGTTGAGGTTGTTTTGTCTTATGTTTGTTGAGGTTGCTTTGTCTGATGTTTGTTGTTTGTTGAGGTTGTTTTGTCTGATGTTTGTTGTTTGTTGAGGTTGTTTTGTCTGATGCTTGTTGTTTGTTGAGGTTGTGTTGTCTGATGCTTGTTGTTTGTTGAGGTTGTTTTGTCTGTTGTTTGATGTTTGTTGAGATTGTTTTGTCTGATGTTTGTTGTGGTTGTTTTGTCTATTGATGTAGTTTTGTCTTGTTGTTTGTTGAGGTTGTTTTGTCTGATGTTTGCTGAGGTTGTTTTGTCTGATGTTTGTTGTTTGTTGAGGTTGTATTGTCTGATGTTTGTTGTTTGTTGAGGTTGTGTTGTCGGATGTTTGTTGTTTGTTGAGGTTGTTTTGTCTGATGCTTGTTGTTTGCTGAAGTTGTTTGCCTGATGCTTGTTGAGGTTGTTTTGTCTGATGTTTGTTGTTTGTTGAGGTTGTTTTGTCTATGTCAGTTGAGGTTGTTTTGTCTGATGCTTGTTGTTTGTTGAGGTTGTTTTGTCTGATGCTTGTTGTTTGTTGAGGTTGTTTTGTCTGTTGTCTGTTGAGGTTGTTTTGTCTGATGTTTGTTGAGGTTGTTTTGTCTGTTGTCTGTTGAGGTTGTTTTGTTTGATGTTTGTTGTTTGTTGAGGTTGTTTTGTCTGTTGTCTGTTGAGGTTGTTTTGTCTGTTGTTTGATGTTTGTTGAGATTGTTTTGTCTGATGTTTGTTGTGGTTGTTTTGTCTATTGATGTAGTTTTGTCTTGTTGTTTGTTGAGGTTGTTTTGTCTGATGTTTGTTGAGGTTGTTTTGTCTGATGTTTGTTGAGGTTGTTTTGTCTGATGTTTGTTGCTTGTTGAGGCTGTTTTGTCTGATGTTTGTTGTTTGTTGAGGTTGCTTTGTCTGATGTTTGTTGTTTGTTGAGGTTGTTTTGTCTGACGCTTGTTGTTTGTTGAGGTTGTGTTGTCTGTTGTTTGTTGAGGTTGTTTTGTCTGATGTTTGTTGAGGTTGTTTTGTCTGATGTTTGTTGAGGTTGTTTTGTCTGATGTTTGTTGTTTGTTGGGGTTGTGTTGTCTGTTGTTTGTTGAGGTTGTTTTGTCTGATGTTTGTTGAGGTTGTTTTGTCTGATGTTTGTTGTTTGTTGAGGTTGTGTTGTCTGATGTTTGTTGAGGTTGTTTTGTCTGATGTTTGTTGAGGTTGTTTTGTCTGATGTTTGTTGTTTGTTGAAGTTGTTTTGTCTGATTTTTGTTGTTTGTTGAGGTTGTGCTGTCTGTTGTTTGTTGAGGTTGTTTTGTCTGATGTTTGTTGAGGTTGTTTTGTCTGATGTTTGTTGAGGTTGTTTTGTCTGATGTTTGTTGTTTGTTGAGGTTGTTTTGTCTGATGCTTGTTGTTTGTTGATGTTGTTTTGTCTGTTGTCTGTTGAGGTTGTTTTGTCTGCTGTCTGTTGAGTTTGTTTGTCTGATGTTTGTTGAGGTTGTTTGTCTGATGTTTGTTGAGGTTGTTTGTCTGATGTTTGTTGAGGTTGTTTTGTCTGATGTTTGTTGAGGTTGTTTGTCTGATGTTTGTTGAGGTTGTTTGTCTGATGTTTGTTGAGGTTGTTTGTCTGATGTTTGTTGAGGTTGTTTTGTCTGATGTTTGTTGAGGTTGATTGTCTGATGTTTGTTGAGGTTGTTTGTCTGATGTTTGTTGAGGTTATTTGTCTGATGTTTGTTGAGGTTGTGTTGTCTGATGTTTGTTGAGGTTGTTTGTCTGATGTTTATTGTTTGTTGAGGTTGTGTTGTCTGATGTTTGTTGAGGTTGTTTTGTCTGATGTTTGTTGAGGTTGTGTTGTCTGATGTTTGTTGAGGTTGTTTTGCCTGATGTTTGTTGATGTTGTTTTGTCTGATGTTTATTGTTTGTTGAGGTTGTGTTGTCTGATGTTTGTTGTCTGTTGAGGTTGTGTTGTCTGATGTTTGTTGAGGTTGTTTAGTCTGATGTTTGTTGAGGTTGTGTTGTCTGATGCTTGTTGTTTGTTGAGGTTGTGTTTTCTGATGCTTGTTGTTTGTTGAGGTTGTTTTGTCTGTTGTCTGTTGAGGTTGTTTTGTCTGATGTTTGTTGTTTGTTGAGGTTGTTTTGTCTGATGCTTGTTGTTTGTTGAGGTTGTGTTGTCTGATGCTTGTTGTTTGTTGAGGTTGTTTTGTCTGTTGTTTGATGTTTGTTGAGATTGTTTTGTCTGATGTTTGTTGTTTGTTGAGGTTGTGTTGTCTGTTGTTTGTTGAGGTTGTTTTGTCTGATGTTTGTTGAGGTTGTTTTGTCTGATGTTTGTTGTTTGTTGAGGTTGTGTCGTCTGAAGTTTGTTGAGGTTGTTTTGTCTGATGTTTGTTGAGGTTGTGTTGACTGTTGTTTGTTGAGGTTGTGTTGTCTGTTGTTTGATGAGGTTGTTTTGTCTGATGTCTGTTGAGGTTGTTTTGTTTGTTGAGGTTGTTTTGTCTGATGTTTGTTGAGGTTGTTTTGTCTGATGTTTGTTGAGGTTGTTTGTCTGATGTTTGTTGAGGTTGTTTGTCTGATGTTTGTTGAGGTTGTTTGTCTGATATTTGTTGAGGTTGTTTTGTCTGATGTTTGTTGAGGTTGATTGTCTGATGTTTGTTGAGGTTGTTTGTCTGATGTTTGTTGAGGTTGTTTGTCTGATGTTTGTTGAGGTTGTGTTGTCTGATGTTTGTTGAGGTTGTTTGTCTGATGTTTATTGTTTGTTGAGGTTGTGTTGTCTGATGTTTGTTGAGGTTGTTTTGTCTGATGTTTGTTGAGGTTGTGTTGTCTGATGTTTGTTGAGGTTGTTTTGCCTGATGTTTGTTGAGGTTGTTTTGTCTGATGTTTATTGTTTGTTGAGGTTGTGTTGTCTGATGTTTGTTGTCTGTTGAGGTTGTGTTGTCTGATGTTTGTTGAGGTTGTGTTGTCTGATGTTTGTTGAGGTTGTTTTGTCTGATGTTTGTTGAGGTTGTGTTGTCTGATGTTTGTTGAGGTTGTTTTGCCTGATGTTTGTTGAGGTTGTTTTGTCTGATGTTTATTGTTTGTTGAGGTTGTGTTGTCTGATGTTTGTTGTCTGTTGAGGTTGTGTTGTCTGATGTTTGTTGAGGTTGTTTAGTCTGATGTTTGTTGAGGTTGTTTTGTCTGATGTTTGTTGTTTGTTGAGGTTGTTTTGTCTGTTGTTTGTTGAGTTTTTTTTGTCTGATGTTTGTTGTTTGTTGAAGTTGTTTTGTCTGATGTTTGTTGAGGTTGTTTTGTCTGATGCTTGTTGTTTGTTGAAGTTGTTTTGCCTGATGTTTGTTGAGGTTGTTTTGTCTGATGTTTGTTGTTCGTTGAGGTTGTTTTGTCTGATGTTTGTTGAGGTTGTTTCGTCTGATGTTTGTTGTTCGTTGAGGTTGTTTTGACTGTTGTTTGTTGAGGTTGTTTTGTCTGATGTTTGTTGAGGTTGTTTTGTCTGATGTTTGTTGAGGTTGTTTTGTCTGATGTTTGTTGTTTGTTGAGGTTGTTTTGTCTGATGTTTGTTGAGGTTGTGTTATCTGATGTTTGTTGAGGTTGTTTTGTCTGATGTTTGTTGAGGTTGTTTTGTCTTATGTTTGTTACACACTGAGGGTGTGTTCCGCTGTGGTTAGTACAGGGTGGCCTTCATGCTGGTAACTTGTATCTCTTCCATATTACAAAAAACGTTTTCCTGATTTGCTATCGAATGCTTAGAAATTAATAAAACAAAAATATATTTCTCTTGTGCTTTATACATTAATATTGCATATAATTACATTTATTTGCAAACAGAAGCACTTGTGCATATAGATTTTTTTTTACAGAACAATTTTCCTTGGTGTGATGAAAACAAAAACAAGACATCATCATCGTAATGCGAATACCACACTTACTTTGTTAACTGTGTTAAAAAAGCGTCAAAGATTTTTGAACCAGAAAATGCACGTCTGTCTGTTTACCAATTACTACTATTATCTGATGCATGATGTTGGTATTTGTAAATACCTGAAATTACTGAAAAGCATTTTGCAATTTTTATTTACCATGCAAAAGATGATAAATTACATGTTTGTGTGCTTCAAGTTGGATAACCTTCAGGTGAGAGTGAAGTGAAATCGAAAAAAAAAAAAAAAACATTCAGAAAATGTACTTTCACACATGAAGTTCTAGTAGTAATATGAAAATTTAAGCTAAACTGTTCTTATGTTATAAGAATTTCATTTAAGACTTGAAACAGATTTTTCTATTGAAGCAGAAGGGACACAATTCGAAGGTCTTCATTGTACAAAATTTTCGATGTAATTTTTTAAACCTGATTCTGTACAGTTTAGTAGCTACGAATCCATTGCCTCATCAGAACTTTTAGTCTGGGAGTACCTTTTTCTTAAAGAAATATGGAAATGAGTATTGATATTCTTAACGTAATGAAGGCGTTTCTAAAAATAACATCTTATCAGCGTTTTAAGACGACATTGAGAATATGAACATTGGCACATTGTGAGAAAATACGAATATTAAATCAAGACAAATACATACAATCTTGATTATAAGAAATTGAACAATATTTTGATCATATCATAAATAGTGAATAAAAAAATCACAGAATTGCAGAACATCTATTATGGATAGTATAATAACATTGTCACGATGAATTCGTTAAATATCTCGTTACTGGTGTAGTTTGACCTTTTCCAGATTTTCCATTCGAGTTTCCTCTGTCACCGGGGCATATAAACTTGTTCTTTCATGTCCGTCACTAGGCATAGAATTCCTCGATAATATGGTCTTTCCGAATAGATTTTTGAAAACTTTTAATAAAATTTTCCTAAATCGTCTTCCCACCGCTGTGTATATGAGAAAATTTACGGATGAATTAGAAATAAAAAGAAAATTGCTGAAAGCTAACCATTTTAGAAGGACAACACCGTCAAATATCGATTCAAATTGTGCAAAGAGACCTGGTGTCTGACAGAAAATGAATACGATCACAATCAAAACCAAAACGAGGCTGAGGTTGGCCTCGTTATCGTCTTGGATATTGGTTCCCAATCGTCTCGCGCGCATGCGCATAAGTTCAACTATGAGTAATGTGTTCAATATGGTCAACAATGTGAGGGGTAGGATAAAGATCAGCACTGCGTATATCCACACACCGTAAATATTTTTATAGAAATTTGTGTCTCCAAAAGGAGTATAGGCAAGCACGTAACACTCAAAGTCGACTTTTTCACCACACGGAGTTCTTGGTCTAAAAGCGAAACATCTCGGAATGTTATAGAGTATAGAGAACACTGTAACGGCAATAAGAGCAATCCAGGTTTTACGTTTTGTACAAATGCTGTTTGCCCTGAATGGATGACATATAGAAATATAACGTTCTACGCTGACACTGACCGTCACCCAGACATTGATCTGCTGTATGGTCATTACTATGTATAGAACCGGTGTGTAAATTAACGGGTATATCACATGTTTGAAGTACTTTAACTCTGGATGAAATAGAGACAGTGTAAATGGCGTTATGGCGGTAACACCTAGCACAATAATTCCCGTGTCCGTTAACACGAGGGCGCGGAGGAAGAGGATTGTGGAGGAATGCATCTCCCTCCTCCAGAGGACCATCATGGTGAGGATGTTCCCAAACACACCAAACACTCCCAGGATGGGAAGGATGATCCCATTGACCACATACTGTACGTGGAAAGCGTCCAATACCGCGGAATTATTAACGGCACTGTCCTGGATAAAGCCGCTTCCATAGCTGAAGTTAACCTCAAAGTTTATTTCATGGGCAGGCATATTCCGAATGACACACTTCAATTGGCGAAGCCGTCCATGGTAATCCTCTTATAACTATAGTGTCTGATTGAAGATGGCAACTGACTTATCTGCTTTATCTGTAAAGAGATGATAGAAATGATATCAGTAACAGAGAAAACTGAAATTCAGGTGAATATCTAAAAACAAAAGGTATGTTAAGATAAGAGGCATCCATATGGACCATTAATCTCTGTGTGTAATGATATAAATCACTCGCCTTCAATCTATTACCCAACAAAGCAGATCGCTAATTCTGTCCCTTGCTGTGTCCAGTCATTCTGGCAGCCAAAGACGCCAAGAACACAGAGTAAAAATCAGTGGAACATCGCATACATTATTGCATGCATCAGGTATGAAGGAAGTATCATAATTAAGGAAAAGAAAATTTCACAGTAGTCTAGCGCGTGCGCTCCACACTTGATCAAAATTTAAGTGATGAAGGGATCTGCTACCGGCGTCTAACATAGTAGCTCTATGTCAACACGGTGCATTCTTGCATACCTAATATGACGTCTCGGTGGTTTTATGGTAATCGATCATTTTACTGAAATTAGCTGATAGAAATTTAATCAAGTTTATATGTCGTTTAGCGGAAGCCAACCCCACCTACTGTGAAGTGTGATGAGGGGGAAGATGCCAACAACTACGTCATTGTCAAAACCCAGGGGCCAAAAACGTAAAGAACAAAACTCTGTACCACCAACCTGCTATTTAAATATAGATGGTCAATGTTGTTCTCAAAACAGTCAATAGAGATATGAGGAAAACGCGGAGTGATGTGATGTACAAAATACTCCCGTCATCACCTGAGCAAGCGCAGTGAGATACTGAGTTGCTGCCGAAAAGTGACGAAAGCCAGATTGAGATTTGAGTTCTATTACTAGCTACCTATCTTCTTGAATACATGAATGAATTTATCTAAGACAGTAAATTTCTCATCTATAGATAGTAAACTCTCATCGTATCAATGCCGAGAAGAAATGTAGATTATTATCGATGATAATTTTATTCAAGTAACATTTTCTTTTAGAAGTTTCTACAGAGATGATATCGTTACTGATTACCATTGACTGTTTAAGAGCGCTAACTGACACATTTCATGTCGGCTTTTAAGAATTTATCTCCTACTTCAAAAGGTCCAGAAAATACAGTGGCCGTAAAAATGTTTGTAAACTTGTCAAAACCTCTAACCCCTATGTACCAGTATCTCCCTGGGCGTGAAGGCCGGGTCACTATCTTATAGAAATTCTATTTGGAATGCATTCACACGCACCATGAATAAGATCATTATTCAGGTATCTTAAAACTATCTTTACCAATGTTATTTTCTTTTTCCAATGTCCATGCAAAGTTTTCATATCTAGACCACAAGGAAGGATGAAATGTGTTAGATTGATAATTAAGGCACTTTTGAGAAATTGTAGAAGTACACAAAAGAGCTTCTCGGGAGGGTCAGAATATTGAACGAATGATGGTGAATGCGGAACTCTGAGAATGTGTAATTTGTTATTTTCTAATGACTTTGATCTGTTTTAAACAAAGATCTACAATTGTTGTATCTCACTAGTTTTGTTATGATATTTTAAAAGATCGACTGAAAGATTAAATTTACGTGTGCTGCCAAAATACAAATGTACTTGTGAAGTTACATTTTCAGTCCCAAGTCCAAAATCTTTCCCCTCCCCCCCCCCCCCCCCCCCCCAAAAAAAAGGGCCTCAGCAACAAACTGGCGAGAAAGAGCAATGAATGGGTGTTATACTTTGTTAACAGTGATAAACATAACATTATTATCTATTATATCATCGGTCTAGTCTCTACAGTAAGTTTGGCACATGATACTTGACAAGTGTCAGAATTATCAACAGATAATGAGGGAGGTTAAGAACAAAATACATCTTACACAGATAGATGTGTCACTAACTCACATATTACATGGTAATAAACAGCTCCTCCTGCTCATTCCATCATAGTGATAACAAATACTAACATGCATGCTCTGTCGCTCGTATTTCCTTTGTTGCATACGGATATCTTTTTCTCCTATTTTATCAAAGAGAATTTTTTTCTCACCGTAATTTTTAAATTGTGTAGATTTTCTTCGATTCATTAGCTTTTAAATCTTCTCATTTGTCCATCCAATCATTTTTCAAGAACACGTATTTGCTTGGGATATCAAGTTTGATTTTCTCTTGTAGGTATTGAAAATCACGTAAAATGTAAATCAATCGCTTCAACAACTCAGATTCCAATCCGCCCATCTATTTGGGTTAATTATAAGACTTGACTGCTTGATCAACCTGTCTCCGACATAAGTGACTTACACAACGAAATCGTGTCAATGTGAAGGGAAAACCATCCATTTTATACAATTCCAACGCACGTTATAAAAAAGTTTTCGTGATTCCAAAACTATAATACATTATAAAGGAAGAAGCTATGTATTTTCATTAGAATGCATTCTTCGCTCTATGTTGGAAATCTGTCTCGATTTTTTTCTTTGTAAGCGGGATATAGCATGTACTTTTTCTGATTTATTTTAAAGAATATTTACTATACATAACTGAATGATCAATTTGAATGAAAAATGTGTCTTTAATAATTTTTAACTTCATGATTCGATCGAAGAAAATTCTATTATAGAAAAGGTAGTCAGTATGAAGCTCTTGACTTGATAATTCTACAGATTAGATATATCAAAAATGCAAGCAAGTGGTCTCAAAGTAGATACATAAGCTTTGAAATTCAGGCATTTGTTGCAACTTTCTACCAAGGTTTTAAAACAATAAATACCGTTCAGAAGTATCAAGTGTAAGAGTCTCCTTATATTTTGTTCTGTACAATGTCTTGAAACATTAGAAAAATAATCAACTCCATTAAACGTGAGAATAAAGGAGGATATATATAATTTACATTGGCCCTTACGTAGTTATATATTTTACCACAAGTATACCGAAATGTCCAAAATCAGGACAACAAAATTATGTCCATACAATCAAATTGAAGTGACCGATTAGCTACCCCTCATGCTCTATTTGTAAAGAAAGTTGACAAACAGATAAGTATCGGTTGTGTGGACTTGTGAAAACATTTAGATAGTGGTCTGTGACCTAGAGGGGGATTAGCAACAGTAACGGAATGTTAGAGAGCAGGGCTTGATCTTTGTATCTCAGTATTGACCCTCTTGACATACACGGAATCGATCTGAGGGCCCAGCTAACGTGTCCATGATTGCTCATTTTGACTAATCCTAATTGATCTTTGTAACTTACTGGATACGGACTGATGGTCATGAGAGACTTCTGATTATATGGATATTAAAACGGCAGGTTGTATCACAGTCTGTAGGGAATGACTGAGGAGGGCCGCAGGTTTCCATGAAAAAGCACGGAGACCATAGGCAAATCTCCTTAATTTAAACCACGAGAAATATCAAAATCCTCCTTGATAGATAAAGTTTGATTCTGTTGGTATTCTTATTTTACAACTGAGTATACTCCCATCACAGTTAGGGGCATTGCACATGCATTAGTTTATTAGGGGGATGCACAAATACTGAGAGAAGAAAGCATCTTTGTTTCAGTAAATTATATCATACGTTTTATTTTCATCTTGATGTAAAATTTCAAAATATTTGCTCTCGTATCTTACATTGTAAAGTGCACAAGATTCTACAACAGTTAAACAGCACATGGACATACACTCTTCTGCGAATTATACTTGTGAAAGGTCAAGTATTGCTTACTCTATCCCATTCCCAAAATTTCAATGTATGAAATAATCTTATCATAGTGGCTAAATGAAATCATTAATTTTAATGTACAAATCCCTGCTTCTATACATATATAACGTATATTTAAGATAATCGTGAAAAGAAACGGACGACCATGAATACGTACCTGCAATTCAAATATTAACTTTGTCCAGTCTATAAATATTAGCAGCTTCTTTGATGAAGGAAAATATTTTAGCTACGAATTTAGTTTTTCGACCAACAAATCGTTCATGGTGACATTTTATATGGTGTTAATGGAGTATTCTCAACAAAGCGGGTTGCATCAAAGGCCCATACTTGACATCATACAATATTTCCCCGCGATTCTGATATTCAGTTTTTGGAGGTCTCGTTTATAATCCAATTCCATGTCGCAATATGATATTTTTTTCATTTGTTTAAACAATTAAATCATAAATAATGCAACGAAAACAAATACGTAAATGTACGCAATATCATGTTTATAGGGCCTACGTATTTCACGGCTGACTGAAGATTCCTGGAAATTTTCAAAAAACATGAAAAATAAAAAATGGAAATAATTGGAAAAAGGTATATAATTTCTCTGTACATTTGTTCTTTTGTGAATTCACAATCGGTGTCTAGTCGATGTTTTCCATAAAAAATTCATTTATTGAAAAGTTCTACGCATGCTTAAGACTCGAATCTATACAGCGAAATAAATAAAAAAAAAGAAGTAGAATGAAGTAAAGCGATCCACCCACCGACTGTCATTTGTCTGTGTCTATTATTTCATTTTTAATAACATTATTCAATATCTCTTTCCAAATAGACGATCATGTTACCGTCAATATAAACGAACAACATCTACGGAATAATATTTCGTTTCAGCGCAGCGCCTTTTTCTAAGAAATACCATTGTGTTGAAAATCGTAAAAATATCATAGATGATCATGACCCTGCATTTCACCCACGGATTCATCTTGTATTGAGGAAGTCAAACCGTCACTTAGAGAAAGGGAAATTATTATACGACACGATTTACACCACCTATCAAGTAGAAATATCTTGACTTGTAAAATGCTTAAAAAGTATGTGTGCAAAATAACGAATCGTTATCCTTAAATATGACATGACACTAAGTTATACTAACGCTAATACAAACTGATTTCTATCTCAACTTAAAATAAAATTTATAGATCAAAATGTATTGGACGACAAGATATGTATTTCAAATCTATTCTCCCAAATATTAAGACATTTCTTTGATTTATTTCTCGGTGCCACAATCGTTGGAAACGTTAAAATTTATCACTTTGTCAGACAGCCATTTCTTTGCAGCTCAAGCAATTTTCATGAATTATGGATATATATTATAAAAAATGTTTAAACGTTAATACAAATGTTTGCACATGTATCCTCTGACGCTTCCAGTAATAGTATTCAACTAGGGTTTTCTCTAAAAAAAAAATATCAGTATCTAATTTTGCAAAAATAAGCAGTCTTCGCATTAAATCACGAATACATCTCTTACGTAAACTCAATGATATGTTTATGGAGGTTTGATGGTTCTTTTTAAGGTCTTGACCACTATACACGTCAATCAATGGTGGACTGACCTGGACAAGACGGATGTCATTAGAGGGAGACAAGCCCAAAGGGAAAATTCTGAATGAGTTAGTCAAGTATAAGGGGATTTTAATGTCCTTTGTTATCATTTCATTTGATCAAAAAAGCATTAAATGCGACTGTTTATATTTATAATGCAAAAGGAAGCTACAAATCATAAAATCAAAATGGATTATTCAGATTTCAAACGTCTACCATGTCTACACTACTAAATCTTTTTGAGGAAATGTCCTAACTTTTTTATCCATCTCTTTTTGTATTCAAAAGGAATGTAAAAAGTCTTAAATTATGAAAAAGTATGACCCTAAGACAAGTGACATGCATCCTGAGTATGACCCTAAGACAAGTGACATGCATCCTGAGTATGACATTAATTTTTCTGTGTCACTTGAATGTCTTTAAAACTTGTTAATTTTTGTAACACCTGAATAAATCTTATTCAAAACAGAAAAATGCTATGAAAATAGGATGAATATACTGAAAACAAAGACTGATGGTACGGATTTTAAAATGAAGGTCGAGTCTTACCTTCTAGCCTTGAATGAGACATCAAACACAGAGTCACACGTTAATACCGTCCGTGATGTGCATCCCTCTCTCTCATATTGGAGAAAATATCGGATCGGATCTTTATAAGCATTATAGGTCAATGGTTATAAAGCCCACTTGTCTCACTTCCTGCTATTTATTTTCCCAAAAATTACACAAGTCTATAGTAAGTAATTGTTTTGGACATTAAATAACTGTTATGGAAAGTCGAATACGAAATTAGAAAGATTACCTATGTTTTAATTTAGAGGATCACTTTCGTTATTAAGTGATCATCACAAGCAGTCTAGCATTAGACTCAATGATACTTATCCCTAAACATCCTATATCGATCACAAATCCTCGTATAAAAGTTAAGATACTTTCATAAACTGCTCAAGGACCAAAAAAAAAATATTTACGCATGCGTAGAGACTGTTATCAATCTGGCTTCCTGTGGGTTAGAACAGGCTGCAGGGAACATTGGTTTGACATAAAGGCTTGATAATAGATGTGTTTAATGTCGCTAGTAAGCTATTTTGACTGGTTAAAAAATATCCGATTAAAATATTTAAGATAAGTTCACCTTTCGTTCCTGATTAAAACCTATCTGAGATAGAAAGCAACAAATTGTCAGATCAACATCTTAATCATGGTGTGCGAAGAACCAAGGTGATACATAGCCGAATCGACGCCGTGATTCAAGAACTGAGAACCTCTATGTATCTTACTAAGGAAGAGTCCACATTTTGTGCAAAATAAAATCGATGATAAGTGATTGATGGGTCATATCGCCAACCAAAACAAAAAAAGATAAGGTACTCTCCGGCACGCGAACATCACCCCTTGTGCCAATGGAAACTTATTTTTTAAATAATTTATTTTTTATCCTCACGTTTTTCAGCTGAACCTGGCCTAGGGATGTCGAAAACATGCTCCCAAATACACATATAAGAAATATGGGAGGAATAGTCCAAATAAACATCAGATTGCAGTTTTTTTTTTATTTCCCATCCCTTATTTTTACACGAATGTAATTTGTGTCTATATCATTTATTACAGTACTGAGTAATTTTCCTATGATTTAATAGCTAATGCATTTTATCACGCAATTATATGTTTCTGAACTCGGCAGTCATCCGATCACACTGACTGATTTATGTCTATAGTACTTTCATCTTGGCTTTACACTGTACAAGCAGACATGAATCGCATCATATTACAACATTTTGAGAATTACTTTAAAATACAACCTTAGCTAAGAAAGCACTGAATTATGATAAATATGGCTTCATTTTGCTGTAAGAGGCGGTCTAATTTGTTGTATCTTTTTGTGACACCGAGATTCCCTTCCTCACTACTTGTCATAATTAGAATGAAACGTAACTCATAATTTCACTATTGCCACAAGATAATTGACTTGAAGCACGGTAAATTTAATGTGACCCAAAATCGATGTAAAACATGTAAATATCGAATATCACGTTTGCATTTCAATATCATTGTGGCAGGTTCAGCATCCACGGGGAAGTTGGACACTCTATTCCCTTGGTAGTCAGTCTTCACTTAACAGTTTGCATGACACATCAATAAACTATCCTCGTTTTTGCTTTTCGAGAGCTCGAAAGTAGAAAAAAGGGAAGACATCCGTGACACGACGAAAACTAAAGGTTTGTGAAAGTATTTCTGAAATGCCCGCTTCTCTTGTTTATTGATCAATCCATCGTCTTATAATGACACAATCGACAAACACTGCAAGTCTTACGTAAGTAGATGGATGTAGAAGTGAAATTCATTCTGAATTTCAATGTAGGATTTAAAGCTTTTAAACTTTTAAAATTTCACAGAACGCATGCTTGCATAGTTTTTGACAAATACAAGTGCTTGTCTGTAAATAAAATATCGTAATCATGTGATCGGAATCTTGAATTATGATATTGTTTATTGGGTGCACTGTCGAGGTTTTCTTTTTACCCTCCTCTCTCTGAAGCTTTTCCCTTTGACATCTACTTGTTCGTGTTTCTTTTTGCTTGCTATTGTCAAATGACTTTGCCAAAATCCACAAACAGTCTGGTATCGTTTATTTACGTTTCATTTAATTTACAGGAATAATTTCTTCGTGAAAATATAAATAATAGTTATGACTAAATTACAAATATTTCAGACACATTTATCCCCCTTCTATAAATCAGAAAAGTGGGACTGCCCGTCAAATTCTCTTTGATCAACTCGTAAACCTTTCATAATGTTTCATAATTAAATTGTCATCTTTGTTTTTGTCAATTTCCTCGCATCTTAAATTGATTATTAATGAAGACAGTGGATATCTTTGTTATTTCACACACACACTTTATCAATATCCATTTATATCCGTGTATACAATACAAAGAGATATTGTCAATTATTCGTGTAAACAATTTAGAAAGTGCATTCTCGTATTTGAAAGATCCCCCTTCAAGTTCGTTCAATCGCGTCAATATAGGACACTGAGAAGCACTCGTATAAAAACAAGAGGCCGTCATAGTACACGAAAAAACTACAAAATTGTTACAAACATATAGAACTAAAAGTTTTTGAGAATAGGAACAAATAGGAAAGAAATATCTGGTAAGCTACAAAAATGTCAACACATAATGTGTCATTCAGAGAAGAATCAAAAGAAAAATTGAAAAAAAATCCAAGCAATGCAAAAATACTGAGAAAGAGAACTCTGAAAAAAACAAGAGCAGCAAGCTACATGTACAAAACATCAAAATGACGATCCTG
Source organism: Pinctada fucata (assembly GCA_028142955.1). Taxonomy (NCBI): domain Eukaryota; kingdom Metazoa; phylum Mollusca; class Bivalvia; order Pterioida; family Pteriidae; genus Pinctada; species Pinctada fucata. Next base: position 82,523,975 of record AP027103.1, on the reverse strand, counting down.
AAATTATTTCTTCGCCACAAAATTAAATTAAGAATTTCTAGAACAAAACTGTAAAATACATGTACAACACTGAATCAACAATACATGTACAACACTGAATCAACAATACATGTACAACACTGAATCAACAATACATGTACAATACTGAATCAACAATACATGTACAACACTGAATCAACAATACATGTACAACACTGAATCAATCAAGACAATCTACAGAATCTCAAAATGATAACAATTAAGTCACAACTATGTTTAATGCAATCAACAAAAGCACCGAGAAAGAGCACTGAAGTGACAACTAGGGCAAGTATCAAACACTGACGTGACATCTAGGGCAAGTATCAAACACTGACGTGACAACTAGGACAAGTAATAAACACTGAAGTCACAACTAGGACAAGTAATAAACACTGAAGTCCCAACTAGGGCTAGTAACAAACAATGACGTGGCAACTAGGGCTAGTAACAAACTGACGAGACAACTAGGGTAGTAACAAACACTGAGGTGGCTACTAGGGCTAGTAACAAACACTGAAGTGACAACTAGGGTAATAACAAACACTGAAGTAACAACTAGGGCTAGTAACAAACACTGAAGTGACAACTAGGGCTAGTAACAAACACTGAAGTGACAACTAGGGCTAGTAACATACACTAAAGTGACAACTAGGGCAAGTAACAAAAACTAAATACAAAAGATAACAATGAAGTAGTGATCAAGGCTAAAAAGACAACAGTACATTTAAAAACACGGCAAGTTTCATCGTCGGAGATCCATGCTCAGTAACAAACACTGAAGTGACAACTAGGGCAAGTAACAAACAATAAAGTGACAACCAGGGCAAGTAACAAAAACTAAATACAAAAGACAACATTGAAGTTACGATCAAGGCTAAAAGAAAGATGTCTAAAAGACAACAGCACATTTAAAACCACGGCAAGCTTCATCGTCGGAGACCCACGCTCAGTTGCATGCATTGCAACGCATTGCAACTCAGCGTTGGTCTCCTGAAACATGTCTACAAGATACGCAAAATTTGTCTTACTGTGGTCATGGAAAGCTTACTTTTCTTCTTTAATTAGTTTCACGCATTTCACTATTCCTATAGAATTAGTACTGAAAAAAATGTTTCCTAAGCCCCTCCATGAGGCTTCGACTTGCAGCAAAGTTCTCTTGAAGGCAAGATAGTCCTTGCAGAACATGTTTTAACAATTCATTATCAATCAAATGTCCGGGAATTAACACAATGTAATAAGATAAGATGAAAGCTCTATGTAAAAGAGAAAGAGGACACTGTATAACATTCCATTCTTAAAAATGAAATAATACTATAACTTACGTCAACGTGGTTTGTGTACGTCAACATGCTCCGTATATCTCCATTTTATTTGACGATATATTACTATGAGATCCTTTAATCCTGTTTATCTACAGAGTGTTTTGTATATATTTGCGCTTAAATTGAAAACTATTGCTTTCATTGACGCTTTCATCCTTTAATGCACACCTTTAACGATAATTAACCGTCATAACCGAGCAAAGAAATTGATCTTATATGGATTTTTGCGGCATGATGCATGTTCAGTTGATCAGCATAGACTTGTAATACAGATGAATGTAGAAAGTTATATGCCCCGCCAGCCCCCGGCCAAAGTTTGGTGTAATAAAATGGATTTAACTATTGTTTGATAATTTCAACTATCATGTGGAAAAATGAAAACATTGAAATATGTTATTCTATCAAATGCTTCGCACATGTACTTTTAAATCGGTAAAGAAAGTTTTATCAACGGATTCACATATGACATGAACTTTTAAAAAACAAAAAAATAAGCATCACTTGACATTCATTTGATTAAGCTGCTTTGATTCAAAAAATGAATCATTTAAATGAAAAGTGGCAATAAAACTCACCGGGTTGAGAAAGTTTTTACTAGTATTATTTTCAATTGTCAATGAAATCAGAATCTACTTCAATGTGTATTAAATTCTTGAAAATAGCAAGATCTGCTATTTCTAGCTATTAGATAGTTGTTAATTAGCAGCATTGCATGATACACCAACACGAATGTTCCAAAGTACATTAACCTCACTTGCAGACGGAAGGGAATAAAAGCATCTTGCACATGTACAGCACTTTTATTTGTAAAGTTCAGTTTCAGTGCATTGTTAATTGTCGAAACAATTGTTCTAAGAGACAATCTACGATTCTACACAAACTAATCTACTGATATTGTAATGATATAATGTAGATAAGAAAAGGATCAGAAGAAATTTATACATCTTGATCTGATAGGGGTTTATATGGCTGTTTTCTAGATCCCTAGATTTCGGCGTCTTATTCTGAGTACCCTTCACTCCGCGTTCATATCCTATAAAAAGCGTGGGTTTAATGAAAGTTCTTCATTACTTGCTTAAATATTAGGTTTGAAGTGCACATGATTAGCTCAGAATATCAGGAAATGTATTTAATTATTAAAACAGGTGCCTACGTTCATTCTACTTAACAATGCAACTTGTTTTCGTGGTACTGGTGCTAAAATTGAATGTCTCCATGTATTCCGTGAGAAGAAATTCCAAAAAACACTCTCTCCAATTGTACCAATTAAGGATTAGCTGATAGTGAAATCTCCATACAAATTATCCAGAATGTCGTATTAATTGCGCACTCAAAGTATGACGTAAATCACAAGACGTCCAATCATTCACACTCTATATTGTTTCCCCCAAAAAATCTCGCGCCTGTTTGTATTTGAAATAAATATATTTAAACAGGGAATAAATTCATTGATTTGCTTCTTTGCAAACTAAAATAAATTAATTTTAATATGAAAACAGCGCATACCCTTCAGGTGATTACGCCTTATTTTTCATAATGTTTGCTCTGTGAATTACTTGATCTTTTCCCTTCATAATTGCAACGCATGTCGGCAATACTATTATTCAAATTACGAAATTTAGAACAAATGTTTATAGCGGACTGTAAAAGAGCAACTTTCATATTTGACTGATTTCAGTTCTTTAGGCTAATGATGACATCAGACTAACGTTACACGTCATTTCCTGATCTTGTTTGTTTTTATGTCAACTTATTATAGGACGTTTTTGCTCCGATTATGAATACCAAAGCCTCTAAAAACAAACAGGAGAAGTTGATTATGTGGATTAATCTTGGTACATGTTTTTCTTTTCCATTGTACTTGAGGTCATTTCACACCGTTATGTCAAAATCAACAATCTATTTCAGATTATAAGGTAATTGAAATTTTGTTTGCATATATTGTCCATGGAACCGTGCTGAAGCTTTATTAGGTCATGGCAGCCATGTTGCAAGTGAGTGTTTGCAGTGCTTTCATATTCTCCATTGCACGCAAAATTTTATCAAGGATGAAATTCTTATACACCTCTTTGTATTTTTAATAATCATTAAGTTAACATCCTCTCTACCAAAACTAGCACACAGAAGGGGAACATAACTCAGTGAGTTATGGCTAACTAGTATTGGAATTTAAGAAATGCGGAGGACATGGTACAAGAGAAACTGAACAGAGAAAGCAGTGATCTTGATACTGTCAAATGCAATGTGTAAATCTCAGTCTATCAGAAGAAAACATGTTCACATGATTGATATGATGTCTGAATCGCAGCAATGATGCTGAAGAAAATGACAACTCAATGTATGGGAAAACTGTCACAATCTAGGTTTATGGGTAGCTGAACTTAGGGATAAGGACGGTGTCAAAGACAAACAGACAGACAGACAGACAGACAGACAACACGACGGCGTTGAATCTCTGGAAGAAAGATTCAACAAGGCAGTTCCAATAAAAAGAGAAATCCGTGTAGGGTAGAAGAAAGCTTTATTAGTAAAAACTGCATTTCCAATTTATTCATAAGCATTTGAAAATGAATAGGTGAGATTTCAGGTATTAAAGACATAAAGAGAACGGATGACATATTTCTCAATGACAAGAAATGTTCAAGAAATGAAATGAATGACCAGATGACCAATTGTCTTTAGGGGATGAATAATTAGTCATAGGAGTCCCAACAGCAGCGTGTCCTTATTCAAAGTTACAGCAAAGTGACAGTATAGTGTTAATTCACTGCTAACAGGTCTGGACAGGAAGGTCTATATCCTATACCTCCATCAAAGTCCGTGGTCTTTGGGGATACTTGTATCATGTGACATGTAGGAGGAATAAAGTTCAAGAAAGTCGTTCAATTTATTATAATCCAAATGTTTGTATGTCTCGAAACCCATCAGAACGTAGAAAAGCAGAGAAAATAACATGATGTATATCTCATTGTACATTCAAAGGAAGTAAACTACATGCATAGTTTTTTTTTCATTTTTTTTTTACAAAATTTAAAACAAGATTTCATTCAAACTGTTATCACCAAAGTCTCCCATCTTTAGCATTATAGAGATTCAAGAATAACGTGACAATTTATAGTGGTAGACTTAAAAAGACGCTATATCAATAAATCCCACTGGAGTTTGATACAAAAAATTATACTTTGATTCGCTCAGCAGAAAAATAAAAACGTAACCAAACGTCATTCAGACGCCATGAGATACTCGTAACAAAGCAAAACATCCGACCTGCAAAACTACTTGATGACTGAAAACAGATAATTAAAACCCGACTATACACAATGTTATATGTACAATACAATTTTGTAATACAAAAATCAGAGACATGCTAACTTTCAGACGTGGTCCAAAGAACACTTGGGACTTATTAATGTGTTGTAATCCGTATTATGGGCGTACTACCCTCCGACTTTCCAGATGTCAGCCACGGAGACAGTATATAAATAAGTAATTGAGAGACATGTGCTACACTGTCCAAAGCGAACTGATGCTCAATTATCTAAGGAGTTTGACTCACTCCATATATCATGCCAGGGGTGCCAGGGCAGAGTCGACTTACTCCTTAACATGCCAGGGGTGCCAGGGCAGAGTCGACTCACTCCATAACATGCCAGGGGTGCCAGGGCAGAGTCAAATTTGTACTTACACATCCCCTTCATATTTTTACATATTACTACGGCATTTATACTTACTTGGGAAGCTTGCTGTAAAAAGCAAATGCTTTTATATCCGTAACAGGAAAATGATATAGTAAAAGTACTATAAACGTTTATGTAGGAATGAAGGGAAAAACAATAATATTATCTTTGTCTATAAATCAAAACTTAAAATATCTCTTGAAGAAGTAAAATTAACTTCAACTATCACCAAGTATCAATAAAATCCACAAAGTTTAAGTATGATATAAAATTACGAGTCAATTGTGCAATAATGTTTATTCAATGATAAAAACAAGATTTAGAGCTATGTTCTGAGAAGGAAATAGTAGGAGAGGAATGAGAACAGTAAAAATATATAATGCTATTTGACTTACGTATAGTAAAACGACAATCCTCTGGTGTCACATTCAGTCTCCCATATCCTAACCCTGTTCACAACCCAGAAAACCTGGATCTTTTTTTCACGTCTTATGAGGAGCTTATCCCCCTTTTGAAAATCTGATTTTCATTCACAAGAATAACATTTCTCTTAACTTAGACACGATTGATCTTCATCAATAAGACTCTTTGACTCGGCCTTGACGATTCGGGTATTCTATTCAATCATTGTGAATGAATCTCTTTTTATACAGTTTGGATATCACGGGCAATCCATCAGATGATGATTTAATCTTATTTTATCAATTTGTCATTTACTCCATTGTCGTTTTAGGTTAGATAATGTAGATTGTCATCATTCTTTATTAAATTTGAGAGATGAACTTCCTGATGAAACATCGAAATCTAAGATATCAACCTCCCAAAAATAGCATCAAGGTCATACATGTATAGGGTTATCAACATGTATCTGTTATGTTACATTATACATATTTATTTTACTATCAAAACAATGATTAAGTGATTCCCGTCATGACCTCACATCAGACATACAACAAAGATAGCATCACAGAGGGCAGCACTCAAACACTTACAGATTACACTGACATTGTTTAGAAGTGACGTAATGTGCATATTGTAAAAGTAAACATTGATATATACATGCATCAGGGATCACTTCCTGGTACCCTACGTGTGACAGCTAGCTAAATGGACCTTGTATCTCCCCCCCTGTATCAACGATAAACCCCTGATTGTATTATTATCAAAGTAACGGATAAAGTAGGATAACTAACGTCTACCTAATGTTTTGGATACCATGATATTTGTTACACAGAATTCTGTCGACAAATGTCGGGCACATTAATCTTAGTAAATTTTAATCTGTAAATTGACTACAGTTGATACCCTACGTTTTTATATACCATTTCTAGAATAAAACGAATGAGCTTTTGATCCAGAAAGTCAAAGACATTGGTACATCATGCCGCAATTGAAGAAGATATATATACGGCCCATGTTTTATCTTACTTTGCTGGTAAACTGAAATGAGCAATTTTGATCATAATTGACAAATCATTTTGTTGTTAGAGTCTTCGATGATAAATTGCTTATTTTTTGCATGCCATCTTTGACCGTTTTTTATAGCGTACGAACGTACGATATTCTGTCCTCCACCTTACATAGTAAATATTTCATCCATTTTGAAGTATACTACTTTTTAACAATTGTTAGTAAAGGTTCTATTTTGCTGGTCTGAGTGTCTGATATTTAGGATTATTCCATTTATCCAATGGTTCTTTGGATTCGACATGATTTCGTGATTGTGTTTACTAGAATTCGGAATAGTTATCATCTTAATTGTCATCTTAAAAATGAATCTTCCAATATCTTCTTTGGTACGTAAAATTCTACTCATCTCTGATTTTATATAATATAACTCATTTACAAGCATTTTTCCTTAATGTAAATGAATTAAACGTATTTCAATTAAGTTACATAATTTAAAGAAAACATAAAAATGTCATCGACCATTTCATAAAGTGAAGAAGCATATGCTAGGATCAAAGGATCTTTGAGTAAATAAAGTAAGCGAGAATCTTAACAAAATCAGAAGGAAACCTTCAAACTTGAAGATGCTTGTTTCTATCAACATATATAAAAATATCCAATCTCTTGAACATGGTTGTTTTGGGATTTGGTCCAACATTTATGATGTAACATTACGAGGTTTCTCAAAGTTACGTCTCCTTCGAATTTTTTTTTCTATAATGAGGTTCTTACAATTTTTTTTTCAACTTTTTCATACAGAAATAAAATTCATATGTTTATATATAATTTTTTTTCAAAAAGTTTTGTCGAGTAAAATGACAAGTTTGAATGTCGGATTGCTTAGAAGAAAAACAGAATTTTCGCCATAAATAAAATGAAGCATTTTCCACTGAAAATATTCAGAAACATATTAAGGACATCAATATTTGTGATATCATGTTTACTTCTGTGCACTTTTATGATCGACTATGCTATCAGAGGCCTATATTTAAAGTTTAATATGCAGTTATGAAACATTTTTATTACGTTTTTATCAATGATGGTATTAGCAGACGTCCCAGAGTGCACTATCACAGAGTCGAGGAATTAGTGCCTCTTTCAAGTATGAAGTACAGATAAGACAATCTGTGAAAATAAATAAACATTTTACATAACGTGCTGATGGTCCCTGCAATCTACGTTTATCAGTGCCGTGTGATTTCTCACACGTAAAATTACATGTATTGCAGAAGAGAGGAAATTGGAAATATGCCCCCGAGTAAGTTTGGTTCTTGGCTGTCTATATAGACCGTCTCAGAGAGCTTACAGCACTCACTTTATAGCTATCTGCACTCAGTCGATATCAAACACGGTCCTATATGACTAAGAAGACAAAAGCTGTCATTATTATACCAACTCATTTCTACTAAAAAGTAAAAGCTCTTTTTAATTAAAGTTTGCCAATTTACATGCGAAAAGTCCTGAATTCAATTATAAAGTAAAACAATGTGTGTGTGTTGAATGGGGACAACAATTAAACAGGACAGAAGACCTGGTCTTTACACTTAGTCAATGACCTTAGAATATTATCTTGAACGAGTATATATAACAGGTAAGACAGAAACGGGATAGTTAAAAGGTGACGATATCCCAAAATAATGAAATGATCGGTACGGTAGGATAATGCTTCAATGAAAGGACGTGTTTATTTTGTATATTATGAACAAATCAAAGACATGCATTATTGTTAAAATAATGTTTAAATAAAGCTTTCAGTTGACTGGACCGAAAAGGTAAACCCTAAATTCGGTAAGGAAATATTTGAGATAAGTCTATTGATTAACGTGTACATTAATCACTTATATAAAATCCAATATTTCTACAACTTTATAACAAAAGCCGCATTGATAAGAGTAAACATCCTTAGACTTTCCTCTGTATATAATCGGATTGAGCATCTAAAATGGTTGTCAAACATCGAAATGAAATTTTCAGTATCCCCATTATTTACGTCTAGAAAGTGGCAATACTTCATTATGGAATTTTGCGTATAAGAGCAAATTTGTGAAATTATACCAAATAACTGTTCATATAGCCACAATATCCATCAGATAATATTTTCACTCTTCAATTTTGAAAACTTATCATCCATAATGCAGTGTGAATGAAATAAAAAAAAAAAAAGAAAAAAAAAAGGAAAAAAGAACTGGGGAAACATACCTCTTTCTTGATTATTCCATAAAAGTCATTCTGAAGAGTACCATTGGAAAGAAAGCATATCTCTGCTACTTATCACTAAGCCAATGAAATTGAGATTTGAGATCACGTGATCATTAGAGTCTCAGACTTGTATAGGGGACTGTGCCAACACTGACGTTTTTTCAATGGACCGATAACAGTCCCTTTGCGTAAGCGCGATAAGCCAAATCTCGCTCAGGATACTTTTATATACTATGAGCCTAGATTCCCTGATAAAGAAGGTGATGGCCTTCACTTTATCTTATGTGTACGTCCTGATATCAAAGCTCTTATTTGTTTTCTGGTGTTTTCATTAACTGACAATTATATCCCAGTTATATAACATATTCTGAATCAGTCAAAAGTTAAGTTTAACTTCTCGTTTATTCCCTTCCTCCTTCATCTTATCCCCAAGGTGCCCGTTCATGGTATATGTTAATACAGTGGATAAAGGAATTGTAGACAATTACTTCTAATGGTAAAAAGAAAATGAGTCGTGTATGCACATATGTAACTGTACTAGTCAGCACTGCAAGATGACCATAATGATTTCAATGTCTCTATCAAACACAGAATCCAGAACCAGAATCCCAAATATCACAATCAAAAGACATATAAATTATTGAAAAATATAAAACAAAGATTGGGACGAAATCCCCAATAGTGAAATACAAACGTTATCTTTATTTTCTTCGTGAAACAAGTTGTTTTTTGTACATTAAGGAGACCTACGTATACGTAGGAATGAAGGTATGGGAAATAAGGTAATGATATGGTAGCGATACCTTGGCCCCAAATTATGTCAATTATACAGAATGCTATATTTAAATACAAGAGGCATAGTAATTATACTTTATCTAACGGAAACAAAATAAAAATGAGCAAATGTATACCTTGTAAAAAAATAAGAAACGAAAAAACCAGGTCAAATTACACATAGATAAATGTAATTATTCATCGATAAATTACCCATAGTAGCATATGTCAAAGATAACATCATAGAAAGGAAACAAGCTAAAATATGTTAATTATCAAGTAGTCAATACATCAATTACGTTTTGTTTTCAGCGATTTGTTGCATGCATGATATCTTTTCAACGACAATATTGAGATAAGGAATTTGAACGGAGACAATAAATTTCTGTACTGTAATAAACAAAGCAATGGTTAGATTTCTCTCAGTCTAGATTCATTCAAAAAAGAACGAGAAAATAAAGTAATTAAACATTCAATAGAAACTATTGGGTCTTGAAATTCGCACATTTGTTTTATCATTTATTTCTTTTTATCTCGAATCTTAATGTTCGGAATCAAGAAATTGTCAGTCATCTTTAAGCACTCTCAGCTTGAACTGTTAATTAGAGAAACACCGAAATCACGGGTGTAACCTTTAAATGTAAGTTTTTAGCGATAAAAGCCCTTAATTAGTTTGGCACATGGAAAACTAATTACACACTTGCAGAAATCTGACAGAGAAATATATCTATGCAGCGGATCATGAAGATCTTAGGGGAAACGATGACAGGGACACTGAGGAAAGTCTGCAGTAAATGCACAACTCCTACTGATAAAATAATAAAATCAGGGCCCTGATGTGCAAGTGAACTCGATGAGAACTGTAACAAATCTATGGATGAAATCCTTTGAAGAAAAAGACGAAGATGTATCACACCTACACCAAGAGTGATATTGTACATTAACTTATAAACCCTTTTATCGATTAACGAATCACCAAATAAAACTACATTTTTTGTATAATTTAGACGAACACGTACACAGAAAATCAGCTGGCAAGGTAATTTCATTTTTTTTGAGTTTGAGCTAAAATTATGAAAACTCGGTCAATCCTTGAACTGACAAAGATATGTATAAAACAACAGACAACAGTTTGTCTCTCGTTTTCCCCGTTATCTGTTTTGCCAAATATGTGATATACTTGTAGCTTGTATCAGATAATAGGATATTTATTCTGTCTAGACAACAAGAAACAACATACCAGACAATACCGTAACAACAAACAACAGATAAATAATGAGACATATCTAGACAACAACGGTAAGATAACATACCAGACAATACCGTAACAACAAACAACAGATAAATAATGAGACATATCTAGACAACAACGGGGAGATAACATACCAGTCAATACCGTAACAACAAACAACAGATAAATAAATAGACATATCTAGACAACAACGGGAATATAACATAAGAGAAAATACCATAACAACAAACGACGGATAAATAATGAAACATATCTAGACAACAACGGTAAGATAACATACCAGACAATACCGTAACAACAAACGACAGATAAATAATGAAACATATCTAGACAACAACGTTAAGATAACAAACCAGGCAATACCATAACAACAAACAACAGATAAATAATGAGACATATTTAGAGAACAACGGGAATATAACATACCAGACATTATCACGCCTCAGACAAAAATGTTGGAATCTGATTGGTCAGATCATGGTCACATGACGCCGTGAAAAAAGCCGTATCAGTCTTGTAAATCCGTATCGGGCGAGTAGTTTATTATGACGTCGTGAATTGTATGATACAGAGACCCCAACACATACAGTAAGAGGTCTTCGACGTGATAAATTCGTTACATGGTTAGTTAGTGACCTGATACGGAAAAATACATGGTGTGAAAAGAAAACCCGTATCGGGCTCGGCTTTCGCCTCGCCCGATACGGGTTTTCTTTTCACACCATGTATTTTTCCGTATCAGGTCACTAACTAACCGTGTAACTAATAATACCGTTACAACAAACGGCAGATAAATAATGAGACATATCTAGACAGCAACGTGAATATAACATACGAGACAATACCGTAACAACAAACGACGGATAAATAATAAGACATATCTAGAGAACAACGGGAATATAATATACGAGACATTACCGTTACAACCTATATTTAGATAACAATTGAGAGACAAAATTCCAAAAATATTCTCTACAACAAAATACACGTGTGACAACAAAACAACAAAGGATGTGTTTCGATAACCGTTCATGATAATATAGTCGTAACTTGGGTCAAATCTGGCTGAATTGTCTACGATGCGTTTTGTTAATGTTTCATGTCGGCACAATCGAGCATGTATAGAACTGGAAGAATTATCACTGAGATCGAATTTGAAGACGTTTAACATTTGAACTACTTGGTGAGTGTCACTGCTGGTGGACCAGAAGTCCCCGAGGGCACATGTAGCCAAGTTCAATCAACTTCGATTGATCGTCTGTCTCTTCAACGCATTTGAAATTTTCTGTTACAAAATTACTTGAAATTTCTAAAACGTGGGTCCTGTAGCATCATATCCCACTAATTCTGCTACGTCTTTCGATACATTTTTGGACTGAGTAATTTTCACATTTTTTGGCCATATTACATTGTTTAGACTGAGGATCACTGTCGAGGGATAAGTAACCGAAACGTGCATGTCTGGTCCATGTTGCAAATTGATCTGGTGTTAAAAGATGCTATGGAATTTGAAGACGTTTAACATTCTCAGTCTCTTGACCGATATGTATACATTGTGAATCTGAGTGATAATGAGAACAGGAATGGGTTGGCAAGCGGCTTATGTCAGATAGATCAACAGTAAACTGATGTGAAGCTGTCACGGGAACCTTTGATTACCTATATTAAAACATGAATACAAAAAAGGACCTTAGGGAGATAAAGAAACTAAGACAAAATCTGTAAAAGATAGGAAATCTACATGAAGAGGAAATACACAACGTTATGTCGGTTGAACAAGGGACTCTGGTTCAACAAAAGATGTAAGAGATATTACAGAATTCATTTCTTAAATATACCGATATTAAAGAATGAATCATAACAGAAGAAAGGAAAGACCTCTTACAAGACTATGTGGTAGTGAAAACAATGAAACAAGAGAACAAAATTACAATGAATTTCAGACACCACTTCGAATTAAAAAACGTTTTGAATTGAAACGTTATCGTAACGGTTATCGAAATAAATTTGGTATTCTCAATTTATTTTTATATATTTAATATTTTCTATTGTATATGTTAAGATTTCAAGAAAGTTGAAGTGTTCCGACGCGTCATCTTCTTGGATGAAATTTCAAACCGATACCAATGTACTAGACACGTGTTTCGGTTAGTAAATCCTCATCAGCGGTACTTAAAAGTGATTTTCTGACACAGCAAAATGTATTCTAGTTTTATTTTTTGAATTCAAATTAGTGTATCCACTTTTACAAACTTTGTGTTAAAATGAGAACATAACGAAAGTGTCTCCAACTTTTTTTTCTTCTTTTTAACTCGAGTATACAAATAATCTATATTACTCTGGAAATGAGTCTTGAATAAAGTCTATCATACCACCACAAACTCCTATGCTGAACATATTTCTTAGGATTTGATTTCCTCTCATATAATCAATAAAAAGCATACACGTCGACATAGAAAAAATAATAATTTAAATGAAATAATTTGTTTCAACATTGCTTGCAGTTATGTAAATGGTATACATGTACTTGACTATGGATTGTAGATGATACTGACTTGATCGACAATTCATATAATCAATGAAACATTGAGCTTGAATTCACATAAATACATCGTACATCTTGCATAATAATTTCTTATCACTGACCAACTGTGAGTACAAGCTTCTATAAGGCAGCATGATCACATTATCAGGAAAAACACAAGCCGAAGGACATAAAATATTCGGTTAGCTATCTCGAGTAACTTAATTGAGTTCTCTTTTGTCAATATCATTGGATAAAGTCTTTTCAAAAACCAAAGGATACATGTAAAAGCTGATGACACAGTATTAAATAGTCATTCAAGTAAAAGAGTGAAAGATATAGGAGGGGGATCTTCACCAGGACTCCATGGCAGCACCCACAACTCAAGGTACCGAAACAATCAAATACGAAAACATAGAGTGACAAATATAGATCTACATGTACAATAAGCAACAACCGGTGCCGACGTAGGACAGCCATCTGCCATGTTGGGTATGACTTTGCCATTGTTTAAGCAAGCCTGATTAAGTTTTGTCGTTTTGGCAAGCTACACAGAGGTCACGTTTCATAAATTAATTTGATAAGGCTTAAATATACACCTATGTGATGACTGGCGAGTGGCGACTAGACTTTTTGAATACATGTCGTATCATATTTGTTGGATGAATAATTTGAAATGATAAATCCCTCATTCGATGGTCAAAAATAGTTATACATGTCGGTATGATGAATAGAAGACATTACATTACTAGTCCAAAATAAACTGTGTAGGTGCAGTAGAAATGAAGCATTGATAAAACATTAGAGTGTCAAGTTTTCTTTAATATGCCCCACTAAGTAATTTGATTTACAAGGATACGTTCCTGTAATCTGATGCGCATGTGTGCGTTTCTAAAATGATTACGTGCTTCAAATTCTTAGAGGAAGCTGATGCAAATAGTAACTCAGAGAGAAGCGAAAGGAATATCGGTCATTACTCTCCTAATGAAATGATACTGGATCTATAAAACAAAAAGTTACATGACATTACCATCTCAGATTGAAGACAAAACCCACTGTATCATATCTCTGAAGTACTGAATGTAATTGATATCTCTCTGAGACAGACCAATTATAGTTCATTATCAAACTACCTTCCAAATATCTCATCCTCCTAAGGAGACATCACTCATCTTGTTATGGAATGTTTGTTGTCCCAGAAACTCAATTACCACGTGACAATTGTCTTTAAAATTTTATAGAAAACAAATGTTTTCCAATTTACATCGTGAATGAAGAAATGGCAATTTTCTCCCGGGTCTATAGGTTTATAATTACTCCGCAATTTCTTCCAGAAGCGCATGGCGAGATGGTCTGATCTGTACGTTGCAATGTCAAACAAGAGAAAAGCCAGATTACAATTCAAAGAATGATTAGCCAGTGATAACTGCTATTGGAAATTGAGTTTGGTATTGTTTAACTAAGATTTATAGCTAAGGTCGTAATAAAAAGTTGATACAAAATTCCTCGTATTGACGTCATTGACTTTTTAAGCGCGAATATGGAAAGCAGACACCATCTGATAAAGAAACTGTCACCGAATTCAAATTCAAAGAGAAAGTGATAAAATCATTCTGATGAAATTAGTACCTTTCCAACAAAGAGACAAAGAGTCAATTCTATTACTTTGATTACACACATGAGCTCGCTACAGCCGGCAAAGCACGGACTGTATTACGCAACCCTCTTTTTATATCCATTTACATATTCATCTGTGTTGCTGGGACCCCTTCGTTTTGCGGTCTTGTTTCTGTGAGGTCATCTAACAGTGAGGAGGTTGTGTTACACCACAATTGTACGTTCTTCGAGACCTCTGGGTAATTGGAGAAGTGAGAGGGTTGTGCGCACGTAATCCAGGATAACCATACCATTTGCTACTTGCGTGGCAAATGGCCATCCAAAGTCGGCACCGGTTGCCCATTAGTCTCTTCGGTTTATGTGTAGTCTTTTGTGTTTGTTGTTTAGATGTCGTATGTCTCTTTTCCGTCTCATAGTGTGCTCGTCTTTTGTTTTTTTTTGCATTGGGTGTTTTGGTGTTTTGATGTTGGTGCTGCAACAGGGTCCTGTTGGAGATCTCCTCACTTCTTTTGACGCATTCTTTACGCTATGCTTTTTTAAATTACGTCTACTATCAGGTAGAACTGAGCAAATCGGACGAAAAACATATAACGCAATCATAAAACAAAGCGTAACCAGTATTAACATGGTAACCGATTTTAAAGCATAAAAATCCATTGTAACTATACATATTATAAGTGCACCCAATAAGCGCTAATTCAGGAAATAGGAATCTCGTGAGATATCATTCCCCTACCTTTTCGTTCCATTATACGGAAGTATTTTCCCCCAATTAATTGTAACAACCATTATCCATATTCCAGATTTCTAAGCAATTCCTTTGATTTTCCAATTTCCAATTAAGAGGGAACTCAAGATTCATTACTCGTTATACTCATTATTATCTAAACTATTATTATGATCGCTTTTAAATTTTAATTGACCAATGGCAACGATTTCTAAGCAATGGGATGATTCTAGTAACTTCCTCTTCCGGCAATGATGATGTTGATTGGTAACAGGTTGTATGTTTACACACCAGCCCGTCAACATTTGTATTACCTGTATGACATGATTCAGAATATTTGTATGGCTGTCTTATATTACAAAAATCATTCCAGGTTTATATATTTGATGCACATGTTAATAAAACATGACAAAGGTATGAAGAAAGGCACCAACTAAATCACCTGAAATAGTTCTTACTTTTTACCCCCATCAATTCCACGATAATGTTGAGGAATGGGCATTATTCACAGACATATAGTGGGTTTCGTCGTAGATTTTTGCTCATAAATCGGCGATGTCAGAAGAATGCTGTGATTGAAGCCTACAGCTGTCATGTCAGATCAACAAAACTCCTCCTGTATTTATAAGAAAAATTGGCACAATGAAAATTCCATTGATTATCACTACTGTCAATAATGTGAATATGTCATTGAGAGTCGAGGTTTAAGAGAAAATAGAATTGTACTCCTCCTGATCGGGTAATCTGGTGCATGAACTCAGCATACCTTACCAGACTTGGTACACACTGTCAGAAGAACTATCAAAAAAAAAAAAAAAAAAAAAAAAAATTACCAACCATCGTACGATGCTTACTGTCGTATTACGTCAGATACTGAATGATAGAATTAAGTTGCAGCGAACTATCAGTGCAAGAAAGGACAAGAGTCACAAATCGATGTAAT
Organism: Pinctada fucata; assembly: GCA_028142955.1. NCBI lineage: Eukaryota > Metazoa > Mollusca > Bivalvia > Pterioida > Pteriidae > Pinctada > Pinctada fucata. The sequence goes on along the minus strand of AP027103.1, from coordinate 82,507,470 downwards.
AGTGGGTTACATGTATCACTGACGAGGGTTAAGTACCCGAAACGCGCATGTCTGGTCCATGCTGAAAATTTATCTGCTCTTAAATAATGCTATTGAATTTAAAGACGTTTAATATTTGCACCACTTGGTAAGTGTCACTGCTGGTGGACCATGTGTCCCCGAGGGCACATGTAGCCAAGTTCGATCAACTTCTGTTGATCGTTTCTTCAACGCGTTCGAAAATTTCTGCTTTCAATTTTTATTTGAAATTTCTAAAACGTTGGTCCTGTAGCATCATATCCCAGCCATCCTGCTACGTCTTTCGGTACATTTTTGGACATGATAATTTTCACACTCTTTGGTCATATTACATTGTTTAGATTGATGATCACTGACGAGGGTATATAACTCGAAATGTGCATGTGTGGTTCATGCAGTAAATTTAACTGTTCTTAAATGATGCTATTGAATTTGAGGAAGTTTAAAATTTGAACCACTTGATGAGTACATCGTGTGGACCCCCGCCTCATCGCTCCTTTTCTCGATGAGGAGCGATGAGGCGGGGGTCCACACGATGGATGAGTATCACTGCTGGTGGACCAGACGTCCCTGAGGGCACATGTAACCAGGTTCGATCAACTTCTGTTGACCGTTTCTTCAACGCATTCGAAATTTTCTGTTACAAAATTTCTTGAAATTTCTAAAACGTGGGTCCTGTGGCATCATATACCACCAATCCTGCTACGTATTTCGGCACATTTTTGGACATGATAACTTTCACACTCTTTGGTCATATTACATTGTTTAGATTGATGATCACTGACGAGGGTTAAGTTCCAAAAACGTGTATGTCTGGTCCATGCTGCAAATTTATCTATTCTTAAATGATGCTTTTGAATTCTTCTAGAGGATGTACTCTATTGATGAAATACAACTGCGCATATTTATTGGAAGAAGTGTGACTCCTACATAACTTGCTAAAATTGAAATAGAAAGCGGATATATTGAACATTGAGGACTTGGGACTTTTAAGTCATAAACGTACCTACAAATGATGGACATACAAATACCACGCCAACAAACAGAAAAAATGAAAATACTCCATCATAATAGATAAAGAAACAACCAATACCGGGTGTGTATCCAGTGCCGACTTTTATTGGTGTGGTTATCCACATAACGTGGGCACAACCTTCCCAATTATCTGAACACACAGAGGCCTTCAAATACGCACACTACCTTCCCAGTTATCGTATTGAAATATATGTTTTATCGTATTGAATTAGTGCACCATATGCGCATTTCATCATTGTATCATCAGTGATACTCTATGGCGAGAGAGAGGAAATCCAAATAGTGAATATATGAAGAGCGAAATTCTAAACATGACCTAAAATGTATGCCAAAGGGACATCTAGGGACTGAGCTATGTCACCAGGGAGGTACCCCCTAGTTTCAAAATAATTTATTAAATCAAGTATAAGAAAATATACAAATATTTTTCAAGTCAGTTCAGAAGCAAAGTAAAACTTTGCTAACGATATCCTCGGGGACGAACAATCCAGCAGCAGAGATACCAACATTGAGGTATAAATTGTCATATTGAAATAAACGTTATCATATCATAATAATTCTATGCATCATATGCGCAGGTGACACAATGAACAATGAGCAGGGTACCAAGGCAACACAGAAACAATGTAAATGGATATAAAATGTTGGCATACAAAAATGAGTCCATGCTCAGCTAGTTGAAGCGATATCATGATCAATCACCTGAAAATAGCGATAAAATTTCATATTCGACAAAGGATTCAGCGTCCAGTGTCTTTAGTTGTCAATTCACTGTGCCCAAGACATTGGGAAATAATTTGTCGTACGCAACAAGATCCCTGGTAAACCACAGTAGAGACAGAGTGACTGATTTTTTAACTGTGGTACATAATAACGTACTGACGTGAACATTCACAGATCCTCTGGTAAACTAGAATTAATACATATTGTCTGGTTCTGTACACAGGACCATATGCTGAGTATGAAGACTTGTGAAACAAGGTTACTATGAAACATGTAAACTATATGTTATTGGAGTTTAATAAATGAAACAGCTTGGAATATGGTGGTAACGACAGTTGTCGTGAGGTCACATATTGTACAGGAATTTAATATTCGCTGAAATTTTCACAATGAATCCGTTTCTGATTTATTATGACTTGTGATGCGATTCCAAATAAAAGAAATCATTACCTGGAACTTAAAGGAAACGTCATGCGACTTGATTCATAAATTAATTCGGTCAATTAACGAGCGTTTTCATCCAATTGGTAATTTCGGAAGTAAATTATCTCTTTGCTACTTGACATTTTCTGTCAGTTTTAACAAATTCGCATCGAATAATTTTGAGGAATCCGGGAAATGATTGATTACATTATTCACGGTGAAAGGAAGTATCTGTCATCACAATCTAACTTCTTATTAATGTAAAGCCATAGCTTCATTATCGATGGCCACACACAACCCTGAAGAATTATCAATTTAACTTCTCTTTTCCCGATCCCTCATATAATTCAGCATCGGTTCAAAATTCAAAGGGGGGGGGGGGGGGTGCCGGGTCAGGACGCAAATGAAATATGTTATTTTCGAATTAATTCTTACAATTACATGTACCTATATGAAAGAGGTATTGTTCTCATGCATTGCCATTCCCTCAGTTGGCTCTTTCGTTTAGGGTTCTGTGGAATAAACTCTTCAAATGTTAATACCATGTATCACCTCTATGTCGGCTTCGTGGATCACGGATTTCACAGTGCACATTGTGTACTAACACTGAATGTAGACATAGCAACATGAATATTTCTAAAACTGAAACATTCATACAGTATGCGTTTAATATGACATGGCTATCACTGTTTTTCTCCTGACGAGATAAGGAGCCTACGAAAATTGGGTTGGGCATTTTTCATTTAAACTGCCAAGAGAAAAAAAATCTAAGCCCCCTTAATTTTGACAGTTCTTGACATGAAATATCTTCATAGAAATCTTTAATACTACTGTAAGCAGAAAGAATTCAAAGCCCCAACCCAAATACGAAACATGAGTGCTTATAATCACTTACATGATACATATGATCTGAAATCCTTGAAATAAGCAAATATCTTTCGAAAGAAACTTGAGCGCGTTTTCCTTTGAGTTCGGTAAAAAAATGTCTTTTTTTGTATCCTGACCACTTAGGGGCACCTGTCTGTAATGAAAGATAGGCGTGAAGATGGTGCTAATAGCTTAAAACTAGATTAGGCACGTGTAAATCTCAAGTTTTATTGTCATGTTCATTCAAAAGTCGTTATCAAAAATTATAATTTATAATTTACGAAGGGGAAATGAGTTTGAAGACATAAACGAAGGAAACTAATCAATGTTAGAGAGATTGAAAAGGGGCAAGCAAGTCCGTACGGTTCCACCATTGACCTTTTACAGTTCGTATTTTAAGAACCACTAGTAGTGAAATGAGTGGAAAGCATGCAAAATGTCATAAATATGATTAAAAGATCTTGTCTGTTTTTAAGATTGTTTCTCATTTGTTGACAAGAATATTCATTGTATATGAATTAATTTTTAACAAATAATGGAGATGTTTAATGAGTTTTTGCTGATTATCATATTCTCGTGATTACAATTTATGGAGGACAGTAAATTTCCATATCTCTATGTTAAGATGACATCAGTGTCAGCTGGAACAAACATGAAATATAGTTTGACACTCAAGATATTGTTATTTGTGATTTATAACTTGTGAACATAAATACTATTTAATTGAAATTGACCCTGTCCATGTTTAAGGGAAATTGTACATATGTCATTATACTCCGTGACGTATTCGATTCATTATCGGGTCATTTAAACCTTCAGAATCGTCAGTATATACCATGTTTAATATTTTCCAAATAATGAATGAAACTAAAATCACAACACAGATGAGAGTTTTCAATAAAATCTAGAAAGATCATAGTAATACAAATTTACGCAATCGCATGAGCAAATTGTGGCTATCAAAGCAACATAAAGGATGTTTGGTGACACTTTTACGATCATGTCACAACAAAAGTGGTAATAACCAGTTTATTCCATGAAAATGAAGCCATGGAACAAATGCAGAATATCGTCCACAATTTGTGATTGAATACAAAACAGCTCCAGGACACACTGATAAAGTGATATTACATCATAAAGTTCAGCTGATCAGAAAAGTAACCTGGATTCTGAAGCCGGGAGTGTCTTTAAACTCTTAACTTCTACTGCGGATGCCACGAGTAAAAACGCGGGAAAATTAAAGAATACTTCATTGAGAAAAAAAGTTACAATAGGTTCTAGTGACAGAAAAAAGTAAGTCATATCAAAATTGCAAAAAGCACGTTTTACATGGCCTATCAATTATTCTATTAAAGCATGATACCTCCATTCTGAACATGTACTTCAGTGCAACTATCAGTATGTGTTGCCTCCTTGATTCAATTCAGAATGCATGTACATGTACTTTCAATTATATGTTTTTGCTAAAGGTAAATATATTTCGGTATCCTCCTTGCTTGTTGTATTAGAAAGGAGTAGAATCAAGTAATACTTTCAGATCTGGAGTTATGACCTATAGCTTTAGTTTCTCTTTTATTGATCCATTCTTACCATAAGACAACTCATGATCGGACAATAGGGTCCTAATGCATAAAATGACAGATCGAATGTCAAAATATTAGTGTAAGTGATGGTAGTGGACCTTTAGTCGTCTTCCTTTCCACTTCGATATATTTCCTACTGGTTTAGATTTTCATCTTTTAATGGCATTCCATAAATATAAAGCAAACAAATGGTCAGATACAGCGTTTTCTGTCATAAACTCAATTAAGCTGAAGCGGTGGATATCAATTTACTATTTATCACTTAAGATCGGTCTTTATCGCCAAGTGGTCAGATCCCTGTGGATGATATCGGTATGACATCAACAAAAGCAGCAATATAGAATGACCCGCAAGTCAAAATGGCAAGCTTAGTCTGAATATGGAGCTAGTCTGGGTACTAAATGACGCAGGTCACTTTTACATCCTAAATAATTATGCATGTTTGAAAAAACGAAATACGTCCAAAGGTTTGCTGAGCAAGCTCCATTGAGGTCCTTCAGAGATCCATAGAGTTATTTTTCACATCTATCAGAGGCCTAGCCTGACGTAATTATTTTAAAACTACTCTCGCTAGTCATTCTCTCTGAGGAAAAGATAAAATAAATGCATATACATGCATATCTAAGGGCGAACAATAAGCATGATAAAACAGAAGAATCATTGCCAAAAGTCTATATATTGCTTGTTCTACAGAGGATTTGATTCTGGAAGAAACAGTTGTTGACCATATTTTGTTAAAACAACTAGATATTGACGTATCCATGGACATCAACGACCCCTGGCTTTGCTACTGGTAGTTTGCAGCTTTAGATTGATACTCATCTCTTGACCTAATTATGCATCGGCAAATATCATCATCTTGGTCATGAATGTGACCACAGACAGAAACCAATTTTTATCGATGAGGTTATCTGAATTAAGGAGGATCTATTAAGTGTTTCTACTTTGCTTGTGTATCAGAATGGATGGAAACTGATTTCCAAAAAGTTTATCAACGCAATAAGCACAGCGAGACACTGAAACACTATAGGGAAAGAAAACATTGAATATTATTTATATGGCTACGCATTAATTAGATGACTGAAGATTGAATTTTTATGGACATGTAATTTTCTTTTCATCCGTGAAGAGTCACCATTTAAAAAAACGGTGCCACATCCCAAGAATTCATAAGTTTTACAGTGCAGTCGTGAAGGTTTTGCTTATCGGTTAAGTTCAGAAATATGAATATCGTACGATTGAAGTCTACAGACATCACCCCAAGGCCATATAAAATCTACAATATTGAACAAGTGCAGTTAACCTACTCTTTTGAACTTTGAAACAACACAGTCTTTGGTAGTTTTTTTTAATCGCAAAAAGCTGTCTAGAATGTTACATTCACCAAAGTTATCGTAGGCTGCAGGCATGAAGTCATATAGATCATAGTTTTATGTCTGGGTGGACAGATGTTCATTCATCCTGATATGACATTGTGGAAACCCCTCTGTTGGGATAGTATCATCTTTCTGTTTATTTATTTAGAGAAGGATATATACACGGATATTCTCTCTTTATATTGCGTAATAATGTAACAATTATCATATTCCGCATCATTCATTTGGTTCATGTTACTTTCTTCGAAGTACCACCCCAACGCGGAAGTTCAAATGTTGCTACACTACTGCAGATATATCCTTCATTCCTGTGAAATAGATCTGGGGCCGGGTGGAGACTTTTTTCTTTCTGTCCGTTTACAGTGCTCATAGTATATTAATGAATCATACAAATCTTTTTGTTCTATTGCAGCTATAGATTCATCAATATATTTTCATCACTGAGATTGACTGAAAGTCTTAAAAAGTATAAAAATGAACGGTGGCCTATCTTACAATATTATCTTCCATGAAAAAAAAAGACCAGCGAAGAAAGGAGGATAAGAAGAAAACAGAATCTTTGTTCAGAGGTTTTGGAAAAAAAATTTAACATGCTTGTGCAAGATTGAAATGACTAAGCTTTACACTTTCAATTTTACATTTTTTCATAAAAATCTACACAGACTTATCCATATCTTATAGTTTTTGGTTTTTTTTAGCGTGCATCGCCCCGCTTTATCAATGATCAGAAAGACGGAAAAGATAAGAAATTCTTATTTTTTTAAGAAATGAAATAAGGTAAGATAAGACAAACGTGTTTTTCTATTTCGCTTGAGCCGGAGTACGCCTGATTGTTAGATCTGATAAAGTGTATTTTAAGATACAAGTTCACAAAAAAGTAAAAAAAGGTCAAAATAAAGTATAGAAATCTTGCCCTAAATCATCACTCTCTGTAACAGACGGTATATTAACATTCCCGATGTCTTCCGGAGGTATTAAATTTGCTCTTTCTCTCCCTCTCTTTATATAATACTGTTTTAATGCAATTCCCAGGTATAAATTTTGCTTTAGCAAATTCAATTTATGATACAAAGCTGATCAGGTCGAGAATAAATAATGTATTTTGAATGTTTTGTATTGTTCTGTGCTAATCTTTGACGTCTTGTTACCGTCATCGTTGGTTCATTATCTCTAGAAACGCTTCATTTTCAAAGATATATATAGTGACGATATGGTGTGTTCAAAATTAATGTTCAAATTGAGCAAATAAAGCCTTGAGTCATGAATTTATACATTGTTTATTTTCTTTTTGATGGTCAATTGATCTAAGTTTGACTTCTGTATTAGTCATGCTGCTTTAAATGTTTGAGATTTCTCTTTGTGAGTTACATTCCGTCTCTTTTTATTCTGAGACCTTTCTTGGCTATGTTCACTTTTTGTGATATTTTGATCGTTATGTCTGGCATCCTGTAAAGTTTTCCGAGCTTTAAATTCCATGTGTGTATATTATAGTTCTATTCTCTGTGTTAATGTGTTTTTTAGAAAACATGTCGTGTTTTGTGCTGCTCTGTGTTTTAGGTTCATAATATTGTTACAAGTGTTCTCATTTCATTTTTAAATTCTGTACTTTTAGTTTCATTTAGGAAAAATGCTTGATCTTTTATCTTCTGTGTTTACTATATCACACGTTTTTTATGCTGTCCTTAAAATGACTATGTTGTGAACAATGTTATTCTTTATCCGTAATTCGTTTGTGATTTTGTTTTTATGGTTTGTATATTTCATTCCAAAAGTCGTTCATGTTATGAACCATGAATATGCAGTTTGTGTTATGAACCATGAATATGCATTTATGTCTGTTTGTTGTTTTTTGTGAGGTTGTGATCTTTTATTAGAAATAATACAATCTTGTGACATAGTCTCTCCATCGCAAAAATAAAAAAAGAGTAAATTTTAGTCCCCGATATGATCAAATGATGGAAATGTTTTGTGCGGTCGTGATCTTTTATTAGAAATAATACAATCTTGTGACATAGTCTCTCCATCGCAAAAATAAAAAAGAGTAAATTTTAGTCCCCAATTTGATATGATCAAATGATGGAAACATGATGATCAAAAAGTGGAAACAGACCAGTAGCGTTATCTTATTGAAAAATTGTGTAAATAGAGATCGATTTTGTATGCAGGTCAAATTCCTAGACTAATGTTTTGAGTTAAAAAATATATGGTATCAATGGAAAGGTATTGTCACGAGAAATACACATGGGAATTTAGAAGCCCTACACAACTTATCAATGAAAAGTTAAATGCTTCCAATTCAATAGTGTAATTTAAGAACAGATAGATTTGTAGCATGGATCAGGCATGCACACCCTCGTCAGTGATCCTCAATCAAGTAGGACCACCGTTTTAAAATTTCAAGAAATTATGATATAAGAATTTTTCGAATGCTTTGAAGAAACGATCAACCGAAGCTGGTCGACCTTGGCTATATGTGCCCTCGGAGACTCCTGGTCCACCAGCAGTGACACTCACGAAATGGTCGAATGTTAAACGTCTTCAAATTCAATAGTATCATTTAAGAACGGATATATTTGCAGCATGGACCAGACATGCAAGTTTCGGGTACTTAATCCTAGTCAGTGATCCTCAATCTAAACAATGTAATATGACTAAAGTGTGTGAAAGGTATTATGTCCAAAAAATGTACCGAAAGACAAAGCAGGATGACTGGGTGATGTTGCAGGACCCACGTTTTAACAATTTCAAGAAATTTTGATATAAGAAATTTTAGAATGCGTTGAAAAAAAAACGATCAACCGAAGTTAATCGACCTTGGCAATATGTGCACTCGGGGACTCCTGGTCCACCAGGAGTCTCCGTGGGCACATGGTTGCCAAAAGTCCCCATGTTGCCAGAAGATAAGGCAAATTTTAAAATTTTAGACGGTGGGGAAAAGTTCAAGGTCATAATGCTTGGTATGAATTTGATTATCTACCGTTCAAATTTAAGTTGAAGATTTTAAAAAGTTGGTCAATGTCCACGGTCAATTTTACAAGGCAAAAATTTTTGGTATCAATGGAAGGGTCTCTTAAATAGGTATACCAGTGTGAAATATTAAAACTCTATCACATACTTATGAAAAGATTTGACAAATGTAAAAGTTGTTGAAATCATAGTCACAATCACAATCAGGTCACAATCGGAAAGTAAAAAATTGTATCTTTGGAAATGTCTTGTTACAAGGTATAACCTTGTGAAATACGAAAGCTGTTACTTTAATATCAAAAAGGAAGACCACTATCACTTTTTTCAGAAAAAAAAACAGACGGACAAACAAAAAAACTTTATGTCTCCGAATCTTTGATTCAGAGAGAGAGAGAGAGAGAGAGAGAACTCCTAACTTTTAACCAGGTGGTACAGAGAGAGAGAGAGAGAGAGAGAGACCAGGTGGTACATAATGTGCACTGCTGTTCAGCTGCTATACTGATGTATATATTTACTATTCTTTCCGGGATCATACAATTCGTATTCTTTAAGCACGCACAGGTATGCTGATTACTTCTATGAATGATGTACATCAGTCAGGCATGGTGTCTCATTAATATTAAACACATACAGAATAGAACAATACACAATCACGACCTTTATAAATTATACCAAGGAAACTTGTGACTGAAATGGAATTTAGAATTACGAAAATGTTGTTTAAAATTTCCTGACCTGGAGTTTCAGTTAATAATCTTGACATTTCCGAAAATGATGAAAATGTCTCAAAAGGATAACATTTTAATGACTTGCGTGCAGAACTTGGCTAACTTGTTCCTTAATTTGGAATAGGCATCAGACACTTTTTAGAACGATAGTTAAAACTGTAACAAAAAAAAAATCTTTTTATTCTGGTCTAAACCAGCTGTAGATTATATGATTATTGAAAAATCACTCATATGAAATGTCAGAGTAGCAAATCCATTTCATAGAATGAAACGTAAAATACTTCATTAAACAATTTCGACGCTTGGGATGCCTTCAAAGCAGAAACGCTTAAATTCTTAAGCTATATCTCAATATAAAAAAGAAGAAAAAAAACCCCAAACAAACAAAACAAAAACAAAAAACAAGCAAGCAACCCCCCCAACCGCATTGCTTATAAAGAGTATAAGAGTTCTTACTACCTAGGTTGTAACATACTGAATATGATCATCAAAGCATATGTATATAATATATATATATACCTTTATTCGGGTAATGACACTTTCAGTTTGACTGATGGCAATGATAACGTTAGCTCGACAATCAGTAAAATCACTATATTTACAGTCATTTGTAACCAAGGGGAAATATTTGGGGTGGAAAAGTTAGTTAATGAAATGATAGGTATTCATTTTCCGCAGGTATCTCGTAAAATAAGAAATACTGGGGTTTAATTACACCCAGTCGTCGATGTATTTGTCAAATTCATTCATCTCGAAGTCCTCAACGTATTTTCTTTCAATGAATTTGACACTGAAATCCCGACAAGAACGACAAATTTCACGTTTTTGAACCCAGAAATTTTGAGAGCAGTCCCGAATAAAAGTAAACAACAGAAAAAAAGACATCAAGTTCAAGGTTAAAAATGCAACCCAAAGTACAAGGATGAGATAGTAAACATTCACACCATCACTCTGAACTGTTGATGATGGTATTTAGTATATTAACATAGCGATAATTACTTATCCCAGCTGCTCATTATACTCGCTGGTATGAAGAGTTTGATGAGCAGCACTGCTTAGTCAATTATCATAAAAATAATTTCTGCAATTTCCTCATTTCAAAGCCTTGCACAAACAAAGCTTTCAGAAATGAGGAGTGAAATACTGTTTTTTAGAGAACGGAATGTAGTGTGGGAAACGAAAAATATGTAAATGCATTTTTAGTAAATAAACGTCTTTTTAGCGGTTAAAGATGTTGTTAAATTCCCAAGTTTTTTAAAATTCAAAGCAGGACAAACTGACAAAATATCAGTTTTCCTCTCTCCACTGTTTCTCAAATCGTGATCATGAAACGCACATGTTTCTAATGTTTATTCAGCCTGTACAATGCAATTATTCCATTTGTGCAAAGTAAAGGTGATCCTAACTATCAAATAACACCTTTATATTTACAGTCTACATGTTCCTTAACTAAGAGTTTAATAATTTTACACAAGTTACAATGGAAACCAAAAGCCATGACGACGAAATTTTTATTCCAAAAGAGATCATCTGTTAAGATATGACTTTATGTAATATGATAAATTATTTAAAGGATGAAAAATTGTTTATTTATATAAAATAAACCTTACCTTTTAGTTTTCTGACATCCTGTGGAGTTTGATAACATGGGAATTTTGTCAATAAAAGTCCTAACACCGTAACAGTTGATGGATAATTAGATGCGCGATAGCCAGTAGCTGTTTGTAACAGTGATCATCAGGGCTGTCCGGGGCCCCTGGCTGATGTGAATGGCGGTCCTCAGTCATGCGTCCCCAATGATTGCATGATGCAGTCGTTCACAAACGTCTATGGTTACCTACATAGGTCCAAGTGATCTCAGCAAGGTGTTTCCATTTCAATTGTTTTAACATGTATTACTCTACGTGTACTGCGATTCACTTCACTCGCCGTGTTACTTTGGATCTTTCGCCACATGTATTCACAAACATTTCAAACATGTAAAACATTCTAAAATTTAAGTGGCTGAATCCTATAGAAACGTAATTGAATATCTCTGTTGTCTTTCGCTGGTTCCCATCTGTATTTTTAACCAAATTTTAACATTCGTTGAAATTGAGAAATTTTCGTTCAAATTTCTTTTTCACACTTGAGAAATTTGGTGTGTTGTGAATAATTATAAATTTGGTGTTTTATGAATAATTAGCTGCACTTACATTTTTTAACATGGTCGATATAAGAATAAAAGTGCTTATAGTAATTGTCCAGTGGGCTGTGGAATCACACTCACTTTGAACACAACGTACGTGACTTATCGTGTCACTGCTACAGACTTTTATCACTCCCTGAACGTATTATTATTTATTAAATATTTTGGTCTCTTTGGTGTATCGACTCCAGTATAAATCATTCGTGTAAATGGCCTTTATTGTTTCCTTTCATTTACTTCATGCTCGCTAAATATCAAATTTTACCAACAAAAGCGTTTTGTTTTACACGAATTCGGTCGGAAAGTGAAAGTGAATTCAATTAATATTTGCTTACATATACCCATACAGGGTATTTAACAATTAACTCACGAACCCCCGTATCTTTTCATGCTTCCCTCACTCCCAGTAGAACATAATATCTTCCCTCACAAAGTGAGGCTGGCCAACCGGGAGGTGGCCTCATAATGTGCCTTTGTTCTCATCGCGCTTTGGGGTATCACCAATCAATATATGCATTTCATAGAGTATATTGTAATGACCAGTACGGTTAGGACTAAATATAAGTTATTATCGATGGATTTATCATTCAGTTTCTTCCCAGAAATTGGAAGAAAATTAAATAAAAATCAAATCTTATTTCATTTCTAGAATTCAATAAAAACATAAACTACCCGTCTAAATATCGGTTTTCAAGTCGAATTCTCACTGTGTATGTGGTACATGTATGCTGACAGGAGGAGCGAAAATAAGAATCACTTCAAAGAAGATGAAGCGAACAATCTACAGGAAGAACGATTATACTAGCTGTAATACATCAGACAAAAAGACACTTTTTACATCTAGATGAAACCTTAATTTTCCTCACACAGTGCCTTGTTTGATTTTTACTGGAGATTATTTGCATGCAGACGATTGTTTCCAAATATTGATAATGATGAACGTGTATAATCAGGGCACTCGAACAGTCAGATCAGTAAATCACTTCCCCGTACCAATTTTTATAGACCTTTCTCAGAAAAAGTACAGTCTCTCTTTGCGTGCAAATAAGGCATGTTTTTATACAGTTAAAGTATACCGTTGAGGGAGTTAGCACGATTCTGGTTCCCCGAGACCAGACCTGGTCTGGTCTCGGGGAACCAGAATCGTGCTATCTTCCTCAATCGTATACTTTAACTGTTTTATTATACCGGAACAAACATTATACTGAAAAAAAACATATCTCTTTTAAAAGTATATCGAAATAAACATCAAAGAAATACCTTATTCAGTCTCAAAGTCGAGAAGGCAAGGCAAAATCGTGAGAGTTTCCATCGAAACAGTCGTGAACCCCGGAATGAACAACATTCCGAAGTGAGACCAGGTGCCCGGGGAGAGTCAGCGTCTCCATTATACTGAAACAAACATATCTTATAGGTTCACATGGTTCCAATGGAAATTCTAATGATTTTGCCTTGCCTTCTCGACTGAATGACTGAGTAACGGAAAATATTAATTTTTGATGATAAGATAAACAGAAACATCATTTATCATACTTATACATGTTTTATTTTTGATTGTTTTATTTTATTGCTGATTTATTTATGTGCTAAGCGGATAGGAGGCGGATTACTCTGCTCGCGTATTAATAGCGTCATCCGATCAACCTTCAACGGCGCTGATTGACTGATACTGACACACCACCAAATAAGCTCCGCCCCATTTTGAAACTAATTCCCTAGGGAAATAGTCTTCTCAACTAACGCAACCCTTTGCAGGGAAATAGTCTTATCAGGCGATTTTCAGTGATTTAGTTTAAATGAGTCTCTTTTTAAATAGGAAAAAATCAGTAGAGGTATGATAACTCAAAGTAACAACGACTTTCCAGGGAGAGGAACAGCTCAGTTGCAATCTTTATTTGTCGAAATTCTCAATGCTCATACATATACCATAAATTTAAATGATGATAGTAAATGTGTATAAAGTTGCATCTTTTAAAAATGTATTCACGGGGTAAGTGTCGCTTCTATTAATCTGCTTGTCCCTCGTGGTATTTTTCGTGTAGGTTTCGGTGCTCTTTCGACCAATTTTTAATTATATACTATCCTTTGATTGTACTTTGGTACCGTAAACAACTACGGGTAGTATATACATTTGATAGTAATCATCTCGGCACATGACCAGTGTACTTTGGTACCGTAAACAACTACCGGTAGTATATACATTTGATAGTAATCATCTCGGCAAATGACCAGTGTACTTTGGTACCGTAAACAACTACCGGTAGTATATACATTTGATAGTAATCATCTCGGCACATGACCAGTGTACTTTGGTACCGTAAACAACTACGGGTAGTATATACATTTGATAGTTTACTAATCATCTCGGCAAATGACCAGTGTACTTTGGTACCGTAAACAACTACGGGTAGTATATACATTTGATAGTAATCATCTCGGCAAATTAGCAATGAACTTTAGTGCTGTAAACAACTACCGGTAGTATATACATTTGATAGTAATCATCTCGGCACATGACCAGTTTGGTACCGTAAACAACTACGGGTAGTATATACATTTGATAGTAATCATCTCGGCACATGACCAGTGTACTTTGGTACCGTAAACAACTACGGGTAGTATATACATTTGATAGTTTACTAATCATCTCGGCAAATGACCAGTGTACTTTGGTACCGTAAACAACTACCGGTAGTATATACATTTGATAGTAATCATCTCGGCACATGACCAGTGTACTTTGGTACCGTAAACAACTACGGGTAGTATATACATTTGATAGTTTACTAATCATCTCGGCACATGACCAGTGTACTTTGGTACCGTAAACAACTACGGGTAGTATATACATTTGATAGTAATCATCTCGGCAAATGACCAGTGTACTTTGGTACCGTAAACAACTACGGGTAGTATATACATTTGATAGTAATCATCTCGGCAAATGAGCAATGAACTTTGGTGCTGTAAACAACTACCGGTAGTATATACATTTGATAGTAATCATCTCGGCACATGACCAGTGTACTTTGGTACCGTAAACAACTACGGGTAGTATATACATTTGATAGTTTACTAATCATCTCGGCAAATGACCAGTGTACTTTGGTACCGTAAACAACTACGGGTAGTATATACATTTGATAGTAATCATCTCGGCAAATTAGCAATGAACTTTAGTGCTGTAAACAACTACCGGTAGTATATACATTTGATAGTAATCATCTCGGCACATGACCAGTTTGGTACCGTAAACAACTACGGGTAGTATATACATGTACATTTGATAGTAATCATCTCGGCAAATGACCAGTGTACTTTGGTACCGTAAACAACTACGGGTAGTATATACATTTGATAGTAATCATCTCGGCAAATGACCAGTGTACTTTGGTACCGTAAACAACTACGGGTAGTATATACATTTGATAGTAATCATCTCGGCAAATGACCAGTGTACTTTGGTACCGTAAACAACTACCGGTAGTATATACATTTGATAGTAATCATCTCGGCAAATGACCAGTGTACTTTGGTACCGTAAACAACCACGGGTAGAATATACATTTGATAGTAATCATCTCGGCAAATGACCAGTGTACTTTGGTACCGTTGACAACTACGGGTAGTATATACATTTGATAGTAATCATCTCGGCAAATGACCAGTGTACTTTGGTACCGTAAACAACTACGGGTAGTATATACATTTGATAGTAATCATCTCGGCACATGACCAGTGACTTTGGTACCGTAAACAACTACGGGTAGTATATACATTTGATAGTAATCATCTCGGCACATGACCAGTGTACTTTGGTACCGTAAACAACTACCAGTAGTATATACATTTGATAGTAATCATCTCGGCACATGACCAGTGTACTTTGGTACCGTAAACAACTACCGGTAGTATATACATTTGATAGTAATCATCTCGGCACATGACTAGTGTACTTTGGTACCATAAACAACTACCGGTGGTATATACATTTGATAGTAATCATCTCGGCACATGACCAGTGTAATTTGGTACCGTAAACAACTACGGGTAGTATATACATTTGATAGTAATCATCTCGGCAAATGACCAGTGTACTTTGGTACCGTAAACAACTACGGGTAGTATATACATTTGATAGTAATCATCTCGGCACATGACCAGTGTACTTTGGTACCGTAAACAACTACCAGTAGTATATACATTTGATAGTAATCATCTCGGCACATGACTAGTGTACTTTGGTACCATAAGCAACCAGCGGTAGTATATACATTTGATAGTAATCATCTCGGCACATGACTAGTGTACTTTGGTACCATAAACAACTACCGGTGGTATATACATTTGATAGTAATCATCTCGGCACATGACTAGTGTACTTTGGTACCATAAACAACTACCGGTGGTATATACATTTGATAGTGATCATCTTGGCAAATGACCAGTGTACTTTGGTACCATAAACAACTACCGGTGGTATATACATTTGATAGTAATCATCTCGGCACATGACTAGTGTACTTTGGTACCATAAACAACTACCGGTAGTATATACATTTGATAGTAATCATCTCGGCACATGACTAGTGTACTTTGGTACCATAAACAACTACCGGTGGTATATACATTTGATAGTAATCATCTCGGCACATGACCAGTGTACTTTGGTACAGTAAACAACTACCAGTAGTATATACATTTGATATTAATCATCTCGGCACATGACTAGTGTACTTTGGTACCATAAGCAACCAGCGGTAGTATATACATTTGATAGTAATCATCTCGGCACATGACTAGTGTACTTTGGTACCATAAACAACTACCGGTGGTATATACATTTGATAGTAATCATCTCGGCACATGACTAGTGTACTTTGGTACCATAAACAACTACCGGTGGTATATACATTTGATAGTGATCATCTTGGCAAATGACCAGTGTACTTTGGTACCATAAACAACTACCGGTGGTATATACATTTGATAGTAATCATCTCGGCACATGACTAGTGTACTTTGGTACCATAAACAACTACCGGTGGTATATACATTTGATAGTAATCATCTCGGCACATGACTAGTGTACTTTGGTACCATAAACAACTACCGGTGGTATATACATTTGATAGTAATCATCTCGGCACATAACTAGTGTACTTTGGTACCATAAACAACTACCGGTAGTATATACATTTGATAGTAATCATCTCGGCACATGACTAGTGTACTTTGGTACCATAAACAACTACCGGTGGTATATACATTTGATAGTAATCATCTCGGCAAATGACCAGTGTACTTTGTACTTCTCCTTTTCATCTTCGAGCATCACTGGCACAACGAAAATTAAAGAAAATATTTTCCTTAATGAAAATTAAAGAAAATTTTTTCCTTAATGATTTATATGGTGGCATACTTCTGCCCCCTACATGCAAGATATTTCCTTCAGATTATGTCAAGATGCATCTTATTTATGTCAACATGCAACTTATTTATGTCAACATGCAACTTATTTATGTCAACATGTAACTTTATAAACTTGCATGTATACATATTTTCTTGCATGTCGACATAATTATCTTGCATGCTGACATACTTATCTTGCATGTTAACAAAATAAGTTGCATGTCAACATAATTATATTGTATCTAACATATTTAACTTGCATGTTGACATAATATGTATAAAATATCTTGCAAGTATGAGGCAGAAGTATGCCACCATATATTAATATTAATTTTGATGAGACTAGAAAGGACATATCGTTAAATAAAAAACAAACAATCAAGTACACGATACATAAAAAGTTCAGAACAAACGTACATATAAGGAAATACAATATGCGCACCAAAAAGACAAACAAACATACGTATGCATTAATTTTGATACTGAAAGGTCTGGCAAATTGCATGGTCCTTGTCTTATTGTGATTTTTTAGACCTAATTGATTAGCCGTATGGAGTTTAGATTCAATTCACCGATTTCAAATACATTATTTGTTAAATTCCTTTACAAATAGCTGCACATGGTCACCCTGAGGATCACTGGAACCTAAGTTAAACTTGCTACAAATGCTCTAAATCATTTTCTCTGTAAAAAGGTTATGTATTTGCAGTTTGCTATGAGGCTCAACAGACTAAATCATTCTTCGAGAAAGAAATTACAGAACTCTTTAATTAAGTTGAAATGTGCGCAGTAACGAGGTTGTTTCCTCTAATAGAACGTATTTCTGTAAACCGCTAATCAACTTAATTGATGGAAGTTAAAAGTAGAGTGTCGTGGTGCATTACGAGATGTAGTCAATCATATTTGCTTAAACTCACTTTACATCAGACACATATGTCTACACACGAGGATTATCAAAGGCGAGAATTTGTTTTGACATTTTCTGTACGGCCCAAGTGACGTGTGTCTAGCAGGAGAAGCTTAATCTCCCCGGGCACCTGATATCATCTTCATTTAATTTGGGATTAACTTTTGACTCCGTTGAAGGTTTTATTTATTTTGTTGTGAATTTTACCTGGTTTGTACCGACTACTGACTACTGACCAGGATTCAATATCCGAAACACGTGTCTAGTCGATAAAATTGGTACGATGAAACATATATTTCAATATTGACAACTTTAATAGCCGTAAGAGCTGACGTCAGATTTCTAGACAAAATTGTAGTGGAGCAGTTGCTTGAATTAGCAATAAATCGAAATTTGTAAGGAGACGTGTGCAGTTTTGGTATGCAAACTAGTGTTAGGAGATCAAATTTAGAAAAGGAGATATTGAATGAAGATAGTTCACTGTTATGCTTGCTCAAAATGTTAGATTCACTTTCATTGCTTTTGATATACGAATAAGTAGAAAGTGCAAGACCTACACCTAGTATTAGTACATATGTAGTTAAAGATCAACACCTAACCAAACCCAGAAGTCATAAAACACGATCGATGGGCATACATGTACTTCATGTCAAACAGTTTGAATATAGCCAAAGTGAATTCTCCTGGCGCCATCTACAATACAGACTTATGATTTCAGAACACATAACTTGATATTGTGAAACTGTTCTAAACAAGAACGACGTAAATTTATTTTGTTCTATGAAGAAATCAGGGAATGTTATTGACTAAATGAAATCTTGAAATTTCCAAGCCAATACGATTTCTTCATACGACTTCTAAAATGTACACCACACTTCATCATGACAAAAATTAATGATCGATAATCTAAACTCATTAAATACTAGTAGTGTTTTGATCGAGAGCGGAAAACTTACATTTGTACATCTGAATCAAAGGGTTTCTTTTCCTCAACAGACTACAAATAATACAAATCATGGACATGTAGTGACCTGTATAATGCCTTGTCCTTCCCCTTGGACAATATTTATGTTTGATTCGGTGAGGATCTATACAAGCAGGTTGTATGGATTCCCATGGGTACTAACTGTGCGCCTCTTGTTGCAGATTTGTTTTTATACACTTTTAAAAAAGATTTATCCAAAATCTTTAAAGCAAAGAAAATTTGATGATTTGAAATGTTTCAATAATACTTCTTGGTAGCTGGATGATATTCTAACAATTGACAAACCTGCTTTTGAATTATATATAAGAAAGCAATTTATCCACAAGAATTAAAACTTAACAAGGCAAACGTTACAAACACAGAAACACCATTTTTGGACCTAAATATCAAAATTGTAAACGGATAGATTCATACAAGCGTATACGACAAAAAAGATGATGATTGGATTCAGCATAGCAAATTTCCCCTGGCTTGATGGTGATGTTCAAAGACTACCGTCATACGGTAATTACATACCGCAGCTCATCCGGTACGCTAGAGCATGTACGAATATTTTGGATTTTCACAGTAGAAATTTACAAATTACCAAGAAACTTTTAGGTCAAGGTTTCCACTTTCATAAACAAGTTAAGATTTTCTGGAAATTTTTCAAAAATTACGGTCAACTTCTTTTAAAATTCGGATCTATGTTAAACGTCTTAAAATTCAATAGCACCATTTAAAACCTGATAAATTTACAGCATGGACCAGACATGCACGTTTCGGGTACTAAACCCTCGTCAGTGATCCTCAGTCTAAACAATGTAATATGACCGAAAAGTATGAAAATTATTATGTCCAAAAATATACCGAAAGACGTAGCAGAATGGGTGGGATATGATGCTACAGGACCCACGTTTTAGAAATTTCAAGAAATTTTGTAACAGAAAATTTCTAATGCGTTGAGAAGACAGACGATCAACCAAAGTTGATCGAACTTGGCTACATGTGCCCTCGGGGACTCTTGGTCCACCAGCAGTGACACTCACCAAGTAGTTCAAATGTTAAACGTCTTAAAATTCAATAGCACCATTTAAAACCTGATAAATTTACAGCATGGACCAGACATGCACGTTTCGGGTACTAAACCCTCGTCAGTGATCCTCAGTCTAAACAATGTAATATGACCGAAAAGTATGAAAATTATTATGTCCAAAAATATACCGAAAGACGTAGCAGAATGGGTGGGATATGATGCTACAGGACCCACGTTTTAGAAATTTCAAGAAATTTTGTAACAGAAAATTTCTAATGCGTTGAGAAGACAGACGATCAACCAAAGTTGATCGAACTTGGCTACATGTGCCCTCGGGGACTCTTGGTCCACCAGCAGTGACACTCACCAAGTAGTTCAAATGTTAAACGTCTTAAAATTCAATAGCACCATTTAAAACCTGATAAATTTACAGCATGGACCAGACATGCACGTTTCGGGTACTAAACCCTCGTCAGTGATCCTCAGTCTAAACAATGTAATATGACCGAAAAGTATGAAAATTATTATGTCCAAAAATATACCGAAAGACGTAGCAGAATGGGTGGGATATGATGCTACAGGACCCACGTTTTAGAAATTTCAAGAAATTTTGTAACAGAAAATTTCTAATGCGTTGAGAAGACAGACGATCAACCAAAGTTGATCGAACTTGGCTACATGTGCCCCCGGGGACTCTTGGTCCACCAGCAGTGACACTCACCAAGTAGCTCAAATGTTAAACGTCTTAAAATTCAATAGCACCATTTAAAACCTGATAAATTTACAGCATGGACCAGACATGCCTGTTTCGGGTACTAAACCCTCGTCAGTGATCCTCAGTCTAAACAATGTAATATGACCGAAAAGTATGAAAATTATTATGTCCAAAAATATACCGAAAGACGTAGCAGAATGGAGGGGATATGATGCTACAGGACCCACGTTTTAGAAATTTCAAGAAATTTTATGTAAGCAACAGAGTACATTTCTTTGGGTATTACGCAACCTGCCTTTTTTGATGAAATGATAAACAAAATTAGAAGGATCAAAGGTAGACAGCATAACCATCGAAAATGCATCAAATCATCAAATACCTTTTACTCCGTGGATATGATCCTACTGTCACCAGGTCTTGGTACGTGACCAATTTACAGTCTTGTACGTACCAGCGCATTCTTAAGACTTGCACTCTGAATGACTGTGACGACGGGACTCCATGACGGGCTCTGTACAAACCTCTTTATAGAAGACAGAACCCCGACCACCTGTCCTCTCTGAATGTCATTTGTACTCCTCGGGTGATAACATACATGAGCTACAGTCGGCAGAGCACGGACTGTATTACGTACGCCCTCTTTTTCTTCCATTTACATATCTATCTGTGTTGCTTGGGTCCCTGCGTTTTGCGGTTTTGTTTTTGTGAGGTCATCTCACGTTAAGGGGGTTGTTTTAAACCGCAGTTGTGTGTTCTTCCAGACCTCTGGGTAATCGGAAAAGTGAGAGGGTTATGCGCACGTAATGCAGAATAACCACACCACTTACTACTTGTGTGGTTTGGTTGGCAAATGGCCACCCAAAGTCGGCAAAGGTTACCCATTGGTCTCGTTGGTTTATGTGAAGTCTTTTGTGTTTTTTGTTTATATGTCGTATGTCTCTTTTTCGTCTCTTGTTGTGCTCGTCTTTGTGTTTTCGCATCGGGTGTTTTGCTGTTGGTACTGCAACAGGGTCTGGTTGGAGATCACCTCCCTTCTTTCTCTCATCAGATCAGAATTTTAAAAAATACATTCCATTGTTTTGTTTTATCTTTTATCTTCTGTTTTGTTTTAGTTTTATAATAAAAATTAGGATATGCATATAAAAGGAAAATCACGAAAACCGGCATCTTTAAAATATGTTGAAATGTAAATACCCGAGGATTTTGTTTCAAGATGACTCCATTGCTGAACATTCGTTTAAATATATTTTGTATTAAACAATTAATTACTAGTATATGTTTCGTCTTTTTCATGTATTGCTCATTGTAGGACTGAGTATTGCGAGTCAAATTTGTAATGCGATATATTGCGATACAAATGTATTTGAAAAAATATCGCGTTATATTGAAATATTTTATATCATCTAGATTCCTTATTATTTTAATTTTCCTAGTTCAATGTTACTTTCAAAATTTCATTAAAAAACTGATAATTTTAATGTAGAAGTCGTTGTTCTTATATCCGATTGAGAGAAGTTCATGCATGTACACTTTTCATGTGACATTTCTGCTTGGACATCGGCGGACACTCGTAGATAGACAGTATGAAGGAATACAAACATGCAA
The DNA here is from genome assembly GCA_028142955.1 of Pinctada fucata. Classification (NCBI taxonomy): domain Eukaryota; kingdom Metazoa; phylum Mollusca; class Bivalvia; order Pterioida; family Pteriidae; genus Pinctada; species Pinctada fucata. The sequence goes on along the minus strand of AP027103.1, from coordinate 82,484,923 downwards.
CTTTTACAAGGAAACTTAAAAAACGTTAAAGTATCCTGATAAAAAAGTCAAATATCCTTGAATTTAATGACACCATGTTCATTTCAGAAGAACGCTGTATATGTAACCAATCTGTCAATCAGGAACGTGAAAACAGCCTCTTAATGCATTGATCGTGAGATACATAGAGACACGGATATAAGAAATTATATCCAGAATTGGCAATTTGAATGACCCTATTGTTGTATTGTGAGAAGGAACTTACGTTTTCTCAAAATTTTAAAAGAAACAACAAATAAATAAACCGTGATACGTATTGCAAAGCCTCGTATCGCAATATACCGGTACCACGATAAAACCGCTCAGCCCTGGCCAATTGCGCCCATCGTTAAACTAACGTTAACTTAATGTTATTCCAACGTTTGGAATCTAACGTTAAATTAGTGTTAATCGGGCATATGTGTTAAACAAAGGAGGGGATCTCCAACAACACCAGGTCGCAGCACCTACAGCAAACCCCAAAACACTCAATGCAAAAACACAAAGCAGACAAGCACAGAAAGAGACGCATAAGGGACAAAAAACGTCAAACACAAAGGACACAGAAACATCAAACACAAAGGACTACACATAAACCAACGAGACCAATGGGCAACCGGTGCCGACTTAGGACGGCCATCTGCCACGGAAATAGCAGAAGGTGTGGTTATCCTGGAGTACGAGCGCACAACCCTCTCACTTTTCCGATTACCCAGAGGTCTCGAAGAACGTACAATTTTGGTGTAAAACAACCTCCTCACTGTCAGATGACATCACACAAACAAGACCGCAAAACGCAGGGGCCCAAGCAACACAGATGAATATGTAAATGGATATAAAAAGACGGCGTACGTAATACAATCCGTGCTCTGCCGCCGCGAGTTCATGTATGTTATTACCCGAGGAGTCCGACCCGAAACGTGCATGTCTGGTCCACGTTGCCAATTTATCTGTTCTTGAATGATGCTATTCAATTTGAAGACGTTTACATTTATACCACTTGGTGAGTGTCACTGCTGGTGGACCAGGAGTCCCCGAGGGCACATGTAGCCAAGTTCGATTAATTTCGGTTGATCGTTTCTTCAACGCATTCTAAATTTCTGTCATCAAAAGTTCTTGAAATTTCTAAAAAATGGGTCCTGCAGCATCATATCCCACCCATCCTGCTACGTCTTTCGGTACACTTTTTCGACATAGTAACTTTCATACTTTTTTGGCATATTACATTGTTTAGATTTAGGATCACTGATGAGGGTTAAGTACCCGAAACGTGCATGTCTGGTCCACGTTGCCAATTTATCTGTTCTTGAATGATGCTATTCAATTTGAAGACGTTTACATTTATACCACTTGGTGAGTGTCACTGCTGGTGGACCAGGAGTCCCCGAGGGCACATGTAGCCAAGTTCGATTAATTTCGGTTGATCGTTTCTTCAACGCATTCTAAATTTCTGTCATCAAAAGTTCTTGAAATTTCTAAAAAATGGGTCCTGCAGCATCATATCCCACCCATCCTGCTACGTCTTTCGGTACACTTTTTCGACATAGTAACTTTCATACTTTTTTGGCATATTACATTGTTTAGATTTAGGATCACTGATGAGGGTTAAGTACCCGAAACGTGCATGTCTGGTCCACGTTGCCAATTTATCTGTTCTTGAATGATGCTATTCAATTTGAAGACGTTTACATTCAGAGAGGACAGGTGGTCGGGGCCCTGTCTTTTCTAAAGAGGTTTGGACAGGGTCCGCCATGGAGTCCCGTCGTCACAATCAGTCAGAGTGCAAGTTTTAAGAATGCGCTTGTACAAGACTGTAGATTGGTCAAGTACCAAGCCTAGTGTCGGTCTGGTGACATTAGCAATTTGTAAATTTCTACTATGAAAATCCAAAACATCAGTACATGCTCTAGCATACCGGATGAGCTGTGAAATATAGATACCATAGGACGGTAATCTAGGAACATCACCGTCAAGCCAGGGGGAATTTACTATGTTAAACTAACGTTAAAATTTAACGTTATCCTAACGTGAATTGCATGATAGTTTAATGGGAATGTGAGATTTATGTTTTTCCTTTAACGTTAAAATAGCGTGAATGCCGATTTAACGTTATATTAAGCCCCCTTCACACTTTTACGGATCGGGCCACGGATAGCTACGGATCGAGAAAAAATAACATCCGTAGAAATCCGTAGCTCGATCCGGCACAAGTCGTAGCTATCCTTGGCAATCTGCATTATCCGGGATGAGTGAAAAAAATTTTGAACATGTTCAAAATTTATTACGAGTCCGTTACGGATAAATTTTTCGTAGCGGAGTCGTAGGGGAGTCTTAGCAACCCATAGTGGAGTCCTAGCTATCCATAGGGGATTTGTAGCAACCCGTAGCAATCCGGGATTATTTTTGTGATAAAAATAGCCATACGACTCTCTTACGAATTGCTGGGACTCACCTACGGATTGCTACGGATTCGAAAATGACTATGGTTAGCCACGGATTGTGTCTTATCAGTATTCTGTGCGTTTTCGGTCAATATACGAGTTAATACTTTAACTATTCAATTATTTCTCATAAACATCACTTACGAGATCACGTGAATAGAACTGCGCAGCCGCCAAAACATTGATCTGCTAAGCCGCGGAGCGTTCGGACGTGGTTTTACAGTGCTCCGATAAAACTTTTATAACTACACGTGGTTTGACGAAGTCAAACTTTTTCGTTGTAGAATAGAACTTAAGTAAGTGACGCTTGCAATTTGAATATATTGTCTGTATAAGACATTGAATTTGTGACTGAGGGTCGTAAATATTCGATTTGTGAAATCGAAAATCTGTGAAATACCACAATGGCTGACGCTGCTGTGCAAAGAGAGAAATCTGCGTTTGGTACAGAAATATCTGCCAACAACCGAAAACTGTCCGATAGTAAAGGTAATGGCAAAAAGAAAGCGCCTGCTAAAACTGGACAAAAGTCGTCGGATGGCGTGGCCATTCCCGAATCGCCTCGGTCGGTACCCTCAGCTTCTCGTGATCAAGGGACATCGAGACCTGGCATCTACAAGTAATGCTGCATCCACCTCGTCGCCACGTACACATGTTTAGCCACGGATTGTGTCTTATCAGTATTCTGTGCGTTTTCGGTCAATATACGAGTTAACATTTTAACTATTCAATTTCAGATAATGATAAAACCTCAATACTGTTATAAATCAAGTGAGACCGTCTCAACTTCAAAATATTGGGCATAGGTTCATGGTTCAACGAACATTTTGCGTCCCGACTCGCCACGGAAAAGTGCGTGTTTTTGGGCATAATTTGACCTTGCATTTCTAAATGTAAAGGAGTCAGGATGGTACTATTCCACTTTCACTATACTTTTGATACCATATAGCATTGTTTAGATTGAGGATCACTAAAGAGGGTAAAGTATCCGAAATGTGCATGTCTGGTCCATGCTGCATATTAATCTTTTCTTAAATGATGCTATTGAATTTGAAGACGTGTAACATTTGTACCACTTGGTGAGTATCATTGCTGGTGGACCAGGAGTCCCCAAGGGCAAATGTAGCCAATTTCGATCAACTTCAGTTGATCGTTTCTTTTAGGCATTCCTAAATTTCTGTGATCAAAATTTCTTAAATTTCTAAAACGTGGGTCCTGTACCATCATATCCCATCCATCCTGCTACGTTTTTAGCTTCATTTTAGGACATACTAACTTTCACTCTCTTTGGCCATTTTGCATTCTTTAAATTGAGGATCACTGACGAGGGTTAAGTACCCGAAACGTGCATGTCTGGTCCATGCTGCAAATTGTTCCGTTCTTAAATGATGCTATTGAATTTAAAGCCATGCAAAATTAGTATCACAAATGAATATATAAATTGATTGTTGTATTAGTTTAGTGTTCGCATTGTTTCATTTTATAATGGATGGTTCCACAAGTGCAGGCTTTGGGATCAATGGAATTGTATTAATTGTTGTGTACATCTATTTCTTTATCGAATTCATGTGCGAATATAATAGTTCAAAGTTCAAATACTTTATTAACGTGTCATATGCCAATTAAAGCAAATATAATATAGTCTAATAGCTTTAAGACAGTAAAAATGTACATATGCTATTTAAAACAACGTAAAATTCATAATCAAATATTTGGTACCCTACCTAAAAAACATACAAGACACACATTTCAATCAATATTGTAAAAACTGGTATGATTAGATGTGACAAATATGGATAATGACCATATCCCTGTATACAGCACAAAATCGATAATTCAGAAAATCAGATACCGAAGGCATACAAAATCAGGATAAAACAGAAACCAAAGCAAACAAACAAAAAACCCCACCACATGAAAAGAAGCGATATGAGAGTGAGACCAGGTGCCCAGGAAGAGTAAGCATCTCCTGCTTGCATGCAACACCCGCCGCTTCAATTCGGTAGAACTGTCACATCCGGTAACTTCCATTTCGAAAGACGTGTAGTACAATCTTTGGTTGGATGGTTCAAATGGTCTATGACAGAATATCATCCACCATTCTGGAGAGTGGGACATCATAGTGTATGACGAGTTCCCCATATCGACTGTAGAACTTCCTCAGTGACGATGTTAGTCGGTCACAAACATATCCCTGACTGAGAAGCTTATTTGAAAGACGCCTAGCTCTCAGAACAAAATCCGTATATTTGGTACTTGCTCTGGCATAGCGCATCAACTGAGATATGAACACGCCATAAGCAGGCGATGAAGGGATGTTGCTACTCAGAAAAGGAAAGTTTGTAATGCTGAAATTGAAGTCGTCACATTTGTCATAGAGTGAGGTGTTTATGTGACCATCAGTGTCGTAGGACAATATTATGTCCAAATAGGATGCTGAATTATTTGTCTCTGTAGTTTCTTAGACTTCAAACTCCGAAGGATAGATACTGTGCAGGTAATCTGCGAAATTTGGATTATTGATGGACAACACATCGTCTACGTATCTGTAAGTGGAAGTTGAAGTCAGAAGCTAAGTATCTTTTCCCTTCAGAGACCAAAGATTGGATGAATTCAGCTTCGTATGAGTAAAGGAAAATGTCGGCAAGGAGTGGGGCACAATTGGTCCCCATTGGAATTCCGACAATTTGCTGGAAGACCTTTCCTCCAAACACAACAAAAATGTTGTCAATCAGAAAGTTTAACATCTGAATAATATCTGTTTCAGTGTACTTATTTTCAGAATCGGACTTTTCTTTTACAAAGTAGGTTTTGTAATAGTTAACAACAATAAATTTGTATTTGCGATTACCGTTCTTACTTGTAAACGCATTACTTATAATTTTTGCGAGTCTCCCTTTCAATTTAGAATGTGGAATTGTAGTGTAAAGTGTCGAAAAATCATAGGCTTTGATCGAATTGACTCTACTAAAATGCTGGTGGACCAGGAGTCCCCAAGGGCAAATGTAGCCAATTTCGATCAACTTCAGGTGATCGTTTCTTTTAGGCATTCCTAAATTTCTGTGATCAAAATTTCTTAAATTTCTAAAACGTGGGTCCTGTACCATCATATCCCATCCATCCTGCTACGTTTTTAGCTTCATTTTAGGACATACTAACTTTCACACTCTTTGGCCATTTTGCATTGTTTAAATTGAGGATCACTGACGAGGGTTAAGTACCCGAAACGTGCATGTCTGGTCCATGCTGCAAATTGTCCTGTTCTTAAATGATGCTATTGAATTTAAAGCCATGTAAAATGAGTATCACAAATGAATATATAAATTGATTGTTGTATTAGTTAAGTGTTCGCATTGTTTCATCTTATAATAGATGGTTCCACAAGTGCAGGCTTTGGGATCAATGGAATTGTATTAATTGTTGTGTACATCTATTTCTTTATCGAATTCATGTGCGAATATAATAGTTCAAAGTTCAAATACTTTATCAACGTGTCATATGCCAATTAAAGCAAATATAATATAGTCTAATAGCTTTAAGACAGTAAAAATGTACATATGCTATTTAAAACAAACGTAAAATTCATAATCAAATATTTGGCACCCTACCTAAAAAACATACAAGACACGCATTTCAATCAATATTGTAAAAACTGGTATGATTAGATGTGACAAATATGGATAATGACCATATCCCTGTATACAGCGCAAAATCGATAATTCAGAAAATCAGAAACCGAAGGCATACAAAATCAGGATAAAACAGAAACCAAAGCAAACAAACAAAAACCTCCACCACATGAAAAGAAGCGATATGAGAGTGAGACCAGGTGCCCAGGAAGAGTAAGCATCTCCTGTTTGTATGCAACATCCGCCGCTTCAATTCGGTAGAACTGTCACATTATTCTTATGCATTTTAGGTATGCAGTATAAGTATGGCAAAACTAAATCTAAATTGTTAGTGTCGAAGCCAAAGGAAGCAATAGCTGATTTGTGGTTATCTATTATATAGAGGCAGAAAGGTTTGTTGGGGTGTAAGTGGGATTTCCAGGTGTCGAATTTAATTCCAACTCTTTAACTAGACTGTCGAAATAGCATTTTTTGCAAGTAAATGTGTACTTTGCCCAACGTCTTGCATATTCCTCACAAGAGTCCATGATAATTTTGAAATTTTGGTTTCATGTATAGGACATACTTTCTCTATATTTGGGACCCTTTTTTATCAATTCTCTCAAATTTATCTACTTTTCCTTGCATGTCGACGGATAATGACGAAAAATAAGTATTTCTGAGGTAGAAGAAGCAAAGGGGTGCATGGGAATTTTGGGGACAGAAGAGCGAAGAGGGGAGGATCTCACCCCATCCCCTTGTCTGCTCCCTCATCGATCTGGCCACCATTTATTTTAAATTCTAAAATGATTTGAAATTTTCTCCCTATATGTACCATAGAACTCGCCTGGTGTAAAATCTCCAACAAACTTACAGTGCGCTATGCTCCGCCTATTGACGTGCTATGTTAGAATAGAAATAACAACTAGCTAGCCGTGATTTATTGTCCAGTAATTCCACTCGTCACAAGAACCAATCAAATTATCAACTCGCCGCTTCGCGGCTTGGTGATTATTTGATTGGTTCATTCGACTCGTGGAATTACTGGACAATAAACCACGTCTAGCTAGTTGTTATTTCTTAATTAACCCAACACGTGTCCGGGAGTCCTTCCGGTGACACAACCACAACACATAATTACGAATTAACATAACGTTGTAACGAAATATCATACCATAATGATGAAACCACACCACATAATAAAGAAGTATCATAATATAATAATGAAACCACATCTCAAAATAACAAAGTATCATAACACCATGATGAAACTACATAACATAATGATGAAACCACACCACACAATAACGAAGTATCATAACATAATAATGAAACCACACCACATAATAACGAAGTATCATAACATAATAATGAAACCACACCACATAATAACGAAGCATCATAACATAATAATGAAACCACACCGCATAATAACGAAGTATCATAACATAATAATGAAACCACACCGCATAATAACGAAGTATCATAACATAATAATGAAACCACACCGCATAATAACGAAGTATCATAACATAATGATGAAACCACACCACACAATAACGAAGTATCATAACATAATAATGAAACCACACCACATAATAACGAAGTATCATAACGTAATAATGAAACCACACCACATAATAACGAAGTATCATAACATAATGATGAAACCACACCGCATAATAACGAAGTATCATAACATAATGATTAAACCACACCACACTATAACGAAGTATCATAACATAATAATGAAACCACACCACATAATAACGAAGTATCATAACATAATAATGAAACCACACCACATAATAACGAAGTATCATAACATAATAATGAAACCACACCGCATAATAACGAAGTATCATAACATAATAATGAAACCAAACCGCATAATAACGAAGTATCATAACATAATAATGAAACCACACCGCATAATAACGAAGTATCATAACATAATAATGAAACCACACCACATAATAACGAAGTATCATAACATAATAATGAAACCACACCACATAATAACGAAGTATCATAACATAATAATGAAACCACACCACATAATAACGAAGTATCATAACATAATGATGAAACCACACCACATAATAACGAAGTATCATAACGTAATGATGAAACCACACCACATAATAACGAAGTATCATAACATAATAATGAAACCACACCACATAATAACGAAGTATCATAAGGTAATGATGAAACTACATAACATAATGATGAAACTACATAACATAATGATGAAACTACATAACATAATAACGAAGTATCATAACATAATAATGAAACCACACCACATAATAACGAAGTATCATAACATCATGACGAAACTACTTAACATAATGATGAAACCACACCACATAATAACGAAGTATCATAACATAATAATGAAACCACACCACATAATAACGAAGTATCATAACGTAATGATGAAACCACACCACATAATAACGAAGTATCATAACATAATAATGAAACCACACCACATAATAACGAAGTATCATAACATAATGATGAAACTACACCACATAATAACGAAGTATCATAACATAATAATGAAACCACACCACATAATAACGAAGTATCATAACGTAATGATGAAACCACACCACATAATAACGAAGTATCATAACATAATAATGAAACCACACCACATAATAACGAAGTATCATAACATAATGATGAAACCACACCACATAATAACGAAGTATCATAACATAATGATGAAACTACATAACATAATGATGAAACTACATAACATAATGATGAAACTACACCACATAATAACGAAGTATCATAACATAATAACGAAGTATCATAACATAATAACGAAGTATCATAACATCATGACGAAACTACTTAACATCATGATGAAACCATACCACATAATAACGAAGTATCATAACATAATAATGAAACCACACCACATAATAACGAAGTATCATTACGTAATGATGAAACCACACCACATAATAACGAAGTATCATAACATAATAATGAAACCACACCACATAATAACGAAGTATCATAACATAATGATGAAACTACATAACATAATGATGAAACTACATAACATAATGATGAAACTACACCACATAATAACGAAGTATCATAACATAATAATGAAACCACACCACATAATAAGGAAGTATCATAACATAATAACGAAGTATCATTACATAATGATGAAACTACACCACATAATAACGAAGTATCATAACATAATAACGAAGTATCATAACATAATAACGAAGTATCATAACATCATGACGAAACTACTTAACATCATGATGAAACCACACCACATAATAACGAAGTATCATAACATAATAATGAAACCACACCACATAATAACGAAGTTTCATAACATAATGATGAAACCACACCAAATACACATGTAATAACGAAGTAACATAACATGTTACTTGTTGAAATGCGCATATGATGTTCTCAAATCATAACAATATAACTACTCATATTTCAATATTGATAAACTTTAGGGAGAGTTGAAAATGTTCATAATGATCTTCACGCAAAGTTTTGAAACAAGTGCAGTCATCACCCACACTTTAAAATATGGTCAACAGGTTTAAAACGGATTTTGTGTTAATAAATTCATGAAGCTTGCCATCGGAGAATCATAGACATTCGTAATTAATCTTATATTGAAATGGTATATATATAAATACTTATCTAGAAATGTTTGTATTTTGTGGTTAGTAGAAGTTTGAGCTATCCACATAGTATTGTATTGATCAGGTTATATATGAACATATATTCCGTGGCATGAATATTTGTCCTGAGGGACAGAAACGTAAAATACATTTTATATCATATTGCCATGATTTTATTTATTGTACTTTGTCACGTATGTTCTGTGTAACACTGCCTTTGATCTTTTTAGCGGATCAGTAGGAAATCTGATTCTATCTCCATCTGTACATACTTCTTTGCTCCTTATCCGTGCATGGGTTGTGTAAACTACTATTTGTGATCATGGTTTGAAATACTCAGAACTTACATAATGTGTCATGAATAATGTGCAAAAGTTTGTGTAACACCCCGTTTTCCTATGTGAAGAGGATATGGAAGTCTCAAATGGCCCTAATTAGCTTTCGCAAACTGGTAGAGGAAAAATGACGTAAGAACAGCCAAACACGGAAACTACTCCTCCGCCTATTATGATCAAACAAATGAGCTTGGCCTCCTCGTTGTATTTTTTTTCTGCTTGACGAAGATGTCCCAAATTTCGTCGAATTGTATTTATATTCCTCACGCCTTGTTCTCATGTATTGGACTTTCACAAAAATAAAACTAGGCATCCCCCCAAATAAACCCCCAGAGATATGGAGGAGATCCCCAACAGTGAAAACAGCTGATAACATTCTCCAAAGACAATAAAAGGTGGACAAACAGACAGAGACAATAAAACAACACCATAGAATCACGAAGGACAATATACTATCTTTGTGAACAATCTCGACACAGTTCAATGTAACAACGATTGGTGGTGTCACTCATATGCAAAGCAGTAGTTAAAACAAATAAAATAAAGCCTGTGTTTGTGAAACACGAATGCCCCCGGTGGCATCTTTGTAAGTATGAACACTATTTTCTGTTAAGTATATGTATGTGAGGTCACTGGGTTAAAAGGTCAAAGGTCAAGGTCACGAGGACAAAAATTTTGGTATCAATGGAAAGGTCTTGTCACAAGGAATACACATATGAAATATGAAAGCCCTATCACTTACCATTTAAAAGTTATGCCAAATGTTAAAGTTTTTGAAAAGTAGGTCAAAGGTAAAGGTCAAGGTCACGAGGTCAAAAATTTTGGTATCAATGGAAAGGTCTTGTCACAAGGAATACACACGTGAAATATGAAGGCCCTATCACTTCCCATTCAAAAGTTATGCCCAATGTTAAAGTTTTTGAAAAGTCGGTCAAAGGTCAAGGTCAAGGTCACGAGGTCAAAAATTTTGGTATCAATGGAAAGGTCTTGTCACAAGGAATACACATGTGAAATATGAAAGCCCTATCACTTCCCATTCAAAAGTTATGCCCAATGTTAAAGTTTTTGAAAAGTAGGTCAAAGGTCAAGGTCAAGGTCACGAGGTCAAAAATGATTGATCAATGGAAAGGTCTTGTCACAAGGAATACACATGTGAAATATGAAAGCCCTATCACTTCCCATTCAAAACTTATGCCCAATGTTAAAGTTTTTGAAAAGTAGGTCAAAGGTAAAGGTCAAGGTCACGAGGTCAAAAATGATTGATCAATGGAAAGGTCTTGTCACAAGGAATACACATGTGAAATATGAAAGCCCTATCACTTACCATTCAAAAGTTATGCCCAATAATAAAGTTTTTGAAAAGTCGGTCAAAGGTCAAGGTCAAGGTCACGAGGTCAAAAATTTTGGTATCAATGGAAAGGTCTTGTCACAAGGAATACACATGTGAAATATGAAAGCCCTATCACTTCCCATTCAAAAGTTATGTCCAATGTTAAAGTTTTTCGGTCAAACAGACAGACAAACAGACAAACAAACGGACAGGCCAAAAACTATATGCCCCAGAATCTTTGATTCCGGGGGCATAAAAAGAAAGTGATATCCAGATCGCCACAACATAACCGTATGGTTCCAATATACAGTATTAGTTTATTGCCAGGGACGATTTTTTTTATTTCTAAGTGTTAAGACTTTTAAAAATCTTTTGTAGTAGGCATAGTTAATGAAAAAAAAAAAAACTTGGAATTTTGGGGTTTATATGAGTTTGGAGAACTGGACATCAGTTTTAGCCATTGGTTCATATAGTAAACAGTGATAGGAGATGATGACTAAGCGAGTACCACACGTCCTAGGATCAAGTCGTCGGTATACACTAATACAGTATCGGAGGGTACTTCACACTCTTCGTTATATATTTGAAAATCCAGATGTTGAAAATTCCAATACTTTTTCATGATAAAAGCTACGGATGTTCTTATTAAATTCAGTATTAAATGATGTAGATCACGTTTTAAGAACAATGCTATATTGACCTTACTACATCCACTGAACGCATGCGCTCGACTGCCATTTTCACATTGTTCGATACTTATTTTCAAACGATTAAACGGTAAATCGGCTGCACTGGTTTTCACATGTTTTGTAGGTCTAGATGTATTGATTGTACTAAGGTATGGTTCATAAAGTTATGTTTATTACTTTCAAAATCTAATGACTTCAACTTAAGCATGACTCGCATACTTTTTGCGCCTTCGGAACAGTGCGCAAAAACTGTATATTGGAACCTATAAGGTCCGCCTAGTATGCCAATTGGTTCAGACCTTTAGGCACGGTCCATTTGAAATTCTTGGGGGGGGGGGGGGGGGGGGGGCTTGTTTTTTCCCCAGAAAACTGCTCTAAATTTTCATGAAAGAAAATGTGCTTATGGTATGACAGAAAACAATAATCTTGCTCTTACAAGTAATCTGAATTTTGAAGAATTGATAATTAAAATTCCTGAAAATTTTGCGGCTCGTTTCGCTGGCCATTGTTTCTATTTAAACATTATTTCTTTAATTGTAAAGTTCATTATGCAAATATTAAAAAAATGCATGTTAATGAAAAAGGGCTTAAATCATTATCAATATAATGTATTACTATTAATCGATGCTTGTGAATCACCACTATGAGTCTAATTTTGTCTATAGGTACTAGCTTTGAAGGAGAACTTCAATTTTTCACCGATTTAAAATTAAACAAATGTCTAGAAAGACCCTCCCCTTAGACACTCTTACATGTACCTTACATAAATTTTGTTTACCGAGGATTATATTGTTAAGTTCTTTTATTTCTCTGTTTAGAAGCGAATTAAATTTTTGCTTAAAAATAAATGAGTTAAAGAAGATAAAGTAATATTTTAGAGTTTTGCGTAAAAATAAAGATTTTTTGTTGATAAAACACAAAAACATACTTGATATGCACATCACTTGTTAGAAAAAAAATTCTTGCGCATACTTTGCAAGAAAAAAATAATGCAGTCCTACGACACTGATGGTCACATGAGCACCTCACTCTATGACAAACTTCAGTTTCAGCATCACAAACTTTCCTTTTCTGAGTAGCAACATCCCTTTCATCGCATGCTTACGGCGTGTTCATATCTCAATTGATACGTTATGCCCGAGCAAGTACCAAATATACAGATTTTGTTCTGAGAGCTTGGCGTCTTTCAGATAAGCTTCTCAGTCAGGGATACGTTTGTGATCGACTAACATCGTCACTGAGGAAGTTTTACGGTCGATACGCGAAACTCGTCATACACTATGATGTCCCATTGTCCAGAATGGTGGATGATATTCTGTCTTAGACCATTTGAACCATCCAACCACAGACTATACTTGTATCTTCCGAAATGGAAGTAATCGGATGTGATATTTCTGCCGAATCGAAGCGACGGGCGTTGCATGCAAGCAGGAGATGCTGACTTTTCCTGGGCACCTGGTCTCACTCCCATATTGGGAGGTCGCGTCTTTTTATGTGGTGGAGGTTTTGTTTGTTTGCTTTGGTACCTGTGTTATCCTGATTTGGTGTGCCTTCTGTTTTTGATTTTCTGAATTATCGATTTTGTACTATGTATTGGGATATGGTCATTGTCCATTTGTCATTTTCCCCGGTCTTGGGCGAAAAAAAATCTTGCCCCGACAACTCACCGGATATCAAGTGGACCGTGATTTACAGAAATAGAGTAAGCTATATTCTCAAGAAATGACTATCGTTCAGATCAAATATCAATCTAGGGTTTGCAATCACAATGTACATAGTTCACCATTATGTTAAGAGTTCGCAGACAGAGATCTAGTTTAATCTACTCTAAGAGACATTTAAGGCGTACGTAGTTATCTTTCTTTGATACTTGTTTTTCAGATATGCCCTTTCTTACTTTTCTTTAAGAATTTTAAAAAAGACATGTCTGGTCCATGCTGCCAATTTATCTGTTCTTAAATGATGCTATTCAATTTGAAGACGTTTAACATGCAACATTACTTATTTGAGTCAGCAACTACAAATTTTGCGATCACTAGAAGGTGATTCATTTTCCCAGTTAGATAATGTCGTTTATTCTTCATTGCACGGAGACACACGTATTTTAAAGAAAACAATTAATTAAACGAATGCACATGACGTAAAATACATTTGACAAGATTAATAAGTACCTTTAATGACTTCACACTTATCATTCAGGGGCATCAAAGTCATAAACCTCATTTTGTAAGAAAGACAGACTCGTGGGAGGGAAGCCTCATAGGCATGTCGTGACCCTCTAATAGGTGTCATCCGTTTTCACGAGTGAAGGCACAAGCTATGGACAATATAATGAAAAATAGTCGACACAATTTACAATATTTATGTTTTTTTCGCCGAAATGACCGCAAAAATAATCAAGGTATCATTTAAATTCGGTAGTACAACTCCAAAAACTAAATATTAAAAGGAATAGGAAACAAAGAAAACATTTTCTATATGTACAGTAAACCCAACAAAATGAAGTTTATATGATACTCAGTATCTGGTATAAGCTCAGGGCTTAGCAACATGACCTTAAACCATTACAATGGTCGACCTTGATCGTTTCTTCAACGCATTCAAAATTTTCTGTTATCAATTTTTCTTGGAATTTCTAAAACGTGGGTCCTGTAGCATCACCTATCCTGCTACGTCTTTCAGTACCTTTTCGGACATAATAAGTTTGAATTCACACTCTTTGGCCATAATACATTGTTTAGATTGAGGATCAGTGACAAGGGTTAAGTACACGAAACGAGCATGTCTGGTCCATGCTGCAAATTTATCTGTTCTTAAATGATGCTTTTGAATTTGAAGACGTTTAACATTTGTACCACTTGGCGAGTGCCACTGTTGGTGGACCGAGGGTATATGTAGCCAAGTTCGATCAACTTCGGTTGATTGTTTCTTTAACGCCTTCGAAATTTTCTGTGATCAAAATTTCTTGAAATTTATAAAACGTGGGTCCTGTAGCATCATATTCCACCACCCTGCTATGTCGTTTGGTACATTTTTGGACATAAAAACTTCCGCACTCTTTGGCCATAATACATTTTTAGATTGAGGATCAGTGACTAGGGTTAAGTTCACGAAACGTGCATGTCTGGTCCATAGTGTAAATTTATCTGTTCTTAAATGATGCTATTTGATTTGAAGACATTTTACACTCCTATCTGAATCGTGTTAGTTAAAGGTACTGTACTGATGATGAGTGGTCATTCGGAACTTACATACAATGTATCTGTTTTTACGGATCACTGACTGAAAGGTTTGTCTGTGCATTGACCACGGTATCAGAATTTAGAATAAGGAAATTACTAACCATCATTGTAAGTGGTGCCACCTTGAATAGATTTAAGCCTTCACACACAAACATGACGATAAAATTATGACTTAACATATGTTTCAAAGAAAGGAGGGGATTTCAAACATGACTCGGTTGCATCACCCAGAACAAATCATTGAAACATCCCTAAGTACAAAAAGGAGATTAGATAAGCACAGCAAGAAACGATAAAGGGACATGGATCACCAAAATACGATATCAAAACACCAAACATAAATGACTAAATATAAACCAACGAGACCAATTGGCTATTGATGCCGACGTAGAACGGCAATCTGCATGATAAGTAACAAATGGTGTCGTTAACCGGATTGCGTACACTTTTCCTGTTTCCAGAAGGTCTCAAATAACGCACAATCATTGTGTATAATAACCTCCTCGCTGTAAGATTACCACACAAACAAGACAGCAAAACGCCGGAGCCCAAGTATATACCAATGAGATGAATGTAAAATGGATACAAAACGTAGGGCGTACGTAAAACAGTCCGTGTTCTGCCGCTCGGAGCGAGCTCATACATGTTATCACTTGAGGGGTCCGACCAACATTCAGATAGGACAGTTGATTGAGACATGTCTTTTCTTTGCTTTGGACTGGGTTCGTTTTGGAGTCCCGTCGTTACATTAAGTTAGATTGCAAAATTTAAGAATGCACTGGTACAAGGCTGCAGATCGTGTCGAGTGTCCTTCTTGTGACAGTAGAATCATATCCCAGGTATAAAAGAAAATTGATGATTCTGAATGAAGTATTTTCGTTTGAAATTCTGTCTACCTTCCTTTGATCCTTTTGATCTTGTTTATAATGTCACAATTAAAGGCAGGTTTGAAATTCCCAAAGTAATATACTTTGTTGCATGTAAAGGTCGCGAATTTCAAAATCAGCAGGGATTAATTCTTTTTTTTATTTTCAGAAAGTAAAGTAGTTAATTATTGTGGAAACTTTGTCCTTAAATTTAATTGACAATTCGTATATTTCTTTTGTGCAAAACTGCTCTAGTGTACCGTGCGAGTTGATATTTATAAATACCATTTGACGATAGTCTATAGGAAAATCATCGTCAAGTCAAGGAAAATTTACCAATCTTTACCAATATTTTGTCTTACACACTCGTATAAATCTCCCCTTTTATAATTTTGATATATAAAGGTTCGAAAAATAATGTTTTGAGTATTTTAGGGTTTGCTTTGTTGAGTGTCGTATTTTGTCATAACAAGGGTAACTCTTGATTTCGAGTAAACCTCGCTAAGTTCATTACTCAACCTCAGATCCCTCGTCTGTGTTTTTAAACGATCGTATTAAGACGTATTATTAAAAAAAAAACTTCATATAGACAAAATACCACATTTTAAATTCATTTAAATTTTTTTTGTATTTCCTTTATTTTCCATGACCTTGCTATTCTAAATAGAACTTATAAAATGTTTTGCCCAACAAGAAAATAATGATGGGGACTTATTAAGAAAGGAATGCAACATGACAGATAAATCGATATTTTTTGGAAACATCATATAGAAAACATCTTAAGATAATTTCCATTCCTAAGAAATATATGTCATTGTTATGTATTTTCATCCAGGGAGAATAATTCAACAACCATTGCCGAATTATGTCTTCCCGGAAAATGGTTCTGTCACTGTAAAAGCTTAATGACAGCCGGTGGGTCGGTATCCGGAACACAAATTGAGGGAACAATCTTATCTTTACTTCCTTCAACGTTATTTAAAGAGACAGTTATATTTCCTTAATAAACAGAGAAGAAGATATATCAAATATCCCGAAGCGCACTGATTGCAGATAATTGTGGTCTGAGCGATAGATGTCTCCATGGAGCCATATACATTATCAATTTTGAAAGAGATATTCCCCCTTGAACATATCCTGCATTTCTAAACCATCTATACCATATTTCACTCACGCAAGCGCGTGCAAGTCATTTCCAGGGATCCTGATATCACCAATTACCGTAGAAGGACTTAAGAGGTTGTTGAAATAGATATATTTTAGAAAAATCTCCGGAGATATCTGTTGATTTAAGACATAAACAATTGATATCAGTTAGATTTTATGGACGCTATGACGGAGGATTAAATTTTACGACGTCATCATTATTTCAATGAAGCTGTAACTGTCTAAACAAAACATATCCTTGAAGAAGTATTCTGAACAATCTCTGCCTTTTGTCATTGTGTTTTGAGTTTACTCTCTTTGCTGAAGTTCGAAAAAAAGTCGCATTCCTTAAGTAACCATTTAAGCCAATGCATGTAATGTAAGCAAAGACTATTTCTACCTTCTGCTTTCACGAGTAAGCAAGTAATTAAATAGGGCAAAATAATGAAAATATGAAAGCAAAGTGTTTACTTTTGAATGTTTGATGATGTAGGATCCATGCATTGCTAATTTCCTTCTAGCCAGATGGAAATGGTCGTTGACATAAGTAAGTAAGAAGTTTTATATTTTCAAGGTAATACAAAGTATTCCGCTATACAGGTAATTTGGGAGTTCCGGATCACCATTTTTGGAAATTCCGGACCGCACAAAATTGTTTGTCATTTTTAAACGAGAACTAAGGAGCTGTTAAGATAAGGGCCAGATTTAGCCCTGAAATCACTCGATTATTTCTCGTGCGCTGTCCTTCCAATTTAGATAAAAGTTTGTCAGGATAAAAATATAAAGTATTAAAAGACTCATGGTAGATATTTTATTTAAATAAATAATAATTACGGGTTGAAGAGGTAGGGGTACAGATGACGGAAAACGTTGAATATCGATCGAAAATGCACAAAAAATGCATTATTTTACACATTTTTGAGTTTATTATGGTTCTGTTACTTTTTCATATCAAAATTGGATAAGCAAAATTAATTTTGAGGTTATTATATCAATATAATCGGCAAACTCTGCAATCCGGAAACTGAAAGACGGTTTTATTTCGTTCTTATCAGCCACTTACAATGTATGTATCTTTCTGGCGCGAAATACACACGGTGTAGAAATAGACAACTTTCTCGTTTATTTCCTTCCAAACGGTTACAAATTTGATCGGAACACACTCTGAATAGATTGTTCCGTGATATAAAACTAAAAAGATGGCAATAAAACCTATTTTATCGCTCTAGAGGCAAATTAAAAAATAGTCATCCATCCCCCCTTTTTTCGTTTTTCGCTTGTGGGACATTGTTCCCCCCTCGCTTCAGAAGCCCACTTGGCCAGAAAATGTGTTTTATTGATATACACTTTTGGTGAAAGTGGCATCGTAAAGCGAGGGGGGGGGGGAACGATGTTGTATAAAACTTTTCCGTTTTCCATTGATTTCTGTGTAAAAACGCTTATTTTGACCCAAATATCGGTCTTATTTTGCATATATTATCCAATCTGACAGCAGATTCATATGCGGACCACGTTACTAGAAATTTCTTCCGAAAAAGATTATCAAATTTTGCATTTTGAAATTCTCGACTTTTCAGGGCAGATTCTACGCCTTATCTTAACAGCTCCTTTTCGTGATAACTGATAATCTAATTTTTCAATATTGTTAGTTTTCTTTGAAGAAAAAAAAAACCATATTTCATTTTCATTTTTAATAAGTGAAAAATGTAGGGTTTTATCCAGGAGTGGAGAACTGACAAGTCGATCGGAACTCCCGAATTGCCCGTATGTACATGTAGCTCAAACTTTCAGGAAATTATTCTAGACGACATAATCTCACTCTATTGGCACATACATTCATCTATTTGTACAAATTGATTCAGATTCCCCGGTATTCATCATCAGTAAGCAGTCAAAACATGCAAGATAGGGTTCTATTTTAAGGATGTATGAGAAGGTAATGTTCATATACGAGGGCTGATTGATACCTTGTGTACCTCTGTTTTCTTGGATGCAGAAGGTATTCTGCTGATAGATTATCTCCAAAAAGAACAAACATCAATGACACATACTATGCTTCACTTCTGACACAGTTACGGGAAAATATTCAACTTAAGCGCTGCGGAAAGCTCACAGTTAAAGGTGTGTTGTACCACCAGGACAATGCTCCGGTTCACAAGTCTGTCACTGCCATGGCTGCCATTCATTATTGTGGCTTTAAATTGAGTGAACATCCGCCTTATCCCAAAACGGAAAATATGTAATTCTGGCACTCTCTTTCAGTCCGATGATGACGACGATCATACTTGCAGAGGATGGCTTTCTGACCAGTCAAGATAAAGAGATCTTTAAAAGTGGTGTTGAGGCCCTTAAACACCGGTGGCAAAAGTGTATAGACACTGAAGGAGATTATGTAGAAAAATTATGCAAAATGTCTGATAAAATTCAAAATCTTCAATACCAGGATCAAAACATATTAATCAGCCCTCGTTACCTCATCGTTTGTTATCAATCTATACAATGGCATGATCTGCTGCCCAAATGCTTTTATGAATGATATATGTTCTTTTTATGGGTACAATGGAATATTACTAGATGCTTTCTCCTTACTAGACCAGCAAATCGGTTTGCATGTTTACTAAAACGTGTAGGTATCGTCTCATTGAAGACACGACCCATAGAAACAAGAAAAACGGAAATCTAAGAAGTTTTTTTTTATTCTATAAGAATTGCACAGTAAAAATAAAAACACAAGAAGACAGGTAAATAAATATATGACTATATTGTTAACAGTATAGTTGCTATAGTAGTTTCAGAGTGGTTTTTATGCATCGAGTAAAATTTTAATAATCACGAGGATTATTTCAAACATTTTTGAGTATCAAAAAAGTATTAACCTAGTAGGAAATTTCTTGTAATATTCATATCAGTATCATGACTTACATAATGGGTGCTTGATTCTGTGGAATGGAATATCAAATATGAAGATTTACTTAAAATACCAAAGCAAGAGTAATTATAGTATTGGTATAAAATACTGCTGCTTCAAATTTTTTTTTGAATTTTCTTTTATCTCAGATTCAAAGAAAAAAAAATAAGAAAAGAAAGGAATACAGTGTATTCAGAATTAATTATTGTTTGAATAGTGATTGAAGAACATTTTATGAAAAAGTGAATTATGAAAATATATTGTACAGGAAGGGACATAGAAGGACATACAGAATGGGAAAAAGAGGAAGACAGCTGTGAAATTGTACTGTCATCATAGATAAATTGTTTATGTTTTGGATAAGTTAACAAGAGAAATAGAGTAGAATGAAACTTTAAATTAATATGAAAATGTTCGTTAAAATATAAAAAAATTAAAGCTACAACGATGCATATTCTACAAATGTCCTAAGACAGGATCAGTGCTTTTAAAGCTACATAAATAGAAAGAAGGTTTATACAACATACATATAAAAGTTTTATATGGTTTCAAAAGAAACAAATAAATGAGATATATGAGAATGCATCTACTTGTGTTTCATACATATCTTTAGATCTTTGAAAAATCTTAAGATTTTTAATTTTAACAGCATAAGTATTAAACATATAAGCTGATTGCCCAAAGTTTCAATGATAACTTTAGATAAGTAATTCGTCATTCAGTGAAGTAAAAAATCAATGAAGTATAAAAGAAAAAAAAATTAGAAAGTTCGCCATCGAAATTCATTCACTAATACTATACTTAAAAAGGACAAAAACTTCAAGATCTAAGGATTTTACAAGGATCGCTGAGTTTCATAAATATCACAGTCATGAAAAAGTATCACAGAAGTTAATAATAATAGTGTTTCTCCTCAATAATCATGTACTAACATACAAGGCGTTGACAAAGATGGCCACTATGCAGGCAATAATTCCAATCACTGATACTGTAACTGTCTCTGCACCTGTTATAATAAAGCCTGTGTTTGTGAAACACGAATGCCCCCGGTGGCATCTTTGTTAGTATGAACACTATTTTCTGTTAAGTACATATATGTGAGGTCACTGGGTTAAAAGGTCAAGGTCACGAGGTCAAAAATTTTGGTATCAATGGAAAGGTCTTGTCACAAAGAATACACATGTGAAATATTAAAGCCCTATCATTTCCCATTCAAAAGTTATGCCCAATGTTAAAGTTTTTGAAAAGTAGGTCAAAGGTCAAGGTCACGAGGTCAAAAATTTTGGTATCAATGGAAAAGTCTTGTCACAAGGAATACACATGTGAAATATGAAAGCCCTATCACTTCCCATTCAAAAGTTATGCCCAATGTTAAAGTTTTTGAAAAGTAGGTCAAAGGTCAAGGTCAAGGTCACGAGGTCAAAAATTTTGGTATCAATGGAAAAGTCTTGTCACAAGGAATACACATGTGAAATATGAAAGCCCTATCACTTCCCATTCAAAAGTTATGCCCAATGTTAAAGTTTTTGAAAAGTAAGTCAAAGGTCAAGGTCAAGGTCACGAGGTCAAAAATTTTGGTATCAATGGAAAAGTCTTGTCACAAGGAATACACATGTGAAATATGAAAGCCCTATCACTTCCCATTCAAAAGTTATGCCCAATGTTAAAGTTTTTGAAAAGTAGGTCAAAGGTCAAGGTCAAGGTCACGAGGTCAAAAATTTTGGTATCAATGGAAAGGTCTTGTCACAAGGAATACACATGTGAAATATGAAAGCCCTATCACTTCCCATTCAAAAGTTATGCCCAATGTTAAAGTTTTTGAAAAGTAGGTCAAAGGTCAAGGTCAAGGTCACGAGGTCAAAAATTTTGGTATCAATGGAAAGGTCTTGTCACAAGGAATACACATGTGAAATATGAAAGCCCTATCACTTCCCATTCAAAAGTTATGTCCAATGTTAAAGTTTTTCGGACAAACAGACAAACAGACAAACAGATAAACAGACAAACAGACAAACAGACAAACAGACAAACAGATAAACAGACAAACAGACGGACAGGCCAAAAACTATATGCCCCCGAATCTTTGATTCCGGGGGCATAAAAAATTAGTTTCAATTTAACTGCTGTATGATTTAATCCATATAAATATGAAACCCTATCACATTAGATCTACATTGAATGAATGAAAATTTAAGTGCAGGACCACGTAAGGATCAAGCAGTTGATAAACCTTAAACTATTTTGCAGAACTTTCCATATTAATGCTCTGAAGGAATTTTTTTCATACGTGGATGGTGAAGAAAGTAATTTGGTTGAATTATATAGAAAAAATGTTCCCGCCATTTTTTCCCTTCATAATCCTTTATAAATTATGAAGTGAATATCTCGCTTCACCATCGCTACCTTGAGAAATGAATATCATATGTTTGATTTCTGCTCTAAAATGATGCTAATGAATGTGACGACGTTAAACATTTGTACCACTTGGTGAGTGTCACTGCTGGTTGACCAAGAGTCCCCGAGGGCACATGTAGCCAAGTTCGATCAATTTCGGTTGGTCGTTTCTTCAAACGCATTTGAAAATTTGTTTACAAAATTTTCTAAAATGTCTAAAACCTGAGTCCTGTAGCATCATATCCCAGCCATTTTGCTATGTCTTTTGGTATATTTAGGACATAATTTTCACAGATTTTTTTTGACAGCAATTTAATGAGAGAAATGGCTTTATCTCAGGGAATTACATTGGTTGTGCATATATATGTTACAGGGAATAAGTGTAATCAGGGATTTCATGTAATTCCTGAAAGGTTCAGTGATTACGCGTAATTCCTGGTCATTTTAGGGATTACATGAAATCCCCAAAATTTTAGGGATTACATGTAATTCCTTAAATATTTTAGCATTTTTACTTATTTACTTATTTCCTGACGGCAAAAAATCATATAAAAATGATGAAATTGCGATATGATAGATATTTTACATGTTCATAATATAAAATCCTATTACTGAAAGAGAAAAAATGGTTACGTATATGATCAGAGATGCTTTTAAGGCTGATTATGTTAATTTAAAATTGATGGGAAATTGATATGTTAGAAAAACTCTTGAGCGGACAATTCGGTTGCACAGATATATTCTGGCCCACTAATATGACTCTAATACATGTAATCGGTAAAATTGTATGCATAGAATCTTGATTAGACTATGTAACTCAATACAGCCATTGTACCAAAGTGCCATGGTGATCGCTTCATCCCAAAATCTTTTCTTTGCATCTATTCTATTTCAATGAAACGTCGATGCTCAATTTGGTGCTCTATTGTGAGTGCTGTTGAGATTATCGTCAGGATCTTCTTTAACTCATTTGTGTCACACTTATGCCCTTTGCCGTGTGGAGCTCGTAAAAAAGTTCCCCGCGAGGGGTTTGACAGTAAGTGTTTTGAATATTTTTCCCTGACATTGTCGCCATAGCACTTTCTATATAGACGGCCTCAGACAGCGCATGCATTTTATATATTTTCATTTTGAATTCGTGCATGAACATCGACGGCGGGTGCGGCTTGCCAACAGGGGATGCTTACTCCTCCCGGGCACCTGATCCCACCTCTAGCTTGCTAGGGGTCCGTCGATGCTCAATTTGGTGCTCTATTGTGAGTGCTGTTGAGATTATCGTCAGGATCTTCTTTAACTCATTGTTGCAATCAAAATATCTTAGTATTTAGATGAACACGAAGGAAGGGGATATCTAATTTTTTTTTACCAGGAAATATACACAGATTTGTTTTATGGACCTTGATACTCAATCTGGTGGTTTATGAGACCAGTAGAGCTAAAAATTACCTACTCTAGTTTGAATATTCTCACTTATTTGGCATAATCGGTTCTGGGTACTTGACAGAGAGGATATTCAGCATCAACTGAGCCAAATATAATAGATTTTGAATATGAAAATAAGGAGAAATTAAGGTTAGGAAATAAATGTAAAAATGCATGAAAAATTCAGGAATTACGTGAAATACCTGGCCTATTTCAGGAATTACATGTAATAACTAATCGAAACAGGGATTACACGTAATCCCTAAATTTCAGGAATTACATGAAATCCCTGATTACACTTATTCCCTGTAACATATATATATATACATATATAATAAATTTATGAATCGCAAGCGATATAAGCCCCCTACCGGCATTAATCCATGTCCTGCAACTCTGCCTTGACCTGTACTTACACCAAAAGATGAATCCCACATCACAACAAGTTCAATATGTGTATTAGAAAAGGTCTAGAAAACAAATTCCATCAAATTTGCCGAGAGGCCATACCGTTTGTGAGAACAGGTCGATCAAACCCAACTTTAACTTAATCTGTATCATACTATAATGTATCTTACATACCAAAAAATCAGCTCAATATCTACAACGCTACAGCCAAGAGAAGTCCAGAAACTGTGAATTTCATGAAATTTGCTAGACCCAAGGGCCATAACTCCTGTAAGAATGGGTCAACAGAAAACGAACTCAAACTTGATCTGTATAACACCAAGATGTATTTGACAAATATTTTTTTGTTTTTCAGTATCTGCGAAAACACGGAAAAACGGAAAACTGAGAATTTCATGAAATATGTTAGGTCCAAGGGCCAGAACTCCTGTAAAAATGGGTCAATCTAAACGAAACACGAACTTGATCTGTATCACACTGAGATATATTCCCATACCAAAAATATTTTCAAAATCCGCAATACCATGGAAGGAAAGTCCGAAAAAATGAGAATTTCATGAAATTTGCTAAGTCTAAGGGTCATAACTCTTGTAAAAATAAGTCAATCAAAACCAAACCAAACTCGAACTTGATCTGTGTAACACTATGATGTAAGGCTACAACAATTTTTTCTTTGTTAAGCGTCAGGTGCTGTCTCAAAAACCAAACTACCTATCAGGCAAAAAAAAAAAAGAAGAAAGAACAAAACCCATTTAAACCACAGACATTGCAATTACGGTAATATTTATTAAATCAAAGGACTGAAGGTCCTGAACGATACTTCTATTCAAACTTTATAGTCAGCAGATGAATGTTGAATAATTTTATTGTTTATGTAATGATGAATTGATGGTGATTTTTTATACATAGGATGCATATGCATGTGAAGCTAATAATTTTCATTTCTATGAGCTCATTGTGTTCTATTAACAGCATAAACTGTTTATTTTTACTATAAGTGGTATACCTTAAATTACATTATACTCTGACGACTTAAACCCGGAGCAGTGTCTTAAAAGTAACCTATTTGGAAACTAGAAAGACGTTAAGAGCATGCATGCATGTTTAAAATGGAAACTAGAAAGACGTTAAGAGCATGCATGCATGTTTAAAATTACTTACTGTCTACAATATATTTGATAAAAGAGCGGTTACATGTAGTTCCAGCGTAACTTTAAGTTTACTATCACTGGTATTTTCCAAAAATTCTCATTTTGATTAACAGAATTTCCTATTTCTTTCAACAAGATTCATGCTTCATTTCTACTTTCGTATCTCATCGGTTTATACATCATGTACATAGGGAAGACAACTCTTACATTGTATAAGTTTAAGAAGTAATATATTATTACGCCACCTGCGAGCAGTGAAAGCAAGAAATAAATAGTTGATTTTTTGTGATGCATTTACTTTATATGCAATTGAAACTTTTTTCAAGAAGGAGGATAATCTTGATCTTGCATGTGTCAGACAGCAAATTCCTAAATTAGAAAATGCACTATATTTTGAGGTGTATGGATACGTGCAAAGCGGCAATGTCTCAACTGTTACGATAACAGAAGGAGACTTCCTGAACAATCTATGAAATAATACATTTCTCTGAATTTGTTCAATAAGGTGTATTAATACTTTGATAAATATTCTTACATTTCTTATTATAAGATTTGTTTGTCATGATTCACAGTTTCTTATATAAAGCTAAAGTAAGATTCATTCATTGAGATTTTTTTGTCATACTGAAATATGTGTTCTATCTTAATTATCTGTATACCATATGCACATTCCAAAAAACAATATATATCATCACTGATGCTGATGTTCGAACCTATACATCGCTCATACATGTTTATGTCATGTCTACAGACAGTATTGTCTCATTTTTAAAATGTGTAATGCAAGGTCGAAATATTCATGTTTGGTAAATGCATTAGCATTGTATAAATAAGTGAAGCACATCAAATTTCAAATTCGTTACTTCACAACACAGGTTGTTTCTCTAACATGCCTAACTGCTAAATCTAATAACTCTTCAGTATATTCGATATACTCCCGGTAATGGACTATTCCGGAAATATTCTATACCCCCCCCGCCCTGCCTGGGAAGGGAATCAAGAATCAAGTGAAAAATCCTTCTAATCCAGTTCCTTCCATGGGGGGGGGGGGGGGGGTACAGATATTTCTGGAATAGCTCAATCAGAAATCAGATGGGCTACAACATAGAACTACAGTATTTACCTATTCTTAGTCTTTCTTTTCTATATATGAAGACTTCTCTAAGCAGCCCGCAAATAAAATTACATCATTGATAATGCCTGCATGGAAGGAAAATTCCTTATTCTTTTTTGAAAGCGGACTCGTTTTCTTTTTGGGCTTCAGTTTCAAGTTAAAGCTTTTCTTACTGACTCAAAGCAAAGTAAAACCGGTCAGAATCAACTAAAAGGCCTGCTCTGATTGGAGAGAAAAACCTGTAGGGTGAGGGGCCTGCTATTTTAAATGTGACAGATTGATTGGCTATAAATTATGTTTTCTTTTGGTTTATTGTTTGAATATGATATATATAAGTAAAAAAATAATTGCAATTTAAATGTCGATGCCCGGATTTTTTCCCTAGCTCCCGATCCGGTAAAGGGGACGGGGGCGGGAAATTTTGAAAATTCACTGCAGGGTACCTTGTAACGCAAATAGCGCGAAAAAAGGCCGGTCATGCTATATTGTTTTTATTCAGTTTCACATACAGCTTGAATCAACGAACAAATGTATATAACATTCATGGCCTGCAATGTTGGTATAGAATGCTTAACGTCTTCAAAATCATTAGCATCATTTTAGAGCAGATAAATTTACAGCATGGACCAGCCATGCACGTTTCGGATTATAAACCTTCGTCAGTGATCCTCAATCTAAACAATGTAATATGACCAAAATTTGTGAGAATTATGTCCTAAATATACCAAAAGACGTAACAAAATGGCTGGGATATGATGCTACATGACTCAGGTTTTAGACATTTTAGAAAATTTTGTAAACAGAAATTTTCAAATGCGTTTGAAGAAACGACCAACCGAATTGATCGAACTTGGCCCTCGGGTCCTTGGTCCACCAGCAGTGACACTTCACCAAGTGGTACAAATGTTTAACGTCTTCAAATTCATTAGCATTATTTAAGAGCTACACGGCATTTTGTTAACATTACGGCCTATGGAAAATAATTAAGTTGACACTGACCAACCCAAACGTCTAAGGGATATCTTTGATGTTGCAAGAAATTTCAAACCAATAACGGACAATTATTTCAGGATTTTGTTTTGGCACTTGACCCCCTCAAAAGCTACCCGTCCGCTGCCGCTTAACAGAGAAAAAAATTGGTGTGTCCTAATCACATACCAAAAATTATTTCAATATCTACAATAACAGCCGAGAAAAGTCGGAAAACTGAGAATTTCATCCATGGGTCATAACTCCTGTAAAAATGGGTCAATCAAAACAAAACTAAAACATGATCTGTATCACATTAAGATGTATTCACATATAAAAATCATTTCAATATCTGCTTAAACATGGAAGAAATGTCCGGAAAACTGAGAATTTCATGCAATTTGATAAGTCCAAGGGCCATAACTCCTGTAAAAATGGGTCAATCGGGACCAAACTCAAAGTTGATCTGTATCACATTGCGATATACTCATATACAAAAAATTGAGTTCAATATATGCATTGACAGCGAAAAAAGTCTTGAAAACTAAAGTGTGACAGACAGACAGACGGACGGACGGACTGACAGACGGATGGACGGACTGACAAACAAACTCCGGCGAGTCGGTAGGGGACTAAAAAATCATGTTATAAATATACATGTGTTTTCAGCTAAGTGTTATGCAACTTAGTTATGTAATATTTCCGGTCATGCGCAGAGACCCTAAGGTCAATAATGGCGGACTTAGCTTCACTTAAATTTACTTTACAGCTTCTATTGCATCGCTTAAGCAAACTTGTTGCATAACACTTACCTAAAAACAAATATAAAGGATGAATAGTATTTCTGAGTATAGTCAACATGAATAGATATTTCACGAATGTTTACCCACTACTGTCCTTCCGTACTAGGAAAAAAATCATGTTATAAATATATCTAATGCAATTACAGTATATCCAAGTAAGTAAGACTATAAAGGAAGCCTAAAGCCCATCCCAATTTCTGTCAAGTGTTACCAAAAAAGTGGGGAGTTTCGCTATGCCAGCCTAGATTGTAAGCACCATCCGGAATAAATTCGATGAAGAAATTAGTACACTACAATCGAAAAATGCAATTTCATCGATCCAAAAGCATGCCATATATAACAATTTCATGTGGAATCTGCAATTACACAAAAGAAACATGGCAAACATAAAAAACCCCACAACAATCAGCTTATATATATATTCTATTTGTTTAAGTATTTTAAGTGAAATACACAATTTCAGACTGATCAGATGGGGGTTAGATCTATAGCAGTTTATATGTGTGCGGCATCGCGCAAATTATTTTAAACAGCGCTTCTACGGAGATTGAAATGATACAATTATTTTAAACATTCTGCAAAGAAGCAAAACGGAGTACACAATGAAGATGAGATCAGGTGCAAAAAGTCACACGAAGACAAAAGTTTATCAAAGATAATTAAACAAACACCAAAGTCAACCTTGTACCTAAAGCCCCCGTTCCACTGCAATCCCGCTGTACCTACGTTCATTCCCGACCTCGAAGGTCGGGAGAGAACGGCTCTTAGTCGTATCTTGGTCTGGTACAGCGTATGTTGGTCCAAAATCGATCGGTATTAGAGCGGGCACGCTTTAGAGGTCAGGAAAAGTTTCCCGTATTCTTTCAACCGGTTGAAAAAATACGGGAAACTTTCCCGCTCTCTTTTTGGTCGTGAAATAGTCGGCGCTTGGTCGGGATAGTCGGGGGTACAGCCTAGGTTAATCGTGTCCTGGTCGAGAAAGAGCGTGGCTTGAGCGTGGTATGATCGGCATTTAACGTAACCCCGCTCTCTTCACGCATAAGATACGCTTTAATTACGCCCTGTTCCCGATCTTTACCCGTCTATTTTACGCTCTTACCACGATCTATCCACTACAGATTCAATGTTTGCTGATCTTGCTAAGACCTTTTCATGACCATCTTGCGACCTATTCACGCTCTATATGACCAAGTTACGACCAAACGACTCTTCAAATAGGATCTGTGCATATTTAATTCATTTTCTCGCACTGATATTGATTTGTTGAAAATACTTACTATCAAAATGTCGCGGCTATCCAATGCCATTTTTTGAGTAAGATTTTTTTTTAAGTTTTGATTGCGACACTTTTAGGTAAGGCTTGATCAAAACGAGAAATATAGGCTTCTTCTTGGCCGATAGGATCATTGGATGACAAATGAGATCAGTTTAAGTCAGAATTTATGTTTTGAGCGGGAATGCGTCGGGACAGTCGGTAATAGATCCGGATTGCATCGGGAATAGATCGGGTTTTGGTCGGGAATAGATCGGAATTGGATCGGATAGAACGGGACTTGGTCGGCAATATGATCGTGAGTAGAGCGGGTAAAGCGTGAGTAAGTCCGCGATGAAACGTGAATCGGTCATAAATGGATCGGGAATCGGTCGGGAATAGAGCGTGATGTTAAGAAAAAATGAAAAGGTCGGGAAAGTTTTACCCGCTCTTGTGAAAATTGCGGTCGGGAATGGTCGCAGGTACAACGGGATTGCAGTGGAACGGTGGCTTAAGAGTTTTTAAAGCGCTATCAATTATTCCTCAACAGTCATGACAAAGGATTATTTAAAAAAGGAATACATTAAGTCAAAGAAACAAATTCAAATTTTAGTATAAAGATATTTTTAATAACATTAAATTCTTTTGGTAGAAAAAAGACGATATCGCATATCCTTTACCGTTCTCGCTTGTGGTACTAGAGTATGAGATACCAGAGACCGTTTCCAAGGCGGTTAGCTGCTCAGATGATAGGGCACTCCGTTGTGTGGAAGTGGTTGATTGTGCTTGTGCCGTGCTGAGCGTGCCGATCTGAGTCACTGTCAATCCCTGAAAATGAAAAGTTATTCAATGAAAAAAAATCCTTGAGTAGCAATCATCTCGTAAGGTATTCAAAACGATGATTTTTTTTCTTTTCTGCATTGTGCAATTGAATATTATTTTTTTACCAGGAAATATTTGTTTGTTCTTCGTCTATGACAACATTACGAATTAATTTTCAGTTTGATCATATGTACTGATAAAGCAGTCTTATTCTTATTACTCACGGAGAAAGCTGAAGAGGGCATGTATGTAATATGGGCAGGGCTAATATTGTCGATCTGAGTTTCCGTTAGTGTGCTTATTTCAGTCTGGCTTAGTCCTCCTGAAACGTAATGGTCATACATCAAATTATTCTATATCTATTTTCATTTCCATTATATCAAACTAACGATTTTTCAAAGAGATGCTCTTAAAATTAAGCCTTTTATCGGTTCTCATTAGAATTGAGTGTATGAGATAAGTTTTATTTTCACTACTGACCAATATGGACACCAACAGCGGCGATCTGGACACTAGACCAAGATGCGACGTTTGAAGTATATATTACTTTGGCCAAATTAGCAAACTCCACCATTTGTTGTTCTGAACAACTGGTCACCTGACCTACACTGTCAGCAGCTGACCTAGGGATAGGTAATGTTGAAAATAGGAATTGGAATTTGTTTTGTGTGATTTAGAGCAATGTTTGCTATATCAATTGGTATTTGTTTTGTGTGATTTAGAGCAATGTTTGCTGTATCAATTGGGATTTATTTTGTGTCATTTAGAGCAATATTTGCTACATGAATTGGTAATCGTTTTGTGTCATTTAGAGCAATATTTGCTGTATCAATTGGTATTTGTTTTCTGTAATATAGAGCATTGTTTGCTGTATCAATTGGTATTTGTTTTCTGTAATATAGAGCATTGTTTGCTGTATCAATTGGTATTTGTTTTGTGTCATTTAGAGCAATGTTTGCTACATGAATCGGTATTTGTTATGTGTCATTCAGAGCAATATTTGTTGTACATGTATCAATTGGCATTTGTTTTCTGTAATATAGAGCATTGTTTGCTATTGCAATAAGTATTTGTTTTGTGTCGTAGAGTGTATATATAGAGTATCCTAAAATGAGGCTGATTCCTTGGTGAAGAAGATATTACTATGAACTTACGAATAGGTAGTAAGTGCCGATATTTGGGCTGTTGAGAGACCACATGTCATGTGACTGAGGGACTGCAGTTCAGAAGCTGTTATTGTACTAGCATCGTTTGATTTTGCAGATGAAAGCCAGGTGGAAACAATGGCAACTTTCTGTAATTTTGTGAAAAAAGCTAAGATTCAATACATAATACATTTCAAAAAGTGTTCTCGCACTGTCAATAGACATTTTTTCATGCTGTCAGTAGTATCATAAACATTTAAATATGACATTTTAGCAATATAAATGTTCATTATCTTGTATAAGTTAAAGAAGATCCTGACGATAATCTCAACAGCGCTCACAATAGAACACAAAGTTGAGCATCGACGGACCCCTAGCAAGCTAGAGGTGGGACCAGGTGCCCGGGAGGAGTAAGCATCCCCTGTTGGCTAGCCGCACCCGCCTTCAATGTTCACACAAGAAAATGAAAGAATATATAAAATACATGCACTGTCTGAGGCTATGTCTATATAGAAAGTGCTATGGCGACAATGTCTGGGAAAATATTAAAAAAACTTACTGTCAAACACCTCGCGGGGAACTTTTTTTACGAGCTCCACACGGCAAAGGGAATAAGTGTGATGAGTTAAAGATGATCCTGATGATAATCTCAACAACACTCATAATAGAGCAACCCAGAATACAGATATATAATGCAGATATCTAATTACCTTTGTTTCGTCCCAACCATCAAAGTCTCCCATTCTGCTGACGTCATCGATTGTCCAAGTCATAGACTGAATCTCAGTTGTGGTCAAAGCCTGGACAATGACTCCGGCCTGTTGGATGTTACTGCTTGACCACGTAGATGGATCTCCCCATACCTTCATCAAACAGAGCAATGTACTTACATTACATAAGCTCAATTAAAGTAGACAAAAATTCAAAAACAATTGAAGAAAAAAAATCCGAACTTTTTTATGAAATCATTATGGTTTACTTTCACATTAGCTTACAGTAGCACGTTTGGCAACGTTAGCCAATGCGGTCTCTTGGTCACTGCTATATCCACTCACGCCACCTAGGAGCGATGCACAACTAGTGAAGTCCGAGTCGGCCATGGCTGTAATCTGGGCGGTGGTCATTGCGGTCAGACCAGATGACCCAACGGTCTGCATTTGAGCGCAGGTAAGACTGGCTGTGGAAGGAAGAACAATATCTCTTTTCAACTTTTAGTAGATTTTTTTCCATCGATATGTTCTCTAAATAATTGAATATATCCGAATACACGAGTAAAGGATGAAACTATTTGTTCGTGTGAGGGGAGCGGAGAGTGGAATTCACGATAATTGTGTGAGAGGGTGTATGTGTGTGAGGAGGGCGGGGTGGTTGGGTTAGATGAGTTATTGTATTGCTTTTTCTTCGAAATGACAAATATGGATAATGACCATATCCCTGTCTACAGTACAAAATCGATAATTCAGAAAATCAGAAACCGAAGGCATACAAAATCAGGACAAAACAGGAACCAAAGCAAACAAAAACAAAAACCTCCACCATATGAAAAGAAGCGAACTCCCAATATGAGAGTGAGACCAGCAGCCTGTTTCACAAAAATTCTTACGAAAATTTTTAGGAATTTTCGTAACTTTTGATGTCTTTATTCTTCTTATAAACTAAAATTAGCGATGTTTTGTTTCTATATTTATATTTGGTACGTAGAAATGATATAAGAAAACACAGTATAATCTTAATTAAAGAACCATTTAAGATTTTATTTGACGATGAAAGTTACGAAAAATCCTTAAATGTTTCGTAAGAATTTTTGTGAAACTGGGCACTGGTGCCCAGGAAGAGTAAGCATCTCCTGCTTGCATGCAACACCCGTCGCTTCAATTCGGTAGAACTGTCACATCCGGTTACTTCCATTTTGGAAGATATAGAGTACAATCTTTGGTTGGATGGTTCAAATGGTCTATGACAGAAGTTAACATTTGCACTTATTTTTTAATTTGGTTTGATGAATCACTTTTGAATGTAATACTTTATAACTGATGAACAAAATTTGTTATTCAGTTTGGAATCATTCGTAATTTTTTTAGTGAAAGATTTTCAACCGAGAGCAATATTCCATAAATACACGACTTTATGGTATGCATACATACATACATCTCTTAAGAGGCAAAGAGGGAAGATAAAAAATGCGTCAGTTTCAACATTTCATGCTAAGGTGAATTCCTTTTCCTGTGAGGTTTCTTGAAGTTCTGTAAACCAGTGTATGGAAAAGACAACGAAATGCATATTCACTATTCCTGTTTGAGGGATATAAGTTCCAAAACAAAAATTTATGTATCATTTTTATACAGGGTTCGATGAGACTCCTAGCGGTGGTTTGGTAATCAACACAACTGAGGTAAAGGATCCAGAGTACTTGATTCTCGTAAAATTTGATGAAAGTCTGAAAATGTTACAAAAACAAGTCCAAAATGAGTTTTACAATCGGAACAATAGGCAAGCATCTCCATTTGGAGATATGAGGAGATCCCAACTTGACGCCAGTACAGTGTTGACTCACATATATGGGACAATACAGTAAGATACAAAACAAAAAACCACCACGTGACAAAACAAACGGCGAGTACAATCAAAGCGACAAACAAATAACTTGAAGGCAAAACTCCATTGATACATGACGGACTACGTTATGTACATCTCTATGTATTAATTAAATTTCAATTAAAATGAAATTTGTTGTAGCCGTTTCTAAAATAAATAAGTACAGCGCCGCAAAAATTAAAAGAAAACCTAAGATTTGAGGAAACGAGTCGAAAAAAAATTCTCCCACTTGAGACCAAGAACTCTCAAATTTAAATACAATTTATTATACCGCACGTAATCCAGGATAACCACACCATTTGCTACTTGTGTGACAAATGGCCGTCCAAAGTCGGCACCGGGTGCCCATTTGTCTCGTCGGTTTATGTGTAGTCTTTTGTGTTTGATGTTAACATGTCGTATGTCTCTTTTTGTCTCATACTATTCTCGTCTTTTGTGTCGGGTGTTTTGGTGTTTTGCTGTTGGTGCTGCAACAGGGTCTTGTTGGAGATCCCCTCCCTTCTCATATAATTAATATGACGAATAAAGAAATCTGATTGGTCTGGAGACGTCAAGTGTGAGGACGACTCTAGAGACGCCATTTTTCACGGGATCCTTATCCTCATATTCCACCTTGGTTTAAACAATACTGATTCAAGTAATAAGTTTACATCAGAATTACATACAGAAAATGTAAGGATTGAGTAACTATGCTCGCTGCTCCATGTTGAGTAAGAGTTGCCTCTCCAGTTACGGTGACTACAGCAGGATACAAGAATGGCCTCTCATCAGGTTTTGGTATAATAAAAAATATTGCCTTATTAGCAGGGAGACATGAGAATTTGATCATTTAATTTCCATTGTCATTTTCAAGAAACGAAGATTTTGATTGGCTGAGAAATTTTGTTGATACATCGATCAACACAATTTTTCACGGAAGTCTATTTATAGCACTATTTTAGATCCGGGGGTTCCCTAAAACACGAATGAAGTCGTTGCTGAAAATACAATTTGTTGATGTTTGCTTATCATTTCAAGGGTACCATTTCTTTCCTACTTACTCAAAAATTAACAGTGCATGTAGAATTTGCTCAAACTGGTCCTTATTCCAAAGATATAGAGAGACGATCGTTCGCTGTTTGAATCATGGCGGCTGCCATAACTTGTTTTGGCAGACGTATCACTGCGAAACTTTCCGACTTACGAAATATAGTGCGGTGATTGAATGTTTTTAGATCCAAGAATCCATAAACAGATAATAATTAAATGATAAGAAATGAATCTTATATTTTTTCTGTTGATGCAGGTATCACCCGAAAAATTGGACAGAAAACTTTTGCATCAACGCGCTACGCGCTTTGATGCAGTTTTCTGTCCAATTTTCCGGGTGATACCTGCATCAACAGAAAAAAATATAAGATTCATTTCTTAATTCATCCCAAAAACTCATGTCACCTCGGGCTTCTCCCTTGGGCGACATATTCATGTATCCCTTTCAGGGCAATAAATGTATTGTCAATATTGAAATATATAGTCTTATTGTACTAACTGTACGAACACCATCCGAAGGAAGGAATGAGAATTGACCCTTCCGAACGCGGGAAAAAATGCAAAGTTTCGTGACGTCACAATGCTTTTACCTCGGACAAACAAGCTTCGAACCTCGGTCAAACATCGAAATTGCATTGTGACGTCATGGAATTTCTCAAATATTTCTCGCGTTCGGAAGGGTCAATTCTCAACCTGAGTGTACCAAAATTGCCAAGTCCTTGACGAGGATTGACAAGCAAATTTTTGTACACGAGGGTTGATAATTCGCTGTTGCTCCCTTGCTATGGAGTTTGATTGTTTTTTCTCGAATGTCCTCGTCTCTTTGAGGTCTGTTTTTATCACTTTCATGACATCCCTTTCGTAGCGATAGTAATGACGTCAAAGGGTGAGATTAATGAATCTAATGCCCTGTTTACACGACGGGTTTAATGCGCATTAAATCGAATTTAATGCGCATTAGATTTTGGTTGCGTTCACACGGAGAATCTAATGCGCATTAGTTTAATTCGCATTAGATTTAATACGCATTAGATTTTGCCGTGTGAACGCAAAGCGAATCTAATTCGCATTAAATCTGGCGCATGCATATATGATTTACTAGAATTCTAGAGTACATTTCCATCATAACTGGGCACTTTTAATCACCACTGTACCTCGAAACATAGAATAAGAGGTACAAAATACTTTATTTGATTCACAATGAACACTCAAAGTACTGCGTCTCTTTACTTACGTAGTGACATTATATTATGACGTCATTTTATTTCATAATGACGTCATTCAATGTATGCCCAACTTAAGAAGAGGTAAAGATGCAAAACAATATACAGGCATGCATTCGACCCTTTTACATTCTAAAGTATACGGCTCACAGTGCAAATGTACCAAAATCTAATGCGCATTAGAATGTGTCGTGTGAACGCAATGCGAATCTAATTCGCATTAGAATAAAGCGTATCAAATCCAATGCGAATTAGATTTTTAAATGCGCACTCGTGTGAACAAGGCATAAGACAAGAGTTTTCAGTCTCAAGTGGGTGAAAAATGGATTTTTCCATATGACGTCATTGTTATCACTACCAATGCGACGTTCAGAAAGTAAGACAACAAACACAACATTTGTTGTCTTTCCTAGTCGACGACATGTGAGAAAAACAATAAAACACCACAATGATGGTTCATTGTCATTTTGTTTGTACATGACTCAGCATGCATCGTCATGAACTTACAAAATTTCATACAGTCGGGTTGAGAATTTGCTCAGATAATGTTAATCCTAATATAGTTTCCTGGTCATCTTGCATAACGGATTGCAAACAAAAACTGATCTTGGAAAGAGGACATCAAATACTAATGAAATTTTGTTAAGTGTTTCAGTGTTACATCAAGATGTGAACTCAACACGTGTGAATCAGTGAATCCGAAATGAGATTCCAAAAATCACAATAGAAAGGCTTGCAAAGTCTTGAAAAAAAATGAACAGAGCTTTCTCATAAGAAAAGAAAAAATAGGACAAACAGACGGAGACAATACCACAGCTTCATAGAAACACGAAATAGTTTTATGTACTGAACAATCTCCAATGTCCAGTGTAAGTACGGAAGGCATTGTAGGTGGCACTGTTAACGCGAAATCGTGCTAATAAGTATAGTTTTAACATATTCAAGAAAGGAAGGAATCTCCAACAACACTCAGTTGTGATATTTCTGTCGAATTGAAGCGACGGGTGTTGCATGCAAGCAGGAGATGCTGACTCTTCCTGGGCACCTGGTCTCACTCCTAAATTTGGAGTTCGCTTCTTTTCATGTGGTAGAGGTTTTGTTTGTTTGCTTTGGTTCCCGTTTTATCCTGATTTTATATGCCTTCGTTTTGTGATTTCCTGAATTGTCGATTTTGTACTGTGTATTGGGATATGGTCATTGCCTATACTTGTCATTGCAGCACCCACAGAAAAACACCAAAACACATCATGCTTAAAAATAGAGCAGACATGCACAGCAAGAGACGCAAAATTGACAAGGAAAACCAAAGCACAACATAGAAACATCAAACACAGGCTACACATAAACCAACGAGACCAATAGGTAGTTATGCTGACTTAGAACGGTCATCTGCTACGACAAGAACGCACAATAGTGGTGTAAAATAATCTCAACACTGTGAAATGACCATACATTCAAGAAAGCACAACGCACGGGCCTGAGCAACACACAGGTGGATATGTAAATGGATATAAAAATAGAGGGCGTACGAAATACAGTCCGTGCTCTGCCGATTGAGCGCGCTATTAAAGTATGTTATCACCCGGAGAGTCTGACCTCTCCGTACTCTCGAATAAATCCAATGAAGAAATAAGTTGCATACTACAATTTAAATTGATCAAAAAGCCTGCCTAACATAATAATTACTGCCATTATAGAATAGAGACAGCAAACACTGAGGACCTCCACATCGACAGAGTAAGAAACATTGGAAATATTTTCAGAACAAATGATACAGTAAACTTAAACATTCTGCAAAGATGCAAAGAGAATCCTCAATGGAGATGAGATCAGCTAGGTGCCCAGGTATATAGAGAAAATATCTCCTACTAGCTCACAATTCCCGTACCTGTGTCTGGTCCATGCTGCAAATTTATCTGTTTATAAATGATGCTATTGAATTTGAAGACGTTTAACATTTGTACTTCTTGGTGAGTGTCACTGCTAGTGGACCAGGAGTCCCTGAGGTCTCATATAGCCTAGTTGGATCAACTTCGGTTGATCGTCTGTCTCTTCAAAGCATTAAAAAAAATTCTGTTATCAAAATTTCGTGAAATTTCTAAAACGTTGGTCCTGTAGCATCATATCCAACCCATCCTGCTACGTCTTTCGGTACATTTTTGTACTTTCTTTGGGCATATTACGATGCAAATTTATCTGTTTATAAATGATGCTATTGAACTTGAAGACGTTAAACATTAAGTCGCACAGAGAAGAAAGTCGTATCCAGTTATTTGTTGAATTCGGTGTTTTGGGTGGTTGTAACCTAAAATGTCTTCCAACAATTACAAAGCTGTACAACAGGACGGACGAAATGTGCGTTTTGATAATAGCTAGCTTATATGAGTCAAGGGCTAAAGTGAAGAGATACTAATGTTATCATTCAATGATGGATGTCAATAAAAAAGTTACCAAAACTGAGTAAGGTGCAATACTACAATGACAAAATTGGACTGAATAATTTAAGGAAGAAAGATAAATAGAATATGAATGCGAATAGGATCCTAACTTACATGTGGATCGTCTCCTTCTTCCTACTGCATTAAACTGACCAGTGAAAGCATCAATAACGGAGGCGAAGAATACTGACTCGCTTGAGAGGAAAGCAGTTTCATCGTCATCGTTGTCATCATCATCACATTCATTTCTAAATCCATTTTTCCTTCTTGATCGTCTATCTGCATGTCGCAATCTTAGGGACTGTGCTATGCTTTGTGCAGCATCTTGTAGGATCGTCTGGAAAAACAAAACATCTCATCTTGTACATGATGTTTTAAAAAATATGTAAATACAAGGATATCTGTAAATAGATAATGTATTTTCATTATGCTTACTATCATATTAATGTACCAAAGATAAGAACATATTAGATATCAAAACTTTTTTTTCCAAAATTTGTATTTACCGATGAAAATAACGAATGGTCTAATTCTACAGCAAACGATCCTAGTTCCTCCAATTGATCAGCGCTGATGATGGTATTACCAAGCAATCTGAAGTAGTATACGACATCAGTGAATTAAAGACAACCGCAAGAACCAAAAACACACTTAATGGACATACAAATTCTTCAAAAATATAAATGGAATATTTCAGCCTTGTTTTTTACATTGTAATACATTGATATTTCGAGTCGAAAAAGAATGAAAACTGTAAGACAGAACTGTTTTAAATTCATGAGTTGCGATTTTATTGCGATAATGAATAATTATAGAGTTATGTTATGGAATAGATAGTGAATTCAGTATCAAACGATTATGCAGCTACTGATCTGTAGATTTAAGGTGGACAACTGGAATAGAAAAAAAGAATCTATCACGACGTTGCGACTAAGACAGGGAAATCTCGTCCGAGTGTAAAATATTTGAAACCCATGACGAGGCTTGAAGTGTAGGAAATCTTTTGAAAGATTATGAGATTCCCCTGTCTCAGAAGTAACGTTGGGATTGATTATTATTCTCACTGAGCTAATTTTACTATCAGGATTTTAAATCGCAATCGATACCAAAATGTACATAAATCCAACGATGACGTGACGTAAATTTCTATGTCGTCATATGTGTC
This sequence comes from Pinctada fucata, assembly GCA_028142955.1. NCBI lineage: Eukaryota > Metazoa > Mollusca > Bivalvia > Pterioida > Pteriidae > Pinctada > Pinctada fucata. Next base: position 82,444,724 of record AP027103.1, on the reverse strand, counting down.
ACATGGAGTATGAGACTAGGAAAATTCACACTGCAATGTCTACGTTTTTTCTTCAGTCTCAATATGCAAGTGAGTGAGAAACAGCGCATCTTTTATATCGATGAATAGAAGGGTATATACCATATTCATACTTTTGAGAAAATTGGATAATCTTGAGTTTATTTTGAAAACTAAAATAGTCAAAAATGGGACCCGCATGATGTCTTTAGAACCCTACATGAAGCCTTTTTAGCTCACCTGAGCCATAGGCTCAAGTGAGCTATTGTCATAGTGTTGCGTCCGGCGTCCGGCGTCCGTCGTCGTCGTCGTCGTCGTCGTCGTCCGTCGTCGTCCGTCGTCGTCCGTCGTCGTAAACTTTTCACATTTTAAACTTCTTCTCCAGAACGGCTGAAGGGATTTTGATGAAACTTGGTAGGTATGAAGTACTCATGGTCCCCTACAAGTGTTGTTGTTTTTCGTCCGGATCTGTCAACAGGTGGCGCCACCACAGCCAAAAGTAGGTCACGGGGGGTACCCTCCTTTGACAAACTTCTTCTTCAGAACCGAAGCATGTATCGACAAACCGAAAGCATCAGGATGATCTAGAGAGATGTCTTAAGAAGTGTTGTTATTTTTGGTTCCACTTCGAAGTCAAATTTTTGACGCGTTTTTGACGTCTTTTCGGACTTAGTCAGAAATGCACATTTTTGCACTATTTCTTTAAATAACTCAATAAGTGTATGATTTTACACACTCATTTACTACATATTTATCATATTTAACTTACTTAATGCTTTGATATGTATTTTATGCTTAAAATTTATTTTTTTTGATGTTTTATGAATTTTTTTCATATGTAAAAAGGAAGGGGGGGGGGTTGATTTTCATACATTTTCTGCTTCTTTTCTATAACCACTCTTCAGATTGTCATGACAATTTGTAGGTATGAGGTACTCATGCATGGTACCCTACAAGTGAAAGAATTTTGTCAAGATATCCACTTTTGGATTTTTAAGGAATATTTTTTAAGATTGTACATAGGTATAATGTATGTTTTCCATGCCAAATGGACCCATGGGGAGTAGCTTCAAACCCCGGCGGGACCCCAACAATTTTTTTTCCCTTTTTCAGTTATTTTTCTCTTTTTATTTTTATATTTATCGCTAGAAATGAAACTGTGAAAGAATTTTGTCAAAATATCAACTTTTAGATTTTTAATAATTTTTTAAATAAGACAAGCTATAGCTAGTTTGGCTTTGTGTACTTATTTTCATACTTCGAATTAACTTGGCCACATATGCTATCAAATATACTCTGAATTTATTTTTAAGATGTTGACTTTTTGTGTTGCCTGCGAAGCACAGCGACACTTAGGGATCACTTTGTCCGTTGTTCGTCTGTCCGTCTGTCTGTCACACTTGGGTGTCACACCCCATAACTTTTGATTGGTAAGTGATAGGGCTTTGATATTTCACATGTGTATTCCTTGTGACAAGACCTTTATACACATATCATAATTTTTGACCTTGTGACCTTGACCTAGATATTTGACCTACTTTTCTAAAAATCTAATATTGGCTATATCTCTTGATTGATTAGTGATAGGACTTTGATATTTCACATGTGTATTCCTTGTGATTAGACCTTTCTACACATATAATGTTTGACCTTGTGACCTTGACCTAGATATTTGACCTACTTTTAAAAAAAACCAAGATTGGCTATATCTATTGATTGGCAAGTGATAGGGCTTTGATATTTCTCTTGTGTATTCCTTTTGACAATACCTTTCTACACATACCATAATTTTGACCTCATGACCTTGACCTAGATATTTGACCTACTTTTCAAAAAAATTAAGATTTGCTATATCTTTTGATTGGTAAGTGATAGAGCTTTGATATTTCATATGTGTGTTCCTTCTTGTGACAAGGCCTTTCTACACATATCATAACTTTTGACCTCATGACCAAGACCTAGATATTTGACCTACTTTTCAAAAAAACTTAGATTGGCTATTTCTTTTGATTGCTGAGTGATAGGCTTTGATATTTCACATGTACATTCCATGTGACAAGACCTTTCTTCACATACCATCATTTTTAGCTCACCTCGACGAAGTTGAGTGAGCTTATGCTATAACCCCACGCGTCCGCGTCCGTGTCCGCGTCCGGTTAAGAAGTTTGGGGTAGCTCAGTATCTGACAAAGTACTAATGCTACAGTAACCAAACTGGCACAAGTGATTCATCTTTGGATGCTGAGGTGAACCCATGCATCGTATGCAGCATCTGACTTACATTTTCCGCTTGAGTGACTTGGTTAAGAAGTTTGGGGTAGCTCAGTATCTGACAAAGTACTGATGCTACAGTAACCAAACTTGCACAAGTGATTCATTTTTGGATGCTGAGGTAAACCCATGCATCGGATGCAGCATCTGACCTACATTTTCTGCTTGAGTGACTTGGTTAAGAAGTTTGGGGTAGCTCAGTATCTGACAAAGTACTGATGCTACAGTAACCAAACTTGCACAAGTGATTCATCTTTGGATGCTGAGGTGAACCCATGCATCGGATGCAGCATCTGACCTACATTTTCCGCTTGAGTGATTTGGATAAGAAGTTTGGGGTAGCTCAGTATCTGACAAAGTACTAATGCTACAGTAACCAAACTTGCACAAGTGATTCATCTTTGGATGCCGAGATGGACCCATGCATCGGATGCAGCATCTGACCTACTTTTTCCACTTGAGTGATTTCGCTTTTAAAAGCCAATATTGAGCAAAGTATAAGTGCTACATGTACCAAACTTGCATATTGGATGTATCTTTGATCAAACTTTCATAAAATGACCTTGACCTACTTTTTCCGCTTGAGTGATTTTGCATTTAAAAGCCAATATTGAGCAAAGTATAAGTGCTAGATGTTCCAAACTTGCATATTAGATGTATCTTTGATCAAACTTTCATAAAATGACCTTGACCTACTTTTTCCGCTTGAGTGATTTTGCCTTTAAAAGCCAATATTGAGCAAAGTATAAGTGATACATGTACCAAACTTGCATATTGGATGTATCTTTGATCAATCTTTCATAATATGACCTTGACCTACTTTTTCCGCTTGAGTGATTTTGCTCTATAAAGCCAATATTGAGCAAAGTATAACTGCTACATGTACCAAACTTGCATATTGGATGTATCTTTGATCAAACTTTCATAAAATGACCTTTACCTACTTTTTCTGCTTGAGTGGTTTTGCCTTTAAAAGCCAATATACATGTACTAAGAAATATGTTTGAATTGAATTTTGCTGTCACGAGGTGAGCTTCGTAATCTGTGATTACCTATGTTTTACCTCGTGCACTTGCCCTATATATTTGACCTACTTTTCAACAAATCTATGATTTGCTATTTCTTTTGAGTGGTAAGTGATAGGGCTTTGATATTTCACATTTGTATTCCTTATGAAAAGACCTTTCTAAACATTCCATAATTTTTAACCTAGTGACCTTGCCCTTGATATTTGACCTAATTTCAATAAAAAAAAATCCGCTACGCAGGCGACACAAGCATTCCTTGAATTGCTTTTTTTTCATACATGCATATTTCAGAACAATTTCCCTATTTAATGATTATTTTATCTGTCTTATTTCTGTATCTATGGTAAACATAGTCGCCATATATCTTGTGTTACAGATTTGATTGGTTCAATACCTCCTTGCCCCTTTAGTAGGGGTAACTACAGGAAATAAAAAGGTGCACACTAAAAATTTTGCCTGAAATGAAATGCCCGGAAGTCTGTAAAATTGGTCTTTTTTGATTGCGAATCTTTGGCACGCATAAAAATGTAAAGAAAAAAAGGGGGGGGGGGTCATGCATGTCCTTTTTTCGCAAATTTCACTTTTTTTACAGGAACTCTGCGTCCTCATCGAAAATGTTCCGAATTTTGCATATTTTCAAACCTATCTGTAGATTGCATAAAAGACAAGATCAAGTTCGAAGTTAAATTTATCACGACTATTGATTCAATATGCTAAAAATACATTTCCAAGCGCCGCATTTCAGCATATTTACCGAAAATAATTTGTCCAAGTGGCTTCACTGGGTCATGAGGTTTGATACACCGTACACTGCTGTTTGGAAAATAAATTGGCTCAATTTCTGCACAACTCACTTGAATTAATATTGTCCGCTAACAACTTGTCTGTGTTAATTGGATTAACACGATTTTGACTGTACGTTACATGTATTAATATGAAATCAATACTATTCAAAAGCTCTCATTCATAGATTTCTGTATAATTTAATATGAATAAAGGCAAAACCGAAAAGTCTTTGTTTTTTATGCTTCCGGAATCAAAGATACGGGGGCATATAGTTTTTGGCCTGTCCGTCTGTCTGTTTGTCCGAAAAACTTTACATTGGGCATAACTTTTGAATGGAAGGTGATAGAGCTTTCATATTTCACATGTGTATTCCTTGTGACAATACCTTTCCATTGATACCAAAATTTTTGACCTCGTGACCTTGACCTTTGACCTACTTTTCAAAAACTTTAACATTGGGCATAACTTTTGAATGGTTAGTGATAGGGCTTTCATATTGTACATGTGTATTCTTTGTGACAAGATCTTTCCATTGATACCAACATTACTCTGACCCTGACCTCTCACATACTTAACAGAAAATGGTGTTTATACCAACAAAGATGCCACCGTGGGGCATTCGTGTTTCACAAACACAGGCTTTATTATTTTCTGGCATACTAGCTATTAATAATGAAAGGTTTGGTGTTCAATTTTAAATAAACTTAATTTATGAAATCATTTCATTGTTTTATTCTGTTTCTGTTGCACATTAATGTGGAATTTTACAAAATGATTTTATTTTTGATGTTGCATAATCAAACTATACAAGCTGGGCAATGATTATGACTTTGGATCACATAATCCATCTTTTCAAATCAGTAAAAAAGTTGTTGTTTTGAAATGTGACTATTTTCTCTTGTTTGTACTTTTAAAGGTTGTCTGAGAAAAAAACTTGTCTGCATCCGGCAAAAATCTTGTTAGGAAGGTTGTGGGCTAAAATCCTGGTACTGGCACTATCAGTATTCAATGTCAGTATGTCATTTAGAGCGTGCATGGGTATCAGGTGAGCGTTGTGCCCCCTGGGGCTCTTGTTTAAAATAATTATATTGCGTGTTATTTTTTTTTTACATCATATGCTTCTTTTTAAAGAGAAAATGAAATCAGGGGCAACTTTATTCATGTTATAATAAACTAACGCCAGTCATTAAATTGTTGGTTTCATTGTCATGTTGGAGAATCTTTTGACATTTTTTCTGTTTTTTAATTGAAATAGAAATGTGACAAAACCACACACACACCCACCCACCCACCCACACACAAGAAATATCTTGATTAAAAAAAAAATGAAAAACCCATCCATTTTCTACATTGTGTAGGGTTTCTTTAACCTCAGTTGAACACGTTAAATTTAAATAAGTTCGAACTGCCTTCTAACCAAGTAACTTTGAAGTTTCCAAGAAAACAAAGCCATATGAATAAAAAGTGCGTAGGCGAGATTCGAACCCGCGAAATCGAGCGCTAAAAGCGAGCACGTTCACCACTGTGTCATGATTTCCTTGACAACCGTGATGAAAATAAAGAATATAAACATTGACTAACAGAAACTCCACAACAAAATTTGACCGGAAATATTAAATAACGATGTTGCATTACACTTAGCTAAAAACAATTATACATGAAGATACTATCCGTGAAGAGTATTCCTAAGAATAGTCAACAATGAATAGATATTTCATGAATACTTCTCCACTACTGTCCTTCCGTACTCGTTACCTTCTTGAATAAAATTTTAGACCAATTTTAATGTACCAGACACGTGTTTCAGCTAGGTAATCCTCATCAGCGGTACTTATCAAGGTGATTTTCAGACACAGCTAAATTCATTTCAGAAGCGCCCTCTAGTTTTATTTTTTTTTCATTTTGTGTAACTTCTTTGTGAAGTAATGAGTACAGCTTATAATTAGCTTTTGGTTGAAAGTAATAAATCAACGAAACTAAGTGAATTCTTATGAATTTAAGAAACATCAGTCACTACATCTTACTGTGTCATACATACTTACACGAGAGACACATATCTCTGTACGCATTTCTTTACTATAGGTCTACAAACATATCTATTTTTCATTCTTGCTATGGTATATATAAGGGCATCTGCACTTAAATAGTCGAAATCTGTATCCTCAAGCAACAAGGTGTTATTTCCTAACTGTGCCACAACACTCTGACCAACGGTGCTGGATCCAGTCCCGATACTCAGCTATAGCAGTAAAAAAATTAATGTACATCTAATTCGCTATAATTTATATAAATGTGCATTTAAAACATTGTCTCCTCAGTTAGGGAGCAACCATTTGATTTTCATGAGGGGTGGGGGCAGGAAAAAAAAAAAACAATTTCCGGATCTAAATTTTAGGGGAAAAAATTTTCCGGCCCGAGGGGCCGACCGACAATAAAATTTCCGGATCATGAAACTGCCCTTCCCCCTCTCTTCCAACCTTTCCACGTGCCCAGTAAACACTTTTTGTGTGTCATAAACTAAGTACAAAAAAAAAAAAAAAAAAAAAAAAAAAATGGAACAAACTTTATGCAATTTGGAGTGAATTAATCAAATTCAAAAGTCATTAGCACCATATAGCCCGTCTCCGTTGAGTATCATTTAAGTGAATAGATTATAGGTATAATATGCCATTCAAAATATTTAAATGAAGTGATCTGCTGGCAAGAGATGAACTCACTCTGTTTTTGATGTTTAATATAGCTGAAAAATTTAAACTTTAGAGTAATTTTCAACATTGGAAAATTACAAAAAAAAAAACAAACAAACAAAGGGCCGGCGGAAAAAAAATTTCCGGTTCTTAAAATGGCCGAAAAAATTTCCGGCTGGCAAAAGTTTTCCTGCGCCCCCCCCCCCCCCCCCCCTCCCATAAAAATCAAATGGCTGCTCCCTTATACTAGAGATCTTAAAATAGATAAGATAGATATATAATATCAGAAAAATAAATACATTATTCTGAATGTGATAAAGACGCGAATTTCTAAATCATATTTTCTTTGTACAATAAACGGATATTGTTTGAATTATTAGCGATTTCGTCTCAGCTTTGAAAATAAGGTTATCATTATAAGTTGACTTGAAGATCGTAATGAAGTCTTGATTGTGCTTGAAGAAACGTTTTGAAAAAATAAACATAGTTATTTACTACCTCTGTTGACGAAATAATTAATCACCTGCTCTACATCACTTACTTGAGTCTTCATATAACTTGTAATGCCCCACTGTTTGACCTGTCTAATGCCATATATGGAGGGATCACTGTTCTTTAATCGTGATATCACAGTTTGTGGATTTGGTAATGACGCCAGTGTCGACGAACTAGAACACAAGTGGAGTCATTCGCTCATTCTCACTATTTATCTCAGAACAACTCACGGACGGATAAGACGTGAAAATGAAAATAAAGACAAAAAGGGATTGACAATCGGTATCATTAGAATCTGAGAAGAGATATGTTATAAACGATCGAAAGACAAGAATTGGTATTGGCTTGGCATTGGACTGATGGAAAGCTGATTAAAAAACGACCGCGGCATTGAAAATGTAGTCGGACGAGAAATTAGCCACAGCGATCCAGTTAAAGAAGGTACAATGTGCATGTCTTTTTCGTTGTAATATTTATAAAGATGCATACTATAAGTTTGATATACATTGGGTATTTTAGAGTTTTGCTGTGGGTGCTGCAACCGAGTGTTGTTGGAGATCCTCTCCGTTCTTCTATAAGTTTGATATGTATTTATATTCACCGTATTCAACTTTGATTAATCTTAGTCTATTTCAATTACATTCTAGGGCAAACCTTTGTTCAAGACAAAGCAGACTACACCTGTCTTCAATTTAAGCGTTACACATGCTATTAGTCATTTGAAAGTGTTCAATTTTCCATATTGAACATGGTTATTTAAACGCAACATGATATCTACACATGAGATTAACCTTATCGTATACGTTATACGAAACATATTTCTACACACTGTATATGTAAATAACAATTTCCGACGTTTACCGAAATGTTAATCGTTATCGACAATATTATCTCTTCGAGACCAAGTGTAACTTTAACCGTTTCAGCGTCCACTGTCAGGGTTCAGTTAACTGACTTAACGTCATGGTAGGTCAATTGTCAAGGTTCAGTTTCCTGACTTAACGTCATGGTACGTCCATTGTCAGGGTTCAGTTACCTTACTTAACGCTAGGGTACGTCCATTGTCAGGGTCCAGTTACCTGACTTAACGTCATGGTATGTCCATTGTCAGGGTTCAGTTACCTGACTTAACGTCATGGAACGTCACTTGTCAGGATTCCGGTACCTGACTTAATGTCATGGAACGTCCATTGTCAGGATTCAGGTACCTACCTTAACGTCATGGTACGTCCATTGTCAGGGTCCAGTTACCTGACTAAACGTCATGGAACGTCCATTGTCAGGATTCAGGTACCTGCCTTAACGTCATGGTACGTCAATTGTCAGGGTCCAGTTACCTGACTTAACGTCATGGTACGTCCATTGTCTGGGTCCAGTTACCTGACTTAACGTCATGGTACGTCCATTGTCAGGGTCCAGTTACCTTACTTAACGTCAAGGTACGTCAATTGTCAGGGTTCAGTTACCTGACCTTACGTCATTGTTAGTCCAATGTCAGGGCTCAGTTATCTGTCTTAACGTCATGAAACGTCTATTGTGAGGATTCAGGTACCTGATTTAACGTCATGAAACTCCATTGTCAAGATTCAGTAACCTGACTTAACGTCATGGTGCGTCCATTTTCAGGGTCCACTTACCTGACTTAACGTCATGGAACGTCCATTGTCAGGATCCAGTTACCTGACTTAACGTCATGGACGTTCATTGTCATGGTCCGGTTACTTGATTTAACGTACTGGTTCGTCCATTGTCAAGGTCCAGTTACCTGACTAAACGTCATGGTACGTCCACTGTTTGGGTTCAATTACCTGACTTAACGTCATGGTACATTCATTGTCAGGGTCCAGTTAGCTGACTTAACGTCATGGCACGTCCAATGTCAGGGTCAAGTTAGCTGAGTTAACGTCATCGTACGTCAATTGTCAGGGTCAAGTTACAGTTCTTAACGTCATGGTACGTCCATTGTCAGGGTCCAGTAACCTGACTTAACGTCATGGTACGTCCATTGTCAGGGTTCAGTTATCTGAAATAACGTCATGGAATGTCAATTGTCAGGATTAAGGTACCTGACTTAATGTCATGGAATGTCAAATGTCAGGATTCAGTTACCTGCCTAAACGTCATGGTACGTCCATTGTCAGGGTCCAGTTACCTGACTTAACGTCATGGTACGTCAATTGTCAGGGTTCAGGTACGTGACTTAACGTCATTGTATGTCCAATGTCAGAGCTCAGTTACCTGTCTTGACATCATGGAACGTCTATTTTGAGGATACAGGTACCTTATTTAACGTCATGGAGCGTCTATTGTCAAGATTCAATTACCTGACTTAACGTCATGGTACGTCCATTTTCAGGGTCCAGTTACCTGACTTAAAGTCATGGCACGTGCATTGTCAGGGTCCAGTTACCTGACATAACGTTATGGTTCGTCCATTGTCAGGGTCCAGTTACCTGACTTAACGTCATGGTACGTCCATTGTCAGGGTCCAATTACCTGACTTAACGTTATGGTTCGTCCATTGTCAGGGTCCAGTTACCAAACTTAACGTCATGGTACTTCGATTGTTAGGGTCCAGTTACCTGACTAAACGTCATGGAACGTCAATTGTCAGGGTCCAGTTACCTGACTTAACGTCATGGTACGTCGATTGTCAGGGTCTAGTTACCTGACTTAACGTTTTGGTTCGTCCATTGTCAGGGTCCAGTTACCTGACTTAACGTCATGGACGTCCATTGTCAAGGTTCAGTTACCTGACTTAACGTCAAGGTTCGTCCATTGTCAGGGTCCAGTTACCGGACTTAACGTTATGGTTCGTCCATTGCCAGGAACCAGTTACCTGACTTAACGTCATGGTACGTCGATTTTCAGGGTCCAGTTACCGGACTAAACGTCATGGTACGTCGATTGTCAGGGTACAGTTACATGTACCTGACTTAAAGTTATGGTTCGTCCTTTGTCAGGGTCCAGTTACCTGACTTAACGTTATGGTTCATCCATTGTCTGGGTCCAGTTACCTGACTTAACGTCATGGTACGTCGATTGTCAGGGTCCAGTTACCTTTCTTAACGACATGGTACGTCCAATGTCAGGGTCCAGTTTCCTTACTTAACGTCAAGGTACGTCCAACGTCAGGGTCCAGTTTCCTTAATTAACGTCAAGGTACGTCCAATGTCAGTGTCCAGTTTCCTTACTTAACGTCAAGGTACGTTCTATGTCAGGCTTCCTATGTATGAAGACGCCATATCCTATGTGCAATCAAATTATCTTAATCCATTGGTGATTCACGTTTGCTTGCTTTACAGCCTATTCTAGTCTCTTTTTTCTCGTTTGCATTTTTCATGGTAATGTTTGCCTATTAATTATATGTTTTAGATTATGGTTTACGGCTGAAATTTAACTCACGCATTCGGGGTTGGACGAAATATTACCGTTGTCATAGATTCTGATAGGAGATTATTAATTCGTTGGATACCTAATGGAGACGTTCTATGTGTTTTATAAATATCCTTTTCAGGCTTTGAAGGGTAGAGGTCAGACGCACATTTCTTTGTAAATCATATTGATAATTCTTATCACCGAATAAATCTGACAGAGAACATAAACACCTTTTTACAGAACTCCATGCGATTCTAATCAAACACTTTTTCATGCAACAACTCTGAGATTAGCCGTGTTTGTAAAAATCGTCTAATTTTGAAGTTTATTGTTTTTACCACTTACCCCATGCCCATGAAAACGGATCCCGAAATCTGTGTAAGGTCTATTGTATCTGCACCATCTGATTGAATCAGAGCGGCCGTCTCGGCGGCAGCGTATAATGCCTGAAAACATCAATTAAGCCCAATATCAAAGCATAAAAATCACAGAAAAGAGAAGAACAAATAAAGAAATGAAAGTCACATTAAAAGCCATGACAGATAATGATGATGCATGATCTCAGTAGAACCTATGAGAATTTTAAACAAGAGCCCCAGGGGGCACAACGCTCACCTGATACCCATGCACGCTCGAATTGACATACTGCTATTGAATACTGATAGTGCCAGTACCGGGATTTTAGCCCACAACCTTTCTAAAAAGATTTTTGCCGGATGCAGAGAAGTTTTTTTTTTCAGACAGCCTTTAAAAAAATAGTCACATTTCAAAACAATAACTTTTTTTAAGTCATATGCCCAACTAGTATAGTTCAATTATGCAACATCAAAAATAAAATCATATTGTAAAATCCCACTTTAATGCGCAGCAGAAAAAGAATAAAACAATGAAATGATTTCATAAATTAAGTTTATTTAAAACTGAACGACCATACCTTTCATTATTGATAGCTAGCATGCCAGAAATGATAAAGCCTGACAGGCTGTGTTTGTGAAACGAGAATGCCCCCGGCGGCATCTTTGTTAGTATAAACGCCATTTTCTGTTAAGTATGTGAGAGGTCAGGGTCAGCGTAATATTGGTATCTATGGAAATATCTTGTCACAAGGAATACACATGTAAAATATGAAAGCCCTATCACTAACCAATCAAAAGTTATGCGCAATGTTTAAGTTTTTGAAAAGTACGTCAAAGGTCAAGGTTATGGTCACGAGGTCAAAATTTTGGTATCAATGGAAAGGTATTGTCACAAGGAATACACATGTGAAATATGAAACCTCTAAGACTATCACCAGCTTCCATTCAAAATTATGCCCAATGTTAAAGTTTTTCGGAAAACAGACAGACAAACAGACAGACGGACAGGCCAAAAACTATATGCTCCCGAATCTTTTATTCCAGGGGCATAAAAAACAAAGATTTTTCGGTTTTGCCTTTATTCATATTAAAGTATACTGAAATCTAAGAATGCTTTTGAATAGTATTGATTTCATCTCAAATACATGAAACGTACAGTTAAAATCGTTTTAATCCAATATTTATCAATTCAAGTGAATTGTGCAGAAATTGGACCAATTTGTTTTCCAAAAAGCAGTGTACGGTGTATCAAACCTCATGATCCAGAGGAAGAGATTACTCATTCGACGTTTCTTCAAGAAATCAGTCCGTAAATTACTTCATCTAAGAGAGTCTAAGACAGAGGAAATTCGAGCAAACTTTATACATGATAACAAGTATATGCAAGTGTTCCAAGTACATGAATGATAACCATTATGAAAGTGTTCCAAGTATAATGCACATTAGATAAAAATCTATTCCGTTTGCACTGTATCTCCTGAAATGTATCGCAGTACGAGTAGAGGGTTTTGGAGGAATTAAACGGATCAAATCTAAAGTACAGCGACTTTGTTTACAGTTACAGTTATAGGTCAGAGACCACTAAAAGGCCGGCTCTGATTGGAGAAAAACCTGTAGGGTGAGGGGGCCTGTTATTTTAAATGTGACAGAAGATGTGATTGGCTATCAATTCTATTTTCTTTTGGTATATTGTTTGAATATGATATATATAGGTAAAAAATAAGTGCAATTAAAATGTCGATACCCGGATATTGCCCTAGCTCCCGATCCGCTAAAGGGGACGGGCGCGGGAAAATTTGAAAATTCTCTGCGGGGTACCTTGTGACGCAAATAGTGCGAAAAAGAGCAGGTCATGCTATATTTTTTTAGTTTCGTATAAAGCTTGAATCAATGAACAAATCGGTATATAACATGCATGGCCAGCAATGTTAGTATAGACGTTATAAGGCATTTTGTTAACATTACGGCCTATGGAAAATGATTTGGTTGTCTCTGACCTAGAAGGTGTAACTACAGTTAATCATTTTAGCAGGGAATCCCTTCCCTTTTGACTGGTGAACCGGGCTGAATAAAAGGTGTCACCTCATTGGTCATAACCATTGAAAATTTAAAAATAGCACATTAAATCAATGTATGATTCCCTGCTGTCTGTAGAAATTGAGTTTTGAACATGATTTTGCCTTTTATGTAATCAATAGATCGATTTGAAGATATATAAAAATTAGCAAATTTTCAATTCGGAAGGAGGGGTCATTAAACAAGTGAATTTTGCAGAAAAGGTATGCATGACCCCCTTTTTTCTTTCGTTTTTATGCGTGCCAAAGATGTCCTAGGCCAAAAATATTCCTTAAAAATCTAAAAGTGGATATCTTGACAAAATTCTTTCACTTGTAGGGTACCATGCATGAGTACCTCATATCTACAAAATGTCATGACAATCTGAAGAGTGGTTATAGAAAAGAAGCAGAAAATGTATGAAAATCACCCCCCCCCCCTTCCTTTTTACATAAGAAAAAAATTCATAAAAAATCAAAAAAATAAAATTTAAGCCTAAAATACATATCAAACCATTAAGTAAGTTAAATATGATAAATATGCAGTAAATGAGTGTGTAAAATCATACACTTATTGAGTTATTTAAAGAAATAGTGCAAAAATGTGCATTTTTGACTAAGTCCGAAAAGACGTCAAAAACGCGTCAAAAATTTGACTTCGAAGTGGAACCAAAAATAACAACACTTCTTAAGACATCTCTCTAGATCATCCTGATGCTTTCGGTTTGTCGATACATGCTTCGGTTCTGAAGAAGAAGTTTTTCATAGGAGGGTACCCCCCGTGACCTACTATTGGCTGTGGTGGCGCCACCTGTTGGCGGATCCGGACGAAAAACAACAACACTTGTAGGGGACCATGAGTACTTCATACCTACAAAGTTTCATCAAAATCCCTTCAGCCATTCTGGAGAAGAAGTTTAAAATGTGAAAAGTTTACGACGACGACGGACGACGACGACGACGGACGACGGACGCAACACTATGACAATAGCTCACTTGAGCCTTTGGCTCAGGTGAGCTAAAATGGTATCATTAAAATGAAATAGACCAACAAACTTGCTGAAACCTCATTGTCTATTTTATTTGGATCTTATTATCGTCGTTGTTGTATACTGTTATTGAGGTTTTTTTCTTATATTTGATGATTTGCTGCAGTAGTTGCTGTTATTATTATGATCATAGCTCAAAATGTGTGAGCAGAATTTAAGCTTATACCATTTCACTATTAACAACGCCGGAATCTGCAACGGTAGAAAGGACTTGAATCTGTTGGGCCGTTGATGTAAAGGTCATCTGTGTCAGTGTGCTTTTAGGAACGACGCCAGCCATACTACCATGGTTTATTACATAGTCAGCATCCACCGTATATTCCGATAAAGCTAGTTCCCAAGAGGCAGTGGCCTTTAACATAATGAAAACATATTTCTGATCACATATAGAGTAAAAGTCAAAAACCAAAGTTCAAAATCAGAATTCAAAAATGAAGTTCAATGGTTATCAAAACTTTGAAAATGGTGAAAAATGTCTTTCCCCTGTAAAAACCAAATTTTGACTGTAAGGGAATTGAATTGAACACATGATAGGTAAACATAAACGTGTATGGACTCACCTGTGCTGATGTTAATGTAACAGACTCGGTAGAGGTTGGGGACAGGAATGATATTTGTGATGCGGATGCAGTTGTTATGGTAGCTATTGACACTTCTTCAGCCATTTCAGACCCTAATACAGCGTCTAGACCACCAGTCGATGTTAGCATCTTTGAAATAGATTTAAAAGATAAATGAAAAATGTTTAATACACGCGCACGTAACAACATTTTTTATTAATCCGGAAAAAGCTTTTCTTGAAGTGAAACCTTATTTTGCTAATTTCAGTTTCGTGATTTACCTTCTCGAGCACGGCTTTTTTCTTTGCAGGGGGTACGCTTGAGGATGAAAATTTTACAGCTAGATTCTGAATTTGGGTGGATGTGAAATCGCCAGTTATCGATGTCAGAGTCTCAGAGGGGAGAAAAGCAGCGACCTCCAAGATATCATCAAGTTCAGCTACCGTTGTCACCTTGAAATGGCAGTAAATATGACATGTTTATTAGTATATATAATTGTAATGAATGTATAAAAGATATAGCAGTCTGCTGTTGCCAGTGTACATGTAATTTTTGGTCTAGTTGTTATATAATTCAATAATACTGTTACTAATGATTACATCCCACAGAAACATTTACGTACTGTGCTTTTTATCTTGTCAACAATGTCTCCAACCTGAAATGATATAAAATATCCAAAGTATGCATGAAACATAAAAAAAATCATAATTCCCACTGGAAACACGTCTGAATCATATTATAAAATATGAGAAGAGAGTAGGTCTTATCAGCTATCTAATGTTAAAAACAAGAAAAACGAGATTATAAAAGTGATCTCACTCGTAATGATATTGAACCACATTTCAAACAAATTTTAATGCACCAAACATTGTTCCGAACAGTGGTACTTCAAACCACACTGAATTTAAGGGACAACAAGATTTGTTGAGGTAGCGCCCATTGGTTAATTTTTTTAATTGTATGTATTTACTTTATACAGTGTAACACATCCTTGGGTACATATCATTGCCGTCTTTAATTCCTATATATACCATGCATTAGCCATTGCATCTCTCCAAGGGAAAGAAGAAAGGAGGATCAATATAAATATATGCGTATCTACTATTATTAATTTAGATAGAACTTAAAAACTTTTGTGTACGGCATTTTCTTAAAATTGAATTCCGTGACGGCTGTTGTAACGTACAACTTTCAGTTTATTTTGAGTACTTCTTATTGAAATGAGGAATATAGAACACTCCTTTCATTAAAATCTTTTTGTTTAAGTATTTTGATAACGTTCTGATGGAGATAATTTCTTTCTTACGTCAAACTTGTTAAGCAAACATTTTTATGTATTCAAAATATGACAACATCATAAATAACTGATTTAATATGTTGTTTGCGGTTGTAAAGAAATAAATCTAAATTGTCCAAAGAAAGTTTGATATTTGCCTGATCAGATTCTGAGTTTTCTTGTTTGTTTTCCTAGACATGCTTGTATTACCCGTAAGGATTATAACGATACAATCTCAGATAAAGAGATTCGAGAAAATAAATTTAACTTTAAAGTGTCTTCAAACATTTAATTGAACCAAGATTCCAGCATGGGGAGGACAACTGTAGCTTAGAAATGATAGTTTTAGTGGTTTGGGAATTGCAAGAAAAAATCACCGTGATATTCCTAAAGATGCGTGATTATGCCATTTTCTCTTAAACATCGTGTAATACAGTATATTAAACCATTCATTAACCATAAAAATACTTGACATCACCTTTTCCAGAATGATCGGAGACATACAGAATTGCGACTGAATAGCTGTCGGCATCACCAAGACATACATGTATTATCCTGATGTGTACATCAATATACACATCGAGACAATCACCGAAGTTGATAAGTTTTTATGGAACTGTGCATTCAAACAAGAGACGCCGACTTTCCCCGTTTATTCCGAGGTTCGCAACTTCTTATGATTTTACCGTGCCTTATCGACTTTGAGACTGAATAACTGATTGGTACTTCTTCGATGTATTAATAGAATCTATGACGATGTTGAGACTGAAGCAGGGGAATCTCATCCGAGTGTAAAAGATTTGAAATCCACGACGAGGCTTGCCGAGTTGTGAATGTAGCAATTGTTTTTGATGATTGTTTGGATGAGATTCCCCTGTCTCAGTCGTAACGTCGTGATTGATTATTTTCTCATCCACTTCATTTTATCATCACTATAATGATTTTTAAAACTATAATCAACACCAAAACCCACACAAATCTAACGATTGAGTGACGTTGCATTCTATGACGTCATAATAGAAGTCACGTGGGGTGTGAGACAAGGAAATCTCAAACTGCTTAGTCTACGATTTTTTTTCTCACGACGTACATGTAAGTGAGTGAAAAATAGCTAATGACACTGCGTATAGGGTCGATAGAAGAGAAAGACAAAAATGATTGATTAAGATGATAAGGAAGTAAAGAAACATAAACAAACCACGTCATCGTCAAATGAGGCATCATCGTAATCCCCCGCTGTAAACTTTGCCATGACAGCAGTGGCGGTGAGTGTTGCAACATTATATAAGGGCTTCATAATCTCCATACAGTTGTCGTCAATTGTCAGGCCGGAATCAAACAAAATACCTTCTATATGTTGTTTCTGCCGTCAATAAATAAATACAATTAATTTTTGCTGTGAATAAAACCAACAATTCACAATTATGGTCAATGTTAAGAGGTAAAAGAATTTGATGTTAAGAGAAATTTCCTATATTAATTGTGAAAAGGTATATCCATGCTTACATGTACTGACTGTTTAAATAATACGGAAGGGTTTCAACTCCTTACATTCTTGAAGAAAATTTCAAACCAATTTTCATGCACCGGACACGTGTTTCGAATATTAAATTCTCATCAGTGATGCTTCCAGCCAAAGTGCTTTTCATAAGCCGCCAAAATTCATTTCTCTAGCGCCCTCTGGTTTTATTTTGAGAATCTAAATTTGTGCATTTGTAAATTTTATTTTACAGAGAGTGCGCGGCTCCAAATTTCCTGAAGGGTCGATTAAGTAGCATATCCAAATAAAATCTATGCTCAAATAGCATTGGAAGGATGTTGCTAAGACGTTATTGATGATATTTTACAAAAGCTATTCACAATATATCTATATATATATAAAGAGTACAAAAAGGATATATATATTACCTCCTTGTGTACTAGTTATAGCCTTTCGAGCTTCAGTACAGTACAGCCCAAGGGATGTACTGTCCCTTCCGCTTGGTTTAAACACGGTTAGTGTCGTAGCCGTTTGTACCCATTTTGTGCTTATAAGCACAAAAAGGGTACAAGCGACGACGACACTAAAAGCGGAAGGGACAGTACATTCCTTGAACCGTCTGGATACACAAACATAGCATGTTTTCTAATATAGTTTCTACGTACTTAATACAGATTCAGACACAAAACTTTGCAAATTTTAGTGAGTACGTAGAAAGTTACAAAAATTCGTAAGAATATTTGTGAAAAAGGCTCCTGGTCATAAGATCAAATGTTACGTTTTGAAGTTATACCATATCAAGAAGAATATATATCTTTAATATGGAAGCCATATCACTTACCAAAAGTTATACCAAATGATTTGTAAAGATTTTTTCATTTCAAACTCAAAATAGAAGGTTACGTTATGAGATCATTTGGTACCAACAGAAATGTTTTAAAATGAGTTATATACAAATAGAGCCATATTTCTTACGAATGAAAATTCTTCCTGTAGAATGATTTGTTTTGTGTTTATCTATTCCGTTGTTGAGTGCTTTTATGTAGCGGTATGTAGTGACTTCCTGCCGTCGTAGTTTTGTGTTTACAATAATGTATCGGTACCGTTGCTGAGTGCTTTTATGTATCGGTATGTAGTGACTTCCTGCCGTCGTAGTTTTGTGTTTTGATGTTCTCTGTTTGCTTTTTAATTTTTGAAAGCTTTTAGTTTTCGATGTTAGTTACTTCTCGTTGAACTTCAAATTGAAACGACAGAGACCGTTAATTCAGCGTCCTATTTAAATATTATGTTGTCTTTTGACGCCAATGGTAATATGAGTACCTCACTCTATGACAAACGTGACGACTTCAATTTCAATATCATAATTTTTCCATCTTTCTCTTCCAACACTGAAGGCCAAATTTTGAGGCGAAACAAAGGAGGAAAATTAGAAGAGAAATTTTGTAAGGGAAAATGAAAGCGTAAAAATAGACGACTTCAACTTCAATATCATAAATTTTCCATTTTTGGGAAGTAACATCCCGTCGTCACCAGCATGTGGCGTTTTCATATCTCAATTAATACATTGTCCTCGGGCAAGCCCTATGTTCTCAGATTTTGTTCTAAGAGCTAGATGGCTTTCAGTTAAGCTTCTCAGTCAAGGATACATTTGTGACCGATAATATCGTCACTGAGGAAGTTCTATGGTTAATATGGGGAAATGGAAGCACACTATGACGTCCCGTTTCCTGAATCATAAATGATATTCTGACGTAGACCTTATGTGCCATGACATACCAATTTATACGTTTGTCTTCCTTTGTGGGAGTAACCAATTGTGACCAAGAACTACTTAATTTAAGTGGTGGGTGTTGCATGCAAGCAGGGGATGCTCACTCTTCCTGGGCACCTGGTCTCACTCCTTCGCAGGGAGTTCACTTCTCTCCATATGGTAGATTTTTTTTATTTCTGTTCCTTTGCGTTAGTTCTGGTTTTATCCTGGTTTTGTATGCCCTTGGTTAGATGATTTTTCGATTAACGATTTTGTACTTCTTAATAGGGATATTGTTTTGTCCATAATTGTCATCGGTATCAAGTGCTTTCCTCTTTACTTGTCAATATTTGGTATAACTACATATAGGGAAGTTATAGGGCTTTGATATTTCTCGCAGACGATACAGAATTAATTTCAGAGTCTCCAGAGGGATTACAACTAATGTTGAACAAATTATACGAATATACCAAAGAATGGAACTTAGCGGTTAACATAGATAAAACAAAGATTCTAGTATTTAGAAATAATGGTATTTATAGAAATAATGAACACTGGTCAGATAATGACAGCCCATTAGAAGTAGTGGATGAATTTAATTACCTGGGGATGATATTTAGCTACAACGGAAAATTCTTTAAAACACAGAAAAAAAATGGCTGAACAAGGGAGAAAAGCAGTCTTTGCTTTGAACGGATCTCTTCAAAAATTGCAATTTAATATTGATACAAACCTTTCCCTTTTTGATACTTATGTTAGCAGTATTCTGAACTATTCCGCAGAAGTATGGGGATTTCATAAAGCATTGGCTATTGAAACTGTCCATTTAACATTTTGCAAAAAAGTTTTAGGAGTAATAAAAAGTTGCACCAATAACTTTGTTTATAACGAACTTGGTAGATACCCTCTAATGGTAGCAAGAAAAATAAAGATTTTTAAATACTTTGCAAAACTTAAACAAACTAATAATTGCATATTACAAGCATGTTATAGAGAAAGAATAGAGATAAACGATGAATGGGTTGCAAATGTAAAAAGAGAATTAGATAACATAGGACTTTCATATTTATTTGAACAAGAGATATGGAGTAAAGATATACTTATTATGATTGAAAATAGATTAAAAGATACATTCAAACAATCTGTAATAACCGGAATCGCATCTTCCTCTAAAGGTTTATTATATCAACACTTGACCGATAATTTTACATTACAGTATTACTTAATTAAACCGATTAAACCAATGTATAAGAAATATATAGCCCGAGTTAGAACTTCATCTCATGACCTAAATGTAGAAAGAGGAAGATATGATAATATAGAAAGAAGAAATAGATTATGTAGTTGTTGCGAATTAAACGATATTGAAGATGAATTCCATTTTATTCTTAAATGCCCGAAGTTTCATTCACTTAGAATCAAATATATTAAACCATTTTACTTCCGAAAACCTAGTGTATTTAAGCTTATTCTTCTTCTTAGTGTTAATAATGTAGCAGAACTATGTAACCTTGGTAAATATCTTTATTATGCAAGTAGAATTAGGACAGAATTATTATGAATATGACTATGTCTACTTTCACGTCCCATGTCGTATCATCGTATATTATACTATTTTATCATACATTTCATATATTACACACTGTGTCATACTAGTACATCATATTGTTTAGACGAACACACTCACTTTATCACCCTGTGTTCATTTATTGTATATTGTATATATATTGTATATATTGTGTAACCCATGAGCTGTGTGGCTTACGGTAAATAAAGAACTTGAACTTGATATTTCACATGAGTATTTTTTCCATTGATACCAACATTTTTAAGCCCAGTGACCCTTACCATGACCTTTCACGTAGTAAACAGAACATGGTCTTTTTACCAACAAAGATGTCACAAACAAAATCTTTACAAACACAGACTTTTTACAGTGTTTCGTTATTGCGTGTTCTTATCTCTCACTATTTAGTGCCTTATTGTTTTGTGTTGTAGCATTAAACATTTAACGTACTGCTTGGGTCGTTGTTTCGTTTCCATAAGAACTTGCGAGAGATCATATTGGATTTTGTTACATATGTTCCTGATGAGTTAGACTATTTTTGGAAACGAACCCTTATCATCCTTAAAAAAAACTACAATCAGACTTCTTTTAATATAATTAACCACATTTACAAGAACAACCATCTTACCATTCCTTCCTCCTCTAAATCAGCTAATAAGCCATTATTACAGACAGCGGTTTTCAGTTCCGCCGGGGGGAGTGATGCAATTTGTGTGAAATCAAATGCAGCTCCAAAACTAATAAAAGAAAAAACATAATAATGATAATGTGAGAAATACTAAAAATATGTAATTGATATTAAATAGAGACGCAAACAAATTTTACATGAATTATAGGCTTTCGTTGCTAATTAGGATGAAAAATGTATACAAGAACTTATATCTTGAAAATTCGTCACTGAAACACTGCAATGTTTATTTTGTTAAATAAAAGGGATCACAGCAAATAGTGTCACAATTCAATGCCGGGTTCAAATTTAGCTCCTCTGTTCACATAAGTCTCCTCCGTTCAAATGTTATTGTATGTGTTTCGTGTATATGTCATTTTTTGTCTTTACTTGGTATTTTAATGGCCTTCTGTTCTCTCTCGTTTTTAACGGTACTATGTGTCTTTAGGTGTTTTGAGAGGAGTTTGATTTTTTGTCTAGTAATCCTGTGATGTTCTCCCCCGTTGTTGTTGGGACATGGTATTGCTGGAAGTCTTTGTACGTGCAAGGCATTTTAATATCAACAAGCAATAAACTTATACGCATGCACACTATTAATCAAAATGCGTCAATGTCTGTGTTTTGTCATTTATGCTTTTGTTATTTTCTCCTTTTTTATTGATCGTTTTGGTGTTGTTTATTTGTTAAAAATATGTTTAGTTTAGATTAAAATTTCACAGAATCTGTTAACAGAGCCTTAGTTGGATTGTTCATGTGACTATTTCGGTAGTGGTACATGTGTGTATTTATTAAGTCGATATTTACAACCAGCCTATTCAAAAAAGGCACTTCTCTTATGTATGTATTAAATTTCAATGGTGTTTTCCTGGCTTGTTCTCGTTATATCGACCTATCATATAGCGCGATATACACATGCGTCTCTAAAGATGTACTGTTGAAGTTAAAAGAAAACGCTGTTATGCTCAACTGTAGCGCCTTAAAGAAGAAAAAAAGTCGGCAGCATCTTTCATTGCAAAGAATTTTCTTGTGTTGTTCCCTTTATTGTATTTCACAACGCATGATTGGTGCAAATAAATAGGGGTTTTCCATGTGATAGAGTACAATTATAGCTCAAAATGACGCTTTTCAGCAAAGGATGTGTACTATTTCATTTTCATAAACTGTTGAATCGAGGCAGACAACACTTGAATTTAACACCGTTACAAATTCTTGGGCCTGAATTCCTACCTTTTAATCTGATCTGCATCAAAAGTATCCACTGTAGCTGTTGTCAATTGGAACTGGATCTCTCTGAATTGTTTTCTGAACGAAGCACTGACATGAGTAATGGTCAATGATTGGAGCTGGAGAAAAAAAAATGACAAGATCTTAAGGAAAACATACATATTCTTCAAATCAAATATAGAGATGCAACTGCATGTTTCTAGGGTTTCTCATTATTGAATTAGAAAAAAATATATTGTGAGTATGTTTTACTTCTTTATTTCTCAGTCAATATACATTTTGATACTGCATGATTAGATATATAGTTCTAAGTTTTCATTGTAAATATGGTTATGATTACTGTTCTATATTTTAAAAGAAAACTTTTGAATTCTAGTTTGGTTTGTCTTTCATTCACTTATATAAACTTTCAGTTGAGATTTAGAATGACACGCTGACTATGACTATAATGGCATCATGATGACTTTACCTGAGCTTCAGTACATCCTCGTAAAAGATTGGGTCCCGTGCTGCAGGCCACAGTCATATCCATGAGATCGGGGGTACACGAAGGAGTGACATCAAACAGAACAGGGATGTAATCAAGAAGATCCAGAATGGCATTGGGCATGTTGTTTGGATCTGGGTACTGTTCACACATTAGCTTCATATCAACCAATCTGGTTAGTATAAGTATAAATAAGTAAAATTACAAATTAGAACAAGTACAAATAAGAATAAGTATGAATAAGTTAAAATACAATAAGAACGAGTACAAATAAATGCAAGTACATGGACAAATAAGAACACGTACGAATTAGAACAAGTACAAATAAGTATGTCAGTACAAATAAGTGAAAACATGTAGAATACACAATATATCAAGAAAGAAATATCTGCATATTAAACATCTTTAGAAATCGGAAAATTTTATGATAAATACAGGTTTAGGAAGCGAGTGGAAGTATTCAAATAGTTTCTTACGCAGAAAGAACTGATTGATCTGTCCAGCAGTAACCGATGACTTCAGCCAAACAGAATGGCGCATATTTCAGAAGTTTAGAGACATCTGGTACATGACAGGTAGTATCAATGTACTCTGAACATGTATAGGAGGTTAGATAATCGTCCATGTCACCAACGCCAATTTCGTTAGCATCTACAGCATTCTATAATAAAAGATTCTACATAATAGTTAATGTTCTTTAGGGATCAGATCATGAACTCTTAAAAATAATTTCGAAGTTAAGAAAATTTTGCGCATTAATAGAATGAAATGGAAGATCCAACATGTAGTCAGGATGACAAATATGGAAAAAAAACTATATCAAGAAGTGCAAAATTGTCAATCAAAAAATCATCTAACCAGGATCAAACCAGAACCAAGGCAAATGAAAAAACCACCATTTGAAGATAAGTGAACTTGCCTGCAAAGGTGTGAGATCAGGTGCCCAGGAAGAGTGAGCATCTCCTGCTTGCATGCAACACACTGTAAGTCAGTAGAAAGGTTACATTCGGTAAATCCCACAATTCGGTAGAAAGTTCGTAATCGGTTACTCCCACAAAGAAAGACAAACGTAGAAAGTGGTATGTCATGGCATAACAGGTCTTCGTCAGAATAATTTATGACTGGATAAGGGGACGTCATAGTGTGCTACCATTTCCCCATATCAACCATAGAACTTCTTCAGTGACGATGTTAGTCGGTCACAAATGTATCTTTGACTGAGAAGATTAACTGAAAACCGTCAAGCAATATGAGTACCTGGAGCTTGCCCAGACATAACGTATTGATTAAGGAATGAAAGCGCCATATGCTGGTGACGACGGGATGTTGCTACTCAGAGGAGGAAAATTTGTGATATTGAAATTGTAGTCGTCACGTTTGTCATAGAGGAGGTGTTCATATTACCATTGGTGTCAAAAGACAACATGATATCCAAAAAGGACGCTCTATTGTTTTTCTCTGTCGTTTCTTTATCTTTAAGTTCAACCGGATAGATTGCGTCAAGGTAATTTGCAAATTGTTGAGTATTGATTGACAGATAGATCATCAATGCATCTGTGCATGAAGTTAAGGTTAGGGTTGCGACTACAGGGAGATAACTCTATTTTCATATCACGTAATATTTGAAACCGGCATGGACGATAAATGGTATAAGCTCAGTTTATTGCATTATTTCAGAAAAAATAATACTCCTTGAAATTTTCATCGCTGAATGGGTATTTTGGGGGAAGATGCATATTTTTCAATGAAAAATCGCTGAAAATAGGAAAAGAATTGTCATTTTCGCATGAATTATGCTTCAGATTAAAACATCAGAATATATCATATTCATTATACTCTTTAAAAATGAGAGAATTAGAAACTTGTAAATCTCTATGTTCTTGAGTCAAAATGTTGATTTTTTGCACAAATTATTGTGCTATTTATAGAAACAGTCAATTTACTCAAAACTAATTCGGGTACATATTGGTTTGACAGCTTTAGGATAAAGCAATACCATAGCTCTATACATAGAAAAAAAAATTGTGTACCTGGCGACCTTCTAGCTATTAACATAAATAAAGAGTTGTTGCCTTGGCAGCCAGCAAAATCGTATTTATAAGAAACTACACTCCTTAGAACTGTTTTTTTCATCAGAATTTTTCAAAATAGGCTTTAATTCATACACAAGCTATAAGAATCCAGAGAAATAAGGGTATATATGACTTTTTCAATGTTCATGCTTTGCAGAGGTATGTAAAGTTATGATGTGGTATTCTCTAAAATGACGAAAATGTTAAAATAGGCCAAAAATTGACGTTTATAGTCAAAAACCGAGACGGGCAAATTTTGATTTTTTGGTCTGAATAGTTCAAAGCGATGTTCCTCTACATGTTGACATGTCTATCTTTCTCCTACCTCATTTCTATTAAAAGTCGCCACCCTGACCTTATGTTAAGAGCTAATTGATTTCTTGCCATCAGGGATCAAGGTTTAAATAAATTCAGTGTCGTATGAGTATAAAATGTGTCAGCATGGTTTCCATTGGAATTCCAACAACCTGTTGGAAAATCTAACCTCCCAAGACCACAAAAATGTTATCCATCAGGAAATATAACATTTTAATGGCATCTGATTCAGTATACTTGTTTTTGACTCAGATTTCTCTTTTACAAAGCAAGGTTTGTCGTAATTTACGATTGCCGTTTTCACTCGTAAATGCGTTGCAAACAATTTGAGACAGTATCTCGTTCAATTTAGTATGTGGAATTGTGGTGTCATATATCTACGTCAAAAAATAACATGAGAATACTGGCCCTTATATAAAAAGCAATCAAGGTGAGTTGTATCCCAAATAAGATGAATATTAGCTTTTCATAACATGCCATATATCGGGTAATTTTCACGTCGGGAAAATTTCGCTAAAATGACCCTAAAATTGTGTCTTTTTTGCTGAGTCTAACTTTCGCTAATCAACAAATACCAAAAATGCAACACGATCGGCGTTCTACTTTCACTTTCATCTTCATGATCATTTTCAACTTTACAAAAAGACATTGTTTCTTATTTTGAATAAACTTGTAGCTATGACATTCTTACACTGCATCACATTCCCCTTTTTGTTAAAAATAGTTAGAGGACCTTCAGTACTTGCTTTCCGTAAGGATTTATGAAATTCCATGCAGCGATGTAGAGAAAATTTTGAAAATGTGTCAGCCAATCAGAGCCCTTGGCGGCCATAAGGTGAGGTTTCGTGAAATTCCGTGCAGTGGTTGCAGAGGAGATGTCGAAAATGTTAAAAGGTTACGCCGGACGACGACAGACGACGGACGGACGTCGGACGGCGAGCTATAACAATCGCTCAGGTGAGCTAAACAAATTGTTGCATGTACTCAGATTTTGCATGTACCCAGATCGTGTTCTAAGAGCTAGAATGCTTCCAATTAAGCTTAAAAAAATGTTGCATGTACCCAGATTTTGTTCTTAGAGCTAGAATGCTTTTAATTAAGCTTCTCAGTCAAGGATACATTTGTGACAGACTAACATAATCACTGATGACGTTCTATGGTCGAAATGGGGAAATGGTAGCACACTATGACCCCTTGTCCAGAGACATATATTATAATTATTCTGACGTAGACCTTTTGTGCCATGTCATACCAAATGATACATTTGTCTTCCTTTAAAGAAGTTACCGATTGTGACCTTTCTACCGAATTGAAGTGGCGGGTGTTGCATGCAAGCAGGAAATGTTGACTCTTCCTGGGCACCTTAACTCACTCCATCGCAGGGAGTTCACTTCTAGTCATATGGTAGGTTTTTTTGTTTCTGTTCCTTTGCCTTATTTCTGGTTTTATCCTGGTTATGTATACCCTTTGTTAGATGGTTTTTCGATTGACACTTTTGTACTTCTTAATAGGGGTACATGTATAGTTTTTCCCCATATTTCTCATTATACCTCATAAATTGCTTTCCAGTGAAGATTTCCCCTTTTGAGTATTTCTCTCATATCGCATCTATATGTAGGTCTCACGTCTTCCGCTTTCATGATAAATTGCAACTTCTCTTTATTAGTCATTTTGCCCAATATCGTATTCAACAAGTTTTCCTGAAAATTACAGGAGATGTGTAGGAATAAGTTTTCGAACTCTTTTAGAGGATTTATTTACATGTATGTAACTTCAGTACAAAAAGGAAAACAACCCATTGCAGCAAAACCTCAATGTACTTAAAAATGAACAGCATTTCCATATATGTCATAACAGTGGATGTACTTTCGATCGTGTACTTAATTAAAGGTGAAACTAATTTCAGCTATATACTTGAAGATTTTTTCCCAGTATCACAAATGAAAATGAGACAACATAATTTTTTATATCTTATGACATATGAAATGGTACAAAGACATACATATTACAGAAATCTATGAACAATGTGCATGACCTCACATTGGTTTCCTTACATATATGTGTCATTCCTTTTTTTTGTGTTTTATAAATCAATTATTTATTGGACACTATTCTTTTGTAATTCCCAATTGTTTTATCAGATGTTTTATTATTTCTATTGTTTGTTACAATGCAGAGGGTAAGTTCCCTTTGTGTCAGTTCAAGGTCACCTTGCTGAATAGTTACTCCATACCGTTCCAAGTTTAACTTGTCAGGAAATTTGATTAAATTCTAAGATATATGACATGTACTTACTTCTATTGCTACTAACATTTCTACTGGAATATCATCCATACTGATTGTTTTGTTGTCGCCATTACTTTCTACGAGTTCGAAAAATGCGTTTTTGATATCATCACTCAGGGTAGCATATCTTTCTGTTAAATCCAACATATTGCTACACTTAGCTAGATAAGACTTTACGACCACTCCTGTTTGAACGACAACAATTATTTTGATTTTTTTTAAACGTACATAATTTTGGTTGTTTAAAACATTTGAATATCTGCCGTTTTCCTACTTAAAATTAATGAAATTAGATATTCAAATCTACCTTCGTCAATCCTATATTGGCCAATTAAGTATCTATAGATCCACAAAACGGAGAATATTTAAAAATACATATATTATTATTTAAAAGACCAATATGTTCCCTGAATTATTGAATTGAGTCTTTATTTTCCATTTAATGAAAATTAAAAAAAAAAAGGAATGAAAAATTATATAGCTACGAATAAAGTAGTATATTGCAAACTTTTTAATCCTTTCTGTTTAATGATTAAAAAAAATCCCGTATTAAGTTTAATATAATCATAAATTGAGAGTAGGGAAAAATGTACATTTTCATGTCTTTCTAAAATTGATAACATTAGATAACCTGAAAATGTAAGCATGTCAATGTCTACGATTATTTCTTAAGATAAACCAGCAACTTTTTAACATTTGGATTATAAAAAGTTGAATGAATATGAACTCTACATACCTCCATTTGTTAGGGCGGCTAAAATTAGAAAGGGACTTCATTTCTTAAGCGATTCTTTTCATTCAAAATCAGGAAAAAAATTATTGTAATTACATCAGAAATTGAAATTACGTTAAACATTGAAAAAACTTAATCTCAAATCGAGAATGTTAAGGGATATTATGGCTAGCATCTCTTGCTTTTTAAAAATACCCTCCTTTTTTGTTTTGTTTTCAAATCAGTTTATTCTATTATTTGTTAAATATCGATTTTTTTCAATGACGAATATCCTAAGTAACGTACCTCTTCGCCGTTGAATGTCATTCCATGCATTCTGATGTCGAATTGTCCACCCTGCCATATTGCTGGAGCAAATAGTATCACGGGTACTGTCGTATGCCCAGCATGGTGATGTCCCACATTCAGTGCAAGTCGAAGCAAAGGTACAAGTTATCCGCTGGCCTTCAGATTAATTAAACATTTAATGATGATATCATTTTGCGCGTATAAACTCATTTTGGTTAAGAAAACAATAATATTAATCATTATTAAAATAAAATAAATTATCAAGAGACGTGAAAAAGGATACAAACAAGGAAACCATATCACATGAAGGACAACCTCAAAGATATGAGCCCCCCCACCCCCCCAAAAAATAAAATTCTAACATCTGACTGACTCTCCTGCCATATGACAGACTTCTGAAAAAAAATTGGGCTGATAAATCCTCATCTGGAGTCAAAATGACGTTAAAAAGTATATGATATAATAATTACATAGTGAAAGTGTAAGCTCGTGTTTCACTATAGGCGCCGTGTAAGCTCGTGTTTCACGATAGATGGCGCCAATTAATAAATTATATTCTATGGTGTTTCTATGTTGCTATGTCAATATCTCTATCTATTTATTTTGAATTCTACATTTGTAAGCCTCTTGACTGTGATATTTGGATTCTGATTTCCTGTTTTGTGTTTTACTTTCACCGATTAGTTCAAGGTGAATAAGATTCAGCGAGGACATCGTGCATTTTGTTCTAAAATTATGGATACATTATTTTTTTTATTCAATGTCGAAGTTGATTGTGAACAACAAAGTACTAAAATGACATTCTCTCTACTGTGTATCCCTTGCATACAAAAAGAACAAAAGCACAAAACTTAGAACAAATGTCGATTACTATTTCTATTATTGCAATCACCGATTTTTTTAACCCTTCACTTGACAAGTAAGTGCTGTCATTCTTTTCATCATTAATAGAAAGTGAATTACTTTATACTAAACACAGTTAGTTTATACACTCATTGTTCATTGACTAGTATTTAAAATGATTTGAGAAAAAAATCTAAAAAATAAAAGAAGGGGATCTCGAGCAATTCTCAGATGGAAAACCAAAGAGACACAAAATCACTCATGTCTTGCTCCATGTGACATTCTTTGCCTTCAATGACATTTGATATTTTGAATAATCTCTTTTGAATTGTCATGTGAACAATATCCATGTAAGGTTTAAAATGTAATACCATGCTTTTGTTATATCAGAAGACAATTGATGATTATAATATAGGCTCGCTTTAAACAATTAATAAACATCGTACATCAGGTTAAAAAATCTGAAGTGTTTCATTTCATTATTACCTATTAACCTCAACAAATAAGATTGTAACTCTTACCGAAAAAAAGTTAAAAGAAAAATAAAAAATGACCAACGTTTTCTTTTTTCGCATTATTTGATATCTGTCTAAGGCTTTCTTATTTGATAATTTCTATAATAATACATCAACATCATCATATAATAAAATACTTACAGGAAGGCGAGGTCAAAGTGGTCGTAGTGGTCATAGTGGTCGTCATAGTGGTCGGGGTGGTCGTAATTGGTGTAGGAGTAGTTGTTCCTGATTGACTCCGTGAGAACGATCCTATTGGAATGAATACAAGAATTCACTAGCTCTCATTAAGTATTAGAGTAAACTTCAAAGAAATACCTAACAGTTTTTCAGTCTCAGAGTCGAGATGGCAAGGTCAAATCGTGAGAATTTCCATCGGAACGGATGCGAACCCTGGAATGAACAACATTCCGAAGTGAGACCAGGTGCCAGGGAGAGAAAGCGTCTCCTGATTGCATGCAACACCCATCGCAACAGCTCCATGGAAACCTGTAATATTCAGTGATTGTCTCAATGTATATTTTGATGTACAGATCAGGTAAGTATGTCTTGTTTGGTGATG
Organism: Pinctada fucata; assembly: GCA_028142955.1. Classification (NCBI taxonomy): domain Eukaryota; kingdom Metazoa; phylum Mollusca; class Bivalvia; order Pterioida; family Pteriidae; genus Pinctada; species Pinctada fucata. Next base: position 82,413,999 of record AP027103.1, on the reverse strand, counting down.
ACGACAGCCATTCAATCACAATGTAGAATGCAACTGATCATTCTGAAAAGGGGGATCTGATACGCTTTTATGATATCCCCGTAGCGACCGAAGAACTTCCGCAATGATGATTTCAGCCGTTGTGTGATATAAGTAGCTAATTTGCAAGCCGTCTGGCTCTAATGAAGAAATCTTCATATTTGGAACTTGCCCTGGCGTACCGTATCGACTGTGAAACAAAAACGCCATAAGCAGGGGAAGACGGAATCTTGCTACCAATGAAAGGGAAGTTAGTTATGTGGAAGCTAATTTGTCACGCTTGCCATACAGTGAGGTGTTCAAATGGCCGTTTGCGTCGAAAGATAGAAGTATATCCAAGTACCAAGCGGATCTGTCGCTCTCTGTTCGTTGATCTGTAGTTCATGAGGATAGATTTCATGTAGATGGTCCTTAAATTTCGGATTATTGATGGACAACATGTCATCTATGTATCTGACGGTAAAATTTGAACTGAGATGCGAGGTGCTTTCGCCTAGTCGAGAGCAAGGTCTGAAGTCAGCTTCGTATGAATATGAAAATAAGTCCGCAAGCAATGGGGCGCAATTGATACCCATGGGGATTCCGACTATCTGCTGAAATACGGTTCCTCCAAACACCATAAAATTGTTGTCGCCCATACATGAAGAAATAAGATTACCAAGTATTTCAAAGTATAATTCCAAATGTTTTCTTTTTTCTTTTATACTTCATGAAAAGTGCAAAGACAATAAAATCGTTTGAATGGTCATCCTTATCATTATAGCATTGATACTATTTCGAAAGAATTCTTGGGATCCTGAATACTTTTCCCTTTGATTCAAATGAAAGAAAACGGAATTCTTGGTTCTTACCTACCTGAACCACATGTACAGTTTTTATTGTCGAGCTCATGTGCCTTCTGTAAAGCATAAGATTGGATCTCTGCAGTAGTTTTGCTCTTAATATCATCAGCAGTTGTTGCGTAATCATTGTAACATGTCGAGTTCAGCTTGTCCAAGTGAGCTTTCAGTTCGTCAATACATAAGTCTGAATAGCCTTTTATTGCCACAATCAGATCCGATGTGTTGTATGTGTCCCACTTTGTATCCTGCTGGAAGTTACATGATGGGGCGTTGGTGGCGTTAACAACGGCGCTAAATGGACAATGGTCGTCGTCATGGAAATAATCACCATGACCATCGTAGTTTAGGTTATGATATGGATCATAGTAATCTAAAGGAAAATAAAATAAAAAATATTTTAATTAATGATGTAAATAAAACTTCTCAAAATAGTAGATAGGAGAAATTCTCTAATTTTATTCGATTGCATAACCCTCAGTAGAACACTAGAACACTCAAATAAGAAAGCACAGACTAGATGAACAAATTGCAAGTCACAAAAAAGGACAAGAAAGACTAACCACCAAAGACGACATGAAAGCACTCAATACAAACCAAGGAGAGCAATATGCAATCAGTGCCAACTTCGGACGGCCATATGCAAAATAAGTAGCAAATGGTCTTCTTATCCGTAAATCGATTGCACAACCCTTCAACTTCTAAGGTCATCCAGTTGTGTCGAAGTATGTACAATATTTTTATAAGATAGCCTCCTCACTGTAAGAAGTACCAATCGTCGTTCAGAATTCAAGGATCCTGGGGAATATGGCGTTATTGTCTAAGTATCCAATACCAAAGCAATCATAAGTTTACGACCAAAATAGTACAACCAAACACAGAATAACAAACAGATGGATACTTGAATTGAAATGTAAAGCATCAGGGTGTACGAAAAACAGTTTGGGCATTACTGTCTGCTGCAAACCAATGGGTGCAATCATCCAAAGCTGACAAACATTCTCAGAGGAAAGGAGGGGACCTACAGCAACACTCGGTTGCAGCACCAACAGCAAAACAAAACTACATCCAACGCAAAAGCACAGATCAGACGCTCACCGAAAAAGACGCAAAAGAGACCATAAAAGCATGGAAGACAAAAAAAAACCACATATATACCAACGAGAACAAAGGTCCTGTCTTCTGTATCAAAGTTTAGACAGTGTCCATCATACAGATGCCAAAAACCAGTTAAACCATGAAACTATGAATTAATTGAACGAAAATGAGACGGACGGAATACCATTACAACAGGATACATAAAACTATGAGAAAAGGAGAACATATTTTGGGAGGTTGCACTGGTTCCGGGTCGTTTCGCCCCTTTCCCCCTTCGCCCCGGGTCGATTCGCCCTGGGTCGTTTCACTCCTAAGGTGGGTCGTTTCGCCCCTTTAGGTGGGTCGTTTCGCCCCTCAAGGATGGGTCGTTTCGCCCCTCCAGGGTGGGTCTTTTCGCCCCTCAAGGTGGGTCGTTTCGCCCCTCAAGATGGATTGTTTAACCTCTCATCGTGGGTCGTTTCGCCCCACATGGCGGGTCGTTTCGCTCACTTTTTTAAGAACACTTTCTCTGAAAGGTGGGTCGTTTCGCCCCTTTAGGTGGGTCGTTTCGCCCCTCAAGGGTGGGTAGTTTCGCCCCTCAAGGTGGGTCGTTTCGCCCCTCAAGATGGATTGTTTAACCTCTCATCGTGGGTCGTTTCGCCCCACATGGCGGGTCGTTTCGCTCACTTTTTTAAGAACACTTTCTCTGAATGGTGGGTCGTTTCGCCCCTCTATACGTAACATCTTAATCTGTTTATTTATTTATTAATTTATCTATTTGGTTTTTTTTTTAATTCTTCTTTTATTCTTATTTCTTCACCTACATATTTCTTTATCTATTTATTTCTTTTTTTAAATCTATTTGAGTCGATTCTCCCCTCTATACGTAACATCTTTATTCATTTATTAGTTATTTTATCTCCTTTTTAATAAAATTTTTCTTCTTTTATTCTCATTTGTTCACCTACCTGCATATTTCTTTACTTATTTATTTCATTAAATTTCTATCTTTTTTTTCAATTTTATTTTTTTCTTTTTGTCTTTTATTCTCATTTGTTCACCTACATATTTCTTTTTCAATTAATTCTTTGTTTGATTAACAACAAGCCATAAAAGCCGCCAATAAACAAATATTAGTGTCACAACACAAGCCCAATATAATAGCGTAATTAAATAATTATCAAATGAGGGCGAAACGACCCACCAATGAAAACAAAATAATAAGGGCGAAACGACTCACCATGCAGAGAGTATTTCCTAAAAAGAGGGGCGAAACGACCCACCTTAAGGGGCGAAACAACTCATCTAGATGGGCGAAACGACCCACCTTAAGGGGCGAAACGACCCACCTTGAGGGGCGAAACGACCCACCTTAAGGGGCGAAACGACCCACCTTGAGGGGCGAAACGACCCACCTTGAGGGGCGAAACGACCCACCTTGAGGGGCGAATCGACCCGGGGCGAAGGGGAAAAGGGGCGAAACGACCCGGGGGCGAAGGGGAAAAAGGGCGAAACGACCCGACGCCGTTGTACTTATCATTGATAAAATCCAGGCAAACATTCTTTCCCTAAAAATCGTCTCAGGGTAGCTTCTCCTATCTCATTTTAAACCTCATCACAACTGATTTGAATGTTAATTAGTTTATATTCCAACCTTGTTTTCGTTCCATGCGACATGTGCAGTTTTTATTGTCGAGCTCATGTGCCTTCTGTAAAGCATAAGATTGGATCTCTGCAGCAGTTTTGCTCTTAATCTCGTCAGCAGTTGTTGCGTAATCATTGTAACAAGTCGAGTTCAGCTTGTCCAAGTGAGCTTTCAGTTCGTCAATACATAAGTCTGAATAGCCTTTTATTGCCACAATCAGATCCGATGTGTTGTATGTATCCCACTTTGTATCCTGCTGGAAGTTACATGATGGGGCGTTGGTGGCGTTAACAACTGCACTGAAGGGACAATGGTCGTCGTCATGGAAATAATCACCATGACCACCGTAGTTTAGGTTATGGTATGGATCATAATAATCTAAAGGAAAATAAAATAAAAAATACTTTAATTAATGATGTAAATAAAACTTCTCAAAATAGTAGATATGAGAAATTCTCTAACTTTATTCGATTGCATAACCCTCAGTAGAACACTAAAACACTCAAATAAGAAAGCACAGACTAGATGAACAAATTGCAAGTCACAAAAAAGGACAAGAAAGACTAACCACCAAAGACGACATGAAAACACTCAATACAAACCAAAGAGAGCAACATGCAATCAGTGCCAACTTCGGACGGCCATATGCAAAGTTAGTAGCAAATGGTCTTCTTATCCGTAATTCGATTGCACAACCCTTCAACCTCTAAGGTAATCCAGTTGTGTCGAAGTATGTACAATGTTTTTATAAGATAGCCTCCTCACTGTAAGAAGTACCAATCGTCGTTCAGAATTCAAGGATCCTGGGGAATATGGCGTTATTGTCTAAGTATCCATTACCAAAGCAATCATAAGTTTACGACAAAAATAGTACAACCAAACACAGAATAACAAACAGATGAATACTTAAATTGAAATTTAAAGCATCAGGGTGTACGAAAAACAGTTTGGGCATTATTGTCTGCTGCAAACCAATGGGTGCAATCATCCAAAGCAGACAGACACTCTCAGAGGAAAGGAGGGGACCTACAACAACACTCGGCTGCAGCACCAACAGCAAAACAAAACTACATCCAACGCAAAAGCACAGATCAGACGCTCACCGAAAAAGACGCAAAAGAGACCATAAAAACATGGAACACAAAAAAACCCCCACATATATACCAACGAGAACAAAGGTCCTGTCCTCTGTATCAAAGTTTAGACAGTGTCCATCATACAGATGCCAAAAAACAACAGGATACATAAAACTATGAGAAAAGGAGAACATATTTTGGGAGGTTGTACTTATCAATGATAAAATCCAGGCAAACATTCTTTCCCTAAAAGTCGTCTCAGGGTAGCTTCTCCTATCTCATTTTAAACCTCATCACAACTGGTTTGAATGTTAATTAGTTTATATTCCAACCTTGTTTTCGTTCCATGCGACATGTGCAGTTTTTATTGTCGAGCTCATGTGCCTTCTGTAAAGCATAAGATTGGATCTCTGCAGCAGTTTTGCTCTTAATCTCGTCAGCAGTTGTTGCGTAATCATTGTAACATGTCGAGTTCAGCTTGTCCAAGTGAGCTTTCAGTTCGTCAATACATAAGTCTGAATAGCCTTTTATTGCCACAATCAGATCCGATGTGTTGTATGTGTCCCACTTTGTATCCTGCTGGAAGTTACATGATGGGGCGTTGGTGGCGTTAACAACGGCGCTAAATGGACAATGGTCGTCGTCATGGAAATAATCACCATGACCACCGAAGTTTAGGTTATGATATGGATCATAGTAATCTAAAGGAAAATAAAATAAAAAAATACTTTAATTAATGATGTAAATAAAACTTCTCAAAATAGTAGATAGGAGAAATTCTCTAACTTTATTCGATTGCATAACCCTCAGTAGAACACTAAAACACCCAAATAAGAAAGCACAGACTAGGTGAACAAATTGCAAGTCACAAAATAGGACAAGAAAGACTAACCACCAAAGACGACATGAAAGCACTCAATACAAACCAAGGAGAGCAACATGCAATCAGTGCCAACTTCGGATGGCCATATGCAAAGTTAGTAGCAAATGGTCTTCTTATCCGTAATTCGATTGCACAACCCTTCAACTTCTAAGGTAATCCAGTTGTGTCGAAGTATGTACAATATTTTTATAAGATAGCCTCCTCACTGTAAGAAGTACCAATCGTCGTTCAGAATTCAAGGATCCTGGGGAATATGGCGTTATTGTCTAAGTATCCATTACCAAACCAATCATAAGTTTACGACCAAAACAGTACAACCAAACACAGAATAACAAACAGATGAATACTTAAAGCAGCACATTCCGACTTCGGGATGTAAAGGGGTTATTACTAGTAATACATATTTCTTGACATAGATTGTTCCATGTTATGGTCATTCATCGGTGTACCAAGTATCATATCCGATACCTCCCCCGTTCGAGAGATACGGCCGTTCAAAATTTCAGTTGTAGCCGCGCCTCCTCATGAATATTAATGAGCAGGAGAGCTCCGAGGAGAACCATGTACCGATTTAGTAGGCTATTTCGAAGATTATTCTAAACAAAGAGAGGTGAAATAGACATCATATGTTTCTTTCCCATGTCTTATCAAACAGTAACGATAAAATAATGTGTATCAAACGATTTAGGACCGATTTTATCTAATCTGACTTACTTGTCCAGCAAAATATCAGCTACTTCGTGGTGTTGAACGAGATTCAATTAATTTTTTACTGAATTTTATATATTCATTTGGTCTTTAATATATACTTTCCATATTGCTATTTCGCACTCTGTCTTCTTTTTTCTTCTTTCTCTATCCAAATCTAAGTATCAGTACGTTTTCCCCTCTTTTCTGTTGAGAGTGTACGCTACTCGCCATGTTTGTTTTGATTTGTACAACACGACGAGCCGTATCGCGCACGCGTGAGGGCTGGTCTATCCCAAACATGGGCAATTTTGTGGCGCCACAAAAATTCGTTTTTAATTACATTTATTCTGATAACTTCAAGGATCTTTGGTTAATATATTTGGTATTAACGGAAAGTTTATAACTTCTACTATCCAGGAAAAATAGAGAATTGCCCTATATCTCTTTTATAAGGCATATTTTCGTCCGAAGGCGGAACGTGCTGCTTTAAATTGAAATTTAAAGCATCAGGGTGTACGAAAAACAGTTTGGGCATTACTGTCTGCTGCAAACCAATGGGTGCAATCATCCAAACAGACAAACATTCTCAGAGGAAAGGAGGGGACCTACAGCAACACTCGGCTGCAGCACCAACAGCAAAACAAAACTACATCCAACGCAAAAGCACAGATCAGACGCTCACCGAAAAAGACGCAAAAGAGACCATAAAAACATGGAACACAAAAAAACCCCCACATATATACCAACGAGAACAAAGGTCCTGTCTTCTGTATCAAAGTTTAGACAGTGTCCATCATACAGATGCCAAAAACCAGTTAAACCATGAAACTATGAATTAGTTGAACGAAAATGAGACGGACGGAATACCATTACAACAGGATACATAAAAGTATGAGAAAAGGAGAACATATTTTGGGAGGTTGTACTTATCATTGATAAAATCCAGGCAAACATTCTTTCCCTAAAAGTCGTCTCAGGGTAGCTTCTCCTATCTCATTTTAAACCTCATCACAACTGGTTTGAATTATAATTAGTTTATATTCCAACCTTGTTTTCGTTCCATGCGACATGTGCAGTTTTTATTGTCGAGCTCATGTGCCTTCTGTAAAGCATAAGATTGGATCTCTGCAGCAGTTTTGCTCTTAATCTCGTCAGCAGTTGTTGCGTAATCATTGTAACAAGTCGAGTTCAGCTTGTCCAAGTGAGCTTTCAGTTCGTCAATACATAAGTCTGAATAGCCTTTTATTGCCACAATCAGATCCGATGTGTTGTATGTATCCCACTTTGTATCCTGCTGGAAGTTACATGATGGGGCGTTGGTGGCGTTAACAACTGCACTGAAGGGACAATGGTCGTCGTCATGGAAATAATCACCATGACCACCGTAGATAGGGTCATGATAGTTAGAATATGGATCAGTATATCCTAATGTAAAGAGAAATAATAACTTGAGTTTATTAGATAATATCTTCAACACTATAGAGGGTTCATAATACTGAAAAGTACTCAATACCAAGCAGACCATATAGCAGGCAATAATTAAAGCCAAAAATCTACTCGGAGCGACATACATTTCAAATGGTTATCCTTGATTTTTTAATTTATCACGGAAAATATTAATGATATACTTAACATATGAAAGGATAAGATATCATTACCATGCAGAAGGTGATATATAAGCATTTAATCATGATCCTTAGCTGTGTATTGCGCATTCTTGCATTCATACTAATTTAGAATTTCTGACATAATTAACTAACAGATTTCGTGTTTGGAATCGGGTTTCTTAAGTAGCATCCTTGATGAGTTGTGAAATACGAAACTAACGGACTAGAATTCAATTATTATTCTTTATCTCGTCCTAATTTTCCTTTGTCTGTCAGCTCATAACTCGAACAATGTTTGAATTTCGAGATATGGTCACATATTTTCTCTTGTTGAATAGATATATAAGAATTGTTTTCATATTTTGTGTTCGCATTGGTTTGTGCAAAACATTTGGTCATGGAAAAAAACGATTTTTTTTTCAATCAGAGCCCTTGGCGGCCATTTTTGATGTCTGATCGGCACTTGGAAGAGGACCTTGGGTACTTGCTTCCTGTGAGATAATGTGAAATTCTGTGTAGCGGTTGCAGAGGAGAAGTCGAAAATACGTCATCCAATCAAAGCCCTCGGCGGCCATATTTGTTGACCGATTGGCACAAAAAACAAACTTCGTAGATGATCTTGAGTACTTGCTTCCTGTAAGGTTTCGTGAAATTCTGTTAAGTGGTTGCAGAGGAGAAGTCGAAAATGTGTCGGCCAATCATTTGTTGACCGATTGGCACGAAAAACCCAGGCTATGTAGAGGACCTTGAGTACTTGCTACCTGTAAAGTTTCGTGAAATTCTGTGTAGCGCTTATAGAGGAGGTCGAAAATGTGAGAAGTTTTGGAGGACGGAAAGACGGCACGCTATGACATTAGCTCACTTGAGCTTCGCTCAGGTGAGCTAAAAACAGCAGACAAGCACAGAAAGAGACGCAAAAGGTACAAAGAACGCCAATGGGCAATCGGTGCCGACTTAGGACGGACATCTGCCATCTAGTTATCCGGATGACGTACGCTCCCATTTTCCGATTACCCAGAGGTATCGAAGAACGTTTAATTGTGGCGAAAAATAACCTCCTCACTGTAAGATGACCATATAAACAGACATCATGACGCAGGGCCCATGAAATACACAGATGAATATGTAAATGGATATAAAAACAGAAGGCGTACGAAATGCAGTCCGCGCTCTGCCGGCTGTACCGAGCTCATGCATGTTATCACCCGAGGAGTCTGACTGAGATTCAGAGAGGGCAGGTGGTAGGGTGCCTGTCTTCTCTAAAGCGTTTTGGACAGGGCCCGTCATGGAGTCCTGTCGTCACCGTCAGTCAGAGTGAAATTCTTAAGAATGCGCTTGTACAAGGCTATAGATTGGTCACGTACCAAGCCAAGTGTCCGTCTGGCGACAAGGATCGTTTGAACGATATAAAAGGCGTTCGATGATTCTAACACAATTTCGATGGTCTACTTTTGAATTTTGAGTCTTGGAAGTCAGAGCCTATACAGATATATTTGAAATGATTTTATTGCTTTTCATAATTCATATGAATTTTTAAATTAAAGATTTGTAAGCTGAAATAAATGCTGAAATCTAAAACTAGAGACCAAAGGGACCACAACGTTCACAACGTTCACCTGGTATTCATGAACACTCTTAGCTACTTAAAGTGCCACAACAGTGAAAGTTATATTTTTAAATTTCTATATTATGATGATCATTCTAACTAATGTGCGAAGGAACCAAATTGATAGTCCAACTGGTTCAAGAGTTATTAACAAAGGTACATCTGTGTGTAATTAAGATAGCATCCAAGCTTGCGGCTTCGGCGGTGCTCGGCGCGATACGACAACTTATGAACAGATGGACATATAGCGTCCAGACGTTATAGGAGATTCTACAGAAAGTAGCACATAAATTCTTTAATTGTACATTGAAAACGAGAAAAATAAAAGTCAAAATGCCCAGACATGATTGAGAACTCTCGAAAGGGGGGGGGGGATTCCACTCAACTCTACCAACTTCGCCGAGGAACTTCCATGAACTATCGTACAGAATTTCATGACTTCAACATGAGGTCGACCTAGAACATTTTACGGGGGTGGGTTGGGGTAGGGGTTTCGAGACGTTTGGGTTGGCCAAGCCTATCATTTTATGCTTTTGAATTATATATATATGTAAAAACGAAAAAAAAAAAAACAAAAAAAAAAAACCCACAGTTTTTTATTAGGCAAATTATATTCCAAGTTAATTTTTTATTTGACCATTGTAAACAATTATGCTTAGGCAAATGAGTTTAAACGCAATATCTTATTATACTAATACAACCTTTTTGTCTTATTGTATAATTCTTTTTACCTATTATCATTGTTTAATATTATAATTTTTATTCATATATGACATTAAGGGGCTTTATCAACCAAACGCATTGGAAATAAGTTAAGTACAATATTTTAATATTTTGTTTATCTATTAATATTTTGGTATTCAGAGTTAGACCATACCAAATTAATTAAATGTTCTTCGGATTTTCTTGTGAAAAAAGGTACGATCGAGCGAAAATAAAATTATTTAATCTTTTTGAAAAGTATTGGAGTTTTAAAGTGCGAGAGAATGAAATAATTTTTTTTAATTTAGGGGGTTACCCAGGAATACATTTCCATGTTTTCCGTCCTCAAAAGGGAATCCCCATAGTAATCTGGTGACTAGGAAGCCTGGCACATACCGTAGCAGTACGGAAAAGTTTTTCGAACACCCCCCCCCCCCTCTCCTTGACGTTCATTGCCATATATGGGACAACAAATTTGCCCCCAACAAAAATTTTCACACACAAAAAGTATCATTTTCATGGAAATTTGGCGGGCGAGCAAATTGTTCCTAAAATAAATGTGGTTCGGGACCTCCAAAAAACATTTATTCAATTTGGTTTGGTCTTCCTCATTTATTTTTTGTTGTACACTGAAACACTTTCCCCCATCATATATCTGACTTTCATATTCGCATCTTAGATTATTTTTTCCTTTTTTTATACTTATATATATTTTATCCAAACAGTCCCTTTGTCTTTCCGTCATGCTTACAAATAATCAATATTTATAAGTAAGCAGAATGCAGACGAATAGACGAGCAGTTTTTATATGATGACAATTCATATACAATGTATACAGATTGCTAATGATGAAAGTTTTACATTAGATGCATATGTTCATCGGTAATTTGGTCATCCGAAATTAACTGCTCAAATTTTCCTCGGAAAGGCTGTCGTCGCTTAAATCAGAAACGACATGTCCTTCTCCATCGAATTCTGATGATTCTAATGACAAACTGGTTTATTCTTCGTCTAAAACATCGTCTAATCCCGAGGCCATTCTTCGTTCACTTGCCTAACTTTATATGTATACTGAGATAAGCGTTCATAAGTTGTCGTAGAGACTCCCACATGTGGTTATCTGCAAACCGACCAGCGCACGGCTCGGCAGTAGTCGGGAAAAGGTGTAAATTGATACTTTAATTGCCTGTTACGCGTTATCAGAGCTATCAAATATTTTGCAACTTTCTGGGAATTGGTCAGTATGGTATCGGGAATTTATCATCATCTTTATTTTGCACACTGTTGTTGCACTTTAAGGTGATATCATACGTTTCATGTTATACAACACTTATTTTCAGAAAAATAGCATAATTCTGATTTCCTGATGTAATTCAGATGTAAGGGACAATATTAGGAGTTCACCATTCAAAATTTTGAGATTTTGAAACTGATCAGACTTTTTAGCCATCCATTGATTGTAATGGAAATGCTCATTTCTTGGCTATATCTTTTTTAGCCCAAGATTTTCAAATGAAACTTCACATATGATTCCCTCATCATATTGTGCAAATTCTTATTGAGAGAAATCATTCAATGACCACGTCATATTTTGCAAAATCTGACTGAATGTGTAAATTGTCATGTAAAAAATTAAAAGTGCAATTCGAGTTATCTTTCTTTACTATGTGACCAAAGACAAAAGCATCCGAATTTATAAACCAACTTTTTTTTGAAATATCACAGCAGTGTTCCTTCACTCACAAAGATTTCAATATGTAAATAAATAGAGCCGAATACAGATTTTATGTGATAACACGACAGTATGTGCACTTGTGTAATGATATTACCTTATGGGTAACTATATTATAAGTTTCTCTACATTCAAACACTTTACTGACACATGACTTATTTCTTATTTTAAGTTACGAAAATCGGAAATCTTCAGCGTGGAGATTTCTTTAAAATTCTCGTCCAAGGGAGGCTACTGAAACGCGTGTGATATCCCTTTGAAGCTGAACATCCTCATGTTGTCCTTGTCTATTAATGTAAGAACGACAACTCTCATTATGAAAATAAATTCCATATAAGTCTTTTGTACTTGAAATTTCATAAACAGAATTAAAAAAATAGCAATCCAAGCAATGCTTGTGTCGTCTGCGAAGCGGCTTGATTATTATTCTAGAAAGTGGATCAAAATAATTGGAATCAGTAGAAAAGTCTTGTCAAATCAAATTCACTTGAAATATCAGACCTCTTAATTTCAAATTAAAAGATAAAGTAATTCTCAAAGTTTCAGAAAAGAGTGTCAATCATCTAGGTCAAGGTCACTACGAAAAAAGGCAACAAAAAGGTCTCATCATAAGAAATATTTCAGACCTATCACCTACCAATTTAAATATATATACATGTACAACCTAAATTTCTTAGAAAAGAAGGTCAAATAGCTAGGTCAAGATCAGAAGATAAAAAATTATGGTATGTGTAGAAAAGGCATTGTTACAAGGAAAATACATGTGAAATATCAAAGCCCTATCACCTACCAATGAAAAAATACAGCCAATTTTATTTTTCTTGAAAAGTAGGTCAAATATCTAGGTCAAGGTCACAAGGTCAAATATTATGGTCTGTGTATAAAGGTTTTGCCACAAGGAATACACATGTGAAATATTAAAGCCAATCAAATGGTATATACATTCTTATTTTTTGAAAAGTAGGTCAAACATATAGGTCAATGTCAATAGGTAAAAAAATATGGTATGTGTAGAAAGGCTTTGTTACAAGGAATACACATGTGAAATATCAAAGCCCTATCACTTACCAATCAAAAGATATTGCGAATCTTATCTTTTTTCCAATAGTAGGCTAAATATCTAGGTCAAGGTCACAAGGTCAAAAATTATGGCATGTGTAGAAAGGTCTTGCCACAAGGATTGCACTTTTGAAATATTAAAGTCCTAACACTTACCAATCAAATCATATATCCATTCTTAATTTTTGTTAAAATTAGGTCAAATATGTAGGTCAAGGTCACTGGGTCAAATATTACGGTATGTGTAGGAAGGTCTTGTCACAAGATTACACATGTGAAATATCAAAGCCCTATCACTCTAAGCAAAATCACTCAATCAAAAGTTATGGGTTGTGACACCCAAAGTGTTACAGACAGACAGATGGACGGAGAGACGGACAAAGTGTTCCCTAAGTGTCGCTATGCTTCGCCGGCGACACACAAAAAAACCCGCATAAAAGCATTTGAGGTATTAGGGTTTTAAAAGAAATAACGTTCAAGGTGTGACAGCTGTATAAGATTTCTTTAAGGTGTCGGCCCAGTATTCCGAAGGTCCGATAGTTCGAAGGCCCATAAAGCCGAAGGTCCGATAAATCGACAGCCCGATAATCCGAAGGCCCGATAGTCCGAAGGCCCGATAGACCGAAAGTACTGCATTCAAATATACAAAGGGATCCATAATCCGAAGTACCTAAAAAATCGAATATCCGATATTTCGAAGGTCTATTAGACCATAGATTTAAAGGTCCGATGGGAAGAAGGCCTAATGGTTCTATGGTATTATCAAAGAAATTGAATTGGATATATACCCAATTATCAAATCAGATTTAAAAGGTAGCATCATAAAGGAATGATATTATGTTGTTTGAAACATATCTCTGCAATCGCACGTAAGTTAAAAATAGCAACGCCAACGCTGCAAGATACGCCCGTCGGGGTATTAATTTTGTGAAATTCAATGCAATTATGTCAGTTTAATTCTTAAAATGACTTGACCTTTAAACACAATTCTCATTTAACATGATTTAGATACAAACAATATGAAAAAAACATGTCTTCAGGTGTACAAAGTTTGAATCGAAAATAGTATTTAAATAAACAGTCAAAATAAAAATTTCCAAATAAAAAAAAATACGTTGCCTTCAGCCACAAAATGACATTGACCTTTGACCCCTAGCTTTAAAAAAACCATTAGGTTCTTTGACTTGCTAAAGTCTACCCACATGGAAAATTTGAAGGTCCTTTTAAGGGCTAAGAGCTATTCTAAGTTCAAGGTCCATAACTCTGCAAAAAAATGTTAATCGCGAAACTAAAATCAGATCTGTTATTCATTATTATGAAGGTGTATGCCAAGTTTCAATTCAATAGCTGCATAGGCTGCAAAAAAAGTCATAAACTAAGTACAAGTAAAAATGGAACAAACTTTATGCAATTTGGAGTGACTTAATCAAATTCAAAAATCATTAGCACCATATAGCCTATCTCCGTTGAATTGAGTATGATCGATATTTAAGTGAATAGATTATAGGTATCATATGCCATTGAAGAAATTAAAATGAAATGATCTGCTGACAAGAGATGAACTAATTACATTGTAAGTGTTTGATGTGTAAAATGACCGAAAAATCACGCTGAATTATTTAAACTTTAGAGTAATTTTCAACATTGGAAAATTACAAAAAGAAAGAAAAAATCTGGCTCTTAAAATGGCCAACAAAAATTTTCCGGCTGGCAAAAGTCTTCCTGCCCCCCCCCCCCCCCCCCCCCCCAAAAAAAATCAAATGGTAAGTCCCTTACTAGTATGGCAAATTTAGGAATTTTATTGGATATTCGGACTATTGGGCCTTCGGACTATCGGGCCTTCGGAGTTATGGGCCTTCGAACTATAGGACCGGACTATCAGGCCTTCGGGCTATCGGACCTTCGAACTATCAGTCCCTCGAATTATCGGGCCTTCGAACTATTGAACCTTCGTCTTTTTAGACCTTCGGAATACTGAGTGGTCACCCTAACTCGCCCGATAGTCCGAAGGCCCAATAGTCCGAATATCCAATAAAATTCCTAAATTTGCCATACTAGTAAGGGACTTACCATTTGATTTTTAGGAGGGGGGGGGGCAGGAAGACTTTTGCCAGCCGGAAAATTTTTGTTGGCCATTTTAAGAGCCAGATTTTTTCTTTCTTTTTGTAATTTTCCAATGTTGAAAGTTACTCTAAAGTTTAAATAATTCAGCGTGATTTTTCGGTCATTTTACACATCAAACACTTACAATGTAATTAGTTCATCTCTTGTCAGCAGATCATTTCATTTTAATTTCTTCAATGGCATATGATACCTATAATCTATTCACTTAAATATCGATCATACTCAATTCAACGGAGATAGGCTATATGGTGCTAATGATTTTTGAATTTGATTAAGTCACTCCAAATTGCATAAAGTTTGTTCCATTTTTACTTGTACTTAGTTTATGACTTTTTTTGCAGCCTATGCAGCTATTGAATTGAAACTTGGCATACACCTTCATAATAATGAATAACAGATCTGATTTTAGTTTCGCGATTAACATTTTTTTGCAGAGTTATGGACCTTGAACTTAGAATAGCTCTTAGCCCTTAAAAGGACCTTCAAATTTTCCATGTGGGTAGACTTTAGCAAGTCAAAGAACCTAATGGTTTTTTTAAAGCTAGGGGTCAAAGGTCAATGTCATTTTGTGGCTGAAGGCAACGTATTTTTTTTATTTGGAAATTTTTATTTTGACTGTTTATTTAAATACTATTTTCGATTCAAACTTTGTACACCTGAAGACATGTTTTTTCATATTGTTTGTATCTAAATCATGTTAAATGAGAATTGTGTTTAAAGGTCAAGTCATTTTAAGAATTAAACTGACATAATTGCATTGAATTTCACAAAATTAATACCCCGACGGGCGTATCTTGCAGCGTTGGCGTTGCTATTTTTAACTTACGTGCGATTGCAGAGATATGTTTCAAACAACATAATATCATTCCTTTATGATGCTACCTTTTAAATCTGATTTGATAATTGGGTATATATCCAATTCAATTTCTTTGATAATACCATAGAACCATTAGGCCTTCTTACCATCGGACCTTTAAATCTATGGTCTAATAGACCTTCGAAATATCGGATATTCGATTTTTTAGGTACTTCGGATTATGGATCCCTTTGTTTATTTGAATGCAGTACTTTCGGTCTATCGGGCCTTCGGACTATCGGGCCTTCGGATTATCGGGCTGTCGATTTATCGGACCTTCGGCTTTATGGGCCTTCGAACTATCGGACCTTCGGAATACTGGGCCGACACCGTAACGAATGGTGTGGTTATCTGGACTTCGTTTGCACCCCCACACACACTTGCCTATGTATTCTGCCTTCTCCAAGTACACAAGTCATTGTATATTATTATACCTCTACCGACTTTTTACTATATAAAAAGAGACTCATTAAATTTAACTAAATCCCTGAAAATCGTCTGATAAGACTATTTCCCTGCATAGGGGAGCGTTAGTTGAGAAGACTATTTCCTTAGGGAGTGAGTTTCAAAATGGGGCGGAGTCTCTTTGGGGGGGTGTCAGTATCAGCCAATCAGAGCCGTTGAAGGTTGATGGGATGATGCTATCAATACGCGAGCAGAGTAATCCGCCTCCGATCCGCTTAGCACATAAATTAATCCGCAATAAAATCAAACAATCAAAATTTAAACATGTATGAGTATGATAAATGATGTTTCTGTTTATCTTATCATCAAAATTAATATTTTCCGTTACTCAGGCATTCCGTTGAGAAGGCACGGCAAAATCATTAGAATTTCCATTGGAACCATGTGAACCTAAGAGATATGTTTGTTTCAGTATTATGTTTGTTTCGGTATACCTAAGGGATATGTTTGTTTCAGTATAATGTTTGTTTTGGTATAATAAAACAGTAAAGTTATACCACTAAGGGAGTTAGCCTGATTCTGGTTCCCCTCGACCAGACCTATTTCCCTCGGCTTCGCCTTGGGAAATAGGTCTGGTCTCGGAAAACCAGAATCGTGCAACAGTAACTCCCTCATTGGTATACCTTAACTGTATATTATTATAGCTCTACTTGTTTTTCCTATAAAAAATGTTAAACGTCTTTGAATTCAATAGCATCATTTAAAACCTGATAACTTTACAGCATGGACCAGACATGCACGTTTCGGTTACTAAACACTCGTCAGTGATCCTCAGTCTAAACAATGTAATACGGCCAAAAAGTATGAAAATTATTATGTCCAAAAATGTACCAAAAGACGTACCAGAATGGGTGGGATATGATGCTACAGGACCCACGTTTTAAAAATTTCAAGAAATTTGTAACAGAAAATTTCAAATGCATTGAAGAGACAGATGATCAAACAAAGTTGATCGAACTTTGCCACATGTGCCCTCGGGGACTCTTGGTCCACCAGCAGTGACACACACCAAGTAGTTCAAATGTTAAACGTCTTTAAATTCAATAGCATCATTTAAAACCTGATAAATTTACAGCATGGACCAGCCATGCACGTTTCGGGTACTAAACCCTCGTCAGTGATCCTAAGTCTAAACAATGTAATACGGCCAAAAAGTATGACAATTATTATGTCCAAAAATGTACCAAAAGACGTAGCAGAATGGATGGGATATGATGCTACAGGACCCACGTTTTAAAAATTTAAAGAAAATTTGTAACAGAAAATTTCAAATAACTACTCATTAAAACTACCTGTAACCCGCCTGATGAGACTATTTCCCTGCAAAGAGTGCTTTAGATGAGAAGACTATTTCCCTAGGGATATATCTTCGAAATGAGGCGGAGCTACAGAGCGTGACTTCGAAATGGGGCGGAGCTACAGCGCAAGATGGTATAATAAAACAGTTAAAGTTTACCATACTTCGCCTCGGGAAATGGGTCTAGTCTCTGGAAACCAGAATCATGCTAACTCCCTCAATGGAATACTTTAACTGTATATAAAAGCCTCCTTATGGTAAGGTGACGACACATACAATACAGTCAAACGGAGAGACACAAATAACAAACGGATAAATATGAAAATGGATATCAGAAGCGCCAGGGCTTTAGACAAACAGTCCATACTTTGCTGGTTGGTGCGAGCTAATCCATGTAATCAATCGTAGAGTGCGACTAACGTTCATTTAGGACAGGTTTTCGGGGTCATGTTTTCCTGGAACTTTGGACAGGGCCCCTCATCGAAATGACTTATCAAACCATATTATTATGAATTGATTGAACGAAAGGGAGACACACGGACTACAAGTACAACAGGGTACACAAAACTTTGAGAAAAAGACAAAATGCACAGTATATATTACAAATCTGTGTTAGATGTGTGCGTTAACTCTAAAACTAAGCAGTTTTAATCTGTCATTTTACCATCAGAAAAATACTTATAGAAAAAAAAAATAATTTGTAACTGCAAACTTTGATAAACTGATATTTTCCTTCAAACACTGTATATACATGTTATGTTCATGCTGTATATAATCTTGTTCAACATACAAAATCTTAAAAAAAAAACAGAACCAAGAGGACCAAGGGGGCAACATCGCTCACCTGAGTTGCAAACAAAAGAATGATTATTATAGTGGATAATTTGGTAGGGGACCTTGAGTACCTGTTTTCTGTAAGATTTCTTTAAATTTTGTGAGAGGTCGAAAATGTGTCATCTAATCAGAGCCATGGGTATTTTACAGATCGGCACGAAAAACACAAACTTGTTAGAGGACTATAAGTATTTGCTTCTTTTAAAGTTTCGTGAAATTCTGTGCAGTGGTTGCAGAGAAGAAGTCAAAAATGTGTCAGCCAATCAAAGCACTCGGCGGCCATATTTGTTGAACGATTAGCACAAAAAGCACCATTTGGTAAAGGACCTGAAGTACTTGCTTTCTATCAGGTTTCATGACATTCTGTGCACTAGTTGCAAGAGAGAAGTCGAAAAAAAAAAATGCCAGCCAATCAGAACCCTCAGCGGCCATATTTGTTGAGCGATCGGCACAAAAAAAACCCCACAAAATTGATAGAGGACCTTAAGTACTTGCATCCTGTAAGGTTTCGTAAAATTCAGAGCAGCGGTTGCAGAGGAGATGTCAAAAATGTGTTGGCCAATCAGAGCCCTCAGCAGCCATATTTCATTAACCGATCTTGCAAAATTTCAAAACACATGAGGCCCAAGGGGGCGACATCGCTGCCTGAGTTGCAAACAAAAGAATGATAGTGGGCAATTTGGTAGAGGACCTTGAGTACCTGCTTCCTGTAAGGTTTCTTTAAATTTTGTGAAGCGGTTTCAGAGGTCAAGTCGAAAAGTGTCATCCAACCATAGCCCTGGCCGGCCTTATTTGTTGACCGATCGGCACGAAAAACATAAACTTGGTAGAGTTCCGTATGTACTTGCTTCCTGTGGGGTTTCATGAAATTCTGTACAGTGGTTGCAGAGGAGATGTCGAAAATGTGTCAGCTAATTAGAGCCCTCGGCGGCCATATTTGTTGACCGATCGGCACGAGAAACACAAACTTGGTAGAGAATGTTAAGTTCTTGCTTCCTGTAAGGTTTCGTAAAATTCCGGGCAGCGGTTGCAGAGGAGATAACGAAAATGTTAACAGTTTACGCCCGAGGACGACAGACGACGGACGGCGCGCTATGACAAAAGCTCACTTGAGCTTTGCTTTGGTGAGATGAAAGAGCTTTTCGAATTACCTTTTACACAAGTGAAACACATTTCTGTGTCTAGTGTCAGCTGCTTTGTGATTGCAAACAAATCCAGTGTTAAACTTGATTGTCCTTTAATATCATCTGCTATGTCTTTCATCATTTCTGTACAGTTTTCTGTGGTGTTCATCTTGTCTAGGTGACCCTTGACCTCGTCTAAGCATGCATCCCCATTATTAGTGTACGACGTCCATAGCTCTTTGATGATATCCGATGTATTCATATCACCCCAAGGTTTGCCTTGGTACTCAGTTTTACAGGTTGGACTAAGATGTGAGACGACGGCGGTAAAGTTGTTAGTGTTGCATCCTTTGCCATCTATATAAAGCAAAGGCGGTTTCCTCTATTAAATGCAACATGAAGAGTACTTAACATTGCAAAGGCAAAGAAGTATTGTTAATAGTTTACAAGTTTATTTTCTCGAGTTATTCTCCTATAAATGCGACATATTTTAAAAGTCATTTTATTCATGAATTTCTAAAAATTGTATGTTTGTGACGTCAGGACAATGATATTTTGAAGACATATCACGCTTATTGATTGTGTATCTTAGGATTTCAGAGGAACTATTGGTATTTGTAATCAAATTAATGATAGAAAAAACGAAGAGAAAGAAAATGTGTTTTCATACACTCATAGCTTGGCCAACCAGCACCGCCGTAGAATGGATAGTGTGAACCGGGATAGCTTCCTGAAATAAAATGAATGTTTAGAATTAAGTTCCTTGCGCCTACCCTCCAACGATTTTTGGCCATATTTTTCACTTAATACGTTTCTGAATGAACCCTACACAAAATTTGGAACCGCTCATTATGGCAAAAGGAAATTAAATTGTTGGTTATGAAGGAAAATTTTCTCTTTATGATTCAACCAAATTTGCTGTCCCTATAACTTTCTTCACCATCCAAATATGAGGGAAATACCTTCAGAACATTCATATCGAGGCTGATCTGATGCTACAGGACCCACGTTTTAGAAATGTATTTAAACTGTTTGACATGAAGTACTACTGACGGGGATTAAAGTATCCGTAACACGTGTCTTGTACAACAAAATCGGTACTATAGAACATATATTTCAATATTGACAATGATGACATCCCTTCATCGCCAGCTTATGGCGTGTTCATATCTCAGTTGATACTCTATGCCAGAGCAAGTACCAAATATACGGATTTTGTTTTGAGAGCTAGGCGTCTTTCAGATAAGCTTCTCAGTCAGGGATATGTTTGTGACCGACTAACATCGTCACTGAGGAAGTTCTACGGTGGATATGGGGAACTCGTCATACACTATGATGTCCCACTTTCCAGAATGGTGGATGATATTTTGTCATAGACCATTTGAACCATCCAACCAAAGATTGTACTCTATGTCTTCCGAAATGGAAGTAACCGGATTTGACATTTCTACCGAATTGAAGCGGCGGGTGTTGCATGCAAGCAGGAGAAGCTTACTCTTCCTGGGCACCTGGTCTCACTCCCATATCGGGAGTTCGCTTCTTTTCATATGGTGGAGGTTTTTGTTTGTTTGCTTTGGTTCCTGTTTTATCCCGATTTTGTATGCCTTCGGTTTCTGATTTTCTGAATTATCGATTTTGTGCTGTATACAGGGATATGGTCATTATCCATATTTGTCATCCAAGTATGAGGGAAATACCTTCAGAACATTCATATGGAGGCTGATCTGATGCTACAGGACCCACGTCTTATAAATTTCAAGAAATTCATGTCAATAAATAATTATTAATATCAAGATACTGATACTAATTTTATGACTGTCGTTTATTGTAACTGATGTTTATTGGTATGTCTATTGTTCGTTCGGTTTGATTTTTAGTGTTATGCCCGTTTTTTTGTTGATATTGATAATTAGTTATGATTAGTTGTTTGTTGTCATTGATGATAAGCGTATGCCTTTTGTTGATATGGATCTTAATGTTATGTCCGTTTTTTTACTGATATTTAATGATATGCCCGTTGATTTTTGTTATTGATGTTTAGTGTTATGTCCACTGTATGTTGATATTGGTGTTAAGTGATTCATGTACATGTATGTCCATTGATTGTTAATATTGATGTTTTGGGTTATGCCCGTTGCTTGTCGATATATATATTTTGATTTGTTTTAGGTCTGTTTTTTTGTTGTTTTGATATGAAGTGTTATGTCCGATGTTTGTTAATATTATACAATCATGGACTCTTAACTCAGTGTATATGACGTATTATTCAATGATCAGGAATTATTGCCGATTTTGCTTGTTTCTGATTGGTGGAGACACTATTTGATAGAGTGTACCTCAGAGTGAGCTGACCGCTAACATTCCAAAGCGTTCTATTCGGGATTAGCGCGTGCAGGACCAGCGCGTGCGTCGATGTTTTAGTGTTAGATCTTTGACTTCGCGTATAATTACAAATGCAAATGTTAACTTTTTTAGATAATTTAGATAATTTTATGAAATAATAAAATCCTGATAATTTGATAAAGCAGTTATTGACTTTTGATTTCGGTCTACTCGTGACTATACAGACCTGGTCAGGCATTGGTTAACCTCGGCCTTCGGCCTCGGTCAACCAATACCTGACCAGGTCTGTATAGTCACGAGTAGACCTCATCAAAAGTCAATAATTGTATAATATTGACTTACTATGGAAATATTGACCTCGGCTTCGCCTCGGTCAACATTTTCATAGTAAGTCAATATCACATCATATATACTGAGTTATAAGTCCGTAACTGTTTTATTCTATAATTTCATACTTAATTCACAATAAATAACGTCGCTATTAGGAGATCTTAGTGGGGTAAACCCGGTCTATTTTTAGACCATGGTATATGGTGATTTATTTAGGAGCGTCGTTGATGTTATCAGCAAATCAGGGCGTCGCTATTTATAGTTTATAGAATAATGATCTTTATGTTATGCCCGTTGTTTGTTGATAAACATGATATGTGCTTTGTCCGTTGATTTTTAATATTGATGTTTAGTGTTGTGCCCCGTTGTTTGTTGTTAAGTGTTATGTTTATTGTTTATTGCTATTGATATTTAGTATTATATCCGTTTGTTTGTTGATATTCATTTATAGTGTTATGTCCGTCGTTTATTGATACTAATGTTAAGTGTTATGCCTGTTGATTGTTGATATTGATGTTTAGTGCTATACCCTTTGTTTGTTGATATCAAAATGAAGTGTTATGCCCTTTGTTCATTTATATTGATGTTTACTGTTATGCCTTTTGTTTTTTGTTATTGATATTTAGTGTTATGCCCGCTGTTTGTTGATATTGGTGTTAAGTGTTATGCCCGTTGTTTGTTGATATTGATATTTAGTGTTATACCCGTTGTTTGTATATATTGTTGTTTAGTGTCATGCCCGTTGTTTGTTGATATTGTTGTTTAGTGTCATGCCCGTTGTTTGTTGATATTGATATTTAGTGTTATGTCCGTTGTTTGTTGATATTGTTGTTTAGTGTCATGTCCGTTGTTTGTTGATATTGATGTTTAGTGTCATGCCCGTTGTTTGTTGGTATTGTTGTTTAGTGTCATGCCCGTTGTTTGTTGATATTGTTGTTTAGTGTCATGCCCGTTGTTTGTTGATATTGTTGTTTAGTGTCATGCCCGTTGTTTGTTGATATTGGTGTTTAGTGTCATGCCCGTTGTTTGTTGATATTGTTGTTTAGTGTCATGCCCGTTGTTTGTTGATATTGATGTTTAGTGTCATGTCCGTTGTTTGTTGATATTGATGTTTAGTGTCATGCCCGTTGTTTGTTGGTATTGTTGTTTAGTATTATGCCCGTTGTTTGTTGATATTGTTGTTTAGTGTCATGCCCGTTGTTTGTTGATATTGTTGTTTAGTGTCATGCCCGTTGTTTGTTGATATTGGTGTTTAGTGTTATACCCTTTGTTTGTTGATATTGAAATGAAGTGTTATGCCCTTTGTTCATTTATATTGATGTTTACTGTTATGCCTTTTGTTTTTTGTTATTGATATTTAGTGTTATGCCCGTTGTTTGTTGATATTGTTGTTTAGTGTCATGCCCGTTGTTTGTTGATATTGATTTTAAGTCGTATGCCCGTTGTTTGTTTCAATGCATTGGTTATCACTTTGATGTGGCCTTTTCTTTATTCTTTTAGAAAGAATCGATTTGTACAATCTCATATTGTATTTAATTTTTAAGGATGGGTCACATAGTTTTAAAAGTGTTTTTTTCCACATCTGTTTTTTTTCTATAAAATTTGAGTTATCTATGCAACAGAAATATATGTACACTAGATGTAAGACTTGAGAATTCAAACAGAATGAACAGAAAGTAACATACCTGATATGCAAGTAAAGCACAGTTCCATATCTAATTTGAGTTGTTCCATAATCGCAAAAAATTCTAGTGTTGCACTTGTTTGTCCTTTAATATCATCTGCTATGTCTTTCATCATTTCTGTACAGTTTTCTGTGGTGTTCATCTTGTCTAGGTGACCCTTGACCTCGTCTAAGCATGCACTCCCACTACTATTATACGACGTCCATAGCTCTTTGATGATATCCGATGTATTCATATCACCCCAAGGTTTGCCTTTGTACTCAGTCTTACAGGTTGGACTAAGATGCGAAATGACAACGCTAAAGTTGTTCGCATTACATCCTTTGCCATCTAAAATATTAAGCACGGTTTATCTTATCAAATAAACATGGAGAGTACTAACATTACAAAGGCAACGAAATATTGACAAAGTTTTACAACCCTCTAGCCGCTAAAAATATTTCATCAACTAAGAGATTTCAGTAAAAAGAATATGGACAAACAATTTATATTTACTCGAGTTACTCTTCTATAACCTTTATTCATGAATTCTAAGTAATTGCAAATATCTATTTGTGATGACATGACAATGATATTATCTGTTAGAGGTTTTGAAGAGATACTTCGATAATAAAGTCTTTTTCTGTGAATTTCAGAGAAACTGGTAGTATTTGTTATAAAACTGACGATTGAAAATAGAAAGAGAGAATTTTTTTCATACACTCATAACTGTGCCAACCAGCACCACCATGGAAAGGATAGTCTGAAAAAAAAAAAAGAAATTAAAACGTTAATTAAACTACTTTAATTGCTTCAAAAACGCAGATTAAATTTTAATTTCCTCTTTTATAACGAAATTCCTTTGTCAAGCAAGAAGCAAGTTTAAGTAGTAATACAACAGAGAATGTTTGTATCAATATCAAAATTTGAATACACTATACTTAAACAAAAGCTAAAATTTGGATCAAACGACAAATCATAATCGATATCAACTTCGTTTGATAGTTTCTTCCTTCGGAATACTGAGTGGTCACCACTTATACTTTGGTTGAAAACTGCTTAAAATCGGTGACCACTCAGTATTCCGAAGGTCTAAAAAGACGAAGGTTCAATAGTTCGAAGGCCCGATAATTCGAGGGACTGATAGTTCGAAGGTCCGATAGCCCGAAGGCCTGATAGTCCGAAGGTCCTATAGTTCGAAGGCCCATAACTCCGAAGGCCCGATAGTCCGAAGGCCCAATAGTCCGAATATCCAATAAAATTCCTAAATTTGCCATACTAGTAAGGGACTTACCATTTGATTTTTAGGGGGGGGGGGCAGGAAGACTTTTGCCAGCCGGAAAATTTTTGTTGGCCATTTTAAGAGCCAGATTTTTTCTTTCTTTTTGTAATTTTCCAATGTTGAAAATTACTCTAAAGTTTAAATAATTCAGCGTGATTTTTCGGTCATTTTACACATCAAACACTTACAATGTAATTAGTTCATCTCTTGTCAGCAGATCATTTCATTTTAATTTCTTCAATGGCATATGATACCTATAATCTATTCACTTAAATATCGATCATACTCAATTCAATGGAGATAGGCTATATGGTGCTAATGATTTTTGAATTTGATTAAGTCACTCCAAATTGCATAAAGTTTGTTCCATTTTTACTTGTACTTACTTTATGACTTTTTTTGCAGCCTATGCAGCTATTGAATTGAAACTTGGCATACACCTTCATAATAATGAATAACAGATCTGATTTTAGTTTCGCGGTTAACATTTTTTTGCAGAGTTATGGACCTTGAACTTAGAATAGCTCTTAGCCCTTAAAAGGACCTTCAAATTTTCCATGTGGGTTGACTTTAGCAAGTCAAAGAACCTAATGGTTTTTTTAAAGCTAGGGGTCAAAGGTCAATGTCATTTTGTGGCTGAAGGCAACGTATTTTTTTTTATCTGGAAATTTTTATTTTGACTGTTTATTTAAATACTATTTTCGATTCAAACTTTGTACACCTGAAGACATGTTTTTTTCATATTGTTTGTATCTAAATCATGTTAAATGAGAATTGTGTTTAAAGGTCAAGTCATTCTAAGAATTAAACTGACATAATTGCATTGAATTTCACAAAATTAATACCCCGACGGGCGTATCTTGCAGCGTTGGTGTTGCTATTTTTAACTTACGTGCGATTGCAGAGATATGTTTCAAACAACATAATATCATTCCTTTATGATGCTACCTTTTAAATCTGATTTGATAATTGGGTATATATCCAATTCAATTTCTTTGATAATACCATAGAACCATTAGGCCTTCTTACCATCGGACCTTTAAATCTATGGTCTAATAGACCTTCGAAATATCGGATATTCGATTTTTTAGGTACTTCGGATTATGGATCCCTTTGTATATTTGAATGCAGTACTTTCGGTCTATCGGGCCTTCGGACTATCGGGCCTTCGGATTATCGGGCTGTCGATTTATCGGACCTTCGGCTTTATGGGCCTTCGAACTATCGGACCTTCGGAATACTGGGCCGACACCGTAACGAATGGTGTGGTTATCTGGACTTCGTTTGCACCCCCCACACACACTTGCCTATGTATTCCGCCTTCTCGAAGTACACAAGTCATTGTATATTATTATACCTCTACCGACTTTTTACTATATAAAAAGAGACTCATTAAATTTAACTAAATCCCTGAAAATCGTCTGATAAGACTATTTCCCTGCATAGGGGAGCGTTAGTTGAGAAGACTATTTCCTTAGGGAGTGAGTTTCAAAATGGGGCGGAGTCTCTTTTTTTGGGGGGGGGGGGGGTGTCAGTATCAGCCAATCAGAGCCGTTGAAGGTTGATCGGATGATGCTATCAATACGCGAGCAGAGTAATCCGCCTCCGATCCGCTTAGCACATAAATTAATCCGCAATAAAATCAAACAATCAAAATTTAAACATGTATAAGTATGATAAATGATGTTTCTGTTTATCTTATCATCAAAATTAATATTTTCCGTTACTCAGGCATTCCGTTGAGAAGGCACGGCAAAATCATTAGAATTTCCATTGGAACCATGTGAACCTAAGAGATATGTTTGTTTCAGTATTATGTTTGTTTCGGTATACCTAAGGGATATGTTTGTTTCAGTATAATGTTTGTTTTGGTATGATTAAACAGTAAAGTTATACCACTAAGGGAGTTAGCCTGATTCTGGTTCCCCTCGACCAGACCTATTTCCCTCGGCTTCGCCTTGGGAAATAGGTCTGGTCTCGGAAAACCAGAATCGTGCAACAGTAACTCCCTCACTGGTATACTTTAACTGTATATTATTATAGCTCTACTTGTTTTTCCTATAAAAAATGTTAAACGTCTTTGAATTCAATAGCATCATTTAAAACCTGATAACTTTACAGCATGGACCAGACATGCACGTTTCGGTTACTAAACACTCGTCAGTGATCCTCAGTCTAAACAATGTAATACGGCCAAAAAGTATGAAAATTATTATGTCCAAAAATGTACCAAAAGACGTACCAGAATGGGTGGGATATGATGCTACAGGACCCACGTTTTAAAAATTTCAAGAAATTTGTAACAGAAAATTTCAAATGCATTGAAGAGACAGATGATCAAACAAAGTTGATCGAACTTTGCCACATGTGCCCTCGGGGACTCTTGGTCCACCAGCAGTGACACTCACCAAGTAGTTCAAATGTTAAACGTCTTTAAATTCAATAGCATCATTTAAAACCTGATAAATTTACAGCATGGACCAGCCATGCACGTTTCGGGTACTAAACCCTCGTCAGTGATCCTAAGTCTAAACAATGTAATACGGCCAAAAAGTATGACAATTAATATGTCCAAAAATGTACCAAAAGACGTAGCAGAATGGATGGGATATGATGCTACAGGACCCACGTTTTAAAAATTTAAAGAAAATTTGTAACAGAAAATTTCAAATAACTACTCATTAAAACTACCTGTAACCCGCCTGATGAGACTATTTCCCTGCAAAGAGTGCTTTAGATGAGAAGACTATTTCCCTAGGCGGAGGCGGAGCTACAGAGCGTGACTTCGAAATGGGGCGGAGCTACAGCGCAAGATGGTATAATAAAACAGTTAAACTTTACCATACTTCGCCTCGGGAAATGGGTCTAGTCTCTGGAAACCAGAATCATGCTAACTCCCTCAATGGAATACTTTAACTGTATATAAAAGCCTCCTTATGGTAAGGTGACGACACATACAATACAGTCAAACGGAGAGACACAAATAACAAACGGATAAATATGAAAATGGATATCAGAAGCGCCAGGGCTTTAGACAAACAGTCCATACTTTGCTGGTTGGTGCGAGCTAATCCATGTAATCAATCGTAGAGTGCGACTAACGTTCATTTAGGACAGGTTTTCGGGGTCATGTTTTCCTGGAACTTTGGACAGGGCCCCTCATCGAAATGACTTATCAAACCATATTATTATGAATTGATTGAACGAAAGGGAGACACACGGACTACAAGTACAACAGGGTACACAAAACTTTGAGAAAAAGACAAAATGCACAGTATATATTACAAATCTGTGTTAGATGTGTGCGTTAACTCTAAAACTAAGCAGTTTTAATCTGTCATTTTACCATCAGAAAAATACTTATAGAAAAAAAAAACAAACTTTGTAACTGCAAACTTTGATAAACTGATATTTTCCTTCAAACACTGTATATACATGTTATGTTCATGCTGTATATAATCTTGTTCAACATACAAAATCTTAAAAAAAAAAACAGAACCAAGAGGACCAAGGGGGCAACATCGCTCACCTGAGTTGCAAACAAAAGAATGATTATTATAGTGGATAATTTGGTAGGGGACCTTGAGTACCTGTTTTCTGTAAGATTTCTTTAAATTTTGTGAGAGGTCGAAAATGTGTCATCTAATCAGAGCCATGGGTATTTTACAGATCGGCACGAAAAACACAAACTTGTTAGAGGACTATAAGTATTTGCTTCTTTTAAAGTTTCGTGAAATTCTGTGCAGTGGTTGCAGAGAAGAAGTCAAAAATGTGTCAGCCAATCAAAGCACTCGGCGGCCATATTTGTTGAACGATTAGCACAAAAAGCACCATTTGGTAAAGGACCTGAAGTACTTGCTTTCTATCAGGTTTCATGACATTCTGTGCACTAGTTGCAAGAGAGAAGTCGAAAAAAAAAATGCCAGCCAATCAGAACCCTCAGCGGCCATATTTGTTGAGCGATCGGCACAAAAAAAACCCCCACAAAATTGATAGAGGACCTTAAGTACTTGCATCCTGTAAGGTTTCGTAAAATTCAGAGCAGCGGTTGCAGAGGAGATGTCAAAAATGTGTCGGCCAATCAGAGCCCTCAGCAGCCATATTTCATTAACCGATCTTGCAAAATTTCAAAACACATGAGGCCCAAGGGGGCGACATCGCTGCCTGAGTTGCAAACAAAAGAATGATAGTGGGCAATTTGGTAGAGGACCTTGAGTACCTGCTTCCTGTAAGGTTTCTTTAAATTTTGTGAAGCGGTTTCAGAGGTCAAGTCGAAAATGTGTCATCCAACCATAGCCCTGGCCGGCCTTATTTGTTGACCGATCGGCAAGAAAAACACAAACTTGGTAGAGTTCCGTATGTACTTGCTTCCTGTGGGGTTTCATGAAATTCTGTACAGTGGTTGCAGAGGAGATGTCGAAAATGTGTCAGCTAATTAGAGCCCTCGGCGGCCATATTTGTTGACCGATCGGCACGAGAAACACAAACTTGGTAGAGAATGTTTAGTTCTTGCTTCCTGTAAGGTTTCGTAAAATTCCGGGCAGCGGTTGCAGAGGAGATAACGAAAATGTTAAAAGTTTACGCCCGAGGACGACAGACGACGGACGGCGCGCTATGACAAAAGCTCACTTGAGCTTTGCTTTGGTGAGCTGAAAGAGCTTTTCGAATTACCTTTTACACAAGTGAAACACATTTCTGTGTCTAGTGTCAGCTGCTTTGTGATTGCAAACAAATCCAGTGTTAAACTTGATTGTCCTTTAATATCATCTGCTATGTCTTTCATCATTTCTGTACAGTTTTCTGTGGTGTTCATCTTGTCTAGGTGACCCTTGACCTCGTCTAAGCATGCATCCCCATTATTAGTGTACGACGTCCATAGCTCTTTGATGATATCCGATGTATTCATATCACCCCAAGGTTTGCCTTGGTACTCAGTTTTACAGGTTGGACTAAGATGTGAGACGACGGCGGTAAAGTTGTTAGTGTTGCATCCTTTGCCATCTATATAAAGCAAAGGCGGTTTCCTCTATTAAATGCAACATGAAGAGTACTTAACATTGCAAAGGCAAAGAAGTATTGTTAATAGTTTACAAGTTTATTTTCTCGAGTTATTCTCCTATAAATGCGACATATTTTAAAAGTCATTTTATTCATGAATTTCTAAAAATTGTATGTTTGTGACGTCAGGACAATGATATTTTGAAGACATATCACGCTTATTGATTGTGTATCTTACGATTTCAGAGGAACTATTGGTATTTGTAATCAAATTAATGATAGAAAAAACGAAGAGAAAGAAAATGTGTTTTCATACACTCATAGCTTGGCCAACCAGCACCGCCGTAGAATGGATAGTGTGAACCGGGATAGCTTCCTGAAATAAAATGAATGTTTAGAATTAAGTTCCTTGCGCCTACCCTCCAACGATTTTTGGCCATATTTTTCACTTAATACGTTTCTGAATGAACCTACACAAAATTTGGAACCGCTCATTATGGCAAAAGGAAATTAAATTGTTGGTTATGAAGGAAAATTTTCTCTTTATGATTCAACCAAATTTGCTGTCCCTATAACTTTCTTCACCATCCAAATATGAGGGAAATACCTTCAGAACATTCATATCGAGGCTGATCTGATGCTACAGGACCCACGTTTTAGAAATGTATTTAAACTGTTTGACATGAAGTACTACTGACGGGGATTAAAGTATCCGTAACACGTGTCTTGTACAACAAAATCGGTACTATAGAACATATATTTCAATATTGACAATGATGACATCCCTTCATCGCCAGCTTATGGCGTGTTCATATCTCAGTTGATACTCTATGCCAGAGCAAGTACCAAATATACGGATTTTGTTTTGAGAGCTAGGCGTCTTTCAGATAAGCTTCTCAGTCAGGGATATGTTTGTGACCGACTAACATCGTCACTGAGGAAGTTCTACGGTGGATATGGGGAACTCGTCATACACTATGATGTCCCACTTTCCAGAATGGTGGATGATATTTTGTCATAGACCATTTGAACCATCCAACCAAAGATTGTACTCTATGTCTTCCGAAATGGAAGTAACCGGATTTGACATTTCTACCGAATTGAAGCGGCGGGTGTTGCATGCAAGCAGGAGAAGCTTACTCTTCCTGGGCACCTGGTCTCACTCCCATATCGGGAGTTCGCTTCTTTTCATATGGTGGAGGTTTTTGTTTGTTTGCTTTGGTTCCTGTTTTATCCCGATTTTGTATGCCTTCGGTTTCTGATTTTCTGAATTATCGATTATGTGCTGTATACAGGGATATGGTCATTATCCATATTTGTCATCCAAGTATGAGGGAAATACCTTCAGAACATTCATATGGAGGTTGATCTGATGCTACAGGACCCACGTCTTATAAATTTCAAGAAATTCATGTCAATAAATAATTATTAATATCAAGATACTGATACTAATTTTATGACTGTCGTTTATTGTAACTGATGTTTATTGGTATGTCTATTGTTCGTTCGGTTTGATTTTTAGTGTTATGCCCGTTTTTTGTTGATATTGATAATTAGTTATGATTAGTTGTTTGTTGTCATTGATGATAAGCGTATGCCTTTTGTTGATATGGATCTTAATGTTATGTCCGTTTTTTTTTACTGATATTTAATAATATGCCCGTTGATTTTTGTTATTGATGTTTAGTGTTATGTCCACTGTATGTTGATATTGGTGTTAAGTGATTCATGTACATGTATGTCCATTGATTGTTAATATTGATGTTTTGGGTTATGCCCGTTGCTTGTCGATATATATATTTTGATTTGTTTTAGGTCTGTTTTTTTTGTTGTTTTGATATGAAGTGTTATGTCCGATGTTTGTTAATATTATACAATCATGGACTCTTAACTCAGTGTATATGACGTATTATTCAATGATCAGGAATTATTGCCGATTTTGCTTGTTTCTGATTAGTGGAGACGCTATTTGATAGAGTGTACCTCAGAGTAAGTTAACCGCTAACATTCCAAAGCGTTCTATTCGGGATTATCGCGTGCAGGACCAGCGCGTGCGTCGATGTTTTAGTGTTAGATCTTTGACTTCGCGTATAATTACAAATGCAAATGTTAACTTTTTTAGATAATTTAGATAATTTTATGAAATAATAAAATCCTGATAATTTGATAAAGCAGTTATTGACTTTTGATTTCGGTCTACTCGTGACTATACAGACCTGGTCAGGCATTGGTTAACCTCGGCCTTCGGCCTCGGTCAACCAATACCTAACCAGGTCTGTATAGTCACGAGCAGACCTCATCAAAAGTCAATAATTGTATAATATTGACTTACTATGGAAATATTGACCTCGGCTTCGCCTCGGTCAACATTTTCATAGTAAGTCAATATCATATCATATATACTGAGTTATAAGTCCGTAACTGTTTTATTCTATAATTTCATACTTAATTCACAATAAATAACGTCGCTATTAGGAGATCTTAGTGGGGTAAACCCGGTCTATTTTTAGACCATGGTATATGGTGATTTATTTAGGAGCGTCGTTGATGTTATCAGCAAATCAGGGCGTCGCTATTTATAGTTTATAGAATAATGATCTTTAGTGTTATGCCCGTTGTTTGTTGATAAACATGATATGTGCTTTGTCTGTTGATTTTTAATATTGATGTTTAGTGTTGTGCCCCGTTGTTTGTTGTTAAGTGTTATGTTTATTGTTTATTGCTATTGATATTTAGTATTATATCCGTTTGTTTGTTGATATTCATTTATAGTGTTATGTCCGTCGTTTATTGATACTAATGTTAAGTGTTATGCCTGTTGATTGTTGATATTGATGTTTAGTGTTATACCCTTTGTTTGTTGATATTAAAATGAAGTGTTATGCCCTTTGTTCATTTATATTGATGTTTACTGTTATGTCTTTTGTTTTTTGTTATTGATATTTAGTGTTATGCCCGCTGTTTGTTGATATTGGTGTTTAGTGTTATGCCCGTTGTTTGTTGATATTGATATTTAGTGTTATACCCGTTGTTTGTATATATTGTTGTTTAGTGTCATGCCCGTTGTTTGTTGATATTGTTGTTTAGTGTCATGCCCGTTGTTTGTTGATATTGATATTTAGTGTTATGTCCGTTGTTTGTTGATATTGTTGTTTAGTGTCATGTCCGTTGTTTGTTGATATTGATGTTTAGTGTCATGCCCGTTGTTTGTTGGTATTGTTGTTTAGTGTCATGCCCGTTGTTTGTTGATATTGTTGTTTAGTGTCATGCCCGTTGTTTGTTGATATTGTTGTTAAGTGTCATGTCCGTTGTTTGTTGATATTGGTGTTTAGTGTTATGCCCGTTGTTTGTTGATATTGTTGTTTAGTGTCATGCCCGTTGTTTGTTGATATTGATGTTTAGTGTCATGCCCGTTGTTTGTTGATATTGATGTTTAGTGTCATGCCCGTTGTTTGTTGGTATTGTTGTTTAGTATTATGCCCGTTGTTTGTTGATATTGTTGTTTAGTGTCATGCCCGTTGTTTGTTGATATTGTTGTTTAGTGTCATGCCCGTTGTTTGTTGATATTGGTGTTTAGTGTTATACCCTTTGTTTGTTGATATTGAAATGAAGTGTTATGCCCTTTGTTCATTTATATTGATGTTTACTGTTATGCCTTTTGTTTTTTTTTTTATTGATATTTAGTGTTATGCCCGTTGTTTGTTGATATTGTTGTTTAGTATCATGCCCGTTGTTTGTTGATATTGATTTTAAGTCGTATGCCCGTTGTTTGTTTCAATGCATTGGTTATCACTTTGATGTGGCCTTTTCTTTATTCTTTTAGAAAGAATCGATTTGTACAATCTCCTATTGTATTTATTTTTTAAGGATGGGTGACATAGTTTTAAAAGTGTTTTTTTCCACATCTGTTTTTTTTTTCCTATAAAATTTGAGTTATCTATGCAACAGAAATATATGTACACTAGATGTAAGACTTGAGAATTCAAACAGAATGAACAGAAAGTAACATACCTGATATGCAAGTAAAGCACATTTCCATATCTAATTTGAGTTGTTCCATAATCGCAAAAAATTCTAGTGTTGCACTTGTTTGTCCTTTAATATCATCTGCTATGTCTTTCATCATTTCTGTACAGTTTTCTGTGGTGTTCATCTTGTCTAGGTGACCCTTGACCTCGTCTAAGCATGCACCCCCACTACTATTATACGACGTCCATAGCTCTTTGATGATATCCGATGTATTCATATCACCCCAAGGTTTGCCTTGGTACTCAGTCTTACAGGTTGGACTAAGATGCGAAATGACAACGCTAAAGTTGTTCGCATTACATCCTTTGCCATCTAAAATATTAAGCACGTTTTATTTTATCAAATACACATGGAGAGTACTAACATTACAAAGGCAACGAAATATTGACAAAGTTTTACAACCCTCTAGCCGCTAAAAATATTTCATCAACTAAGAGATTTCAGTAAAAAGAATATGGGCAAACAATTTATATTTACTCGAGTTACTCTTCTATAACCTTTATTCATGAATTCTAAGTAATTGCAAATATCCATTTATGATGACATGACAATGATATTATCTGTTAGAGGTTTTGAAGAG
This sequence comes from Pinctada fucata, assembly GCA_028142955.1. NCBI lineage: Eukaryota > Metazoa > Mollusca > Bivalvia > Pterioida > Pteriidae > Pinctada > Pinctada fucata. The sequence continues at coordinate 82,379,139 of AP027103.1, read as the reverse complement.
ATACTTCGATTATAAAGTCTTTTTCTGTGAATTTCAGAGAAACTGGTGGTATTTGTTATAAAACTGACGATTGAAAATAGAAAGAGAGAATTTTTTTTCATACACTCATAACTGTGCCAACCAGCACCACCATGGAAAGGATAGTCTGAAAAAAAAATGAAATTATAACATTAATTATACTACTTTAATTGCTTCAAAAACGCAGATTAAATTTTAATTTCCTCTTTTATAACGAAATTCCTTTGTAAAGCAAGAAGCAAGTTTAAGTAAAACAGAGAACTACTTAGGGCATACAACAGAGAATGTTTGTATCAATATCAAAATTTGAATACACTATACTTAAACAAAAGCTAAATTTTGGATCAAACGACAAATCATAATCGATATCAACTTCGCTTGATAGTTTCTTCAACGCAGTCGAAATTTTCTGTCATCAAAATTTCTTGAAATTTCTAAAACGTGGGTCCTGTAGCATCATATCCCATCCATCTTGCTACGTCTTTCGGTACATATTTGGACATAATAACTTTCACACTCTTTTTTGGCCATATTGCATTGTTTAGATTGAGGATCACTGACGAGGGTTAAGTGCCCGAAACGTGCATTTCTGGTCCATGCTTCAAATTTATCTGTTCTTAATGGACTATTGAATTTGAAGACGTTTAACATCATGAAAACCTTTTAACGCTGCAGATAGGGTAAACAAAACTACTTAGGGCATCGTGTGAATAAAGTTCAAGTTTAAATGCTTTATTAACGTTTCATATGCCAAAAAAAAAACCATATAAAATAGCTTTAAGACATTAATATATACACATGCTATTTGAATTAGATGGAAGTGCTCCAGCACGTTACATTGAAGAAAAATTCATACCAATGTTAATACACCAGACATGTGTATAGATCTGTAGGACATCGTCAGCAGTGTAACTAACAGCGAAAGTGACTTCTCAGACTAAGCCATTTTCATTTAGATAGCTCTCTCTTATTTGATTTCTTTTAAAATTCTGTGTAGAGTACTTGGCTCTTAATTCCCTTGACAGTCGATTTAGTAGAATAGCTATTTGATAAACATAAAAGAAGTACCCAACAGTTATTCATTTATAAATTCTACATGTATGACCGAAACCATTAAAGAGATGGTGCTACGATGTTAATCTCCTTTAATTTCGATGATACATTTAGATGAATAGGAAAGTAGTATTTGATGTCAAATTGACAAAGAGCAAAACAAAGTAAAATTCTTATCAAGTACTTGGCATACTGCATAACAGTCTTACAAAATACGTTATACAATCAAATGTAAAAATAACCCGATATGAATAAAACAATTACTATTATTCTTTTGAATATTTTTTTTCTTTTGTATATCTGAACAAAAAATCACTTTTCATCAAATAATGAAATTTTTCTACAAAAGGTTGGATTAACATTCAATATACGTTTGCATAAAAACATCTCTCAAATAGATAATGTTTCTCAACCTCAAATTTATCTACGATCCTTTTCAATCCGCGTAGTTTCTATAAGGGTTGGTGAATCTGCCCTTTTCACTGTAAAGGGTAGTGATAAGATAAAATTTTCTTAAAAAAGAGATTAAATTCTCCTTGAAATATAAAATTCTCCTACATCCTCTTTCATGTACAAACTTTGTGTAATTACTAGTTCTTTAATAGATCTTAAGAAATTCTATACGTTCGAACTTTATTTAAACGTGTACGTGTCCGTTGTTAGTGGATATTGAAGTTTATTGTTATGTCGATTATCGTTGATATTGATGTTTAGTGGTATGTCCGTTGTTAGTGGATATTGATGTTTAGTGGTACAGTACTGCAACCCACTTGTTTGACAATTCTATCCTATCCTATCCACCATCCTACATCTACCTCCTATCCACTCTATCCTATCCTATCCTATCCTATCCCATCCTATCCTAACCTATCCACCTCATTCAAATTTATTTCTATCCGATCCTATCCTACATCCTATCCACTCTATCCTATCCTATCCTACATCCTATCCTATCCAATCCACCTTTATCTACTTCTCATCACCTTTAGTAAGATTATGATTAAAACTAAATGACTTGATACAAAGTAGTAAATCATCTGTAATTATTGCTGTTTGGATTTTATAAAAATGAAAATCATTTAGATGATTAAATACAATTTTTGCATTTGCAGTGAAAGAAACAAAAATATAACATTAAAGCCTCCACGTTTGTTTTTTTATTGAAATAAAATTTATATTACCCATTAAGTCAAGTGAAATCTTTCAATGAATTTCATCAGATAAGTATATTTGTCTCCTAATAACTTAAAAATTAAAAAAAAGAAAGATTGGATTAAAGAACGAGGTGGATAGGATGTAGGATAGGATAGGATGTAGGATAGGATGTAGGATATGATAGGATGTAGGATGTAGGATAGAATGGGATGTAGGAAAGGATGGGATAGAAATGGTTAGGATTGAGGTGGATAGGATTGAGGTTGATAGGATTGAGGTTGATAGGATATGATGGGATAGGATAGGATGGGATAGGATAATATAGTATAAGATTCTATCCACTTTCTTTCCTACATCCTACATCCTATCCTATCCACTTTTTTTTGTCAAACAAGTGGATTGCAGGACTGTATGTCCGTTATTAGTGGATATTGAACTTTATTGTTGATATGGGTGTTTAGTGTTATGTCCGTTGTTTGTTGATATTGGTATTGTTGATTAGTGTTATGCTCGTTTATTTTTGTTATTCATATTTAGTGGTATTACCGTTGTTTGTTGATATTTATGTTAAGTGGCGTGCCCTTTGTTTGTTGAAATTGATGTTTAATGTTATGTCTGTCGTGTATGCCCCACGTTGATCACATGGATGTGGCCTTGTTTGTAAACTTTTCTTCATTCTCCTAGAAAGTATCGATCTGTACAATCACCTATTGTATTAACTTTTAAGGGATGGGTGTTATAGATTTAAAAGTTTTTCTCCACATGTTTTTTTCCTAAAATATGTGAACCATCTAATCATTTAATCTCCATTGTCATTTTCAAGAAACGAAGATTCTGATTGGCTGAGAAATTTTGTTGATACGTCGATCAACACAATTTTTCACGGAAGTCTATTTATATCACTATTTTTAGAACTGGGGGTTCCCTCAAACACGAATGAACTCGTTGCTGAAAATACAATTTGTTGATATTTGCTTATCATTTCTAGGGTACCATTTCTTTTCTACTTACTCAAAAATTAACAGTGCTTGTAGAATTTGCTCAAACTAGCCCTTATTCCAAAGATATAGAGAGACGTTCGTTCGCTGTTTGAATCATGGTGGCTACCATAACTTGTTTTGATAGACGTTTCACTGCTAAACCTTCCGACTTACGAAATATAGTGCGGTGATTGATTGTTTTTAGATCAAAGAAAACAGTCTGTTTTCCATAATTAAAAGTTGTACAGAAAACTTTTGCATCAACGCGCTACGCGCATTGATGCAGTTTTCTGTCCAATTTTTCGGGTGATACCTGCATCAACAAAAAATATAAGATTCATTTCTTAATGCAACAGAAAAATATGAAAACTACATGTACGTGTGGGGTTTTCAAACATTATGAACAGATAAAAACATGTACACTTCATGACCAAGTGGGGAATGCAAACATAATGAACAGAAAAAAAAAATGTACAATTCATGTAGGAGTAGGGAATTCAAACAAAATGAATAGAAAAAACATGTACAATTCATGTACAAGTGGGGAATTCAAACATAATGAACAGAAAAAAAAACATGTACAGTACGTGTACGAATTGGGAATTCAAACATAATGAACAGAAAAAACATATACTACATGCACAAGTGGCGAATTGAAAGAGAATGAACCAAAAAACCATGTACACTTCATGTACGAGTGGGGAATTCAAACAGAATGAACAGAAAAAAAACATGTACACTACGTGTACGAGTGGGGAATTCAAACAGAATGAACAGAAAAAAAAAACATGTACACTACGTGTACGAGTGGGGAATTCAAACAGAATGAACAGAAAAAGCATACCTGATATGCAAGTAAAGCACATTTCCGTATCTAATTTGAATTGTTCCATATTCGCAAACAATTCTAGTGTTGCACTTGTTTGTCCTTTAATATCATCTGCTATGTCTTTCATCATTTCTGTACAGTTTTCTGTGGTGTTCATCTTGTCTAGGTGACCCTTGACCTCGTCTAAGCATGCATCCCCATTATTAGTGTACGACTTCCATAGCTCTTTGATGATATCGGATGTATTCATATCACCCCAAGGTTTGCCTTGGTACTCAGTTTTACAGGTTTGACTAAGGTGTGAGACGACGGCGGTAAAATTGTTCGTGTTACATCCTTTGTCAGCTGAAACATGCATCGCTTTCGTTTAGAATTAAACTGGTTAAATTGGGAAAATAAACGATCTTTTCAATTATAAAAACCTTTAGATTAAGTATCATATTTTTACATCAAATTATGATGTTTTAATTGATTTGAAATGAAGGAAATGTAATTCAGAATATTAACGTCCTTCTACGTTGAAAGTAAAATGATCTAAAATCATCATTGAAGAAATCAACTTCGAATTATTTTTTTGAATAAAACAAAAAGACCTCCTTAAATGTTAAATACTTTATAATCTATTCCTATCATTTGACATAGGATATCAGATTAAAGAGGATTATATAGTAGGCGGAAATGCTTAATAGAAGGAACATGTGTGCGAAGTTTGAACTCAGAAGGTGAAAGAGTCTCTGTTCAATAAGGAAAGTTTGTTGAGACCTTGAGAATGAGAATTTGACCTTGGTAAAGGTCAAAACGGAAGAGCTTGATGCAAGGATCATTGGTGTGAAGTTTAAAATTCGACGGTCAAATAGTCTTTGTTCTGTAGGAAAGTTTTTTTGTGACATTGAGAATAAATCTTTGACCTTGGGTCAAGGTCAATGTGATAGGGCATTGTCCAAAGATTATATATACTAGGTCAACAAAACATGAATACCCAGAAGTAATCTACCATCCAAATTTCAACTAAAATATCAAAAAGTGTAGAAATTGGCACTTTACCAATTTAAAGTTCCATTTTCAAATCGAAATAGCATGAAAATGGTTCATTGAGCAAACGATATATTTTTTGCAAATTTTTCAAAGAACAACATATTAAAACAATTTTTGTTTAAATTGTACAGATAGTTTAGAAGTTATAAGAGCTTACAAATTTGACCTTTGATTACCTCTAGCGGGGGTCATGGATGAATTTATCAACTAACAAGAATCCTCCTTTTTGTATCTTCCATAAAACTTTAAAACATAAAAAGATGGGTAGAAGAAATTTGAAGAAATGTTATATGATAAGCAAGAAGAGCTTATGTCTAACTTTCGACTCTTATTTTTAGCATCACATGAAAAAAGATTATGAATACCTTTTGTGTATACTAAAGATTTAAACTTAAACGTGTAATGTAAAAAAAAAAAAAAAAAAAAAAAAAAAAAAAAAAAAAAAAAAAAAACCAAGACAAAGAATAAAAGAGTTATCTTTCTTAGGCTATATTAATTCAATTAAGAATAGTTTCTATGTATCTTTGATGACCTCTAGCGGGGGGATGGGTTAAGATAAGGGGTTAGGAAAGATCTTTTAATGCTCTATCACATTGCATTATGATTTTTGTCATGTTATCAAATGATTGTCTTGAAAGGTCTGGATACTAGTATATTTAAGGGGGTAAGAATAAAATAATAAGAATACTTATATGAATACAGAAAAGACATTGCAATAACAGAAAGGATTCCGACGGAATAGTCGGAAACCTTATTACGATCGATATTGCAAAGTAAATTCGTGGGGTCACTACCATAATTTCAGATAGCATTTCGTAAAATGTTAGCTTCTCCAAACATTAAGCGATTTTACTTTATAAAGAGATGGGATTTACAAAGGGTTAATGCTCTTCATGTACTGGAAATAATGTCATTGAATAATTAGGTAAAAGTATCTTGGAGTAGTTCACTAAATTTGAAAGAAGACCTTAATAAATTGACACAATCATATAAAATTATTATGAAAAGTTTTCCGAAAAGTCGACAAATTTTAACTTCTGTTGTAAATTTCCAGGTACAACTATTTTGCTAGAGAGAGAGAGAGAGAGAGAGGTGGGGGGGTGTCTATTTCCAGGTACAAATATTTTGCTAGAGAGAGAGAGAGTTTGTAATACGTGATCTGACTTACCCCCTGGAGGTAACGTGAAGGATTGTCCATACGATGGAGGTGCTGTAGTGCCGAATAGGGCGGAAGTGGTAAGGTGGCCATTTGTAGTTAAGATAATGCCTGTTTAATTAGAGAAAAAAATAAAACATAGTACTTCAAACAAACGAACAAACCCATACAACTTTAAAGGGTATGTCTACGATTTTTAGAAAGTAATATTTCTATATATTTATTTTTTTTGAATGATTGGATAATAACTTTCACTTTCACGTGTCTTCGTCACACAATCTAGCGTCCTTGGGGATTGTTACATACTAACGTTTCGCATTGTTGAGAATAAAATCATAATATCTATTTCGCGCTGTTGAAAAAAAAAATCATAATTCAATTACATGTACAAATCAGTCATAATTTGTATTGTTCATTCTTTCTTATACTGATGATTGTTAAGCAACTTTTCAGAGGCTACTTTTGCGAAATAGTTAAATAAAAGATTTAAAAATAATTTTTGTCCCACTTACTTAGATAGTTATAACTTGCATCATTATATCTGTAACAATATCAATGTGGTATTTGAATATGTTTAATTGTACGAATGAGCACGGTACAGCTTATAAAGTGCCATCTACAATCCATCCTTACTACATTTTGAAAATGTGTCGCTATGTTTCGCGACACATATATTCCTTGGAATGATTATTTTTGCTTCTTACCAGAGGAGAAGGGATCTTGAGAATATATTTTGTATGTCTCCGAGACAAAAAATTTAATTCAATTGATTTTTACATATGCAACCAGCATATTCGTGTTTCACAAACACACGTTTTTTTTTTCATGCAGATACGAGTATTAAACTGCAGCGGAGTTAGAGACCCTCCACCCCTAAATTTTTAGAAATATTCTTTATATTCTCTTATATGCTCTTCTGACAAAAATCATTTGTTACTGTTCTTCAAAATCACCCTACAATGTTAAAAGTCTTCAAATTCAATAGCATCATTTAAGAATTAGCAGCATGGACCAGACATGCACATTTCGGATACTTAACCCTCGTCAGTGATCCTCAAATCTAAACGATGCAATATGGCCAAAGAGCATGAAAATTAATATGTCCAAAAATGCACAGAAAGACGTAGCAGGATGGATGGGATATGATGCTACAGGACCCATGTTTTACAAATTTCAAGAAATATGCTTACAGAAATTTTCGAATGTGTTGAAGAGACAGACGATCCACCAAAGTTGATCAAATTTGGCTACTGGTGCCCTTGGGGACTCTTGGTCCACCAGCAGTGACACTCACCAAGTAGTCTAAATGTTAAGAGTCTTCAACTTTCAAAATCAATAGCATCATTTAAGAACAGATAAATTAGCAGCATGGACCAGACATGCACGTTTCGGGTACTTAAACCACGTCAGTGATCCTCAACCTAAACAATGAAATGCGACCAAAGAGCATGAAAATTATGATGTCCAAAAATGTACCGAAAGACGTAACAGGATGGGTGGGATATGATGCTACAGGACCCAAGTTATGTATTTTGTTCACAGTAGAAATTTTTAATATGTTGACTTAAAAGTTACAAAATTTAATATATATGACATATCGGACAAAAAATAAGATTATGCCACTACCCTTTCTTTACACATGCCGTCAAAACCTAAGGGTGAAACCTTAATTTACACGGTCATATGCATCTGACAGAAAAAAAGGATAGAAAATAGGGGCTTGTGCTCTGACTTTTCTTAAAAAAAGTAGGACACGAGTGGGTTATGTTCCTGGTATTTTTTACGAGAAAATTTTTGCGATAAATCCAACAATCATTTATTGTGCATGAAAGAAATGCTTAGTTCGAATAACCCACATAGTCCAAGATAGCTTATAAAATTAAGACTGATATGAAATATCAGACTGATATTTTTAAATAGTTTCTTTTGCCATTGCTATCTATCCAACAATTTATTAAGGATGTAAATATAAATTACATCATCTTATGAGAGTGTCCCTTAAGTTATCAGTTACAATGTCATATTTATTTAGTATTATGAGAACATGTTGTTTTAAAGTTGTATTTCATTAACTCTTATCACTTTAATGATTTGAAAATCAAATAAGCAGACTTACCGATGAGGATAATTGATTTCACAAACATCATACTGTTAGAAATATAATTTTTATCTTAAATTCTTTATCTTTATTCACTTTCATTTCCTTTATATTGTTTATTCGGAATTTCTTTTTTTTTCTATCATATCATTGCGACCAGCGCAAAGAACAAAATGCCTATAGAATTTAACAGTAAGAATAAAGTTAGGGTTAAAGAATATACGAACTTGATAATAAAATTTATATAAAAATTATAAGTCGGTACCGATTGGCCTAGTTGGTTTTATATGTAGTCATTTACATTCGATCTTTCTATGATGTGATTTGGCGTTCCTTAACGTTTTTGCGCCTATTTTGTGCGTGTCTGCTCTGTGTTTTTGCACTGGATGTTTTGGTATTTTGCTGTGGGTGCTGCAACCGAGTGTTGTTGGAGATCCCCCCCCCCGTCTTTTAAATACAGAAATTGTGGTAAAAAGAATCAGACACAATTAAAATGGTCATCAAAGGCTTTCAAGAGTATGTTTGACCATTCCAAATAAGAAAGCATTTATTTTTTAGTTTTTGGCTGCACAGTAACATATTAGTTGAGAATCTTTTTGTTACGACTATGAAATTTATTCAACAGTTTATTTAAAAATTGCATGTCACGAGTACATGCGCCCATTATCGGTCTCGAAAAATGTACATGTAACAATACATAGTTTAAAAGTTGTTAATCATTCTCATTGAACAAACGCGAACTTTATTTCATCTGAAACATTTTTCCAATCAGAAAATGAGGTGATTCCACTTACCGATTAGAATAATGGATTTATCGAATGTTATACTGTCCAGCAGTAAAAGATCCACTTTTTTATTTCTCGATCTTAGTTAGTTTTATTTTCTTGATGTTAATAATTAAAAATTCGTTTTTCCCTCTATCCTCCCACTGCGACCAGCGCAGTGTATCTCTGCTAATGAATTGTGAAATACTCAATGTGCGTATTTAAAAAGTTAGAGTGGAAATGTTAGGCTATTATATTTTTTTAGGGTGCATCTAACCGAGACCAGAATCTGTCTAACGTTAGGTTCCCGGATAATAGAGCAAATCAATAGATCATTGATTATCGCTTTAAACCCGAGTTATTAAAATCGTGATGTTATGTAGCGCGTCTGTATGAAAAAGTAGTTAGGACTGAATGAATTATGATATACAAAAGATGGAAAATGAATAAGAATAGGAGCAGGGGTATATGAAAAAAGATAAAAACAGAAGCAGTATCTACCGAAAGCATCTTTACGTACAATGGGGTATTTTAGGTTTAGTTTTATTTTGAAATCTATTTAAAATTTTGACGCTTTATTGACATATTATGTTCTTAGTTCAATTTATTCAGATAATCCAACTTGATGGAGTACAGAATACAGTATATACGTTATATACAAATTTTCAAATCGTTCATGGCGAAATGAATAACAATAATTTTCTATCATTAAGTAGAGAGGGAAGTTCTAAAATATATAAAACTTATCACCTAGTGCATTTGATGTACATAAATTACAATACCTTTCATTTCTAGCAATATTTGACCATCGACCTGTTTCGATTGGTAGTTTATGATTTGAACATCTAAATCTACACATAATGTTTCTGTCTTTACCTTTCAAGATATCTAAATAATTTTCAAAACCAATTTTTTTTCTTAATCAATCTGTAACTTATACCTCTTGATAAGTTTTCTATTTCTGATTTCCATTTCTGTTTAAATTGATCAAATAAAATGTCTTTAATTGAGTGAAATATCCATTTCTTATCGAACAAAAAGATCATATTGACATTTGACAGATAAATGATGCAATCTCCCTTTTTTAAGAATATCATAAACATTTAGCATTTTGTTTCTTTGCTTCATTAAATGATCCACTTCTCTTTTTGGGTCGTGATGTCGATCTCGAAAGGGTGGATCCCAGATCATCGTCAGTGTCACTATCTTCATCACAAACGACTAACTTGTCGTTCATGTAAAGCACCATCTTGGACTATTTCATACGTTCCTGCTTTGCTATGGGGTACAATTTCCGACGTCTTTCTTCAATTTCGGTCGGGGGGGGGGGTTACTGCTCATTAATCCAAAATTTCTTTCCTTTCAGACGCTTTGCTGCAACTTTCACCTGGTCCCACCTCTAGCTCGATAGGGGTCCGTCGATGCTCAATTTGGTGCTCTATTGTGAGTGCTGTTGATATTATCGTCAGGATCTTCTTTAACTCATTTGTGTTACACTTATACCCTTTGCCGTATGAAGCTCGTAAAAAGTTCCCCGCGAGGGGTTTGACAGTAAGTGTTTTGAATATGTTTCCCTGACATGGTCGCCATAGCACTTTGTATATAGACATAACCTCAGACAGTGCATGCATTTTATATATTGTTTTCATTTCCGTGCATGAACATCGACGGCGGGTGCGGCTAGCCAACAGGGGATGCTTATTCCTCCCGGGTACCTGGTCCCACCTCTAGTTCGCTAGGGGTCCGTCGATGCTCAATTTGGTGCTCTATTGTGAGTGCTAATGAGATTATCGTCAGGATCTTCTTTAACTCATTTCGCAGACACAAGATCCTTGTTGTATATAAATTTAGCCACAATCGCTGTATCGAGTGTAGCGTATGTTTATTTCAGAATATTGCAGTAAAAGATGCAGAAAACTTTGCAATACAACAATTCCAAATGTTGAAATTTCTCCATAAATCGATCATAAATATCCCAATGAGATAAAGAAGATCCTGACGATAATCTCAACAGCACTCACAATAGAGCACCAAATTGAGCATCGACGGACCCCAAGCATCATCACATTGCATCAGAATATATCATTTTCCATAGTTTTGAGGTAAATAACTGGTAAAAACAATCCTTGAAAAATACAGGTCTTCAAGCCATGAACTCTAATCCTAGAGAGCAAGACAGCAAGACATTTGGCAAGTTCATACTCTATAACCATTAGCATAATGAATGCAGAGTAAAATTCATCATATATATTTTATACCATCTCTTGCAGCAACCTAAATATTCCTCGCGAAAGAATTCCTATCAAGTGCGTGTTACTATGTATTCAATGGGTAATAAGAAGTGGTATAGGGGCACCCATTTATGGAATCATGGAACCTACAATCACAGCATAGTTATAATGTAATAATTCCTTGAACATTTGAATATCGAAAAGATAAACAATTTAAGAATTATGGACCCTTACTGTTTACAATGAACTCATGGGAAAAATTATTTTTTCTTAAATTTTCAACAGAATGATAGGGCGTCAAATATCGATTTGTAAAAAAGTTCTAAAAAAATATATTTCATCAATTTTTGCTGAAAAATCAAAACTTCACCTCGTAATTTTGCTGCAACTAATTTTTTTTTATATTTTTCATCAGGGGAAATATAGTGTATAGTTGGTCAATACTGCGGCTTCTTTACTCCTGGAACCTTTACCGTCACCCAGCTCGAAACGCACATACTGGTTGATGACCTAGCATGTGTACTTGCTTCCTGCGAAGTCTCATGGCATTCTTGCAGGGGTTGCGTCGATACTGCGTCAGAAAGGCGCCAGTCAATCAGAACACATGATAGCCATGTTTGTTGACCGATCGACCAGAGAAGCACATTCTTGGAGAGAACATTGAGCGACTGCTTTCTGTGACGTTTGACTGATCGACTCGTAAAGCATAAACTTGGTAGAGGACCTTGAGTACTTTCTTCCTGTAATGTTTCATGATTATCCTGCTGCAAGTGCAGACGACAAGTCTAGAATGTGAAAAGTTTACAGATGTACATGAATGTCATACGACGGGCGGATGCCAAACAATAATTCAGTCTTGAACTGAAAATGTGTTTTCTTTTAAATGGTCAAAGTTACACACATAATGAAAAAGCACATTATATTTGGCAGGAAAAGACATACTGTAACTGTTTAAGAATTTATTTTGTTTCATTTTCAGTGTTTCTCTATACTGGGTTCGGATTATAAACGTGCGTGTCTGGTCCATTCTTTACATTTATCTGCTCTTAAATGATGCTATTTAATTTGAAGACGTTGAACATTTGTACCACTTGGCAAGTGTCACTGTTGGTGGACCTTGAATCCCCGAGGGCATATGTAGTCAAGTTGGATCAATTTCTGTCGGTCGTTTCTTCAACACATTCGGAAATTTCTGTTATCAAAATTTCATAAAATTTCTAAAACGTGGGTCCTGTAGCACCATATTCCATTCCATCCTGCGGTTTCGGTACATAGTTGGACATAATAACTTTCACACTCTTTTGCCATATTACATTGTTTAGATTGAGGATCACTGAAAAGGGTTAAGTACCCGAAACGTGCATATCTGGTTCCATGACAAATATGGATAATGACCATATCCCTGTCTACAAATGTATCTGTTCTTAATGATGCCATTGAATTTGAAGACATTTATAATTGGTATTGAAACCAAACTGGAAAAAAACCAGTCTACATTATGATGCAAGAAAGCAATACTCAGCCAAAAATATTAAAACACAGTGTAGCAGCCATGCCAGTAACGATGTAAGGAAGAGCAGATACTCAGTTTAACTGTCACGCCAGTAAGAGCAGAAACTCAGTGTAGCGGTCATGTCAGTAACGATGTAAGGAAGAGCAGAAACTCAGTGTAGCGGTCATGTCAGTAACGATGTAAGGAAGAGCAGAAACTCAGTGTAGCGGTCATGTCAGTAACGATGTAAGGAAGAGCAGAAACTCAGTGTAGCGGTCATGTCAGTAACGATGTAAGGAAGAGCAGAAACTCACTGTAGCGGTCATGTCAGTAACGGGGTAAGGAAGAGCAGAAACTCAGTGTAGCGGTCATGTCAGTAACGATGTAAGGAAGAGCAGAAACTCAGTGTAGCGGTCATGTCAGTAACGATGTAAGGAATAAAAGAAACTCAGTGTAGCGGTCATGTCAGTAACGATGTAAGGAAGAGCAGAAACTCAGTGTAGCGGTCATGTCAGTAACGATGTAAGGAAGAGCAGAAACTCAGTGTAGCGGTCATGTCAGTAACGATGTAAGGAAGAGCAGAAACTCAGTGTAGCGGTCATGTCAGTAACGATGTAAGGAAGAGCAGAAACTCAGTGTAGCGGTCATGTCAGTAACGATGTAAGGAAGAGCAGAAACTCAGTGTAGCGGTCATGTCAGTAACGATGTAAGGAAGAGCAGAAACTCGGTGTAGCGGTCATGTCAGTAACGATGTAAGGAAGAGCAGAAACTCAGTGTAGCGGTCATGTCAGTAACGATGTAAGGAAGAGCAGAAACTCAGTGTAGCGGTCATGTCAGTAACGATGTAAGGAAGAGCAGAAACTCAGTGTAGCGGTCATGTCAGTAACGATGTAAGGAAGAGCAGAAACTCAGTGTAGCGGTCATGTCAGTAACGATGTAAGGAAGAGCAGAAACTCACTGTAGCGGTCATGCCAGTAACGATGTAAGGAAGATCAGAAACTCAGTGTAGCGGTCATGCCAGTAACGATGCAAGGAAGATCAGAAACACTCCGTATTGTAACTATTCTTCATATAAACATGAAAAGAAGGGATTTCCATTGAGACTCGGTTGAATCACCCACAGTAAAACAACAAAACACCCTCAAGAAGCAGCATGACATCCCAGACGGAGTATCTTTATAATGCATTTTATTTTTATACCAATTCAAGTGTTCCTGCTATGTTACTAGTAACGAGTTCAAGGTCATTTATCTGGTAGAAATATTGTTAAATTGTATTAATAACGAACGTCGTTTTTTTTCGTAACACACCGAGATGATTATAATAATATAAAGATGATGACAAGATTTACAAATACTACAGCCGTAATAGCAAACATGGCTTGTAGAGAGTCGGCTTTAACTAAAAGCCTGTAGAGTGACAATAGTTAAATCCATTTCTTTCGTTAATGTCAGAGTCAGTTTTCAGAACATTGTATTTGATAAAACAAAATGGATCCCCAATCGATGATCTGATCTACATGTACCATTAAAGATTCATCGTTTCAAAAGTCGCCAAACATTGAAAATAGTTAAATGGTTTAGAATCAGCACAGGACAGCTACAATTTCACTTAATGTCATTGACTACATCGATCAAAATGGCTGAATAAATATTTCAGCTGTATTTAGATACGATTTTTATGCTCTGTCACATATCTAATAATCTTATATTGCTTGAAGCTGATTCTGCTTTTCGATTTTATCTCATTTTGTAGAAACGAAAAGGACAGTCGTCGACGCCAAATACAACATTATGAAAAACGGGTACAGAAGAAGGGGTAAGGATCTAAGAGACAAATATCCTCTCAATGCTGCTAGGGAAAGCTTTAGTAGGATCATTCACTCACTTTTAGCCCCGAAACTGTTTGATAGTCCTTCAGAATAATCGCTAATCACTTCGCTCTAAAATCAATACGACTTATCGAGAAACTACTGAAACAGGGGTATATTTGCCACTGACTTTGTCACTACAAAAGTTTTTGGACGATACAATAGAAACATAAAACTCTATAGCATCTCTTAGGTTAAAACATTCGAAAACACGAAATTTAATAATTTACTAGATTTGACCTTTTCTGTCCGGCTCAGGAGACGCATTTTGCTAGCAAACGAGAAATGATTTAATAGTCTCAACGGACACCTGGTCTCATCACCATTATGAATTAGCGTTTTCTCCTTTATAGAATGTTTAGTTTTTTTTTATTTTTCCCGGTTTATAAGGCTAATTGATCTGTTCTTTTATGAATTTCAATCTATTTCCACCGTCCATAAAGTTCGGAATTGATTTCGTTGTGTCTTGTTTATCCTGGTTTGTATTGACATTTGATCTCTTTATTCAAAAACAATATATCAGTGGAACATTAACGACGGCAAAATCTACTTGCGTAATCCGTATTCAAATGTATGACCATGATCCCATGATATGATGATCGGTCTTAGGAGCAAAATGTATTGCTAAATCGAGTATAAACGGTAAATATTAACCGTAGATTGAGACCAAAAAGTTATCTTGCTTCTTCATTTTATAAAAGGTCTCAGTTTCTATTGAAATTTATACATGTGATAGAAAACGTACTCATTGCAATATCTCAGCGAATAAAATGTAATGAATTGCTTGTTGTGCCATCAACATAAACAATGTGTTTTTTTTATTATTTAGATAGTCATGCTTTCTGTCTGAACTAGAAGTGAAAAAGACGAACGAAAGCATTAACTCCGCTTCATATTTAGATAACATGTTACCCTTTGACAACAATGATCACCTATAGATACTTCAATATATCAGTATGTGACAAACGTGACGACTTAAACTTCAAATTCCCTTATCTGGGTAGTAACATTCCTTCGTTTCCTGCCTATGGTGTATCCATGTTAAACGTCTTCAAATTCAAGAGCTTCATTTAAAAACAGGTAAATATGTAGCATGGACCGGACATGCATGTTGCGGGTCGTCAGTGATCCTTAATCTAAACAATGTAATATGAACCATCCAACCAAAATGTGTACTCCATGTCTTCCGAAATGGTAGTAACCGGATGTGACAGTTCTACCGAATTGAAGCGGCGGCTGTTGCACGCAAGCAGGATATGCTTACGTTTCCTGAGCACCTGGTCTCACTCCCATATCGGGAGTTCGCTTCTTTTCACATGGTGGAGGTTTTTGTTTGTTTGCTTTGGTTCCTGTTTTATCCTGATTTTGAATGCCTTCGGTTTCTGATTTTCTGAATTATCGATTTTGTACTGTATACAGGGATATGGTCATTATCCATATTTGTCATATGACCAAAGAGTGTGAAGTTATTACGTCCAAATATGTAGAAGGATGGGTGGGGTATGATGCTACAGGACACAAGTTTTTGAAATTTCAAGAAATTCAGAAATTCAGAAATTTTCGAATGCGTTGAAGAAACGATCAACCGAAGTTGATCGAACTTGGCTACATGTGCCCTGGGGGACTCCTAGTCCACGAGCAGTTACACTCACTAAGTTGTACAAATGTTAGACGTCTTCAAATTCCATATTTAAAAACAGGTGAATTTGTAGCATGGACCAGACATATCACATTTAATATGCTATTCCTGTGCAAGCTTAAAGTGCAAGGACTTCTTTCAGAGAGCAAATCGACTGACCGAGAAACTACTCAATCAAGGACATAATCTTTGTCAATGTAACTTTTTTTGAATGATACATATGGAGTATTATACATATTTTTGAATGATACATATGGATACATATACCTTTTGGAGGAAAGGTCTTCCAGCAAATTGTCGGAATTCCAATGGGAACCAATAGTGCCCCACTCCTTGCCGACATTTTTCTTTACTCGTGCGAACATGAACACCTCACTCTATGACAAACGTGACGACTTCAATTTCAGCATCACAAACTTTCATTTTCTGAGTAGCAACATCCCTTCATCGCCTGCTTATGGCATGTTTATATCTCAGTTGATACGCTATGCCAGAGCAAGTACCAAATATACAGATTTTATTCTGAGAGCTAGGTGTCTTTCAGATAAGCTTCTCAGTCAGGGATACGTTTGTGACGGACTAACATCGTCACTGAGAAATTCTACCGTCGATATGGGGAACTCGTCATACACTATGATGTCCCACTCCCTAAAATGGTGGATGATATTCTGTCATAGACCATTTGTACCATCCAACCAAAGGTTATATCTGATATCTTCCAAAATATAAAGACACTATAAAATCTCGTTGTCAACAATGTTGTAAGATATTTTATGTTTAAATGTTAAACGTCTTCAAATTCAATAGCATCATTTAAGGTCAGATAATTTTTCAGCATGGACCAGACATGCACGTTTCGGGTATTTAACCCTCGTCAGTGATCCTCAATCTAAACAATTAAATACGGCCAAAGAGTGTGAAAGTTCTTATATCCAAAAATAATCCGAAAGACGTAGCAGGATGGGTGGGATATGATGCTACAGGGCCCACGTTTTAGAAATTTCATGAAATTTTGATAACAGAAATTTTGGAATGCGTTTAAGAAACGATCAACCGAAGTTGATCGAATTCGGACATTAACTATGAACATAAACCACACAAAAACACAGAGTTTGACACATTTTACCTTTTTCTACATGGCTTTAGTGAGGGGTGTTTCTATCAAGCCGGATATGCTTATTCTTCCTGAGTACTTGATATTTTTCTATTATGTTGAAGTACCTTATTTGTCTCGAATTGTTTCAGCCCAGATAAAAAAGTTCCGACGCCACTGAAGGGAGTGACTGAGAATATGTTCCAGTGTTTTCATTTATGTTATCTCTCCTTTTTCTTTGTTCTTTTTTGTATTTTTCCAGAATTTGTATGCCTATTGATTGTGAATTTTTAGGCTCTAAATTTGGGTTTTGTGAAATGACTTTCGTGCACTGATCCAACTGATCTTGACATGGAGTAAAGGACATACCTTGACAAAAGTAAATAAGATGTAAAATCTAGTGTTTTTTAGCTGCATATTTGAAATGCTGTTGTCTAAATGTCTAAAACTCAACCTGAAAGACATGAAGTTGAATCCATTATACACTTCGTTTTTCGTGATGTATGTGTCCATTATCCAATACATTGTCACGATGGAATTTTATCTAGAGTTATTGTCCTTTTTTTAAATTAAGTATTTCTAAATTTGCTCTACTTACGCAGGTTTGAAATACCCTCAATTATTGAAAAAAATCTAGCTTATTATCTAATTGCTCCTTTCAGATCAGTGATACGAAGAATACATGACCAAAAATGAATGGCTTTTATCTGCTTCTTTATACTCAATCTGTTTGAAATCCATACTAGAGGACGTCTATTATCATCTGAACGTCAGTCTTTGAATTTCTGATGAGTTACGTGATGTTAGTATTAACTATGAACAATCATTTATCTATAAATCAATATTCGACAGGACACAAGAATATAGAGAGGAAGCCAAGGTTCCACTTTCCACAATGCATGTATTTCAAATTTTATTTCAAAATTCCTTTAGAAAATACTTTCAAGAAAAGGTGTTCGTGCTTGAAACTTGGGCCATAACTAAGAAAGTGTAGAAAGTAGGACTGCAACGAAAAGCAACAGTCTAGAATGACATCCGTCACGTTGCAAAACATGTTCGGTCCGTATTTCAAAAATATTTTTTCTTATATGAATCTTAATGAGTTAAAGAAGATCCTGACGATAATTTCAACAGCATTGTGTTTTATGTATCCATTTCCCGTTCTTGTATTCTATTTTGTTTTTGCTACTGGATTTTAAATGAGTTAAAGAAGATCCTGATAATAACCTCTACAGCACTCACAATATAGCACAAAATTGAGCATCGACGGACGCCTAGCATGCTAGAGGTGGGACTAGGTACCCGGGAGGAGTAAGCTTCCCCTTTTGGCTAACCGCACCCGCTGTCGATGTTCACGCACGAAAATGAAACAATATATAGAATACATGCACTGTCTGAGGTCATGTCTATATAGAAAGTGCTATGGCGACAATGTCAGGGAACAATATTCAAAACACTTACTGTAAAACCCCTCGCGGGGAACTTTTTTTAGAGCTCCACACGGAAAAAGACATAAGTGTGACACAAATGAATTAAGAAGATCCTGACGATAATCTCAACAGCACTCACAAAAGAGAACACAATTGAGCATCGACGGAACCCTAGCAAGCTAGAGGTGGGACAGGGTGCCCGAGAGGAATAAGCATCCCCTGGCAGATATGGCAGCATGCCTTTTCGATGACCCTCCCCCTTCAAAGATAAAACGCCATTCTCCATATGAGCTGCAGCAGTATCATCTCCCCGAGACAAGTGTACGTAATATCGGGTGTTCCATACACGCAGGAGATGTACCTTGTTTAAATCACTCCCATATTGGGAATTTGCTCCTTTTCGGTGGACATTGATCCTCAATTTCAACAATGAAATATGTCCAAAGACTGTGAAAGTTTATGTCAGTAAACGACCAGACATGCATGTTTCGGGTATTTATCAATCTCAACACTGAAATATGGCCAAAGAGTGTGATAGTTTATGTGGCAGTCAGAAAAATGTACCTAAGGACGTAGCAAGATGGGTGTGATATGATGCTTCAGGACCCACGTTTCAGAAATTTTAAGAAATTTTGATAACAGAAATTTTTGAATGCTTTGAAGAAACGATCAAACGAAGTTGATAGAACTTGGCTACATGTGCCCTCGGGGACTCCTGGTCCACTAGCAGTAACACTCACTGTCACGACTGGAATCCACCCCATTGCGATTTGAATCCGACCTCTGCCGACTTGACTTCTACATCATAATCTTTCACATGTCAAATTACAAATAACATGTTTTGACATAAATAAAGCGACTTGAAATTCAACAATTTGTTCGAGTTTTGGAATTTATTTTTTAGCTTCTTGATGTCTTGTGTGCCGTGGTTATACTGAAACTAATTCATTTAGGGCAAAATGGTATTGAAAATTTGGCTCTATTCGGGTCTACTTCGGGGTTAAGCCAGAACAGTCGGTACTAGATCGACAATAATCGGGCAGGTCGGGGCAAATTCTTGAGATAAAAGTCGGTGCAAGTCTTGGCTAGTCGAGGTTAATTCAGAGGTAAGTCGAAATAAATCAAACACTTGGACATTTATTTTCGAAATTGACATTTTCCCGAAGTTGAGGTCCTAAAATACTATTTCTAGGAAATTTTTGAGTTGTTCGATGTGAAGTACTGATCAAAATAAGGTGTTTCATCAACTTTTGATTTACCTAGGTCAACAGGTATGAGAGCTAGATCCACTTGAAAAAAAATTTCACGGGCCTGCCCGTGGGATTTTTATCCTGTCAAAATCCCGTCAAAAATCCTACAGAATTTTTGTGAATCCCATGGGATTTTTTATTCTGACTTTGGATTGACAGGATTTTTTATCCCGTCCCAATCAAAGACGGAAGACAAAATCCTGTCAATTTAAAGACAGGATAAATAATCCTGTAAAAGGTATTAACAGGATAAATTATCCTGTCGATTGTAATTACGGGAGAAAAAAACCTGTAATTTGTAAGTCAGGATAAAATATCCTGTCAATGAATACGGGAGAAAAAAAACTTGTCAAATTTTGGAATGCGACCGATAAAAGAATCAAAGCATGGACCAATATCAAACTATTGCGTTCTACTGCATGTATAAAAGAATTAAATTTGGTGTGTCACAGTTTTCTATATGATATTTAATCATTTAAAGAAGTCACATTTGTCTTGTTCTAGGCTTTTAAGTGTTTTTATATACAGCAAAGTACAAGAACCCAAAGCATCTTAAGTTAAAACTCAAAATTTTGTAAGTTGTCAAATATGCTGATACATCTTTATTTGTCACTATTTACAAATTTATGCAAATAATTTTGATGGATGAAATATGAAAGCAATTATCCATGCTGTTGCTAAGTTGTTGTCTTATCAGTTCGAAATGCTTTACTTTGTACTGCATCTTATGAATGACATTGCATAAATTGTATATATGACATGTGTAATGTGATACACAGATACAGCATGCAGGAAAGAGGAAACTCAACCTAAATCAAGATATCACTGATAATTACGGAGTGATCATCCAGCAACAATATTCTCCAATGTTTTAGTAAAAATATGATTGCGAATACACAGTCTAATGCAAACTTTTCAAAGGTTCTTACATCTAATATTCTGGAACTTCTTTCGTACACGTCTTTCGTCTCTTCGATCGCCCAATTTCCTTAGTTCTACCTTGAAAATAGGAAAATAGACTCCTATGTGTAAAATTACGTCAAATTACCAGTACTTACGAACATATCACGAAGGGAGTCCCACAGGGATCCATATTAGGACCGGTACTTTTAAATATCTTTATTAATGACATATTTCTCTTTGTTAAAAGCTGTACAATATATAACTATGCCGATGACAACACATTATCAAGTACTGATCCAAACCCGAAGTATTAAAATCAAACTCACTCTCATACCGGTAGTCCGCTTCTTTTCATGTGGTGGAGGTTTTTGTTTGTTTGCTTTGGTTTCTGTTTTATCCTGATTTTGAATGCCTTCGATTTCTGATTTTCTGAATTATCGATTTTGTGCTGTATACAGGGATATGGTCATTATCCATATTTGTCATTGCTACAGAAACTACAGTAATCGTAAAAAAATCTTGAAAAAGTTTGCCGCGACTGACTCTATTATCATGTTGGTGCATGAAGTTGATCTATCGCGATTTTGATCGAATGTTTCTTGATCAAACGTCACTATAAAGAAAAGTACGGATAGAGCTATCTAATTGTAAGACCTTTAATTTTATTTCATTGTGCATGCATGTACATACATTTAATACATATATAGTAAATTGATAGTATTATGTAATTCATAATAGACAGCAAGAATAGTGGCATATTGATTATTCGATCCCTAAGAAATTTGGGTGCTATTTGATTTCTGTTGTTTAAGTTCGTTCTTTATTTTCTCGAAGTTGAGTAGATTACAATTCTAAACCATGACATGTATACATCTCATGGTGAGAAATACATTATAGATTTGAAATTAATTAGGGATTTCCATTGGATAAATATTGGGAACGATCGATGTATTAGCTAAGTTATATAGTGAACAATGGTACCAATGCTCTTTACAATTTATTTTTTAGTGATGAAAAGAAATCGTGATGTTTCGGTGAAATGTTCCCGTAGTTGTAGAGATCAATGAAAATTCAAACGGGATTTATTCTTTTCTTTTTTTTAAATTCGACAAAACTTGCACGAACGTAATGGGTAGTGACGTGAACTGGATTGCGTGTTAAAGAACCATTGTCTGTACATAGCTGGAGTTCACAAAGTGGAGCACCTCTATTTGTGCATGCTATTACTTTTTTCCTGATTATTAGAAGGTGTGAGATAAAGTTTACGTCAGCTAAAATATGTTACTTACTTAAAGACTACAATATAAGTAATTTTGTCTTCTCGAAAAGTCATGCCATACTTCATTCAAAACATTTCAGTAATTGAAGAAAAGCAAATCTGCAATACTTCAAAATGTTATTTGAAAAAGAATCGAAAATGCTTAACAAGGTCGTTCTAAATGGAGTTTTCTTATCTGTATTTAACGAAATATTTCTTGAGATGTCGTTTCATCTCTGATCACGTTGCTACAGTGAGACAACTTGCAACAAGGGACTATAAGCGATACAATATGTTGGGAAATATTTGCAACAGCAAGCTTATGGATTCAGTTAGGA
Source organism: Pinctada fucata (assembly GCA_028142955.1). Lineage (NCBI taxonomy): Eukaryota > Metazoa > Mollusca > Bivalvia > Pterioida > Pteriidae > Pinctada > Pinctada fucata. The sequence continues at coordinate 82,356,547 of AP027103.1, read as the reverse complement.
TTGGTTCTCTTATATATTGTTTATATATCGATGCTTCATTTTTTTTCTTATTGAAACAATAACAGAAATCGATTTCTATGATTATTCTGAAAATATAAATTGAAAAAGTTCTTTCTTTGTTTCTTTTGTATTATATGAATAATTTAAAGCCCTGTCCCGCTGTCATTGATATCAGCAATGCCCATCCGGTAACAGTGCCTTTCAAGTTGAAATAACATACAGAAATTTAGACGTTACATGTCGCAATCGATGAAATAGTAAGATGAATACCCTACCCTAAACCATTGATCATCATAAGGAAACCCACCTATACACAAAGTGTCATCTGCCTTACGCCAATTCAAATGTCAAATATTTTTACACAGATTGATATAATTAATTTTAAAGAATCGCGCGTGCGTTAAGATCATAACAGTATGATACATATACGAGAATTTACAGTTGACTCAACTCTATAGACAACGCCTATTCTGTTTAATTTTCTTAATATTTACACTACTAGTAGAGTCCCAATGTTAAACGCCCGTTAGGCAACTATATTCCAATAACTTGGGTTGCTATTGTGACGTCACGTTCTAATTTTGCATGTAGGGAGAATTTACCAACGTTAAATTATATTTGACGTTGTTACAGGCAAACGTGCATGCAAATAAAAATGACAGATAATTAGAATAAATGTAAATATAAGTAATGACTGTCTTACTTTTGGTGTTCATGGGTGTATAATTCTTGTTGGTCACATGCAAATTCCGTGAATCGCGGAATTTGCACGTGACCAACCAGAATTATACACCCATCAACACCAAAAGTAGGTTGCACTCCACCATTATTTTGACATTTCGCGTTATCGCAGACCCCCCACCTCTTACATTACTCATTATGGACAACCTAATGTGATGTCATACTATGTATTTGGTATCAATAGATTCAGAAAATTTCAAATTTTTAATTCATAGACAATTTAACAAAAAAATTTAATATAAGAACCACATTACCTGTGCTGAAATGGCATGAAAATGGGTTGAAATTTCATGCAAAAAGTACCATATTGGCCCATGTTTTGGGCAATTTTTCACCAAGTTGCTTGATTTTTTCCAGAAATTTCAATTAATAGTCTGAAAGGTATATTCTTACTCTAAATCATATGGAAAAATCAGAGGGGCGGTACGGCTAGTTCTTGCGAAATCACTGTCGAACCGACTTGAATGATTTTTGACGCGGGGAAATTCCGCCAAAATTCACATGGTCCATCGCACGTTGTAGTGTTTATATAGGATACGAAACTAAGGATTCAAAAATTTTCAGTGTCCTGTTACAAACATATTACCTAATACTTTTCAACCATTTCATTACTTTTCACCCTTGCTTTATATAAGCTGTCTTATTCAGGGGTATATGCCCTGATAGCCTTTTACATTAATATTCAGTACCCCTAATTTTATACGAAATGGTGGAGTGCAACCATAAGGGGAATTTTTTTTCCCGTCAAAGATATAAATTTGTGTTTATTTGAAAATTTAAGTTTTTTCGCATCTAACGGTACCATAGTTATAGCGCTACGCCTTATACTTTTGTCGCTACACAGTACCGAAGGGTGCGTGACGCGCCCATCCAAGTACCCCTTCATGACCATGATGAGGCTTACATAGACAGACATGTATATATTAATGTTCAGGTAGAGACACCATAGTGACTTTTTGTATTTATTTTGATTCATCATTTAAGAAAAAGATGAAAGAAAGCCAAAAATTCAGTTTTGAGGATGGTTGCTATGGCAACGACAAAATTTTGTTGCTTCGGAACCCGTTATTCGATTCCGCAATAAGGCCAGTATTGGAAATGGTTATTTGCATCATTTGTGTTTTCAGGTCAATTTGGTTGCTATGGTAACCATTATTTTTCAAATATTAGCTTATTTACATAAATTTAAAATTTTCTTTATGTGTTGATACCTGTCATTATGTGTTAAACCTAATACTTTTGTCTCTTTGATGTGCCAAATAAAGCATGAGTGCATAGCTTGTACTGCCTTTTTCTCCAAAAATAGTGCTAAAATAGAGTCAGCATCAATTTTCATAACAATCAAAAAATTTTCAAATTTGAAAGAATCCAACAATTATTGGTTTATTATGATACAGCAGGGTCATGACCTTTATCTGAGTAGGGTTGTTACCATGGCAACCAATTTTGAAATTTGAACCTAGGAAGCTATATGGTCAATATGGTTGCACTCCACCATTATTTTGACATTTCGCGTTATCGCAGACCCCCCACCTCTTACATTACTCATTATGGACAACCTAATGTGATGTCATACTATGTATTTGGTATCAATAGATTCAGAAAATTTCAAATTTTTAATTCATAGACAATTTAACAAAAAAATTTAATATAAGAACCACATTACCTGTGCTGAAATGGCATGAAAATGGGTTGAAATTTCATGCAAAAAGTACCATATTGGCCCATGTTTTGGGCAATTTTTCACCAAGTTGCTTGATTTTTTCCAGAAATTTCAATTAATAGTCTGAAAGGTATATTCTTACTCTAAATCATATGGAAAAATCAGAGGGGCGGTACGGCTAGTTCTTGCGAAATCACTGTCGAACCGACTTGAATGATTTTTGACGCGGGGAAATTCCGCCAAAATTCACATGGTCCATCGCACGTTGTAGTGTTTATATAGGATACGAAACTAAGGATTCAAAAATTTTCAGTGTCCTGTTACAAACATATTACCTAATACTTTTCAACCATTTCATTACTTTTCACCCTTGCTTTATATAAGCTGTCTTATTCAGGGGTATATGCCCTGATAGCCTTTTACATTAATATTCAGTACCCCTAATTTTATACGAAATGGTGGAGTGCAACCATAAGGGGAATTTTTTTTCCCGTCAAAGATATAAATTTGTGTTTATTTGAAAATTTAAGTTTTTTCGCATCTAACGGTACCATAGTTATAGCGCTACGCCTTATACTTTTGTCGCTACACAGTACCGAAGGGTGCGTGACGCGCCCATCCAAGTACCCCTTCATGACCATGATGAGGCTTACATAGACAGACATGTATATATTAATGTTCAGGTAGAGACACCATAGTGACTTTTTGTATTTATTTTGATTCATCATTTAAGAAAAAGATGAAAGAAAGCCAAAAATTCAGTTTTGAGGATGGTTGCTATGGCAACGACAAAATTTTGTTGCTTCGGAACCCGTTATTCGATTCCGCAATAAGGCCAGTATTGGAAATGGTTATTTGCATCATTTGTGTTTTCAGGTCAATTTGGTTGCTATGGTAACCATTATTTTTCAAATATTAGCTTATTTACATAAATTTAAAATTTTCTTTATGTGTTGATACCTGTCATTATGTGTTAAACCTAATACTTTTGTCTCTTTGATGTGCCAAATAAAGCATGAGTGCATAGCTTGTACTGCCTTTTTCTCCAAAAATAGTGCTAAAATAGAGTCAGCATCAATTTTCATAACAATCAAAAAATTTTCAAATTTGAAAGAATCCAACAATTATTGGTTTATTATGATACAGCAGGGTCATGACCTTTATCTGAGTAGGGTTGTTACCATGGCAACCAATTTTGAAATTTGAACCTAGGAAGCTATATGGTCAATATGGTTGCACTCCACCATTATTTTGACATTTCGCGTTATCGCAGACCCCCCACCTCTTACATTACTCATTATGGACAACCTAATGTGATGTCATACTATGTATTTGGTATCAATAGATTCAGAAAATTTCAAATTTTTAATTCATAGACAATTTAACAAAAAAATTTAATATAAGAACCACATTACCTGTGCTGAAATGGCATGAAAATGGGTTGAAATTTCATGCAAAAAGTACCATATTGGCCCATGTTTTGGGCAATTTTTCACCAAGTTGCTTGATTTTTTCCAGAAATTTCAATTAATAGTCTGAAAGGTATATTCTTACTCTAAATCATATGGAAAAATCAGAGGGGCGGTACGGCTAGTTCTTGCGAAATCACTGTCGAACCGACTTGAATGATTTTTGACGCGGGGAAATTCCGCCAAAATTCACATGGTCCATCGCACGTTGTAGTGTTTATATAGGATACGAAACTAAGGATTCAAAAATTTTCAGTGTCCTGTTACAAACATATTACCTAATACTTTTCAACCATTTCATTACTTTTCACCCTTGCTTTATATAAGCTGTCTTATTCAGGGGTATATGCCCTGATAGCCTTTTACATTAATATTCAGTACCCCTAATTTTATACGAAATGGTGGAGTGCAACCATAAGGGGAATTTTTTTTCCCGTCAAAGATATAAATTTGTGTTTATTTGAAAATTTAAGTTTTTTCGCATCTAACGGTACCATAGTTATAGCGCTACGCCTTATACTTTTGTCGCTACACAGTACCGAAGGGTGCGTGACGCGCCCATCCAAGTACCCCTTCATGACCATGATGAGGCTTACATAGACAGACATGTATATATTAATGTTCAGGTAGAGACACCATAGTGACTTTTTGTATTTATTTTGATTCATCATTTAAGAAAAAGATGAAAGAAAGCCAAAAATTCAGTTTTGAGGATGGTTGCTATGGCAACGACAAAATTTTGTTGCTTCGGAACCCGTTATTCGATTCCGCAATAAGGCCAGTATTGGAAATGGTTATTTGCATCATTTGTGTTTTCAGGTCAATTTGGTTGCTATGGTAACCATTATTTTTCAAATATTAGCTTATTTACATAAATTTAAAATTTTCTTTATGTGTTGATACCTGTCATTATGTGTTAAACCTAATACTTTTGTCTCTTTGATGTGCCAAATAAAGCATGAGTGCATAGCTTGTACTGCCTTTTTCTCCAAAAATAGTGCTAAAATAGAGTCAGCATCAATTTTCATAACAATCAAAAAATTTTCAAATTTGAAAGAATCCAACAATTATTGGTTTATTATGATACAGCAGGGTCATGACCTTTATCTGAGTAGGGTTGTTACCATGGCAACCAATTTTGAAATTTGAACCTAGGAAGCTATATGGTCAATATGGTTGCACTCCACCATTATTTTGACATTTCGCGTTATCGCAGACCCCCCACCTCTTACATTACTCATTATGGACAACCTAATGTGATGTCATACTATGTATTTGGTATCAATAGATTCAGAAAATTTCAAATTTTTAATTCATAGACAATTTAACAAAAAAATTTAATATAAGAACCACATTACCTGTGCTGAAATGGCATGAAAATGGGTTGAAATTTCATGCAAAAAGTACCATATTGGCCCATGTTTTGGGCAATTTTTCACCAAGTTGCTTGATTTTTTCCAGAATTTTCAATTAATAGTCTGAAAGGTATATTCTTACTCTAAATCATATGGAAAAATCAGAGGGGCGGTACGGCTAGTTCTTGCGAAATCACTGTCGAACCGACTTGAATGATTTTTGACGCGGGGAAATTCCGCCAAAATTCACATGGTCCATCGCACGTTGTAGTGTTTATATAGGATACGAAACTAAGGATTCAAAAATTTTCAGTGTCCTGTTACAAACATATTACCTAATACTTTTCAACCATTTCATTACTTTTCACCCTTGCTTTATATAAGCTGTCTTATTCAGGGGTATATGCCCTGATAGCCTTTTACATTAATATTCAGTACCCCTAATTTTATACGAAATGGTGGAGTGCAACCATAAGGGGAATTTTTTTTCCCGTCAAAGATATAAATTTGTGTTTATTTGAAAATTTAAGTTTTTTCGCATCTAACGGTACCATAGTTATAGCGCTACGCCTTATACTTTTGTCGCTACACAGTACCGAAGGGTGCGTGACGCGCCCATCCAAGTACCCCTTCATGACCATGATGAGGCTTACATAGACAGACATGTATATATTAATGTTCAGGTAGAGACACCATAGTGACTTTTTGTATTTATTTTGATTCATCATTTAAGAAAAAGATGAAAGAAAGCCAAAAATTCAGTTTTGAGGATGGTTGCTATGGCAACGACAAAATTTTGTTGCTTCGGAACCCGTTATTCGATTCCGCAATAAGGCCAGTATTGGAAATGGTTATTTGCATCATTTGTGTTTTCAGGTCAATTTGGTTGCTATGGTAACCATTATTTTTCAAATATTAGCTTATTTACATAAATTTAAAATTTTCTTTATGTGTTGATACCTGTCATTATGTGTTAAACCTAATACTTTTGTCTCTTTGATGTGCCAAATAAAGCATGAGTGCATAGCTTGTACTGCCTTTTTCTCCAAAAATAGTGCTAAAATAGAGTCAGCATCAATTTTCATAACAATCAAAAAATTTTCAAATTTGAAAGAATCCAACAATTATTGGTTTATTATGATACAGCAGGGTCATGACCTTTATCTGAGTAGGGTTGTTACCATGGCAACCAATTTTGAAATTTGAACCTAGGAAGCTATATGGTCAATATGGTTGCACTCCACCATTATTTTGACATTTCGCGTTATCGCAGACCCCCCACCTCTTACATTACTCATTATGGACAACCTAATGTGATGTCATACTATGTATTTGGTATCAATAGATTCAGAAAATTTCAAATTTTTAATTCATAGACAATTTAACAAAAAAATTTAATATAAGAACCACATTACCTGTGCTGAAATGGCATGAAAATGGGTTGAAATTTCATGCAAAAAGTACCATATTGGCCCATGTTTTGGGCAATTTTTCACCAAGTTGCTTGATTTTTTCCAGAAATTTCAATTAATAGTCTGAAAGGTATATTCTTACTCTAAATCATATGGAAAAATCAGAGGGGCGGTACGGCTAGTTCTTGCGAAATCACTGTCGAACCGACTTGAATGATTTTTGACGCGGGGAAATTCCGCCAAAATTCACATGGTCCATCGCACGTTGTAGTGTTTATATAGGATACGAAACTAAGGATTCAAAAATTTTCAGTGTCCTGTTACAAACATATTACCTAATACTTTTCAACCATTTCATTACTTTTCACCCTTGCTTTATATAAGCTGTCTTATTCAGGGGTATATGCCCTGATAGCCTTTTACATTAATATTCAGTACCCCTAATTTTATACGAAATGGTGGAGTGCAACCATAAGGGGAATTTTTTTTCCCGTCAAAGATATAAATTTGTGTTTATTTGAAAATTTAAGTTTTTTCGCATCTAACGGTACCATAGTTATAGCGCTACGCCTTATACTTTTGTCGCTACACAGTACCGAAGGGTGCGTGACGCGCCCATCCAAGTACCCCTTCATGACCATGATGAGGCTTACATAGACAGACATGTATATATTAATGTTCAGGTAGAGACACCATAGTGACTTTTTGTATTTATTTTGATTCATCATTTAAGAAAAAGATGAAAGAAAGCCAAAAATTCAGTTTTGAGGATGGTTGCTATGGCAACGACAAAATTTTGTTGCTTCGGAACCCGTTATTCGATTCCGCAATAAGGCCAGTATTGGAAATGGTTATTTGCATCATTTGTGTTTTCAGGTCAATTTGGTTGCTATGGTAACCATTATTTTTCAAATATTAGCTTATTTACATAAATTTAAAATTTTCTTTATGTGTTGATACCTGTCATTATGTGTTAAACCTAATACTTTTGTCTCTTTGATGTGCCAAATAAAGCATGAGTGCATAGCTTGTACTGCCTTTTTCTCCAAAAATAGTGCTAAAATAGAGTCAGCATCAATTTTCATAACAATCAAAAAATTTTCAAATTTGAAAGAATCCAACAATTATTGGTTTATTATGATACAGCAGGGTCATGACCTTTATCTGAGTAGGGTTGTTACCATGGCAACCAATTTTGAAATTTGAACCTAGGAAGCTATATGGTCAATATGGTTGCACTCCACCATTATTTTGACATTTCGCGTTATCGCAGACCCCCCACCTCTTACATTACTCATTATGGACAACCTAATGTGATGTCATACTATGTATTTGGTATCAATAGATTCAGAAAATTTCAAATTTTTAATTCATAGACAATTTAACAAAAAAATTTAATATAAGAACCACATTACCTGTGCTGAAATGGCATGAAAATGGGTTGAAATTTCATGCAAAAAGTACCATATTGGCCCATGTTTTGGGCAATTTTTCACCAAGTTGCTTGATTTTTTCCAGAAATTTCAATTAATAGTCTGAAAGGTATATTCTTACTCTAAATCATATGGAAAAATCAGAGGGGCGGTACGGCTAGTTCTTGCGAAATCACTGTCGAACCGACTTGAATGATTTTTGACGCGGGGAAATTCCGCCAAAATTCACATGGTCCATCGCACGTTGTAGTGTTTATATAGGATACGAAACTAAGGATTCAAAAATTTTCAGTGTCCTGTTACAAACATATTACCTAATACTTTTCAACCATTTCATTACTTTTCACCCTTGCTTTATATAAGCTGTCTTATTCAGGGGTATATGCCCTGATAGCCTTTTACATTAATATTCAGTACCCCTAATTTTATACGAAATGGTGGAGTGCAACCATAAGGGGAATTTTTTTTCCCGTCAAAGATATAAATTTGTGTTTATTTGAAAATTTAAGTTTTTTCGCATCTAACGGTACCATAGTTATAGCGCTACGCCTTATACTTTTGTCGCTACACAGTACCGAAGGGTGCGTGACGCGCCCATCCAAGTACCCCTTCATGACCATGATGAGGCTTACATAGACAGACATGTATATATTAATGTTCAGGTAGAGACACCATAGTGACTTTTTGTATTTATTTTGATTCATCATTTAAGAAAAAGATGAAAGAAAGCCAAAAATTCAGTTTTGAGGATGGTTGCTATGGCAACGACAAAATTTTGTTGCTTCGGAACCCGTTATTCGATTCCGCAATAAGGCCAGTATTGGAAATGGTTATTTGCATCATTTGTGTTTTCAGGTCAATTTGGTTGCTATGGTAACCATTATTTTTCAAATATTAGCTTATTTACATAAATTTAAAATTTTCTTTATGTGTTGATACCTGTCATTATGTGTTAAACCTAATACTTTTGTCTCTTTGATGTGCCAAATAAAGCATGAGTGCATAGCTTGTACTGCCTTTTTCTCCAAAAATAGTGCTAAAATAGAGTCAGCATCAATTTTCATAACAATCAAAAAATTTTCAAATTTGAAAGAATCCAACAATTATTGGTTTATTATGATACAGCAGGGTCATGACCTTTATCTGAGTAGGGTTGTTACCATGGCAACCAATTTTGAAATTTGAACCTAGGAAGCTATATGGTCAATATGGTTGCACTCCACCATTATTTTGACATTTCGCGTTATCGCAGACCCCCCACCTCTTACATTACTCATTATGGACAACCTAATGTGATGTCATACTATGTATTTGGTATCAATAGATTCAGAAAATTTCAAATTTTTAATTCATAGACAATTTAACAAAAAAATTTAATATAAGAACCACATTACCTGTGCTGAAATGGCATGAAAATGGGTTGAAATTTCATGCAAAAAGTACCATATTGGCCCATGTTTTGGGCAATTTTTCACCAAGTTGCTTGATTTTTTCCAGAAATTTCAATTAATAGTCTGAAAGGTATATTCTTACTCTAAATCATATGGAAAAATCAGAGGGGCGGTACGGCTAGTTCTTGCGAAATCACTGTCGAACCGACTTGAATGATTTTTGACGCGGGGAAATTCCGCCAAAATTCACATGGTCCATCGCACGTTGTAGTGTTTATATAGGATACGAAACTAAGGATTCAAAAATTTTCAGTGTCCTGTTACAAACATATTACCTAATACTTTTCAACCATTTCATTACTTTTCACCCTTGCTTTATATAAGCTGTCTTATTCAGGGGTATATGCCCTGATAGCCTTTTACATTAATATTCAGTACCCCTAATTTTATACGAAATGGTGGAGTGCAACCATAAGGGGAATTTTTTTTCCCGTCAAAGATATAAATTTGTGTTTATTTGAAAATTTAAGTTTTTTCGCATCTAACGGTACCATAGTTATAGCGCTACGCCTTATACTTTTGTCGCTACACAGTACCGAAGGGTGCGTGACGCGCCCATCCAAGTACCCCTTCATGACCATGATGAGGCTTACATAGACAGACATGTATATATTAATGTTCAGGTAGAGACACCATAGTGACTTTTTGTATTTATTTTGATTCATCATTTAAGAAAAAGATGAAAGAAAGCCAAAAATTCAGTTTTGAGGATGGTTGCTATGGCAACGACAAAATTTTGTTGCTTCGGAACCCGTTATTCGATTCCGCAATAAGGCCAGTATTGGAAATGGTTATTTGCATCATTTGTGTTTTCAGGTCAATTTGGTTGCTATGGTAACCATTATTTTTCAAATATTAGCTTATTTACATAAATTTAAAATTTTCTTTATGTGTTGATACCTGTCATTATGTGTTAAACCTAATACTTTTGTCTCTTTGATGTGCCAAATAAAGCATGAGTGCATAGCTTGTACTGCCTTTTTCTCCAAAAATAGTGCTAAAATAGAGTCAGCATCAATTTTCATAACAATCAAAAAATTTTCAAATTTGAAAGAATCCAACAATTATTGGTTTATTATGATACAGCAGGGTCATGACCTTTATCTGAGTAGGGTTGTTACCATGGCAACCAATTTTGAAATTTGAACCTAGGAAGCTATATGGTCAATATGGTTGCACTCCACCATTATTTTGACATTTCGCGTTATCGCAGACCCCCCACCTCTTACATTACTCATTATGGACAACCTAATGTGATGTCATACTATGTATTTGGTATCAATAGATTCAGAAAATTTCAAATTTTTAATTCATAGACAATTTAACAAAAAAATTTAATATAAGAACCACATTACCTGTGCTGAAATGGCATGAAAATGGGTTGAAATTTCATGCAAAAAGTACCATATTGGCCCATGTTTTGGGCAATTTTTCACCAAGTTGCTTGATTTTTTCCAGAAATTTCAATTAATAGTCTGAAAGGTATATTCTTACTCTAAATCATATGGAAAAATCAGAGGGGCGGTACGGCTAGTTCTTGCGAAATCACTGTCGAACCGACTTGAATGATTTTTGACGCGGGGAAATTCCGCCAAAATTCACATGGTCCATCGCACGTTGTAGTGTTTATATAGGATACGAAACTAAGGATTCAAAAATTTTCAGTGTCCTGTTACAAACATATTACCTAATACTTTTCAACCATTTCATTACTTTTCACCCTTGCTTTATATAAGCTGTCTTATTCAGGGGTATATGCCCTGATAGCCTTTTACATTAATATTCAGTACCCCTAATTTTATACGAAATGGTGGAGTGCAACCATAAGGGGAATTTTTTTTCCCGTCAAAGATATAAATTTGTGTTTATTTGAAAATTTAAGTTTTTTCGCATCTAACGGTACCATAGTTATAGCGCTACGCCTTATACTTTTGTCGCTACACAGTACCGAAGGGTGCGTGACGCGCCCATCCAAGTACCCCTTCATGACCATGATGAGGCTTACATAGACAGACATGTATATATTAATGTTCAGGTAGAGACACCATAGTGACTTTTTGTATTTATTTTGATTCATCATTTAAGAAAAAGATGAAAGAAAGCCAAAAATTCAGTTTTGAGGATGGTTGCTATGGCAACGACAAAATTTTGTTGCTTCGGAACCCGTTATTCGATTCCGCAATAAGGCCAGTATTGGAAATGGTTATTTGCATCATTTGTGTTTTCAGGTCAATTTGGTTGCTATGGTAACCATTATTTTTCAAATATTAGCTTATTTACATAAATTTAAAATTTTCTTTATGTGTTGATACCTGTCATTATGTGTTAAACCTAATACTTTTGTCTCTTTGATGTGCCAAATAAAGCATGAGTGCATAGCTTGTACTGCCTTTTTCTCCAAAAATAGTGCTAAAATAGAGTCAGCATCAATTTTCATAACAATCAAAAAATTTTCAAATTTGAAAGAATCCAACAATTATTGGTTTATTATGATACAGCAGGGTCATGACCTTTATCTGAGTAGGGTTGTTACCATGGCAACCAATTTTGAAATTTGAACCTAGGAAGCTATATGGTCAATATGGTTGCACTCCACCATTATTTTGACATTTCGCGTTATCGCAGACCCCCCACCTCTTACATTACTCATTATGGACAACCTAATGTGATGTCATACTATGTATTTGGTATCAATAGATTCAGAAAATTTCAAATTTTTAATTCATAGACAATTTAACAAAAAAATTTAATATAAGAACCACATTACCTGTGCTGAAATGGCATGAAAATGGGTTGAAATTTCATGCAAAAAGTACCATATTGGCCCATGTTTTGGGCAATTTTTCACCAAGTTGCTTGATTTTTTCCAGAATTTTCAATTAATAGTCTGAAAGGTATATTCTTACTCTAAATCATATGGAAAAATCAGAGGGGCGGTACGGCTAGTTCTTGCGAAATCACTGTCGAACCGACTTGAATGATTTTTGACGCGGGGAAATTCCGCCAAAATTCACATGGTCCATCGCACGTTGTAGTGTTTATATAGGATACGAAACTAAGGATTCAAAAATTTTCAGTGTCCTGTTACAAACATATTACCTAATACTTTTCAACCATTTCATTACTTTTCACCCTTGCTTTATATAAGCTGTCTTATTCAGGGGTATATGCCCTGATAGCCTTTTACATTAATATTCAGTACCCCTAATTTTATACGAAATGGTGGAGTGCAACCATAAGGGGAATTTTTTTTCCCGTCAAAGATATAAATTTGTGTTTATTTGAAAATTTAAGTTTTTTCGCATCTAACGGTACCATAGTTATAGCGCTACGCCTTATACTTTTGTCGCTACACAGTACCGAAGGGTGCGTGACGCGCCCATCCAAGTACCCCTTCATGACCATGATGAGGCTTACATAGACAGACATGTATATATTAATGTTCAGGTAGAGACACCATAGTGACTTTTTGTATTTATTTTGATTCATCATTTAAGAAAAAGATGAAAGAAAGCCAAAAATTCAGTTTTGAGGATGGTTGCTATGGCAACGACAAAATTTTGTTGCTTCGGAACCCGTTATTCGATTCCGCAATAAGGCCAGTATTGGAAATGGTTATTTGCATCATTTGTGTTTTCAGGTCAATTTGGTTGCTATGGTAACCATTATTTTTCAAATATTAGCTTATCTACATAAATTTAAAATTTTCTTTATGTGTTGATACCTGTCATTATGTGTTAAACCTAATACTTTTGTCTCTTTGATGTGCCAAATAAAGCATGAGTGCATAGCTTGTACATGTACTGCCTTTTTCTCCAAAAATAGTGCTAAAATAGAGTCAGCATCAATTTTCATAACAATCAAAAAATTTTCAAATTTGAAAGAATCCAACAATTATTGGTTTATTATGATACAGCAGGGTCATGACCTTTATCTGAGTAGGGTTGTTACCATGGCAACCAATTTTGAAATTTGAACCTAGGAAGCTATATGGTCAATATGGTTGCACTCCACCATTATTTTGACATTTCGCGTTATCGCAGACCCCCCACCTCTTACATTACTCATTATGGACAACCTAATGTGATGTCATACTATGTATTTGGTATCAATAGATTCAGAAAATTTCAAATTTTTAATTCATAGACAATATAACAAAAAAATTTAATATAAGAACCACATTACCTGTGCTGAAATGGCATGAAAATGGGTTGAAATTTCATGCAAAAAGTACCATATTGGCCCATGTTTTGGGCAATTTTTCACCAAGTTGCTTGATTTTTTCCAGAAATTTCAATTAATAGTCTGAAAGGTATATTCTTACTCTAAATCATATGGAAAAATCAGAGGGGCGGTACGGCTAGTTCTTGCGAAATCACTGTCGAACCGACTTGAATGATTTTTGACGCGGGGAAATTCCGCCAAAATTCACATGGTCCATCGCACGTTGTAGTGTTTATATAGGATACGAAACTAAGGATTCAAAAATTTTCAGTGTCCTGTTACAAACATATTACCTAATACTTTTCAACCATTTCATTACTTTTCACCCTTGCTTTATATAAGCTGTCTTATTCAGGGGTATATGCCCTGATAGCCTTTTACATTAATATTCAGTACCCCTAATTTTATACGAAATGGTGGAGTGCAACCATAAGGGGAATTTTTTTTCCCGTCAAAGATATAAATTTGTGTTTATTTGAAAATTTAAGTTTTTTCGCATCTAACGGTACCATAGTTATAGCGCTACGCCTTATACTTTTGTCGCTACACAGTACCGAAGGGTGCGTGACGCGCCCATCCAAGTACCCCTTCATGACCATGATGAGGCTTACATAGACAGACATGTATATATTAATGTTCAGGTAGAGACACCATAGTGACTTTTTGTATTTATTTTGATTCATCATTTAAGAAAAAGATGAAAGAAAGCCAAAAATTCAGTTTTGAGGATGGTTGCTATGGCAACGACAAAATTTTGTTGCTTCGGAACCCGTTATTCGATTCCGCAATAAGGCCAGTATTGGAAATGGTTATTTGCATCATTTGTGTTTTCAGGTCAATTTGGTTGCTATGGTAACCATTATTTTTCAAATATTAGCTTATTTACATAAATTTAAAATTTTCTTTATGTGTTGATACCTGTCATTATGTGTTAAACCTAATACTTTTGTCTCTTTGATGTGCCAAATAAAGCATGAGTGCATAGCTTGTACTGCCTTTTTCTCCAAAAATAGTGCTAAAATAGAGTCAGCATCAATTTTCATAACAATCAAAAAATTTTCAAATTTGAAAGAATCCAACAATTATTGGTTTATTATGATACAGCAGGGTCATGACCTTTATCTGAGTAGGGTTGTTACCATGGCAACCAATTTTGAAATTTGAACCTAGGAAGCTATATGGTCAATATGGTTGCACTCCACCATTATTTTGACATTTCGCGTTATCGCAGACCCCCCACCTCTTACATTACTCATTATGGACAACCTAATGTGATGTCATACTATGTATTTGGTATCAATAGATTCAGAAAATTTCAAATTTTTAATTCATAGACAATTTAACAAAAAAATTTAATATAAGAACCACATTACCTGTGCTGAAATGGCATGAAAATGGGTTGAAATTTCATGCAAAAAGTACCATATTGGCCCATGTTTTGGGCAATTTTTCACCAAGTTGCTTGATTTTTTCCAGAAATTTCAATTAATAGTCTGAAAGGTATATTCTTACTCTAAATCATATGGAAAAATCAGAGGGGCGGTACGGCTAGTTCTTGCGAAATCACTGTCGAACCGACTTGAATGATTTTTGACGCGGGGAAATTCCGCCAAAATTCACATGGTCCATCGCACGTTGTAGTGTTTATATAGGATACGAAACTAAGGATTCAAAAATTTTCAGTGTCCTGTTACAAACATATTACCTAATACTTTTCAACCATTTCATTACTTTTCACCCTTGCTTTATATAAGCTGTCTTATTCAGGGGTATATGCCCTGATAGCCTTTTACATTAATATTCAGTACCCCTAATTTTATACGAAATGGTGGAGTGCAACCATAAGGGGAATTTTTTTTCCCGTCAAAGATATAAATTTGTGTTTATTTGAAAATTTAAGTTTTTTCGCATCTAACGGTACCATAGTTATAGCGCTACGCCTTATACTTTTGTCGCTACACAGTACCGAAGGGTGCGTGACGCGCCCATCCAAGTACCCCTTCATGACCATGATGAGGCTTACATAGACAGACATGTATATATTAATGTTCAGGTAGAGACACCATAGTGACTTTTTGTATTTATTTTGATTCATCATTTTAGAAAAAGATGAAAGAAAGCCAAAAATTCAGTTTTGAGGATGGTTGCTATGGCAACGACAAAATTTTGTTGCTTCGGAACCCGTTATTCGATTCCGCAATAAGGCCAGTATTGGAAATGGTTATTTGCATCATTTGTGTTTTCAGGTCAATTTGGTTGCTATGGTAACCATTATTTTTCAAATATTAGCTTATTTACATAAATTTAAAATTTTCTTTATGTGTTGATACCTGTCATTATGTGTTAAACCTAATACTTTTGTCTCTTTGATGTGCCAAATAAAGCATGAGTGCATAGCTTGTACTGCCTTTTTCTCCAAAAATAGTGCTAAAATAGAGTCAGCATCAATTTTCATAACAATCAAAAAATTTTCAAATTTGAAAGAATCCAACAATTATTGGTTTATTATGATACAGCAGGGTCATGACCTTTATCTGAGTAGGGTTGTTACCATGGCAACCAATTTTGAAATTTGAACCTAGGAAGCTATATGGTCAATATGGTTGCACTCCACCATTATTTTGACATTTCGCGTTATCGCAGACCCCCCACCTCTTACATTACTCATTATGGACAACCTAATGTGATGTCATACTATGTATTTGGTATCAATAGATTCAGAAAATTTCAAATTTTTAATTCATAGACAATTTAACAAAAAAATTTAATATAAGAACCACATTACCTGTGCTGAAATGGCATGAAAATGGGTTGAAATTTCATGCAAAAAGTACCATATTGGCCCATGTTTTGGGCAATTTTTCACCAAGTTGCTTGATTTTTTCCAGAAATTTCAATTAATAGTCTGAAAGGTATATTCTTACTCTAAATCATATGGAAAAATCAGAGGGGCGGTACGGCTAGTTCTTGCGAAATCACTGTCGAACCGACTTGAATGATTTTTGACGCGGGGAAATTCCGCCAAAATTCACATGGTCCATCGCACGTTGTAGTGTTTATATAGGATACGAAACTAAGGATTCAAAAATTTTCAGTGTCCTGTTACAAACATATTACCTAATACTTTTCAACCATTTCATTACTTTTCACCCTTGCTTTATATAAGCTGTCTTATTCAGGGGTATATGCCCTGATAGCCTTTTACATTAATATTCAGTACCCCTAATTTTATACGAAATGGTGGAGTGCAACCATAAGGGGAATTTTTTTTCCCGTCAAAGATATAAATTTGTGTTTATTTGAAAATTTAAGTTTTTTCGCATCTAACGGTACCATAGTTATAGCGCTACGCCTTATACTTTTGTCGCTACACAGTACCGAAGGGTGCGTGACGCGCCCATCCAAGTACCCCTTCATGACCATGATGAGGCTTACATAGACAGACATGTATATATTAATGTTCAGGTAGAGACACCATAGTGACTTTTTGTATTTATTTTGATTCATCATTTTAGAAAAAGATGAAAGAAAGCCAAAAATTCAGTTTTGAGGATGGTTGCTATGGCAACGACAAAATTTTGTTGCTTCGGAACCCGTTATTCGATTCCGCAATAAGGCCAGTATTGGAAATGGTTATTTGCATCATTTGTGTTTTCAGGTCAATTTGGTTGCTATGGTAACCATTATTTTTCAAATATTAGCTTATTTACATAAATTTAAAATTTTCTTTATGTGTTGATACCTGTCATTATGTGTTAAACCTAATACTTTTGTCTCTTTGATGTGCCAAATAAAGCATGAGTGCATAGCTTGTACTGCCTTTTTCTCCAAAAATAGTGCTAAAATAGAGTCAGCATCAATTTTCATAACAATCAAAAAATTTTCAAATTTGAAAGAATCCAACAATTATTGGTTTATTATGATACAGCAGGGTCATGACCTTTATCTGAGTAGGGTTGTTACCATGGCAACCAATTTTGAAATTTGAACCTAGGAAGCTATATGGTCAATATGGTTGCACTCCACCATTATTTTGACATTTCGCGTTATCGCAGACCCCCCACCTCTTACATTACTCATTATGGACAACCTAATGTGATGTCATACTATGTATTTGGTATCAATAGATTCAGAAAATTTCAAATTTTTAATTCATAGACAATTTAACAAAAAAATTTAATATAAGAACCACATTACCTGTGCTGAAATGGCATGAAAATGGGTTGAAATTTCATGCAAAAAGTACCATATTGGCCCATGTTTTGGGCAATTTTTCACCAAGTTGCTTGATTTTTTCCAGAAATTTCAATTAATAGTCTGAAAGGTATATTCTTACTCTAAATCATATGGAAAAATCAGAGGGGCGGTACGGCTAGTTCTTGCGAAATCACTGTCGAACCGACTTGAATGATTTTTGACGCGGGGAAATTCCGCCAAAATTCACATGGTCCATCGCACGTTGTAGTGTTTATATAGGATACGAAACTAAGGATTCAAAAATTTTCAGTGTCCTGTTACAAACATATTACCTAATACTTTTCAACCATTTCATTACTTTTCACCCTTGCTTTATATAAGCTGTCTTATTCAGGGGTATATGCCCTGATAGCCTTTTACATTAATATTCAGTACCCCTAATTTTATACGAAATGGTGGAGTGCAACCATAAGGGGAATTTTTTTTTTCCCGTCAAAGATATAAATTTGTGTTTATTTGAAAATTTAAGTTTTTTCGCATCTAACGGTACCATAGTTATAGCGCTACGCCTTATACTTTTGTCGCTACACAGTACCGAAGGGTGCGTGACGCGCCCATCCAAGTACCCCTTCATGACCATGATGAGGCTTACATAGACAGACATGTATATATTAATGTTCAGGTAGAGACACCATAGTGACTTTTTGTATTTATTTTGATTCATCATTTTAGAAAAAGATGAAAGAAAGCCAAAAATTCAGTTTTGAGGATGGTTGCTATGGCAACGACAAAATTTTGTTGCTTCGGAACCCGTTATTCGATTCCGCAATAAGGCCAGTATTGGAAATGGTTATTTGCATCATTTGTGTTTTCAGGTCAATTTGGTTGCTATGGTAACCATTATTTTTCAAATATTAGCTTATTTACATAAATTTAAAATTTTCTTTATGTGTTGATACCTGTCATTATGTGTTAAACCTAATACTTTTGTCTCTTTGATGTGCCAAATAAAGCATGAGTGCATAGCTTGTACTGCCTTTTTCTCCAAAAATAGTGCTAAAATAGAGTCAGCATCAATTTTCATAACAATCAAAAAATTTTCAAATTTGAAAGAATCCAACAATTATTGGTTTATTATGATACAGCAGGGTCATGACCTTTATCTGAGTAGGGTTGTTACCATGGCAACCAATTTTGAAATTTGAACCTAGGAAGCTATATGGTCAATATGGTTGCACTCCACCATTATTTTGACATTTCGCGTTATCGCAGACCCCCCACCTCTTACATTACTCATTATGGACAACCTAATGTGATGTCATACTATGTATTTGGTATCAATAGATTCAGAAAATTTCAAATTTTTAATTCATAGACAATTTAACAAAAAAATTTAATATAAGAACCACATTACCTGTGCTGAAATGGCATGAAAATGGGTTGAAATTTCATGCAAAAAGTACCATATTGGCCCATGTTTTGGGCAATTTTTCACCAAGTTGCTTGATTTTTTCCAGAAATTTCAATTAATAGTCTGAAAGGTATATTCTTACTCTAAATCATATGGAAAAATCAGAGGGGCGGTACGGCTAGTTCTTGCGAAATCACTGTCGAACCGACTTGAATGATTTTTGACGCGGGGAAATTCCGCCAAAATTCACATGGTCCATCGCACGTTGTAGTGTTTATATAGGATACGAAACTAAGGATTCAAAAATTTTCAGTGTCCTGTTACAAACATATTACCTAATACTTTTCAACCATTTCATTACTTTTCACCCTTGCTTTATATAAGCTGTCTTATTCAGGGGTATATGCCCTGATAGCCTTTTACATTAATATTCAGTACCCCTAATTTTATACGAAATGGTGGAGTGCAACCGTAAGACAGTCATTTCTTAATTGAATTGATGCTAAAAATTAAAATCAAGTAAACCACTGCTGAGTTGAAATTGATTGTAGAAATATTCCATAATTACTATAATATTTACTCCGCCTAGCTATTTTCAAAATGTTTATTTTTTTCGTATTTATCGATATAATTTAAATC
Source organism: Pinctada fucata (assembly GCA_028142955.1). Classification (NCBI taxonomy): domain Eukaryota; kingdom Metazoa; phylum Mollusca; class Bivalvia; order Pterioida; family Pteriidae; genus Pinctada; species Pinctada fucata. The sequence continues at coordinate 82,336,552 of AP027103.1, read as the reverse complement.
TACCCAAGATAACATGTTATCGAGATTTCAAGAAAATGAAAATGGAAAGAAATAGTTAGTTTCCATTTTTGATTAATTTTTGTTAGGCCACACCAAAGTGATCTTTCGTTCATCGGATTTTCCTCGTCGTTTTTCTCAAATCGGACTTTTTTTAATAAGAAAAAATTTGTCCGCTCTATTCTCCTGATCGGACTTTGAAATATTTTTGTGCGAAGATCGAAAATAGAAAAAGCATTTTTCGTGAATATATATAGGCGTAAAACACGTCTGATAACACCTCAAGCAACTCAAGTAATCACAATTTTTATTGAATAAATGAAGATGCAGAGTTTGTTAACTAGACGGTGAGAACGCTAATTTCACGATCTTTCAGACCAAATATACCTTCAGCTTTCTTGGCAGACGAGGTCTGAATTCTATATACATGTATCAAACATAATGTTAAACGTCTTCAAATTCAATAGCATCATTTCGGAACAGATAGATTTGCAGCATGGACCAGACATGCACGTTTCAGGTACTTAACCCTCGCCAGTGATCCTCAATCTAAACAATGTTAAATGGCCAAAAAGTGTGAAAGTAATTATGTCCAAAAATGTACCGGAAGACGTAGCAGAATGGGTGGGATAAAATGCTACAGGACCCACGTTTTAGACACTGAGGAGGTTCTACGGTCGATATGGGGAACTCGTCATACACTATGATGTCCCATTCTCCAGAATGGTGGATGATATTCTGTCATTGACCATTTGAACCATCCAAACAAACTACTCTATGTCTTCCGAAATGGAGGTAACCGGATGTGACAGTTCTACAGAATTGAAGCGGCGGGGGTTGCATGCAAGCAGGAGATGGTTTCTCTTCCTGGGCACCTGGTCTCATTCCCATATCGGGAGTTCGCTTCTTTTCATATGGTAGAGGTTTTTGTTTGTTTGCTTTGGTTCCTGTTTTATCCTGATTTTGTATGCCTTCGGTTTCTGATTTTGTGATGTATACAGGGATATGGTCATTATATCTATATTTGTCATTTCAAGAAATTTTGTAACAGAAAATTTCAAATGCATTGAAGAGATAGTCGATCAACCGAAGTTTGCCCTCGGGGACTCCTGGTCCACCAGCAGTGACACTCAACAAGTAGTACATGTGTTAAACGTCTTCAAATTCAATAGTATCATTAATTAATAGATAAATTGTAGCATGGACCAGTGTCGCAACCGGATTTGTAATAACGACCGGATTTGTAATAAACTAGATTTATTACATATTAGGTTATTACATATTAGGTTACATGTCCCAACCGGATTTGTAATAAAACCCGAAATTGTAATAAACTACGAACATAGTCTAGGTCGCTCGGAAGTTTCTTCTGTCTTTTTCTGGCTTTCGATTCTCTCCGTTTGTCTGTCTCATTTTCATAATGGAGAATATACCGTCACGTATTAATAACCTTATAATATTGAGGTGTAACACGATAAAGAATCCGATAAAATCCATACAGACATTGAACTAGTAATCAATTTAAAGGATCAAAAGTCTCGTCTCACTGGATAAAAAGGAAGAATTCAAGACAAAAAAGGACCAAAAAATGATACTCAAGTATTTATTACATATTAGGTCATTACATATTAGGTTACACGTCCCAACCGGATATGTAATAAAACCCGAAATTGTAATAAACTACGAACATAGTCTAGGTCGCTCGGAAGTTTCTTCTTTCTTTTTCTGGCTTTCGATTCTCTCCGTCTGTATGTCTCATTTTCATGATGCAGAATAAAACGACTATTAATAATATTAGTATTCATGTATTGAGGTGTAGCACGATCGAGTATCCGTTAAATTCCAAACATATATTGACGTACTTATCATTTTAAAGGACCAATAGCCTCCTCTCACTGGACCCAAAGGAAGAATTCAAGACCCAAAAAGTAGCCAAAAGATTATACTTAAGTATTCATTACATATTAGGTTATTACATATTAGGTTACACGTCCCAACCGGAATGTTATAAAAACCGAAATTGTAATAAACTACCAACACAGTCTAGTTTGCTCGGAAGTTTCTTTTTTCTTTTTCTTGTTTTCGCTTCTCTCCGTTTGTCTCATACTCATGATGGAGAATGTACCTTCTCTTGATAACATAATACGAATTGAGGTGTAGCACGAGAAAGTCATACAGATATTGAACTATTAATCATTTTAAAGGATCAAATACCTCGTCTTGCTGCATCAAATGGAAGAATTCTAGACCAAAAAGTGACCAAAAGATGATACTCAAGTATTTATTACATATTAGGTTATTACATATTAGGTAACACGTCCCAACCGGATTTGTGATAAAAATTGAAATTGTAATAAACTACCAACATAGTCTAGTTTGCTCGGAAGTTTCTTCTTTCTTTTTGTGGTTTTCGGTTCTCTCCGTCTGTCTGTCTCATTTTCATGATGGAGAATGTACCTTCTCTTGATAACATAATAAGAATTGAGGTGTAGCACGACAAAGTCTCAGATAAAATTCATGCAGATATTGAACTATAAATCATTTTAAAGGATCAAATACCTCGTCTCACTGCCTCAAATGGAAGAATTCAAGACCAAAAAAGTGACCAGAAGATGATACTCAAGTATTTATTACATATTAGGTTATTACATATTAGGTTACACGTCCCAACCGGATTTGTAATAAAAACCAAAATTGTAATAAACTAGCGATATAGCCTAGATCGCTCGGAAGTTTCTTCTTTCTTTTCTTGGTTTTCGGTTCTCTCCGTCTGTCTGTCTCATTTTCATGATGGAGAATGTACCGTCTCTTTATATCATTATATTGAATAAAGTATTAGATAAAATTCATACAGATATTGAACTAGTAACTATTTAAAAGGATCATAAGCCTAGTCTCACTGGATCAAAAGGAAGAATTCAAGACAAAAAAGTAACCAAATTATGATACTAAAGTATTACATATTAGGTTATTACATATTAGGTTACACGTCCTAACCAAATATATAATAAAAACCAAAGTTGTAATGAACTAGCAACATAGCCTAGATTGCTCGGAAGTTTCTTCTTTCTTTTTCTGGTTTTCGGTTTTCTCTGTCTGTCTGTCTCATTTTCATGATGGAGAATGTACATTTTTTGTACCGTCTCTTTATATCATTATGATAAATGAGGGCTGATCAAAATGTTCGGAGTCTCATATTAAAGGATTAAATATTTGTCAAACATGTTGATATATCTTAAGCATTACCCCAGTCAGCATTGCCAGCATTATTCAGGCTCCAATACCATTTTAAAGAAACTCTTATTTTCTTGGTTGTTCTGATGGCTACCCACGGTATTTATGACGTCGTCATTGGACCTGTCTTAAGTTTTGGAAATGAATGAAAGTCTTTTGAAGAACGAGAGTATGTTAAAAAAGTTAAACAAAGACGAAATTGCAGTCATGTCTTGATGGAACAAACTGTATCGAACAAGAATGTTTGCTCTGGCGGATGAATATGTATGACATACAGCAATTCGAGGTTTTGATATTGATCATATGGATACTGTTATGCAAATATTCGACCATATCACTTTTACAGAATTTGTCAATTTTCAAAAAAAAAAAAAACAAAAACTAATTATCTTTGAGTGTTACCCAGTCGATAAAAAGACCAAATGAGACCAACCCATTGGGAACAAGGCCTGAAATGAAATAGAGTTACAACATATTGAACAGCCCTTGTAATTATTTGGTCAAGCAAGCTAATTTGCATGACAAAGACAATCACAAAGTGGTTTTCAATGGAAGCACAGAATAATTTCTTGCCAATAATCATAAAAATATATAAACAATATACATGTACAACAGCAGCTAGAGCAACAAATTTGGTATCAAAAGAACGGCAATGACATTTCCTTTAAGTCCCAAGCTCAATTCATCAATTTACTCGTCCATGAAACGGGGGAAAACTATGGATTTTCGACAAAAAATCGTTAAAAATTAATTTACTGCCTTTCATTTTTGAATGTCAGATTAGCAAGGAGCTGATAAGATAAGGGCTGTGTTTAGCCCTGAATTTCATCATGTATTTCTTCTACACAATGATCTATGAGCAAGAAAAACTTGATCATAACTAAAATGTAATGTATTTGGAGATTCCTCATACAACTTTTATTTTGGTAAGCTGATTTCTAGATACTTAAATTACAGTCCAAAGAGTAGGGGGTAGCCATGTTGAAAAGAAGCTAATATCGATTAAAAACATTGACAATTAAGAACTATCTAGCTAAATTTGGATATCTATAAACTTAAAAACATAGCTATACTCTGATCAAGATACTAGAAATCAAATTTAAAAGTTTGGTCTGAACTTTATCCATAAATTTTAAAATCTTGAGTCTGAAATACGGTTATGTTTTGAATTCATTGGCTACAAAGTAGGCATTTTACTGCGAAATACACAATGTGTAGAAATAAACAGCACACTCTTGTTTATTTCATTCCAAAATCTTGTGCATTTTATGTGAATATGTTTAGAATATATAAATGATTGACTTTGAAAGGAAAAAAATGAATCTTTGCTTATATTATGGCCTAAAACACAGATTTGTTAAAAGCCCCCCACCATCCCTTTTTCAGTTTTTCGTCTCTGGGGTATTGTTCCCCCCTTAGCTACAGAACCCCCACTTTGTCAAAAGATGTGTATTAGTGATATAAATCTTCTGTAAAAGTGGCGTTCTGTAGCTGAGGGGGAACAATGTTTTAAAAAACTTTTCCATTTTCCATTGATTTCTATAGAAAAAAGACATATTCTGCCCCAAAATTTAGGAAAACTATGCACGTTAAATATTATCCAACTGCTGATTATGATGAAACCAAGAGCTGGCATCAATTTTGTGAAAGAATTTTCTTGAAGTTCCCATTTTGAAAATTCCACTTTTTCAGGGCAGATTTTACGCCTTATCTTATCAGCTCCTTTGCCAGTACGAAAATGGGGAAAAGAATGATTTTTGAATGAAAAATCCCTGAAATTGGGATATTGCAATGCTTTTTCATGCTTTAGTTAGAATAACTAGTCAGGTATGTATCACTGGGTTGGCTGCACCCCCTCCCCCTTGATCCTCCAAAATCAGCCAAACCTTCTAGAATTATTTTTTTGCTTTAAAATCGTCTCATGCAATTTTCCATGGCAAAAGTGGTGTTTTGGGAGAAAACGTGTTTTTTAGTAATAAAAAATTTACTGAAAATAGATCAAGTTTAGTCAGAAAAATAATTCATAACATTATTTTGTTTGTTTGCTTTGGTTCCTGTTTTATCCTGATTTTGTATGCCTTCGGTTTCTGATTTTCTGAATAATCGATTTTGTGCTGTATACAGGGATATGGTCATTATCCATATTAGTCATTTATATGGATGATGACTTTAAACATTTTAAAATGTGAATAGATAGTATTTTTAGTACTCCTTTCGATGAAATAAGTTACAAGTTCCAATTCATACTTTTACTGCATGTTTTTGGTTGAAAAGTTTAAGTTTTGCAAAAATTCACAGATATTTGAGAAATTGTTCATTTATTCCTGCTTCCCTTAAAAGTCTCCTTTTTTCAATTGACATATATTTCATATTCTTCTCCTTCTCTTTTTTTTTTTCTTTGTTTTTTTGGGAAAAATCTTCTAAATTGTCGTTTTGATAAAGAAACCTGTATCTTCAATTAGAAATATCTGATTTCTGTTTATTTATTTAAACAACCCTTATCCATTATGAAAACAATGATTGAAATCTATGTATTTTCAACCGTTATTTAGGTTCATTCACGAATTACATGTTTGAAACATAAAGGGTATATTTTCAATTTATTAAGGGGCAAAATGTCTAAAAATAACAGATTTCTGGAAAAATTCTATAAATGCATTGTTTCACCTAAAATCATACATTTAAAGCTATTATGATCATAACGGAAATAATAATTTTATCAAATGAATGTGAAATTAAATGTAATGATTCATGAAAAGCAATATTTATGGGTAAAATATGCATTTTTTATGCAAAAAACACTTATTTTGAGAAAATTTCTTTTAATCTGTTTTAATTTACACATTTTAGCTTTGCTGGGATGCTGTTTCTTATTATTTTCCTTAAGAAGGTCATTTGATAACTGAATTTCAATTTCTATGCAATTTGGGGCAAAAACCCGTATTCATGTGCAAAAATCGCTATTTCTGTGAAGATTTTTTATAATTCACTTATTCTAATAAAACGCAGAAGGAGAGGTTTCCTATAATTTAACGGCATGTACGTGACCAAGTTTAATGAGCCAGAAGATTTTTTTTTTTATTATTTTGCTATTTTGAGGGATAATCACAGTTTTTTTTCACAGTTCATTAATTTCGGGAAACATTTTTATTACTATAAAATGCTGCATTACTTTTTGTATGCAAAAGTTTGCATTTGAGGTACCCTTTGTTAATTTGATAGGTATTTTTGGACAAATGCAATTACTTTTTCCATGCTGTAGCTAGAACAACAAATTTGTTCTAGCTGCAGCATGGAAAAAAATAATTGCATTTTCCCGATATTCAACGGTTTTTTTTTTTTTCATAAAATCTCATTTTTACCCAAAAATTTCGAAATGCCCAAGGATGCCAGAATGACATCCGGTGGATTATCAAAGTAGAAGGTATTCACAACACTTTCATGCAAAAACATTTTGTGCGTACTTAATTTTTGGGTTTCATGAATGGCAACCAGACTATTGTGTGTCTGGTTGTTCATGTTTTAACGTTATTTTACTTTTGCGGTTGTACATAACGCTGTTTTCGATGCAAGGTCCGCGTCCTGGAGATTTTCCAATATCATAGAAAGTTCATAAACGTCCTCGCTCAGTATGATTTTTCTGATCTATGATATACATGTACTTTAATCATAATTTTCACGAGGTGAAATCATAATTCTAACATGACTTGAGATTTTATGCCTATATGTACTATAGAACTCGCCTGGTGTAAAATCTCCAACAAACTTACAGTTTGCTAAGCTCCGTCCATGCACGTGCTATAGAGCTCGTGCAAAACAATATTAGAATACAAATAAAAACATAAACACTCAGATACACAAATTTTCGGCCCCTTGGCCTTAATCAAGTGTAAAAAACGACGATCTATAACAATTCTAAGTAAAATCCATCCTTGCTTCTTTGGCGTTCATTGCAAATGTTTATGTTAGTCTATGACGTCATAATATTCGCGGCACATGCATGCATTTCGCGTTACCCGCGAAAAGTTACAAAGTCTTTGTAATAATGAACGATCCGAGAGAAGATGGTTTTAAAGAACTAAATCATGATTTATACATATTTATTATACCTCTACTGATTTTTTCCTATATAAAAAGAGACTCATTAAATTTAACTAAATCCCTGAAAATCGCCTGATAAGACTATTTCCCTGCAAAGGGGTGCGTTAGTTGAGAAGACTATTTCCCTAGGGAGTTAGTCTCAAAATGGGGCGGAGCTTCTTTGGGGGTGTGTCAATATCAGCCAATCAGCGCCGTTGAAGGTTGATCGGATGATGTGAAGGTTGATCGGATGACGCTATCAATACGCGAGCAGAGTAATCCGCCTCCTATCGGCTTAGCACATTAATTAATCCGCAATAAAATAAAACACTCAAAAATTAAACATGTATGAGTATGATAAATGATGTTTCTGTTTATCTTATCATCAAAAATTAATATTTTCCGTTACTCAGTCATTCAGTCGAGAAGGCAAGGCAAAATCATAAGAATTTTTATTTGAACCCTGTGAACCTAAGAGATATGTTCGTTTCAGTATAATGTTTGTTTCTGTATACCTAAGAGATATGTTTGTTTCAGTATAATGTTTGTTTCGGTATAATAAAACAGTTAAAGTATACCATTGAGGGAGTTAGCACGATTCTGGTTCCCCTCGACCAGTCCTATTTCCCTCGGCTTCGCCTCGGGAAATAGGTCTGGTCTCGGGGAACCAGAATCATGCTAACTCCCTCAATGGTATACTTTAACTGTATAATATAACATTGAATTTAAAATATTACACATATATACATAACCTATTTAAATATATCCAATAATTGTAAGGTACAAGCGCATATATGATGCCTGCAAGGAAACCCAGACAGACCATGTCACAGACAAACAGACAACCGTTTAGTTGAAATTAAAGTAGGTCGAGATGATAGCAGAAAAGAAGGGGGACAAACATATACAAGACTAGTGATCCCTCATATTACGGACATGCTTAGTAAAGCCAATCAGATTTACTTATATAATTAAAGAATTGTCATATTAAAAAAAAAAAAAAATTACACGCACACAGTGGCACCTGCCTTTCCCTGTGTGTACACCTTTTATTTTTTTACTTTATTGGATTCAGTTTCGGAGAGAAAAATTATAAACAGGTTGAAGGAGTGGCGATTGGATCTAGACTAGGTAGGAATTTCGCGTGCGCATTTAAGTGGGACGAAGAACTTCTAAAATACGAAAAAGCCCCTCTTTTCTACAAAAGGTATATCGACGATGGATTTGGTATTTGGAACGGAGACTTAGATTCATTACAGAAATATGCCGAATACGCGAACAAAATACACGAAAACATCAAAACTGAACTACGATGGAATAAGGACTGTATAGAATTTCTCGACACCCTAGTTAAGGGAAAAGAGCCATATTTATACAGATTTATTTTCGAAACCGACAGATAAGCATCTATTCCTTAGATCGGATTCTTGTCACCCGCCGCACACGGAAAAGGGTCTAGCATATGGCCTAGGATTAAGATTAAAACGGATTTGCGAGAGGGACGAGGATTATAAAAAACATCGTCAGGAACTTAAAGTTCAACTACGGAAACGCGGATACAGCAGTTACTTAATCGAACAACAACTTAGTAAAGCCGATAAGCTGGACAGAGAGGATCTATTACGCCGTAAGAATGGTAACAATGCGAAATCAAAAAGAGTGCCCCTAGTTTTAACTTATTCTAAACTCTTGCCGGATGTGCGTAATATTTTACGGAAGCACCAGAATACACTTTTCCGATCCGAACGAATGCGCGAGATTTTCCCGGAAATTCCTATTCTGGCTTTTAGACGCGATAAAAACCTATGTGACACACTTGTACACAGGAAAACATCGAATGCTTTAAAAACATGTGAGAAAAAAGGTAGTGTGATTTTGGAACGCGGTTCAACATTCAACATTCAACATTCGAATGTTGAACCGCGTTCCAGAACGTGGTTCAACATTCAAAAATGAGCGATGTCTTATTGATATCAACCAATCATTTCAATTTAATAATTCAATAAATATAGAATAGAAAATGTTATTTTTTTACTGAACAGTAAAATTAGAGTCCGTTCTCCGCCTTTTAGTACGAATCTGAGATGAAATGCAGTGCACCTAGGAAACATCGAAGTCCCCTGAATAGAGAGCTGAAATTTTCAGGATATCTAGATAATTGTCTGACTAATTGATGGTTAAAATATGGTTATGGTAAAACTCTTCGTTTACGAGATATAGCTCCCATATCTCACCCGGTATATATATATATATGAAATGCAGTGCACCTCTATATATTCATGTTTCTAGGAAACATCGAAGTCCCCTGAATAGAGAGCTGAAATTTTCAGGATATCTAGATAATTGTCTGACTAATTGATGGTTAAAATATGGTTATGGTAAAACTCTTCGTTTACGAGATATAGCTCCCATATCTCACCCGGTATATACATGAAATGCAGGGCACCTCTACATATTCATGTCTCTAGGAAACATCGAAGTCCACTGAATAGAGAGCTGAAATTTTCAGGATATCTAGATAATTGTCTGACTGATTTATGTTTTAAAAATGTTTATGGTAAAATTCTTCGTTTACGAGATATAGCTCCCATATCTCACCCGGTATATACATGAAATGCAGTGCACCTCTATATATTCATGTCTCTAGGAAACATCGAAGTCCCCTGAATAGAGAGCTGAAATTTTCAGGATATCTAGATAATTGTCTGACTTATTGATGGTTAAAATATGGTTATGGTAAAACTCTTCGTTTACGAGATATAGCTCCCATATCTCACCCGGTATATACATGAAATGCAGTGCACCTCTATATATTCATGTCTCTAGGAAACATCGAAGTCCCCTGAATAGAGGGCTGAAATTTTCAGGATATCTAGATAATTGTCTGACTAATTGATGTTTTAAAAATGTTTATGGTAAAATTCTTCGTTTACGAGATATAGCTCCCATATCTCACCCGGTATATACAGAAAATGCAGCGCACCTCTATATATTCATGTCTCTAGGAAACATCGAAGTCCCCTGAATAGAGAGCTGAAATTTTCAGGATATTTAGATAATTGTCTGACTAATTGATGGTGAAAATATGGTTATGGTAAAACTCTTTGTTTACGAGATATAGCTCCCATATTTCACCCGGTATATACATGAAATGCAGGGCACCTCTACATATTCATGTCTCTAGGAAACATCGAAGTCCCCTGAATAGAAAGCTGAAATTTTCAGGATATCTAGATAATTGTCTGACTAATTGATGGTTAAAATATGGTTATGGTAAAATTCTTCGTTTACGAGATATAGCTCCCATATCTCACCCGTTATATACATGAAATGCAGTGCACCTCTACATATTCATGTCTCTAGGAAACATCGAAGTCTCCTGAATAGAGAGCTGAAATTTTCAGGATATCTAGATAATTGTCTGACTAATTGATGGTTAAAATATGGTTATGGTTAAATTCTTCGTTTACGAGATATAGCTCCCATATCTCGACCGGTATATACATGAAATGCAGTGCACCTCTACATATTCATGTCTCTAGGAAACATCGAAGTCCCCTGAATAGAGAGCTGAAATTTTCAGGATATCTAGATAATTGTCTGAGTAATTGATGGTTAAAATATGGTTATGGTAAAATTCTTCGTTTACGAGATATAGCTGCAATATCTCACCCGGTATATACATGAAATACAGGGCACCTCTACATATTCATGTCTCTAGGAAACATCGAAGTCCCCTGAATAGAGAGCTGAAATTTTCAGGATATCTAGATAATTGTCTGACTAATTGATGGTTAAAATATGATTATGGTAAAATTCTTTGTTTACGAGATATAGCTCCCGTATCTCGTCCGGTATATACATGAAATGGAGGGCACCTCTACATATTCATGTCTCTAAGAAACATCGAAGTCCCCTGAATAGAGAGCTGAAATTTTCAGGATATCTAGATAATTGTCTGACTAATTGATGATTACAATATGGTTATGGTAAAATTCTTCGTTTACGAGATATAGCTCCCATATCTCGTCCGGTATATACATGAAATGCAGTGCACCTCTACATATTCATGTCTGTAGGAAACATCGAAGTCCCCTGAATAGAGAGCTGAAATTTTCAGGATATCTAGATAATTGTCTGAGTAATTGATGATTACAATATGGTTATGGTAAAAATCTTCGTTTTTGAGCTATAGCTCCCATATCTCACCCGGTATATACATGAAATGCAGTGCACCTCTACATATTCATGTCTCTAGGAAACATCGAAGTCCCCTGAATAGAGAGCTGAAATTTTCAGGATATCTAGATCATTGTCTGAGTAATTGATGGTTAAAATATGGTTATGGTAAAATTCTTCGTTTATGATATATAGCTCCCATATCTCACCCGGTATATACATGAAATGCAGTGCACCTCAACATATTCATGTCTCTAGGAAACATCGAAGTCTCCTGAATAGAGAGCTGAAATTTTCAGGATATCTAGATAATTGTCTGACTAATTGATGGTTAAAATATGGTTATGGTAAAATTCTTCGTTTACGAGATATAGCTGCAAAATCTCACCCGGTATATACATGAAATGCAGGGCACCTCTACATATTCATCTCTCTAGGAAACATCGAAGTCCCCTGAATAGAGAGCTGAAATTTTCAGGATATCTAGATAATTGTCTGACTAATTGATGGTTAAAATATGGTTATGGTTAAATTCTTCGTTTACGAGATATAGCTCCCATATCTCGACCGGTATATACATGAAATGCAGTGCACCTCTACATATTCATGTCTCTAGGAAACATCGAAGTCCCCTGAATAGAGAGCTGAAATTTTCAGGATATCTAGATAATTGTCTGAGTAATTGATGGTTAAAATATGGTTATGGTAAAATTCTTCGTTTACGAGATATAGCTGCAATATCTCACCCGGTATATACATGAAATACAGGGCACCTCTACATATTCATGTCTCTAGGAAACATCGAAGTCCCCTGAATAGAGAGCTGAAATTTTCAGGATATCTAGATAATTGTCTGACTAATTGATGGTTAAAATATGATTATGGTAAAATTCTTTGTTTACGAGATATAGCTCCCGTATCTCGTCCGGTATATACATGAAATGGAGGGCACCTCTACATATTCATGTCTCTAAGAAACATCGAAGTCCCCTGAATAGAGAGCTGAAATTTTCAGGATATCTAGATAATTGTCTGACTAATTGATGATTACAATATGGTTATGGTAAAATTCTTCGTTTACGAGATATAGCTCCCATATCTCGTCCGGTATATACATGAAATGCAGTGCACCTCTACATATTCATGTCTGTAGGAAACATCGAAGTCCCCTGAATAGAGAGCTGAAATTTTCAGGATATCTAGATAATTGTCTGAGTAATTGATGATTACAATATGGTTATGGTAAAGTTCTTCGTTTTTGAGCTATAGCTCCCATATCTCACCCGGTATATACATGAAATGCAGTGCACCTCTACATATTCATGTCTCTAGGAAACATCGAAGTCCCCTGAATAGAGAGCTGAAATTTTCAGGATATCTAGATCATTGTCTGAGTAATTGATGGTTAAAATATGGTTATGGTAAAATTCTTCGTTTATGATATATAGCTCCCATATCTCACCCGGTATATACATGAAATGCAGTGCACCTCAACATATTCATGTCTCTAGGAAACATCGAAGTCTCCTGAATAGAGAGCTGAAATTTTCAGGATATCTAGATAATTGTCTGACTAATTGATGGTTAAAATATGGTTATGGTAAAATTCTTCGTTTACGAGATATAGCTGCAAAATCTCACCCGGTATATACATGAAATGCAGGGCACCTCTACATATTCATCTCTCTAGGAAACATCGAAGTCCCCTGAATAGAGAGCTGAAATTTTCAGGATAACTAGATAATTGTCTGACTAATTGATGGTTAAAATATGGTTATGGTAAGATTCTTCGTTTACGAGATATAGCTCCCATATTTCGTCCGTTATATACATGAAATGCAGAGCACCTTTACATATTCATGTCTCTGGGAAACATCGAAGTCCCCTGAATAGAGAGCTGAAATTTTCAGGATACCTAGATAATTGTCTGACTAATTGATGGTTAAAATATGGTTATGGTAAAACCTTTCGTTTACGAGATTTAGCTCCCATATTTCACCAAGTATATGCATGAAATGCAGGGCACCTCTACATATTCATGTCTCTAGGAAACATCGAAGTCCCCTGAATAGAGAGCTGAAATTTTCAAGATATCTAGATAATTGTCTGACTAATTGATGGTTAAACTATGGTTATGGTAAAATTCTTCGTTTACGAGATAAAGCTCCAATATCTCACCCGGTATATACATGAAATGCAGAGCACCTCTACATATTCATGTCTCTAGGAAACATCGAAGTCCCCTGAATAGAGAGCTGAAATTTTCAGGATATCTAGGTAATTGTCTGAGTAATTGATGGTTAAAATGTGGTTATGGTAAAATTCTTCGTTTATGAGATATAGCTCCCATATCTCACCCGGTATATACATGAAATGCAGTGCACCTCTACATATTCATGTCTGTAGGAAACATCGAAGTCCCCTGAATAGAGAGCTGAAATTTTCAGGATATCTAGATAATTGTCTGAGTAATTGATGATTACAATATGGTTATGGTAAAGTTCTTCGTTTTTGAGCTATAGCTCCCATATCTCACCCGGCATATACATGAAATGCAGTGCACCTCTACATATTCATGTCTCTAGGAAACATCGAAGTCCCCTGAATAGAGAGCTGAAATTTTCAGGATATCTAGATAATTGTCTGAGTAATTGATGGTTAAAATATGGTTATGGTAAAATTCTTCGTTTATGAGATATAGCTCCCATATCTCACCCGGTATATACATGAAATGCAGTGCACCTCTACATATTCATGTCTCTAGGAAACATCGAAGTCTCCTGAATAGAGAGCTGAAATTTTCAGGATATCTAGATAATTGTCTGACTAATTGATGGTTAAAATATGGTTATGGTAAAAGTCTTCGTTTTCGAGATATAGCTGCAAAATCTCACCCGGTATATACATGAAATGCAGGGCACCTCTACATATTCATCTCCCTAGGAAACATCGAAGTCCCCTGAATAGAGAGCTGAAATTTTCAGGATATCTAGATAATTGTCTGACTAATTGATGGTTAAAATATGGTTATGGTAAGATTCTTCGTTTACGAGATATAGCTCCCATATTTCGTCCGTAATATACATGAAATGCAGTGCACCTTTACATATTCATGTCTCTGGGAAACATCGAAGTCCCCTGAATAGAGAGCTGAAATTTTCAGGATACCTAGATAATTGTCTGACTAATTGATGGTTAAAATATGGTTATGGTAAAACCTTTCGTTTACGAGATTTAGCTCCCATATTTCACCAAGTATATGCATGAAATGCAGGGCACCTCTACATATTCATGTCTCTAGGAAACATCGAAGTCCCCTGAATAGAGAGCTGAAATTTTCAAGATATCTAGATAATTGTCTGACTAATTGATGGTTAAACTATGGTTATGGTAAAATTCTTCGTTTACGAGATATAGCTCCAATATCTCACCCGGTATATACATGAAATGCAGAGCACCTCTACATATTCATGTCTCTAGGAAACATCGAAGTCCCCTGAATAGAGAGCTGAAATTTTCAGGATATCTAGGTAATTGTCTGAGTAATTGATGGTTAAAATGTGGTTATGGTAAAATTCTTCGTTTATGAGATATAGCTCCCATATCTCACCCGGTATATACATGAAATGCAGTGCACCTCTACATATTCATGTCTGTAGGAAACATCGAAGTCCCCTGAATAGAGAGCTGAAATTTTCTGGATATCTAGATAATTGTCTTAGTAATTGATGGTTAAAATATGGTTATGGTAAAATTCTTCGTTTATGAGATATAGCTCCCATATCTCACCCGGTATATACATGAAATGCAGTGAACCTCTACATATTCATGTCTCTAGGAAACATCGAAGTCTCCTGAATAGAGAGCTGAAATTTTCAGGATATCTAGATAATTGTCTGACTAATTGATGGTTAAAATATGGTTATGGTAAAATTCTTCGTTTACGAGATATAGCTCCCATATTTCGTCCTGTATATACATGAAATGTAGTGCACCTTTACATATTCATGTCTGGGAAACATCGAAGTCCCCTGAATAGAGAGCTGAAATTTTCAGGATATCTAGATAATTGTCTGACTAATTGATGGTTAAAATATGGTTATGGTAAAATCCTTCGTTTACGAGATTTAGCTCCCATATTTCACCAAGTATATGCATGAAATGCAGGGCACCTCTACATATTCATGTCTCTAGGAAACATCGAAGTCCCCTGAATAGAGAGCTGAAATTTTCAAGATATCTAGATAATTGTCTGACTAATTGATGGTTAAAATATGGTTATGGTAAAACCCTTCGTTTACGAGATTTAGCTCCCATATTTCACCAAGTATATGCATAAAATGCAGGGCACCTCTACATATTCATGTCTCTAGGAAACATCGAAGTCCCCTGAATAGAGAGCTGAAATTTTCAAGATTCCTAGATAATTTTCTGACTAATTGATGTTTAAACTATGGTTATGGTAAAATTCTTCGTTTACGAGATATAGCTCCAATATCTCACCCGGTATATACATGAAATGCAGGGCACCTCTACATATTCATGTCTGTAGGAAACATCGAAGTCCCCTGAATAGAGAGCTGAAATTTTCAGGATATCTAGATAATTGTCTGACTAATTGATGATTACAATATGGTTATGGTAAAGTTCTTCGTTTACGAGATATAACTCCCATATCTCGTCCGGTATATACATGAAATGCAGTGCACCTCTACATATTCATGTCTTTAGGAAACATCGAAGTCCCCTGAATAGAGAGCTGAAATTTTCAGGACATCTAGATAATTGTCTGACTAATTGATGGTTGAAATATGGTTATGGTAAAACTCTTCGTTCACGAGATATAGCTCCCATATCTCACCCGGTATATACATGAAATGTAGTACACCTCTACATATTCATGTCTTTAGGAATCTTCGAAGTCCCCTGAATAGAGAGCTGAAATTTTCAGGATATTTAGATATTTGTCTGACTAATTGATGGTTAAAATATGGTTATGGTAAAATTCTTCGTTTACGAGATACAGCTCCCATATCTCACCAGATATATACATGAAATACAGGGCACCTCTACATATTCATGTCTCCAGGAATCATCGAAGTCCCCTGAATAGAGAGCTGAAATTTTCAGGATATCTAGATAATTGTCTGACTAATTGATGGTTAAAATATGGTTATTGTAAAATTTTTCGTTTAGGAGATATAGCTCCCATATCTCACCCGGTATATACATGAAATACAGTGCATCTCTACATATTCATGTCTCTAGGAAACATCGAAGTCCCCTGAATAGAGAGCTGAAATTTTCAGGATATCTAGATAATTGTCTGACTAATTGATGATTGCAATATGGTTATGGTAAAATTCCTCGTTTTCGAGATATAGCTCCCATATCTCACCCGGTATATACATGAAATGCAGTGCACCTCTACATATTCATGTTTCTAGGAAACATCGAAGTCCCCTGAATAGAGAGGTGAAATTTTCAGGATATCTAGATAATTGTCTGACTTATTGATGGTTTTAATATGGTTATGGTGAAACTCTTCGTTTACGAGATATAGCCCCCATATCTCATCCGGTATATACATGAATTTCATGACACCTCTACATATTCATGTCTCTAGGAAACATCGAAGTCCCCTGAATAGAGAGCTGAAATTTTTAGGATATCTAGATAATTGTCTGACTAATTGATGGTTAAAATATGGTTATGGTAAAATTCTTCCTTTACGAGATATAGCTCCCATATCTCACCCGGTATATACATGAAATGCAGTGCACCTCTACATATTCATGTCTCTAGGAAACATCGAAGTCCCCTGAATAGAGAGCTGAAATTTTCAGGATATCTAGATAATTGTCTGACTAATTGATGATTACAATATGGTTATGGTGAAATTCTATGTTTACGATATATAGCTCCCATATCTCACCCGGTATATACATGAAATGCAGTGCACCTCTACATATTCATGTCTCTAGGAAACATCGAAGTCCCCTGAATAGAGAGTTGAAATTTTCAGGATATCTAGATATTTGTCTGACTAATTGATGGTTAAAATATGGTTATGGTAAAATTCTTCGTTTACGAGATATAGCTCCCATATCTCACCCGGTATATGCATGAAATGCAGGGCGCCTCTACATATTCATGTCTTTCGGAAACATCGAAGTCCCCTGAATAGAGAGCTGAAATTTTCAGGATATCTAGATAATTGTCTGACTAATTGATGGTTAAAATATTGTTATGGTAAAATTCTTCGTTTACGAGATATAGCTCCCATATCTCACCCGGTATATACATGAAATGCAGGGCACCTCTACATATTCATATCTTTGGGAAACATCGAAGTCTCCTGAATAGAGAGCTGAAATTTTCAGGATATCCAGATAATTGTCTGACTAATTGATGGTTAAAATATGGTAATGGTAAAATTCCGGGCAATATCTCCTGAACCAGTTCGCTGATCGCTTTCATATTTAAGTATGTTTTTGCTTAAGACTCTAATGATTACATCACCTTGACCCAAGGTCATTCGGCCAATGTCAAAGTGACGTTGTACATTTTTAATGAAACTGTAGATACATTCCTGTCCGGGTTATATCTCTTGAACTCTTTGCCTGATCTCTTTCACAAAGGTCAAGGTCACTAAGTACATTATAAATGAAATTATACACACATTCCCCTTCACTTTAATATCTTAGTATGTTGTTGCTTATGACCCAAAAGGCTTACATCACCTTGACCCAATGTCATTTGGCCATCGTTACGTAATACATTTTTAATGAAATTGTAGATACTTTCCTGTCCGGGCTATATCTCTTGAACTCTTTGCCTGATCACTTTCACAAATGTCAAGGTCACTTTGTACATTATAAATGAAATTATACATACATTCCCCTTCACTTTAATATTTTAGTATGTTGTTGCCTATGACCCAAAAGGCTTACATCACCTTGACCCAATGTCATTTGGCCAATGTTACGTAATACATTTTTAATGAAATTGTAGATACATTCCTGTCCGGGCTATATCTCTTGAACTCTTTGCCATATCACTTTCATAATTTAGTATGTTGTTGCTTTTGATCTAAATATTTTATATATCCAAGGTCATGTGACCAAAGTCAATGTCACCCAGTATGCTTATAATGAAATTGTACACTAGTAAGCTGATCATGTTCGGGCTATACCTGTTAAAAACAATATCAATGAATCATTTTCATGTTTTAGTATGATATTACCCATGATTCAAAGGTTTAACATCCTCTTGGCATACGGTCTGTGACCAAGATCAAGGTAACTTAGAGAGGGAGACATATGTTTTTTTTTTCTGAAAAACATTTTTTAATTATATCTCCTGTTCCACACTCACATCTTGGTTGGTACAGTACTGCAACCCACTTGTTTGACAATTCTATCCTATCCTATCCACCATCCTACATCCTACATCCACCTCCTATCCACTCTATCCTATCCTATCCTATCCTATCCCATCCTATCCTATCCTATCCTATCCACCTTATTCAAATTTATTTCTATCCAATCCTATCCTACATCCTTTCCTATCCTACATCCTATCCTATCCTATCCTATCCTATCCTACATCCTATCCTACATCCTATCCTATCCTATCCACCTTTATCTACTTCTTATCACCTTTAGCGATATTATGATTAAAACTTAATTACTTGATACAAAGTCATGCATAAGTAGTAAATTATCTGTAATTATTGCTGTTTTTTGGATTTTATCAAATGAAAATTATTTAGATGATTGAATACCAGTTTTGTATTTGCTATGAAAGAAACAAAAATATAACATTAAAACCTCCAAGTTTGTTTTTTTTTATTGAAATAAAATTTATATTACCCATTAAGTCAAGTGAAATTTTTCAATGGAAATTTTCTAATTTAATCAAATAAGTATGTTTGTCTCCTTATTACTTAAAAATTAAGGAAAAAAAATATTAGATTGAAGAACGAGGTGGATAGGATGTAGGATAGGATAGGATGTAGGATAGGATAGGATGAAGGATAGGATGTAGGATAGGATAGGATGTAGGATAGGATGGGATAGAAATGGTTAGGATTGAGGTGGATAGGATTGAGGTGGATAGGATAGGATAGGATAGGATGGGATAGGATAGGATGGGATAGGATAGGATAGGATAAGATTCTATCCACTTTCTATCCTACATCCTGCATCCTACATCCTACCCTATCCACTTTTTTGTCAAACAAGTGGGTTGCAGGACTGTACCACTGGTTTCCTTTTTGATTTCTCGAAGGTATCAATGTAATGCTTGAATAGGGTCCTGGAAGTCTGGGGGAAATTCCACGCTTAATGGATACAATAAAAGACAAATCTCATTTCCAAGGCCTTCTTGACTTCCTCGATCACCCAAGTTCCGATCAGAGCTCTTTCTTGGTCGTTGTGTGTGCATTTGAAATCTCCACACAGTTGGGTCAGAAAATGGACAGTAGTTTGCCTCCATAACGATGAGGCAAAACCGGATGCGACAACTTGTGTGGCGGAATGATGCGGCACTTGACTAAGCCAGTGAAGTCTTTGTTGTAGCCAAAGTTCTCGGTGGTCAGAACGTACGGGATGTCCGATAGGGAAGGTGCTGTGCTTCAGAACAGAGGGGTAGAGGGATCAGACATCAATGAAGTGAATGTATGTCTCCTTCATCGCAGTAGAGTTGAGTCGCATTGGTTCTGCCTCCAAATTATGCATCTTTGGGCTGTAAGCTAGGGGTTCACGATTTGGTCATGGCGAACGATCCAAATTCTAGATCATCCTTACACCGGCAATCGTACTCGTGCTTCCAAATCGTTCAAAAAGGTCTGGCTTTTCTGATGAGATAAGGAAGATTCTGACGACAATCTCAAAGGCACTCATAATAGATCGTCAAATTAAGCATCAACAGACGGTTCCATAGCAAGATAGAGGTGGGCCCAGGTGCCCGGGAGGAGTAAGCATCCCCTGTTTGGCTACCCGCACCCGCCGTTGATGTTCACGCACGAAAATGTATGTAAACAATATCTAAAAAAAAAACATGCACTGTCTGATGTTATGTCTATATAGAAAGTGTTATGAAGATCATGTCAGGGAAAAAACCCTTGCGGGGAATTTTTTTACGAGCTCCACACGGCAAAGGGCATATGTGAGACACAAATGAGATAAGAAAGATCCTGAGGACAATCTCTTCATCACTCACTGACGTCATAGAACAAAAGTCATAAAAATTACGTCATAACTTCAGCGGTGCTTGCAGTTTTCCAGATCTTGATTCAGGAAGTCCTACACTACTCGCGTACCTGTTAAAGTGGAATTCAGTGTTAAAAGCAGTTCTCTGTAAGGACCAAAATAATTTCAATAGCACGTGGAAACAGCATGTCTCCAATTTTGGAGATTTTTGGTGTGGAAGGTGTATATGATGTACTGAGACAAAAATAAACTTTCTTTTTACAAATTAAGTTGTCGTTGCCATGGAAACCATATTTGAAATTTTATGCATCAGTAGAATACTTGTTACATGGCATTTTCACAAGGCTCGTTTCTATGGTAACAGCTATTGTAGTCAACTAAAATTTCCTTAATTTTTATCTTTATATGTTTAATAGTATAAATATTACTCAAGAAGTATGTTTCTGCCCGCAATTCTCTTTGTCAATATGCTCAAAATGTAGGCAAAAACCTGTTTTGAAGAGGCCCTTTTTAAGACCGAAAAAGCTCCTAATTTAACATGATTTTGCTCAAATTTAAGGTCAAATAACCAGAAATGTCAGGCTAACTTGATTTCTACTGCCAATTACATTTAAAGTTTAATCCTCGATCTTTAAGAAAATGTTAGAATTTGAGTGGGACCTCTTCACAATTTTATTCAAATGGGTATAAAAAATGGTTACCATGGTGACATTCTGTTCAGTGCTATTACACATAGAGTAATTTACTGGTAAGTTTTCAGCTGTCCGATATATATTTTTAAGCATTTTTTTATCAGTGCAGATAAAAGAGCATTATTGATTAAAAAAATCACCTTAAATTTTTTTCAAGGTCACAGGACCCAATTCAAGGTCATATTGAATGCAATTCACAAAATTTGACAAAATTCTGTGATTTTTCAAAAATATGAGAGGCAGTTACTCAAAATCATGTGGTATTGAGTAAAACAAACACATACATAGCGATTTTGGATATATCCCCTATTTATTGATCAAAGTTGCAAACAATCTCAAAATCAATGACATCCTTGATTTTTAGCTAGTATTTCATACATACATAAAAAAAATGTGAGATTATCATGATTTTTGTCTGGGGCTTATTGTTTTAAGAGAAATGTTCTGAACTAAAAATTGTAATGTTTTTCCATCTACCGGTCCTATTTTTAGAAAGAAGTATTTTTGATACAAATATATGACAGTCAAGATTTAATTTAGAAACAATAAATAACAACAAAAAATGCAAATTTTATTGAAATTGGAACCTATATTTTGAATTGACCTTGAACTTAGAGTCAATGACCTTGACAAATTTTGGAAGTGCTAAAATAAAGAATAATTTCTTCTGTTGTCCCCACTTAAAGCTTAAGCAATATAAGTTATTTAAACCATGGTAAAAATAAATTTGAAAAGATATAGTCATTGTGTGTCAAATGAAAAGTTGCCATGGCAACCATTTTTGACCTTAAAATGTAGGAAAACAAAACAAGGTCCCACTTATTTTTTCCAGTGATTATATTTGTCACATAAAATCTATTTTGTTCTGACAACAGTGATGGTGTTATCAGCCTGACATTTTGTGTTATTTTTGCTTAAAAATGGTAAAAATTGGACAAAAATAGGCCTTGATTTTGACCTCATTTTATGGCAAATTTCGACTGATTTTTATTTGATAGGATCCGGCTAATTGAAAGAAATGTCAAAAATTTGTTATTTTTTCTAAAAATTGAAGTTTTAAAGATTATAAGTTGTTAATACAAATTAATTCTGACAATGGTTTCCATGGCAACATAATAACCAAAGATGACTTATAAGACCATTTTTCAGTGCTATAGATAGACATACCTCGTTTCCATGGCAACCGGAATATTTATTTTCAAGAAATTGTTATTTTTGTGTTCATGGCATTATACATACCATCTATAGAGAGAATCATGAAAATCCATGACATGCTGTTTCCAAAATATTTTGGTCCTTACAGAGAATTGATATTAATTGCCTACAACTGATGATTTAAAATACTGTGCATGATAAAGATATATACAAAAAAAAAAACGATAGTGTTGCTTCCAATGCTCCTAAAAGTCAATATCCGACAGAGAATGACAAATATGGATAATGACCATATCCCTGTATACAGCACAAAATCGATAATTCAGAAAATCAGAAACCGAAGGCATACAAAATCAGGACAAAACAGGAACCAAAGCAAACAAACAAAAACCTCCACCACATGAAAAGAAGCTAACTCCCGATATGGGAGTGAGACCAGGTGCCCAGGAACAGTAAGCATCTCCTGCTTGCATACAACACTCGCCGCTTCATTTCGGTAGAACTGTCACATTAGGTTACTTCCATTTCGGAAGATATAGAGTACAATCTTTGGTTAGATGGTTCAAATGGTCTATGAAAGAATATCATCTACCATTCTGGAAAGTGGGACATCATAGTGTATGACGAGTTCCCCATATCGACCGTAGAACTTCCTCAGTGCCGATGTTAGTCGATCACAAACATATCCCTGACTGAGAAGCTTATCTGAAAGACGCCTAGCTCTCATGACTAGAATTGACGAGTGTGATACATAATAATCCAGAAATGGGACAAGTATCTCGAAAGCGAAGAATTTTACGATAATCGTGCGTTAACCATTTTTATCAGTCAGCTGAATATCTAGATATACTAAATATTTCAGCTCTTTAATATTCAGGGGATTAAGATCTTTTCTAGAGACATAAGTATGTAGATGTGAATAGCATTTCACGTAAATACCGGATGAGATGTGGGTCGTATATCTCCTATATCTCGTTAGCGAAGAATTTTACCATAACCATATTTTAACCATCAATTAGTCAGACAATTATCTAAATATCCTGAAAATTTCAGCTCTCTATTCAGGGGACTTCGATGTTTCCTAAAGACATGAATATGTAGAGGTGTACTACATTTCATGTATATACCGGGTGAGATATGGGAGCTATATCTCGTAAACGAAGAATTTTACCATAACCATATTTTAACCATCAATTAGTCAGACAATTATCTAAATATCCTGAAAATTTCAGCTCTCTATTCAGGGGACTTCGATGTTTCCTAAAGACATGAATATGTAGAGGTGTACTACATTTCATGTATATACCGGGTGAGATATGGGAGCTATATCTCGTAAACGAAGAATTTTACCATAACCATATTTTAACCATCAATTAGTCAGACAATTATCTAAATATCCTGAAAATTTCAGCTCTCTATTCAGGGGACTTCGATGTTTCCTAAAGACATGAATATGTAGAGGTGTACTACATTTCATGTATATACCGGGTGAGATATGGGAGCTATATCTCGTAAACGAAGAATTTTACCATAACCATATTTTAACCATCAATTAGTCAGACAATTATCTAAATATCCTGAAAATTTCAGCTCTCTATTCAGGGGACTTCGATGTTTCCTAAAGACATGAATATGTAGAGGTGTACTACATTTCATGTATATACCGGGTGAGATATGGGAGCTATATCTCGTAAACGAAGAATTTTACCATAACCATATTTTAACCATCAATTAGTCAGACAATTATCTAAATATCCTGAAAATTTCAGCTCTCTATTCAGGGGACTTCGATGTTTCCTAAAGACATGAATATGTAGAGGTGTACTACATTTCATGTATATACCGGGTGAGATATGGGAGGTATATCTCGTAAACGAAGAATTTTACCATAACCATATTTTAACCATCAATTAGTCAGACAATTATCTAAATATCCTGAAAATTTCAGCTCTCTATTCAGGGGACTTCGATGTTTCCTAAAGACATGAATATGTAGAGGTGTACTACATTTCATGTATATACCGGGTGAGATATGGGAGCTATATCTCGTAAACGAAGAATTTTACCATAACCATATTTTAACCATCAATTAGTCAGACAATTATCTAAATATCCTGAAAATTTCAGCTCTCTATTCAGGGGACTTCGATGTTTCCTAAAGACATGAATATGTAGAGGTGTACTACATTTCATGTATATACCGGGTGAGATATGGGAGCTATATCTCGTAAACGAAGAATTTTACCATAACCATATTTTAACCATCAATTAGTCAGACAATTATCTAAATATCCTGAAAATTTCAGCTCTCTATTCAGGGGACTTCGATGTTTCCTAAAGACATGAATATGTAGAGGTGTACTACATTTCATGTATATACCGGGTGAGATATGGGAGCTATATCTCGTAAACGAAGAATTTTACCATAACCATATTTTAACCATCAATTAGTCAGACAATTATCTAAATATCCTGAAAATTTCAGCTCTCTATTCAGGGGACTTCGATGTTTCCTAAAGACATGAATATGTAGAGGTGTACTACATTTCATGTATATACCGGGTGAGATATGGGAGCTATATCTCGTAAACGAAGAATTTTACCATAACCATATTTTAACCATCAATTAGTCAGACAATTATCTAAATATCCTGAAAATTTCAGCTCTCTATTCAGGGGACTTCGATGTTTCCTAAAGACATGAATATGTAGAGGTGTACTACATTTCATGTATATACCGGGTGAGATATGGGAGCTATATCTCGTAAACGAAGAATTTTACCATAACCATATTTTAACCATCAATTAGTCAGACAATTATCTAAATATCCTGAAAATTTCAGCTCTCTATTCAGGGGACTTCGATGTTTCCTAAAGACATGAATATGTAGAGGTGTACTACATTTCATGTATATACCGGGTGAGATATGGGAGCTATATCTCGTAAACGAAGAATTTTACCATAACCATATTTTAACCATCAATTAGTCAGACAATTATCTAAATATCCTGAAAATTTCAGCTCTCTATTCAGGGGACTTCGATGTTTCCTAAAGACATGAATATGTAGAGGTGTACTACATTTCATGTATATACCGGGTGAGATATGGGAGCTATATCTCGTAAACGAAGAATTTTACCATAACCATATTTTAACCATCAATTAGTCAGACAATTATCTAAATATCCTGAAAATTTCAGCTCTCTATTCAGGGGACTTCGATGTTTCCTAAAGACATGAATATGTAGAGGTGTACTACATTTCATGTATATACCGGGTGAGATATGGGAGCTATATCTCGTAAACGAAGAATTTTACCATAACCATATTTTAACCATCAATTAGTCAGACAATTATCTAAATATCCTGAAAATTTCAGCTCTCTATTCAGGGGACTTCGATGTTTCCTAAAGACATGAATATGTAGAGGTGTACTACATTTCATGTATATACCGGGTGAGATATGGGAGCTATATCTCGTAAACGAAGAATTTTACCATAACCATATTTTAACCATCAATTAGTCAGACAATTATCTAAATATCCTGAAAATTTCAGCTCTCTATTCAGGGGACTTCGATGTTTCCTAAAGACATGAATATGTAGAGGTGTACTACATTTCATGTATATACCGGGTGAGATATGGGAGCTATATCTCGTAAACGAAGAATTTTACCATAACCATATTTTAACCATCAATTAGTCAGACAATTATCTAAATATCCTGAAAATTTCAGCTCTCTATTCAGGGGACTTCGATGTTTCCTAAAGACATGAATATGTAGAGGTGTACTACATTTCATGTATATACCGGGTGAGATATGGGAGCTATATCTCGTAAACGAAGAATTTTACCATAACCATATTTTAACCATCAATTAGTCAGACAATTATCTAAATATCCTGAAAATTTCAGCTCTCTATTCAGGGGACTTCGATGTTTCCTAAAGACATGAATATGTAGAGGTGTACTACATTTCATGTATATACCGGGTGAGATATGGGAGCTATATCTCGTAAACGAAGAATTTTACCATAACCATATTTTAACCATCAATTAGTCAGACAATTATCTAAATATCCTGAAAATTTCAGCTCTCTATTCAGGGGACTTCGATGTTTCCTAAAGACATGAATATGTAGAGGTGTACTACATTTCGTGTATATACCGGGTGAGATATGGGAGCTATATCTCGTAAACGAAGAATTTTACCATAACCATATTTTAACCATCAATTAGTCAGACAATTATCTAAATATCCTGAAAATTTCAGCTCTCTATTCAGGGGACTTCGATGTTTCCTAAAGACATGAATATGTAGAGGTGTACTACATTTCATGTATATACCGGGTGAGATATGGGAGCTATATCTCGTAAACGAAGAATTTTACCATAACCATATTTTAACCATCAATTAGTCAGACAATTATCTAAATATCCTGAAAATTTCAGCTCTCTATTCAGGGGACTTCGATGTTTCCTAAAGACATGAATATGTAGAGGTGTACTACATTTCATGTATATACCGGGTGAGATATGGGAGCTATATCTCGTAAACGAAGAATTTTACCATAACCATATTTTAACCATCAATTAGTCAGACAATTATCTAAATATCCTGAAAATTTCAGCTCTCTATTCAGGGGACTTCGATGTTTCCTAAAGACATGAATATGTAGAGGTGTACTACATTTCATGTATATACCGGGTGAGATATGGGAGCTATATCTCGTAAACGAAGAATTTTACCATAACCATATTTTAACCATCAATTAGTCAGACAATTATCTAAATATCCTGAAAATTTCAGCTCTCTATTCAGGGGACTTCGATGTTTCCTAAAGACATGAATATGTAGAGGTGTACTACATTTCATGTATATACCGGGTGAGATATGGGAGCTATATCTCGTAAACGAAGAATTTTACCATAACCATATTTTAACCATCAATTAGTCAGACAATTATCTAAATATCCTGAAAATTTCAGCTCTCTATTCAGGGGACTTCGATGTTTCCTAAAGACATGAATATGTAGAGGTGTACTACATTTCGTGTATATACCGGGTGAGATATGGGAGCTATATCTCGTAAACGAAGAATTTTACCATAACCATATTTTAACCATCAATTAGTCAGACAATTATCTAAATATCCTGAAAATTTCAGCTCTCTATTCAGGGGACTTCGATGTTTCCTAAAGACATGAATATGTAGAGGTGTACTACATTTCATGTATATACCGGGTGAGATATGGGAGCTATATCTCGTAAACGAAGAATTTTACCATAACCATATTTTAACCATCAATTAGTCAGACAATTATCTAAATATCCTGAAAATTTCAGCTCTCTATTCAGGGGACTTCGATGTTTCCTAAAGACATGAATATGTAGAGGTGTACTACATTTCATGTATATACCGGGTGAGATATGGGAGCTATATCTCGTAAACGAAGAATTTTACCATAACCATATTTTAACCATCAATTAGTCAGACAATTATCTAAATATCCTGAAAATTTCAGCTCTCTATTCAGGGGACTTCGATGTTTCCTAAAGACATGAATATGTAGAGGTGTACTACATTTCATGTATATACCGGGTGAGATATGGGAGCTATATCTCGTAAACGAAGAATTTTACCATAACCATATTTTAACCATCAATTAGTCAGACAATTATCTAAATATCCTGAAAATTTCAGCTCTCTATTCAGGGGACTTCGATGTTTCCTAAAGACATGAATATGTAGAGGTGTACTACATTTCATGTATATACCGGGTGAGATATGGGAGCTATATCTCGTAAACGAAGAATTTTACCATAACCATATTTTAACCATCAATTAGTCAGACAATTATCTAAATATCCTGAAAATTTCAGCTCTCTATTCAGGGGACTTCGATGTTTCCTAAAGACATGAATATGTAGAGGTGTACTACATTTCATGTATATACCGGGTGAGATATGGGAGCTATATCTCGTAAACGAAGAATTTTACCATAACCATATTTTAACCATCAATTAGTCAGACAATTATCTAAATATCCTGAAAATTTCAGCTCTCTATTCAGGGGACTTCGATGTTTCCTAAAGACATGAATATGTAGAGGTGTACTACATTTCATGTATATACCGGGTGAGATATGGGAGCTATATCTCGTAAACGAAGAATTTTACCATAACCATATTTTAACCATCAATTAGTCAGACAATTATCTAAATATCCTGAAAATTTCAGCTCTCTATTCAGGGGACTTCGATGTTTCCTAAAGACATGAATATGTAGAGGTGTACTACATTTCATGTATATACCGGGTGAGATATGGGAGCTATATCTCGTAAACGAAGAATTTTACCATAACCATATTTTAACCATCAATTAGTCAGACAATTATCTAAATATCCTGAAAATTTCAGCTCTCTATTCAGGGGACTTCGATGTTTCCTAAAGACATGAATATGTAGAGGTGTACTACATTTCATGTATATACCGGGTGAGATATGGGAGCTATATCTCGTAAACGAAGAATTTTACCATAACCATATTTTAACCATCAATTAGTCAGACAATTATCTAAATATCCTGAAAATTTCAGCTCTCTATTCAGGGGACTTCGATGTTTCCTAAAGACATGAATATGTAGAGGTGTACTACATTTCATGTATATACCGGGTGAGATATGGGAGCTATATCTCGTAAACGAAGAATTTTACCATAACCATATTTTAACCATCAATTAGTCAGACAATTATCTAAATATCCTGAAAATTTCAGCTCTCTATTCAGGGGACTTCGATGTTTCCTAAAGACATGAATATGTAGAGGTGTACTACATTTCATGTATATACCGGGTGAGATATGGGAGCTATATCTCGTAAACGAAGAATTTTACCATAACCATATTTTAACCATCAATTAGTCAGACAATTATCTAAATATCCTGAAAATTTCAGCTCTCTATTCAGGGGACTTCGATGTTTCCTAAAGACATGAATATGTAGAGGTGTACTACATTTCATGTATATACCGGGTGAGATATGGGAGCTATATCTCGTAAACGAAGAATTTTACCATAACCATATTTTAACCATCAATTAGTCAGACAATTATCTAAATATCCTGAAAATTTCAGCTCTCTATTCAGGGGACTTCGATGTTTCCTAAAGACATGAATATGTAGAGGTGTACTACATTTCATGTATATACCGGGTGAGATATGGGAGCTATATCTCGTAAACGAAGAATTTTACCATAACCATATTTTAACCATCAATTAGTCAGACAATTATCTAAATATCCTGAAAATTTCAGCTCTCTATTCAGGGGACTTCGATGTTTCCTAAAGACATGAATATGTAGAGGTGTACTACATTTCGTGTATATACCGGGTGAGATATGGGAGCTATATCTCGTAAACGAAGAATTTTACCATAACCATATTTTAACCATCAATTAGTCAGACAATTATCTAAATATCCTGAAAATTTCAGCTCTCTATTCAGGGGACTTCGATGTTTCCTAAAGACATGAATATGTAGAGGTGTACTACATTTCATGTATATACCGGGTGAGATATGGGAGCTATATCTCGTAAACGAAGAATTTTACCATAACCATATTTTAACCATCAATTAGTCAGACAATTATCTAAATATCCTGAAAATTTCAGCTCTCTATTCAGGGGACTTCGATGTTTCCTAAAGACATGAATATGTAGAGGTGTACTACATTTCATGTATATACCGGGTGAGATATGGGAGCTATATCTCGTAAACGAAGAATTTTACCATAACCATATTTTAACCATCAATTAGTCAGACAATTATCTAAATATCCTGAAAATTTCAGCTCTCTATTCAGGGGACTTCGATGTTTCCTAAAGACATGAATATGTAGAGGTGTACTACATTTCATGTATATACCGGGTGAGATATGGGAGCTATATCTCGTAAACGAAGAATTTTACCATAACCATATTTTAACCATCAATTAGTCAGACAATTATCTAAATATCCTGAAAATTTCAGCTCTCTATTCAGGGGACTTCGATGTTTCCTAAAGACATGAATATGTAGAGGTGTACTACATTTCATGTATATACCGGGTGAGATATGGGAGCTATATCTCGTAAACGAAGAATTTTACCATAACCATATTTTAACCATCAATTAGTCAGACAATTATCTAAATATCCTGAAAATTTCAGCTCTCTATTCAGGGGACTTCGATGTTTCCTAAAGACATGAATATGTAGAGGTGTACTACATTTCATGTATATACCGGGTGAGATATGGGAGCTATATCTCGTAAACGAAGAATTTTACCATAACCATATTTTAACCATCAATTAGTCAGACAATTATCTAAATATCCTGAAAATTTCAGCTCTCTATTCAGGGGACTTCGATGTTTCCTAAAGACATGAATATGTAGAGGTGTACTACATTTCATGTATATACCGGGTGAGATATGGGAGCTATATCTCGTAAACGAAGAATTTTACCATAACCATATTTTAACCATCAATTAGTCAGACAATTATCTAAATATCCTGAAAATTTCAGCTCTCTATTCAGGGGACTTCGATGTTTCCTAAAGACATGAATATGTAGAGGTGTACTACATTTCATGTATATACCGGGTGAGATATGGGAGCTATATCTCGTAAACGAAGAATTTTACCATAACCATATTTTAACCATCAATTAGTCAGACAATTATCTAAATATCCTGAAAATTTCAGCTCTCTATTCAGGGGACTTCGATGTTTCCTAAAGACATGAATATGTAGAGGTGTACTACATTTCATGTATATACCGGGTGAGATATGGGAGCTATATCTCGTAAACGAAGAATTTTACCATAACCATATTTTAACCATCAATTAGTCAGACAATTATCTAAATATCCTGAAAATTTCAGCTCTCTATTCAGGGGACTTCGATGTTTCCTAAAGACATGAATATGTAGAGGTGTACTACATTTCATGTATATACCGGGTGAGATATGGGAGCTATATCTCGTAAACGAAGAATTTTACCATAACCATATTTTAACCATCAATTAGTCAGACAATTATCTAAATATCCTGAAAATTTCAGCTCTCTATTCAGGGGACTTCGATGTTTCCTAAAGACATGAATATGTAGAGGTGTACTACATTTCATGTATATACCGGGTGAGATATGGGAGCTATATCTCGTAAACGAAGAATTTTACCATAACCATATTTTAACCATCAATTAGTCAGACAATTATCTAAATATCCTGAAAATTTCAGCTCTCTATTCAGGGGACTTCGATGTTTCCTAAAGACATGAATATGTAGAGGTGTACTACATTTCATGTATATACCGGGTGAGATATGGGAGCTATATCTCGTAAACGAAGAATTTTACCATAACCATATTTTAACCATCAATTAGTCAGACAATTATCTAAATATCCTGAAAATTTCAGCTCTCTATTCAGGGGACTTCGATGTTTCCTAAAGACATGAATATGTAGAGGTGTACTACATTTCATGTATATACCGGGTGAGATATGGGAGCTATATCTCGTAAACGAAGAATTTTACCATAACCATATTTTAACCATCAATTAGTCAGACAATTATCTAAATATCCTGAAAATTTCAGCTCTCTATTCAGGGGACTTCGATGTTTCCTAAAGACATGAATATGTAGAGGTGTACTACATTTCATGTATATACCGGGTGAGATATGGGAGCTATATCTCGTAAACGAAGAATTTTACCATAACCATATTTTAACCATCAATTAGTCAGACAATTATCTAAATATCCTGAAAATTTCAGCTCTCTATTCAGGGGACTTCGATGTTTCCTAAAGACATGAATATGTAGAGGTGTACTACATTTCATGTATATACCGGGTGAGATATGGGAGCTATATCTCGTAAACGAAGAATTTTACCATAACCATATTTTAACCATCAATTAGTCAGACAATTATCTAAATATCCTGAAAATTTCAGCTCTCTATTCAGGGGACTTCGATGTTTCCTAAAGACATGAATATGTAGAGGTGTACTACATTTCATGTATATACCGGGTGAGATATGGGAGCTATATCTCGTAAACGAAGAATTTTACCATAACCATATTTTAACCATCAATTAGTCAGACAATTATCTAAATATCCTGAAAATTTCAGCTCTCTATTCAGGGGACTTCGATGTTTCCTAAAGACATGAATATGTAGAGGTGTACTACATTTCATGTATATACCGGGTGAGATATGGGAGCTATATCTCGTAAACGAAGAATTTTACCATAACCATATTTTAACCATCAATTAGTCAGACAATTATCTAAATATCCTGAAAATTTCAGCTCTCTATTCAGGGGACTTCGATGTTTCCTAAAGACATGAATATGTAGAGGTGTACTACATTTCATGTATATACCGGGTGAGATATGGGAGCTATATCTCGTAAACGAAGAATTTTACCATAACCATATTTTAACCATCAATTAGTCAGACAATTATCTAAATATCCTGAAAATTTCAGCTCTCTATTCAGGGGACTTCGATGTTTCCTAAAGACATGAATATGTAGAGGTGTACTACATTTCATGTATATACCGGGTGAGATATGGGAGCTATATCTCGTAAACGAAGAATTTTACCATAACCATATTTTAACCATCAATTAGTCAGACAATTATCTAAATATCCTGAAAATTTCAGCTCTCTATTCAGGGGACTTCGATGTTTCCTAAAGACATGAATATGTAGAGGTGTACTACATTTCATGTATATACCGGGTGAGATATGGGAGCTATATCTCGTAAACGAAGAATTTTACCATAACCATATTTTAACCATCAATTAGTCAGACAATTATCTAAATATCCTGAAAATTTCAGCTCTCTATTCAGGGGACTTCGATGTTTCCTAAAGACATGAATATGTAGAGGTGTACTACATTTCATGTATATACCGGGTGAGATATGGGAGCTATATCTCGTAAACGAAGAATTTTACCATAACCATATTTTAACCATCAATTAGTCAGACAATTATCTAAATATCCTGAAAATTTCAGCTCTCTATTCAGGGGACTTCGATGTTTCCTAAAGACATGAATATGTAGAGGTGTACTACATTTCATGTATATACCGGGTGAGATATGGGAGCTATATCTCGTAAACGAAGAATTTTACCATAACCATATTTTAACCATCAATTAGTCAGACAATTATCTAAATATCCTGAAAATTTCAGCTCTCTATTCAGGGGACTTCGATGTTTCCTAAAGACATGAATATGTAGAGGTGTACTACATTTCGTGTATATACCGGGTGAGATATGGGAGCTATATCTCGTAAACGAAGAATTTTACCATAACCATATTTTAACCATCAATTAGTCAGACAATTATCTAAATATCCTGAAAATTTCAGCTCTCTATTCAGGGGACTTCGATGTTTCCTAAAGACATGAATATGTAGAGGTGTACTACATTTCATGTATATACCGGGTGAGATATGGGAGCTATATCTCGTAAACGAAGAATTTTACCATAACCATATTTTAACCATCAATTAGTCAGACAATTATCTAAATATCCTGAAAATTTCAGCTCTCTATTCAGGGGACTTCGATGTTTCCTAAAGACATGAATATGTAGAGGTGTACTACATTTCATGTATATACCGGGTGAGATATGGGAGCTATATCTCGTAAACGAAGAATTTTACCATAACCATATTTTAACCATCAATTAGTCAGACAATTATCTAAATATCCTGAAAATTTCAGCTCTCTATTCAGGGGACTTCGATGTTTCCTAAAGACATGAATATGTAGAGGTGTACTACATTTCATGTATATACCGGGTGAGATATGGGAGCTATATCTCGTAAACGAAGAATTTTACCATAACCATATTTTAACCATCAATTAGTCAGACAATTATCTAAATATCCTGAAAATTTCAGCTCTCTATTCAGGGGACTTCGATGTTTCCTAAAGACATGAATATGTAGAGGTGTACTACATTTCATGTATATACCGGGTGAGATATGGGAGCTATATCTCGTAAACGAAGAATTTTACCATAACCATATTTTAACCATCAATTAGTCAGACAATTATCTAAATATCCTGAAAATTTCAGCTCTCTATTCAGGGGACTTCGATGTTTCCTAAAGACATGAATATGTAGAGGTGTACTACATTTCATGTATATACCGGGTGAGATATGGGAGCTATATCTCGTAAACGAAGAATTTTACCATAACCATATTTTAACCATCAATTAGTCAGACAATTATCTAAATATCCTGAAAATTTCAGCTCTCTATTCAGGGGACTTCGATGTTTCCTAAAGACATGAATATGTAGAGGTGTACTACATTTCGTGTATATACCGGGTGAGATATGGGAGCTATATCTCGTAAACGAAGAATTTTACCATAACCATATTTTAACCATCAATTAGTCAGACAATTATCTAAATATCCTGAAAATTTCAGCTCTCTATTCAGGGGACTTCGATGTTTCCTAAAGACATGAATATGTAGAGGTGTACTACATTTCATGTATATACCGGGTGAGATATGGGAGCTATATCTCGTAAACGAAGAATTTTACCATAACCATATTTTAACCATCAATTAGTCAGACAATTATCTAAATATCCTGAAAATTTCAGCTCTCTATTCAGGGGACTTCGATGTTTCCTAAAGACATGAATATGTAGAGGTGTACTACATTTCATGTATATACCGGGTGAGATATGGGAGCTATATCTCGTAAACGAAGAATTTTACCATAACCATATTTTAACCATCAATTAGTCAGACAATTATCTAAATATCCTGAAAATTTCAGCTCTCTATTCAGGGGACTTCGATGTTTCCTAAAGACATGAATATGTAGAGGTGTACTACATTTCATGTATATACCGGGTGAGATATGGGAGCTATATCTCGTAAACGAAGAATTTTACCATAACCATATTTTAACCATCAATTAGTCAGACAATTATCTAAATATCCTGAAAATTTCAGCTCTCTATTCAGGGGACTTCGATGTTTCCTAAAGACATGAATATGTAGAGGTGTACTACATTTCGTGTATATACCGGGTGAGATATGGGAGCTATATCTCGTAAACGAAGAATTTTACCATAACCATATTTTAACCATCAATTAGTCAGACAATTATCTAAATATCCTGAAAATTTCAGCTCTCTATTCAGGGGACTTCGATGTTTCCTAAAGACATGAATATGTAGAGGTGTACTACATTTCATGTATATACCGGGTGAGATATGGGAGCTATATCTCGTAAACGAAGAATTTTACCATAACCATATTTTAACCATCAATTAGTCAGACAATTATCTAAATATCCTGAAAATTTCAGCTCTCTATTCAGGGGACTTCGATGTTTCCTAAAGACATGAATATGTAGAGGTGTACTACATTTCATGTATATACCGGGTGAGATATGGGAGCTATATCTCGTAAACGAAGAATTTTACCATAACCATATTTTAACCATCAATTAGTCAGACAATTATCTAAATATCCTGAAAATTTCAGCTCTCTATTCAGGGGACTTCGATGTTTCCTAAAGACATGAATATGTAGAGGTGTACTACATTTCGTGTATATACCGGGTGAGATATGGGAGCTATATCTCGTAAACGAAGAATTTTACCATAACCATATTTTAACCATCAATTAGTCAGACAATTATCTAAATATCCTGAAAATTTCAGCTCTCTATTCAGGGGACTTCGATGTTTCCTAAAGACATGAATATGTAGAGGTGTACTACATTTCATGTATATACCGGGTGAGATATGGGAGCTATATCTCGTAAACGAAGAATTTTACCATAACCATATTTTAACCATCAATTAGTCAGACAATTATCTAAATATCCTGAAAATTTCAGCTCTCTATTCAGGGGACTTCGATGTTTCCTAAAGACATGAATATGTAGAGGTGTACTACATTTCATGTATATACCGGGTGAGATATGGGAGCTATATCTCGTAAACGAAGAATTTTACCATAACCATATTTTAACCATCAATTAGTCAGACAATTATCTAAATATCCTGAAAATTTCAGCTCTCTATTCAGGGGACTTCGATGTTTCCTAAAGACATGAATATGTAGAGGTGTACTACATTTCATGTATATACCGGGTGAGATATGGGAGCTATATCTCGTAAACGAAGAATTTTACCATAACCATATTTTAACCATCAATTAGTCAGACAATTATCTAAATATCCTGAAAATTTCAGCTCTCTATTCAGGGGACTTCGATGTTTCCTAAAGACATGAATATGTAGAGGTGTACTACATTTCGTGTATATACCGGGTGAGATATGGGAGCTATATCTCGTAAACGAAGAATTTTACCATAACCATATTTTAACCATCAATTAGTCAGACAATTATCTAAATATCCTGAAAATTTCAGCTCTCTATTCAGGGGACTTCGATGTTTCCTAAAGACATGAATATGTAGAGGTGTACTACATTTCATGTATATACCGGGTGAGATATGGGAGCTATATCTCGTAAACGAAGAATTTTACCATAACCATATTTTAACCATCAATTAGTCAGACAATTATCTAAATATCCTGAAAATTTCAGCTCTCTATTCAGGGGACTTCGATGTTTCCTAAAGACATGAATATGTAGAGGTGTACTACATTTCATGTATATACCGGGTGAGATATGGGAGCTATATCTCGTAAACGAAGAATTTTACCATAACCATATTTTAACCATCAATTAGTCAGACAATTATCTAAATATCCTGAAAATTTCAGCTCTCTATTCAGGGGACTTCGATGTTTCCTAAAGACATGAATATCATCGGAGGATGTCAGCTTTACTCTAAACCCGAAAATGTCGCTCCTCCATTTATTTTTTCTATATTTGGATATATGTCAGTCACGTGATCATATATTATAATCTGTTTTTACATCAAATGTTTATTTTCTTCGACATGATTTTTACGTGAAGATGATATGTAAGTAATAGACTATTGAATTTATCTATCGATACTATTAATTTTTGTATATCTTTAAATTTCCACCCTGGACATCTCAGATTCGTACTAAAAGGCGGAGAACGGACTCTTATTTTACTGTTCAGTAAAAAATAACATTTTCTCTTTTATATTTATTGAATTATTAAAGAGAAAGGATTGGTTGATACAAATTAGACGTCGCTCATTTTTGAATGTTGAACCACGTTCTGAAACGCGGTTCAACATCCGAATGTTGAATATTGAATGTTGAACCGCGTTCCAAAATCACACTACCGAGAAAAAATGTGATTGCGCAGTGTGTAAAATTATCAAAACGTATGAAATTGAAGATACTAAAGGATCTAGAAAGTTCAAAGTAGTTACGGATGCGAAATGTACCGACAGAAATTTGATATACGCGTTAATTTGTGATAAGTGTGAAAAGACAGTATATGTAGGCGAAACCGAACGAACACTAAAGGAGAGGACCGAGGAACATAGACGTGACATAAAGTACCAACGAGATAAACCGATAATGAGACATTTCAAAGATCATGATGAGCGCGATCTACGAGTGGCCGTGATGTCTAGGACTACGCGTGAGGATAAAAATTACAGACTAATTGTTGAAGAAAACTAGATAAAAAATCTTGTAACTAGAACACCAAATGGTTGTAATATTAAAACGAACCTCTGAATACATGCAAACATTTTTTTTAAATATACAATAAAAGGTGCACACACAGGGAAAGGCAGGTGCCACTGTGTGCGTGTAATTTTTTTTTTTTTTTTTTTTTTTTTTAATATGACAATTCTTTAATTATATAACTAAATCTGATTGGCTTTACTAAGCATGTCCGTAATATGAGGGATCACTAGTCTTGTATATGTTTGTCCCCCTTCTTTTCTGCTATCATCTCGACCTACTTTAATTTCAACTAAACGGTTGTCTGTTTGTCTGTGACATGGTCTGTCTGGGTTTCCTTGCAGGCATCATATATGCGCTTGTACCTTACAATTATTGGATATGTTTAAATAGGTTATGTATATATGTGTAATATTTTAAATTCAATGTTATATATATGTATAAATCATGATTTAGTTCTTTAAAACCATCTTCTCTCGGATCGTTCATTATTACAAAGACTTTGTAACTTTTCGCGGGTAACGCGAAATGCATGCATGTGCCGCGAATATTATGACGTCATAGACTAACATAAACATTTGCAATGAACGCCAAAGAAACAAGGATGGATTTTACTTAGAATTGTTATAGATCGTCGTTTTTTACACTTGATAAAGGCCAAGGGGCCGAAAATTTGTGTATCTGAGTGTTTGTGTTTTTATTTGTTATCATCCCTTCCCTCTGGAAGAAATATTTGAATCTACTGCAATATTAGAATAGAAATAATAACTAGCTAGCTGTGATT
This sequence comes from Pinctada fucata, assembly GCA_028142955.1. Classification (NCBI taxonomy): domain Eukaryota; kingdom Metazoa; phylum Mollusca; class Bivalvia; order Pterioida; family Pteriidae; genus Pinctada; species Pinctada fucata. The sequence goes on along the minus strand of AP027103.1, from coordinate 82,297,531 downwards.
TGTTGTCCAGTAATTCCCCGCGGCTCGGTGATATTTTCATCAATTCATGCGACTCGGGGAATAACTGGACAACAAACCACAGCTAGCTAGTTGTTATTTAATATGAATCTAGGCGTTGCCTACAGGAGAGCGCAGCTACTTGGCGTACGTGTTGCCCTCAGATATACTTATTCACAAAGAGCTTATACTTCCACAGCTCAGTATGTGGTATTTTATGTGTATAGGTTTCAATCAGGAAAAAATTGAAAATGTACACCCCTCGGGACGATTTACTTCCTCCAATTTTCTTATACCCCGTGACATCAATCTTGGAGTTTGACCTACTTTTTTCAAAAAAAAAAAAACGTTGATAATACTGACTTGTGCAAAGATATAGGGGAATGTTTCAGGTTTGATCCCCAGTCTGTCTACTTGTATCTTCCTCAGCTGTTGCATATGCATATATCCTGTTTAGAGAGAACTAGAGATTTCATCAACATTCTATAAGAATTTGTCTTTATTAACAATCATACAGCATGCAGGGCTCTCTATCAGCATAATTTGGGACCCATATTCGGCCCCAGTCCATATGCAAAATAGTATCTTTTCCCCAAATATTGACAATTTTTCCCCATTTCACACCTCATGAAAAATTCAACATAATAATTTTAAAAATTTCATTTTCAAGTGAAAAAGCATCCTTGAACATATTTTATATATTTTCCCAATAAATGAGAAAATGCTGTTATTTTCCCCAAATTTCAAAGGACCCGGGGCCCAGTCCCAAAAATGGGTGTGAGAGCCTTGCACAGGAAGATAATTGTACGTTGGTACCCCCTTCCCCTTTGTAAACTGTTGAGAAATTATTCAAAGCCTAAAAATGCTGGATGGAGGAGACGACAAACCATAATATTTCCATTGCAGAAGAATCCCCATGTTAAGCGCCCGTAAGGCAAAAGGATTTATAAATAAACTATAATTCTGGTTGCCTATTGTGACGTCACGCTTTAGTTTTGAAAGTACGGAGAATTCATCAACGTCCAGATACTTTTGACGTTATAACATTCAATACGCTCATTGTTGATGCAAAACGGTGTGTCTGATATTTAGTACAAATGGAAATATAAGTAATGACTGTCTTACTTTGGGTGTTCATGGTAGTATAATTCTGGTTGGACACGTGCAAATTTGAAGCGATTCTCGGAAAATTTGCACGTGTCCAACCAGAATTATACTACCATGAACACCCAAAGTAAGACAGTCATTATTTAAGAATCTTTGCTAGAATGTACTAAGCGTTTGGACTAGTTCAAACTTTACGTCCGCGATATTCTTTTTCAATATTTTCAATAAACAATATTGAAAAAAAAATTCATTTCTATTTTTATTGTATTTTTTAGGAGTGTGATTAAGAATGGGTCTTGATAAATAAATAGGTCGTATGAATTTTATATCTGCATGTAGAACGTCCGTGGTAATTTCCATGGCTCTTTCTTTTTTTTTTTTTTTTAGTAAATTTTATTATTTTAAAATTTTGATGTCTGTCTAAATTATTTATCTATTAACATACTTGCCATAATTTTCTGAGTTTTGTCATTGCAAAGAGGGACAATTCATCAAAAAGCGGGACAAATATGATTCCAATGAGGGACATAAAGAGGGACACTTTAAGGAGGTTGAATTTCAGATATTGCACTAGATTATTGCCCTCTGCAAACGAAAGAACGTCAGAGAAAAAAAATAAATGTTATTAAAACGCGCGCCGTATACGTAGACGGCTCCTTGTCGGACGCATTTCTAAAAGTGGCGCTCCAGCGAACTCGTCTTCTCTTTTAAAGTTTTCTCTGTGAAGGCTTTAAAAGTCTTTTACTCTGTTGTTCACGTTTTATATTCATAACTTTCTGAACATAAGTATTAAACACCTGCTCCGTAGGCAACGTTGACGGAAATACACAATCGACAACTTAACGACTCGGTTATTTTAAAAAGACGACACTAAACAAACGTACTTTGATTAGTATCGAGGGTTTTTTGACGTGATAATAATAAATAGCATATTATAATAACTTTAGAACGTTCCGTTGTTGCCGTATTTTCTTCTTTTTTCTTTTTCCTTTTCACTTGTGTACATGTTTTACATCACGTTGTTTCTTCTCATAAAATGAATTCATATCTTGGCTTACATAAATGGTATCACTCGAACATCGTATAACTATTGCCATTGCTTTATTTATTTCAATGATCGAATTGTTTTGTGAGCAAAAAATAAATAAATAAGTAAATAGATATACCAACAAGTGAAACCCAATGCATGTATTTAGCGACGTTTGTGGGACAGCCGACCTTTTATGAACCTATAACTATCAAAACATAGATCGATAACCGGCTGATTACTGTACATAGATGTATATCGTAGACAATTGGTAAATCAATATTACGCCGATTTTTTTTTCCGAGCGTCTAACAATCGGGACTTTCCGGGACTTTTCTCGGTCGAAAATGCGGGACATTTTTGTCCCGGGCGGGGCAATAGCAAGTCTTTCACTCTTTTCATATATATTCATCTTTTTTTGTTGAAATAGAAGCAGCTTTGGAATTATTGAAGCTATAGGGATGATATATCGCGTGATTTCCGACAGAATCAGTTTCCAGCAGTATAGTATGCCCTAGAAGCAAGGTGAATTTCAAATTCACAATATACAAAGCGTATGTATGGGTGCATGGGGTGGGGAGAGACATGCATAAATATTCACAATATTTGCATACCATGTTTTCAAATTATATCAAATATATAGAAAAAATTAGGAATAAATCTTTGCCGGAAATCTATTTTAAAAAACTTTATTTTAGTTTAATTAATGAGTAAATTCCGAAAGCCGTCCTAAGACACTACAATTACTCAGTGTTAAAATTCAGTGACCACAACGTTTACCGACTTGTAAGTCAGTTGAAACTAACTGCACTTTGCCGTGAAATACACAAAGTAAAAAATGGAAATAAACAGCGCTTTATCGCGAGATAAACATTGTGCAGAAAATTGAAATGAACAATGATAAATTATTTCTCGTGTTTTTTTTCCAATTCTTGAATTACATTTCGTCAATTTTGGCCGATTATTTCAATGATTCGTTCTGTATCAATGATCGTAATTATGTATGGGTAAAGCACTGCAAAACATCTGCGTTTAGCGTTCAATCTTTGTAAATTAAATATGTACACGGAAAATCACGTGCAGATTCGCACGTTTCGGTATATTTGACGTCACATCACGACGTCAGAGCAGTCATAGCACGACATCTACGTTGCCGGTAGAGTCATTTTTATTGACCGTATGAAAAAGGCAAAAACAAGTTCACTGCATTAAAATTTAAGGTGACCTCTTTAGATGTTCATTTACTTAGACTATTGCTTTCAGTAATATACTTGAATAATATTATTGTCGTAAAAAATCGTCAAAAGGCTTAAGAACCCGGATATTTCAAAATGGCGGCTCCCATGAATTAACTTTCTTGTTTAATTTATTTTTGTGCGAGGCTTAGTATGAATCGTTTCTGTGTTTTCTACCATGTTTCCACTTTTTTTTTTGGTATATGCGTGTTACCTTTACAGCTTGCTCAGAGGAAGCGGGCCCTTCGGGGCCCGCTTTCTCGCATCATTTAGCTTGTTTTACTTTTAAAAATGGCGCCCAAAAAGTAAGAATGAATTTGGCTTTCAGTATAGGTAATTTCTTAGAAAGTTATTGGGTTGCAAGATAGGATTATTTATGACTTTTATCTTTTCATTAAGCATTGTAAGGTAGGTTTAGACTTCTCTGTCTATAAGTTCGCTTCGCGAACGGCCGCTTCGCGGCCGTTCGAGCTGCGCTCTCTATTAAATGTAATAACTTCAAGCTATGTCGATATGTGAAAATAATGACTTCGAGACTTTGATATCGAATAAGTCTGACCTGAGCTGGGTGGAAGAAACTGAGAATGCTCATTTACAGCAGTGCTAATTAAATCGCGGTGAAATAAGTATACAACAACTGTATGTCAATTAAGTCCTCCGTGTTTCCGGATAAAGGGGGGGGGGTTGCATGAAATCCGGATAATCACACCATATGCCATTTTAAAGGAAATAGCTTTCCAAAGTCGGTGCAAAGTGAACATTGTATCTCTCAATTTATATGCATATGTTGTCATTTATGGCGTGAGTTCTTCCCTTTGATGCAGTGAGACGAGGCTTTTGATCCTTTGAAAAATTTTGTCTGAAACTTTCTCGTGCTACACATCAATTCTTATAATGTTATCAAGAGCCAGTACATTCTGCATCATGAAAATGAGACAAGAAAACGGAGAGAAACGAAAACCAGAAAAAGAAAGAAGAAATTCCGAGCGCCCAAGATTATGTTCGTAGTTTATTACAATTTCGGGTTTTATTACATATCCGGTTGGGACGTGTAACCTAATATGTAATAACCTAATATGTAATAAATACTTGAGTATCATCTTTCGGTCACTTTTTGGTCTTGAATTCTTCCATTTGATGCAGTGAGACGAGGCATTTGATCCTTTCAAATGATTACTAGTTCAATATCTGTATGGATTTTATCGGATTCTTTATCGTGCTACACCTCAATATTATAAGGTTATTGATACGAGACGGTATATTCTCCATTATGAGAATGAGACAGACAGACGGAGAGAATCGAAAGCCAGAAAAAGAAAGAAGAAACTTCCGAGCGACCTAGACTATGTTCGTAGTTTATTACAATATCGGGTTTTATTACAAATCCGGTTGGGACATGTAACCTAATATGTAATAACCTAATATGTAATAAATACTTGAGTATCATTTTTTTGTCGCTTTTTTTCTTGAATTCTTCCTTTTTTCCAGTGAGACGAGACTTTTGATCCTTACAATGATTACTAGTTCAATATCTGTATGGATTTTATCGGATTCCTTATCGTGCTACACCTCAATATTATAAAGTTATTGATACGAGACGGTATATTCTCCATTATAAGAATGAGACAGACAGACGGAGAGAATCGAAAGCCAGAAAAAGAAAGAAGAAACTTCCGAGCGACCTAGACTTTGTTCGTAGTTTATTACAATTTCGGGTTTTATTACAAATCCGGTTGGGACATGTAACCTAATATGTAATAACCTAATATGTGATAAATCTAGTTTATTACAAATCCGGTCGTTATTACAAATCCGGTTGCGACAGACCAGACATGCACGTTTTTTTTTGTCGGAACCCTCGTCAGTGATTCTCAGTCTAAAAGATATTTGACCAACTGTCAGTGAATACAGGTTGAGTTTATATGACCGGACTCCAATTGTCTTTATTCAAAAACAAGGTCTAAGATGATTGAATTTTGCCATGAAATAAAATAAGCATTTTAATTGATTTTGTTAGAATAATGTTACTAGCCTTTTGCATGCACATGCTGTACCATAATTTGCTGTTTTAATTGAATAATATGCATTATTTAAGGAAAACAAATTAGCTCGGTCAAACAGAATCTGTATTGCCTCTAAAAATAGTAATTTCAAAATATTTTTAAAAATGAAAATATTTAGCCCTCTCGCTCCATTTTTTCCTAAACAATCCGAAGAACTAAATATTAAATTGGTGTGGTCTAAGTTACAGATTCTGAATCTGAACAAACTACATCGCGTCAGTCAATCCAAACAATGAAATATGACTAAAATCTGTGAAAATTATGTCCAAAATATACCGAAAGACATAGCAAGATGGCTGGGATATGATGCTACAGGACACAGGTTTCAGACATTTGATAAACTACTTCAAACGGTATCATTTTTTCAGAATGACATATGGGCCTTAGACTCTAAAAGAATGGCAAAATACCTTAATTTTAGTGATCTCTTTTGAATTTCTGTGGCAGTAAGAACCAATTATAATAATATATTTTAAAATTACTCCATCTTATATATTAAGATATTGTTCACGACTTCTTAACATCTATATAATTACACCTTTTTTCTATTCGGTTCAATGAGTATGTTTTTTATAGCCAAAGCATATAAAATATGAAAAGTTCAAAATTATTCTGACCTACTTAATGACACGGATCATGACGAAAATTAAGTTCAACATGAATAGACATTGTTCGTTCACAATGACTATAAGCTATTTCTTACTATAAAAGGGCAGAATGCGTCCTTTCAGTAACTGTATTTTAATGATTATGTCGACCAACCCGACGCTGTCTCTAGGTAACAAAATTACAAACAGACGTGTTTTGAAATACCAAAAATTGAAATCAATATAGCGATGTATATAATAGTCAGAGACAGCAAAGATCCACAATCCATCACATTTTTTACCTTGTAGATAAAACAGATGCATTCAACAAAGAATAAATCATTCATGGCCCAGGTATTATTTTTGGCCAATTACCCAAACTTTAATGAACTACTTTTAAATACACTATAACAGAATTGTATCACAATAGGAAAATAGACCTTTTTTCATTTAGATCTATGTAACAAGCATTTTATAAAATTGGGAAAATCTCCCCGTAAAAGGTTCAAAGAACAAATTAGCGAAAAGAAAAAAAGTCTATTCTGATTATGTAAAAGTTCACATTAAAGGGGGTGTTTAAATCTAAAATATGTACTTTTGCATTTTGCTATAGAAAAACCCCGCCCACTTTAGTAAATGTAGAGTATTATTTCTAATAAGAAAAAGTGTATCATTTTTTGGGGGTTTCATTCTACGTATCAACTAAGCTTTAAAATTCTATGTAATTAAATCAAGAAAAGTTAGAATACATATTAAAGGAATTCAGCGATACGTCTTTTATTTTTTTATTCATTTATAATAAAAGGAAATACAAAGATAAAGATAATTCAAATCAAAAATCAGACTTATCATTCAGAAACACAAAAAGACTTATAAAAACCATTGTAAAAACGACAATTTAGAAATACGTCTTCTTGCTGAACTAGTGAGGTTTATTGTTTTAAGGTATCGGGTATCGTTTAAAATGTAATCTTTCGAAATGTGAAAATATCGAAAATGTACATAAACAAACACATAAAACTAGAAACACGTGGGTATTGTTGGGATAAAAGCACTTCAGAAATTTTAACGGCTGTTTATAATGGCCCCTGCGTTATGCTGACTTGTTTGTGTGGTCATTCTACAGTGATGAGGTTATTAAACTCAACATGTTACCGATTGTAAGTAATATTTTACGGTAACTGTCCCTTGTCGGATGTCATACATAAAACTGCGTCTCCGATGAGTTTCGTTCGGAGGGTATATACGACAAGATCAGAGTCTATATTTTATAACTCTTTCATATAAAAGAAATTCTGAGAGTTGCTAGTAATTTATTCGAAGTTTTGGCCTGATATGTCTCTGCCGCGATACTCGACGTCATTTTTGTGTCTGTCATCCAACAAGGGGGGGGGGGGGGGGGTGGGGTTGGGGTAAGGTATTACGTACACTTGTCTTGAGAAGATGCAATTGTGCGTTCTTTGAGACCTCTGGGTAACCGGAAAATGGATGGTTGTGCGTAATCTGGATAATTATACCGTTTGCTACTAACGTGGTAGATGACTTCCTTACTCGTCACCGGTTACTACTAACGTGGTAGATGACTTCCTTACTCGGCACCGTTTGCTGCTAACGTGGTAGATGACTTCCTTACTCGGCACCGTTTGCTACTAACGTGGTAGATGACTTCCTTACTCGGCACCGTTTGCTATTAACGTGGTAGATGACTTCCTTACTCGTCACCGGTTGCTACTAACGTGGTAGATGACTTCCTTATTCGGCACCGGTTGCTACTAACGTGGTAGATGACTTCCTTACTCGGCACCGTTTGCTATTAACGTGGTAGATGACTTCCTTACTCGGCACCGTTTGCTGCTAACGTGGTAGATGACTTCCTTACTCGGCACCGTTTGCTACTAACGTGGTAGATGACTTCCTTACTCGGCACCGTTTGCTACTAACGTGGTAGATGACTTCCTTACTCGTCACCGGTTGCTACTAACGTGGTAGAAGACTTCCTTACTCGTCACCGGTTGCTACTAACGTGGTAGATGACTTCCTTATTCGGCACCGGTTGCTACTAACGTGGTAGATGACTTCCTTACTCGGCACCGTTTGCTATTAACGTGGTAGATGACTTCCTTACTCGTCACCGGTTGCTACTAACGTGGTAGATGACTTCTTTACTCGGCACCGGTTGCTACTAACGTGGTAGATGACTTCCTTACTCGTCACCGGTTGCTACTAACGTGGTAGATGACTTCCTTACTCGGCACCGGTTGCTACTAACGTGGTGGATGACTTCTTTACTCGGCACCGGTTGCACATTGGTCTTGTTGATTTATGTGTAGTCTTTTGTGTATACTGTTTTGATGTCGCATTTTGTGCTTCTTTTCCCTTTTGCGTCTGTGATGTGTATGTCTTCTCTCTTATTTCTGTTGGGGTATTTCCTGTTTAAGTGTGGGTGCTACAACCGAGTACTTCCTTTCTTTTCTCCTATCTTTACCTTTTGAATTGTGGAACAGGTTTGTACGTACTTTAATCACTCCTATGGTTTCTATATGCCTCCTACTTAATGTAGATGCATGTGCCCCATTTAATGACAGACATCTTTTGTGTTAAGGAGATTTGAAATTTTGAAACATTTGCTTATGGTGTGACAGAAAAAAATAATCTTGCTCTTGCAAGTAATCTGAATTTGAAGAATTATCGTGAAATTTCGCTTGAAGTTCATGAAAACTTTGCAGTTTTAATTTATATCAAAATTTCTTTCGCTCGCTTCGTTCGCCATCGTTTTGATATCGAAACATTATATCTTTAATGGCAAAGTTCACATTAATTTTGAAAACATCAAAAGAATGCATATTGATAAAAAGGGCTTCCTTAAAGGCTTAAATATACTATCAATATAATGTATTTCTATTAATAGATACATGTTGTTTAGAAGACCTTCCCCTCAGACCTCACATGTACCTTACATAAATTGTGTTCACTGAGGATAATGATATATTGTAAAATTCTTATTTCTTTGTTTAGGGGCGAATTGAATTTTTGCTTTAAAATAAAGTAATATTTTAGAGTTTTGAGTAAAAAAAAAGAATTTCTAATGATAAAACACAGTCATTCTTAGTATGCACATCACTTGCTAGAAAAACATTTACTTGCTTCAACTTTGCAAGAAAAAAATTTTTTGCCCCGGTCCGGGCGAAAAAATAATCTTCTTCAGACAAAATCCTAAGCCCCCACCCCATCCGCATATCTAATGGACCTTGCCTAAAGAGATACATTCATGCTAACAAATGTAACTTTTTTGACATACATGTAATGTCTTGAAAAGAAGAGATATTATTTCAAGATTTACCAAAGACGGTGAAACTGTTCTTCTCTGTTTATCATTTTATTTCAAATCAGTTAAAATGTTTTGAATTGTCAAAAACAAAGAAGTTATGTTTCAGACACTATCATTTAAGTACAACAAAGCAAACTTCAAGATTTTTTTCCAGTTTAATCTATAAGATCAGAAACAGACAACAAATGATAACAGATATGTAACATAATGTAGAATTAATAATTAACAAATACATCAGAATATTTAAAACAGTAATGCAGTTTTATTTTCAAATTGTAGTGTCAAGCTCTAAGAAGACGTTCTTCTTTAAAATCGTCCATGTGCGGCTAAAGTAACGATAAAAAGGACTACGTTGAGGAAGAGCCCAGCAATATTGGATTCAGCTGAAAAAAAAAGACAAAATAAATATATTATATTGTCATGGGCGTTCAAATCTTAATACTAACATAAATAAAATGAGAAAAGGCAAGTTAAAATGATTTCTAATGAAGAATGACATACCTCCACTTGAGGCAAACGACACACCAGCTGCGGCAGACAGAGCATCCAGCTGGCTAGTAGACAGGGCACTTCTCTGGGTGGATGTTGTAGCCTGACCCTGGGCTGTGTCAAAAGTGTTAATCTGACTCACAGTAAAACCCTGGAACAAAACAACAAATCTTTCATCCACAAAACTAAATTTTAATGTCAATAGGAGAAGTTTATTTAAATTCTGGCACCATGTACAGAAATACTAGTTTTATAAGAAAAGACTGAGTATTAAGTTAGATTGAATAAAAGTGAACAGTACTCACAGCAAAAACAGATGGTGGGATGTATGACATATCATTGGCATCGATACTGTCTATCTGGGTTTCAGACAGGGTAGATATTTCACCACCAGTAAGGCCACCTATATTAAAACAAAATGGTTTGAAAAATTAATAATGGTTATTACTTCGCCGTGACGTTATATTATGACGTCGTTTATGTGTTTTAAACTTTACATAACCTTTATAGATAAGAGTTAAGACAGCAACACATCTTATAATGTTTACATGGTGTTTAAATCATCTCCATTGTAAAGTATGATAAATTTTATCCCTTGTAAGGTACTATAAACTATATGTTTTCTGAAAGGTAATGATGCTCCAAGCATGTCTTAAAAATCAAAGAGGAAAACTCTTGTACAACTCTGTTATTTTGCCTATGTTATGTAGAGAAAATAGACAATTTAAATGCTTCATCAGTTTTCTGGCCCCAGAATTATTTCTGAGCAGTGGGCATTAAAACCTATCGGAAAATATCAATAACATTACCAGGCATGGAAAAATGCAGTTTTGTACATCGGATACCTTAATGTAAAGCTCAAATAAATCCGATTGATAAATCCAATTTTCAAAAGGTACATGAATGGCACAAATGAATGAGTATTCATTGCTTACCTTTTTTTCTAAATTAATTACACTTTTAAATATCTAAATCTCGCATTCATCACCAATAAAGGAAGAACAGTCAAAAATAGATTACAAATTTCTCATGTATACTTTTATCCCTCTTCATATTTTTTTAATGTCAGAATCGTCAAATAATTATTCCGCGTCCAAAACTCGAGATGAGTATAGTCGAAGTTTTATAGCTTCAAACTTTGAAGGAAAAAAATTAAAATTTGAACTTACCAATCACGACACCCAGATTAGAAATGGTGGTAGAATCCCATGTTGTGACATCACTTCCGTATGCTGTCTTAGCAAGGAGAGCATACTCGTACAACTGTAGATCGGTGCAGCTAGTCACTTCTCCTACGGCATCAGCTGCGGACCTGAAATAGATGAAAGAGACTATTACATGTAATACTATACCGAAGAAAACAAGTATAATGTAAATGGTATAAGAACTTAAAGTAGTATCCTTTTCAGCTACTATGCTTAAAGCCCTGGTCAAAACCCGCCGTGCGTGGGGTTTTTTTTTTGGGACGTGCGTATTTGGAGAGGCTACGTGCGCTACGTTTTTCGGAAGACGCAAGGAAAGAGGTTGCAAGAGTACGAAAGGAGTACGTCAACGCACGTCGCACGTACGGTTAATATATGGAGAAATTACATGCATCATATGCTTGGCACGTGGCAAGTACGTCGTAAGTACAAACAACGTGCGGGCAACTTGCTAACAACGTACGATCTCCGTACGCCTTCTGCGTTATCGTATGGTTGTTGTACGTACACGTACGTTAACGCACGGGTCCCTCACTCCCTTACGCGACAAGTGCGTTGCACGTATTACAACGTACTCAAAACGTGTGTGTCGTACTTCTTGATGAATCCATAGACCGAACGCAGGCAGGACGCAGCGAAAGTTCTGCATGTACTAAAACTGCTACGTCCTGTCTGCGTATTCCCAAATCCTTACGGAGGCCGTACGGACCACGTAGTGATAACGCGCAGACACCGTGCGGATCCCCAAAATTTGCCTACGTTTTTGCACGTACACAGCATGAACTTGCACCTCTTAAGTGACAAGTTCAAAACTCTCTATCTTTTAGTTAAGCCTGTATCATATTCTTATGAGTCCTGGTGTTGTTTCTTGATTTCCGAACCCCCTCCCTTGTATTATGATGATCCAAGCTAATATTTTTCATTGCCGTATTGAGACGAACATACTATTTGGCAATTCAAAGCAATTCTACATTGTTCCTTCTTTTAAAGACGGACGTATAAAACGTGCGACACCATAAACTTCCGTTAACTGAGGTATCAAACTAAATCTCAGATGGAAAATTAAATACCACTGTTTTATATAGTATTGTAACGATATATCGTTTGTACTCGTATCGCGACACAGCTTGACGATACGTATCACATTGCATCTTCCATTCAAAAGATACAGCATTTCTTAACAAAATCAAGCACAGTGTAACAAACAGAGACAATTTTTTTCTGTATCATTTTCTTATAATTCACATTGTATAAAGCCAGTACCTTGTGAGAACCCTCTTTATGTTGTTAATAGTGTTAAGCCTAAAGTGATGCAAGTATATTAAGTTTTTTTTTTTGGATTCAAGGAATATGCGAGTGCTGGATTGGATAGAAACGTGCATCGTGATCCTTGTATCGTGATACGTACCGTATCGTGATCAAATCTATCGTTACATCTCTTGTTATATCATAACTAGATAAGTTATATGCTCAATCGGAACGCGTTTTTGATATTGTTACCCTTTATTCAAATTCTAGAGAATACTTACTGATAAGCAGATGACGACATCTGGGCAATTTGACCAGTTGTAGCTCCACAAGACACGTGACCGAGCGAGCGGAGCTCACTTGATGTTATTGATGAAGGAGTGTTTGATTTCTCCAGAGTCAACCATCTTGAAAATACCTCAGAAATCTAAGATAAGAAAATTATCAGTGTCTTATTCTGAATAAGAAAATGTGGCTTTCGTGTATTAACAAGAATTATTTTTTTTACAATTCATGTGTATGGAGAAAAAAAGAAAGAATTACAATATTATGAATAGCACCATGGTTGTAATGATTTCAATTCATTAGACGTCGGGCTTAAAGGTATGAAATCAATAATAATCTTTATAATATATTCTGCTTTATGGCAGCAGAGTTGGTCAAATCGTTTTCTTTATAAGTCGGAAATTAGAAATAAGGACCTTAGCAGCATCCCATCCATCGAATGTTCCCAGTCTTGACACAGCGTCCAAGTCCAGAGTAAGTGCGGCAATTTCTGTGGTGGTAAGAGCTTGTACAATGGAACCAGCTGAGTAAACATTACTAGCATTCCATCCAGATGGGTCTCCCCATACCTTTAATAGAAGTAAGGTACAGCCAATTAATAAACTGTTTTCCGTAGTGTACTGACTCAATCTTTTTCAGTTTTGCCTTAAACCATCTGAAATCAATAATGATAAGAAGAATGTATGCCATACCGTTGTTCGCTTTGCAACAGTTGCCAGAGCATCTTTTTGAGAGGTTGAGTAATCAGAGGGAGTACCCAGAAGATCAGCACAGTCAATGAACTCCTGATCATTGAGATTACTGATCTGAGTGGTAGACAAAGCTGAAAGTCCAGTTGAACCGAGGGATTGAAGGTCAGAGCATGTAAGGGAAACTGAAAACAAAAGGAATTCATCACCAGAAGTTTGTTTCGTTAACATGAATGTTATTTGATAGCTTTCCAAAACAGGTAGTTTGATTTTACCACAACCAACGTTAATATGCAGTGGATAATGCGATGTAATAATTTACAGGAGAACTTATTACTTTGACAAACCAGAACTTATCGAACCGTTTATAAATTGGAATGAAAAATATTTGTATGCTAGCAATCGCTGCGTGGTCCTCGGTACATGTATCACACGAAATCGATATAGAAAGTAAATGTTAGATATTTGAAAAATTACCTGATGACCTCTTTCTCCTTCCGGATGTAGCACTAGCAGCCGATATGATATCTTCCTTTGCTTTGAGAATTCTTTTGAATACTTTCCTTTTCTTCGTCTTGTCTGAGTTTTTCTCATCGGTAGTACGATCCATTTTGAATCCTTTCTTCTCACGTTTCTTCTCTTTGTCCTCTTTGTCTTTAAAAGCTTCGGATACTTTGTCTGCTGTATCACTTATAGTGTCCTACAATACATAAGTATCTTAATTACTAATTTGTCTTAATTAGACTTGTCGTTCGTTACATATGATTGAGGCATATAGTAGTATAGATGGTATAATCATACCTTATCTATCTGATTGAGCTGAGCGTCAGTTAGTTCAGACAGGAGATTCCCAACAACCAGAGCCCCTGATGCTTTTAATTGTGTCATGTCAGAGCTGAAACAGCAAATTCGAAACTTCAAGGTAAACAAATTTGATGCTGAACGTTCATAAATACCATGTACAAAGCTATCTAGAGAAAAGATTTAATACTCTTCAAAGGGCAATCAACGTCATTGCAAAATTAAGAGTGCTGGGAAAACTATAATCTTACTTGAAAACCTTTGACACGACATTGCTAGCGAGCTTCTTTCTGCTGCTAGTGTCAAGATTACAGGATTGTAAAGTGGAGGCCTTGTCTTCCAACGCATCCTTGTCAATACGGTCAACTGCTGAGCCACTGCAACCGCAAATCATATTTCCCGCCTTATCAAGATCATCTGACGTGATTGTTCCTGTTGTTTTACCCTAGCAATAATAAAATTATGTGCATTGTGTTTTTATAAATATACAATAGTTCCATTTACTTGTTGACTCAAATACTAGTTCTAACTTATTTATTCCCAAACCGTATAAAGTAAAACTTACGATGCATTCTAAGAAGTAATCAAATTTTTCTTTGATCTCTTTCTTAGTCATTGTCTCTGTATCAGCTTCCGCCAGACGCTCTAGAATTGCTTCACAGTTAGCCATACCAAACTTCTTCAGCTCTGTTTTACTGCAAAAAGTAAAATGACTCATGAAATAAAACATATGGTTCTGTTTTTCTGCTTCCCTTTTTAGACTCTGAGCAAGAAAATTCAGAACAATCTGGACGAAAGCGCTGTTATATAACCTTGATACACTCAAGACTATCATGAAATGTCTATACATTTGTAGTCTAGATGGATTCACGTTATCAAATACTCTCAATACAGAAATATCAGAGTGACCAAAGGAATCCAGTGTGACTAGATTATCAAAACATACATTTCTTATTCCCTAAAGAAACAAAAGAGTTCATACACATATGCATATCCTGTAGATTGGCAGTTTCTATATAGCCAAAGACTAATATATATATAATTGAAAAGCTTCTCACCTGAATAAAGCTAACACCTGAGGTGCCATCTCTGATACGGTAGAACTATCTGTCTGTGAAGACAGTGTGGCAGAATCTGTTTCGTCGAATTTTGTGTATACTTTGATCTGCTTGTGGATGGTTTTTGTCTATAGAGAAAAGAATATATTATTGTTTACTAGATCAAGATGCACAATCAAAAAATACCAAAAAAAAAAAACCCAACATTTTATTTGGTTTAGTCTTTGGAAACTTCATTTTGAAAAAAAAAGTGTACCTGTTCTCTGTTCATATCTGGTGCCTTTCCCAGAGTATGCATCTTGTCGAGGAATGTGCTGTCTTGAGACATATTTTTGATGTCCTGTACGGACAATCCATTCAGATAAGGCTTCATGTTTGTCAAACGCTTCAATGTGTAGTTGTCATTACTTGTATCGCCCAATGTGTCTTTTACTTTTTTCATCAGGAACTTGGCCTGAAATAGACAAATGAGTCTATAATAATATGCGGATTTTTCAAATACTGTAAACGTGGTTATTTTCGCGGGGTGAAAATTTCGCGATATTAACATTAAGACTCTTCGTGGGGCAAATATTAGCGATAAAAATGTCTTTCCAATTGTTAGAATTTATCGGGGATTTTTTCGCGTGGGGGCAATTTTAGCGAAATCCTTCTATTCGCGAAAAACGCGAAAATTACCCCCACGCGAATATTTCCACGTTTACAGCATTAATTTCTTGCAAATATTGAGACGGGTAGGGGTTATTTCATTCACAACATCGATGTAATGTAAGACATACCTGTTTCCTGTTACATGTAATGGTGCTCTCTTCGTTGTCTCCTGTAAGATCATCAAAGTCACTGATTGGTGCATCTTGAATGGATGACGTAGGAAGATCCTTAGCCAATCCTGTCTTCATTAGCTTTTTAAGACCACCTGATTGTCTTGCGATCTAGAAAAAAATGAAATGGGAATTCCAATATAATCAAATTGTTTGATTTTTAAGTATGCGAAACTTATTTCAATGAATTCAAAGTGTCATATCTTTAAATTGCGTTGCATACTCGTATAGGTCAATGACATGTCTCTTTAAAATACCTTTGCTACAAGTTTAGCTTTGAGGGATTTCTTATCTCCGGAGTCAGAATCGTCAGCCAGCGCTTGATCAAACTCCTTTATGACATCCTCCGTGAAGGAGTTATCCGGGATATTGTCTAGATCTTTGGAGTCAAAGGAAGCTACAGCACTTCCGAGCTTCTTAAGATCGGACTCACTGAAGTCTCCCTGAAAAGATAATATGCATATTAATTTTATTTACCTTCTTTTAGTTTCTTTTTTTTATTTTCTTTTTTTTTTATTTCCAAAAGTGATAAATCTTATCTGTATTTATTAAAGATAAAGTCAAGGGTAATTTCATAATTTATTTGATGTGCATAGATTTTGACATATTTTACGAGATCATTGTTTTTTTTTTTTTTTTCAGATTGATTTTTTTTTCAGCAAAACTAAACATGAGGGATTATACATACGTTTGGTTTGTTGAGCGCCGTCTTTGCATTTTCAAGCACCTTCTTTCCCTGAAAAAAGATAACAATCAAATAATAAGATTTCATTCATTTTTCTATCTGCGATTAACATTGGAAACCGACTAAAGAGAGACTTGACAACTCACAATTTTACTGTGGAAAAAAGATAATTATTAACTTTATTCATTTATATCATTCTTAAATGAAGTACAGCATACCATTTTCTTGCTAGTGATGGTCATATTTTTCAGGGTTCCTGAGTTTATAGCTGATCGTAGTTGTGTATCTGGTATCCTACTGAAGGAACTTGTTGGTATGAATGCCATCATACATCCCATACAGTCAAATGTGGTGGAGTCGAACTGGGAGGGGTCGCTAAAGGCCGGCAGATCCATTACAACATCAGCAAACTTGCGTAGCTGAAATAAGATTTCTAGGTGTTTTTCTTCGCAATACATATATTTTGGATTTTTATGGCGCAATTAAATTAAACTTTTTTGAAGCTAAAAAACAATAAATTAGAGTAAATTTGAGAAGAAACGTTCTATCATATTTGAGTTTATCAACATGTCTCGTCAGGTTTTGTACATACATCATTCTTGTTCAGATCGTCCTTTTTAGCACAAACTTCACAAGCAGCAGCCTCTATCTCCGTATCATTCATCTGTTTAAGAGTTTTCTTGTCATTGACAAGTACACCTATAGAGCTGAAAATTGAGAACACAAATCATAATACAATCATTTATGTAAAATTGTTTAACATTCCAGAAAGAATAAAGAATAATGCATTCTTGCAAGGACTAGTATTATCTTTCAGCTAATTTGTCATTCGTATAATCAAATATAAGCTATATTTTGGGGTCTAATAATTTGTGTATGATACATAAGAATATCAGATCATCGCTTTCAAAAGACAACATGTAAAGTCCGAAAGTTAACGTTGAGGAGTGTAATATAAGCTTACTTGACGATCTCGTCCTTTGTGAAGTCTTTTGGTGACATTGATTGGAGAGCCTGTTCCATGTACTTCATTCCCTTTGACCGCGACATTGTGTTTAGATCAGTTGTTTTCAAAGCCTGCATATTGAGAAATACGAACATGAGAATGTAAATCAAATACATATCTGTGATTTATTCTAATATTTTAGTGTTCTCAATGGATGATAAGAAAGAAAAGTTGATTATGTAAGATAGCGTCCTTACATCTTTGGGATCTAGAATTCCTTGTAGAGCGGACGGGTCCGATTTACACTTAGACACAATGTTTGACAAGTCTCTCTTGTCTGCGGATGTCAGGGTACCTTGTGATTTCTTGTCCTCCATTTTTGTCCGTGTGGCATTTACAAAAGCAAACCTCTCTTTTGGCTTCATAGTTCCACATGAGTCTCCTATCTTATCTAGACTGTTGAATTAAGTGAAAAATTTAAAGCCCCATTGCAACAAATAACGATGAAAGAAGGGTAACTCTAAACTGAATGAATAGAAGAATATACAGATAATCGGATTAAGGGAGTGAAAAGAAAGGAGGGAAAGAAAGCTAAAAGATTTTTTAATGAATCAGTGATACTAATATATATCATATTACTTGTCCATGATGATGTCATTAGGTGTTTCCTTTATACAGTCAGCTGTGAGGAATTTAGGGAAGTTTCTGAGGGTGAGATTCCACGTGTCTCTATCCCAAGAGGAACAGTTATTTATATCCATGAGAGATGACACGTCCTTGACATTAACTGCATTACCATTGTCCTTTAGTGAGAGAATAGCGGTTATCACCATTCAGAAAAAAAAAACACTTAAAGGTAGCATTTTCTTCTGCCAATCTGTATTTTTCTTTATTTTCAAAGATGATTTCTGTCACTTTAATTATATGAATTGAGCATATGTGTAAATATGCAAAAACACTATCTAGAAATGAAAGTTTGCCATGAGAGAGATCCTGTCTGTGACTTACCAAAAGAGCTTTGACGCAGTCAATCTTTTTAGAAATGTAGATCCTAGTTAAACAGTCCTCATATTTCAGATCTTTACAAACCACAGCCTTTTGTCGTAGGTTCATTCTGGCAAAAATCCTCCTTCCTTTAGCAGGCTGTAATCATAAAATACAAATCCGATAGTTATTAACGTTTAAAGAAGCAATGTTTCTTATGAAATGTAAGTAGATAACACATACTTTAAGATGGGGAAAAATGAATTAGTACCTCTAATGCAGCAAACACTTCCCTTGGAAACTTCTCGACATCAGCAGCAGTGCAAGTTGCTGGGTCATTCAGGAAGTCATGGATTTTGTCTTTAACAGCTCTGGTTAATTTTGCAAACAGGTTGATATGGCGGATCATTCCATCACAGGTCTTTGTAGCTGCTGTCACCACAAATGCTACAAAATGACACATTTATATTGATAATGAAACGAAGAAAGTAACGTCAGTATGCGCATACCTAGTATATACAGATAAGAGAACACTGAGAAAATGTCCAACACCTCTCATCGGTCATGCATTGTATATTCATATATCTTTTTTCGTGTATAATGCAAAATGTATTATATTTGCATTAAAGAAGAAAACTTTATTTACCAGAGGTGTTCCTTAGTTCCTCGTAAGCATCACTTTGGTCTGTGGACAGTTTGGCCAGGAAGTCGTTTTTGACGTCGCCATAATCGTCAGCCGCTTGACATACTTTGGAGTTGGTGCCCTTTAACTTCTGGCAAACTGGACATTCTCTTGGACAGCTAAATACCATCTTTGGTCTGGGTGGTGTAACTTTAAGTAAGAATCAGTCATTTTTATATATTAAATATACGATCATTATAGTAAATATATATATATATATATTTATACAAAAGAATATCATTTAAGGACAGACACAGGACTGCAAATCTTTAAATCTCTACACTGAAGAGTTCACTGTATGATACTATCGAGTTTCCGTTTTGACTTCGTTGATTGTTGCATTGTTATATACATATGTGACAACTATTCTGCTCATTTGATGAGTCCCTGAATAGCCAAAAAAGTAGAGAGGTTGTCTCTCACACTGAAAACCTCGGGCAGGCTAATTATCTTTTTATTTCGATCCATTTTTCATTCATAAAGACATTTATCTTTTTCATTATTTATCATCATATGATCATGATGTATCGTACAATACACAAAAATGATGTGCATAACGTATACATGTAGATAAGTAAAGTATGGAGTCTGTCTATTACATATGTGTACCCTATCTGAATTATTTTCATTATTATTATAATTTATATCTTTATTTTAATTTACTCTGAAATCATCAAATATTTTGGTATGTGCAAACAATCCAATCAAACATCACTCCTACATAGTACATAATTATCAGATACGTACAGAAAGCCATAGACAGTGGGACCCCCTCCTTTACGCACAACTTCCTTTCCTTTACTTTTATTTTGGACATAATATTTATCTGAATTTACCTGACTGATACTATTTATTCGCCAAAATATTGCATTTGGGTATTATTGCAGGAAAATCAAAAACAAAAAACAAGAATGCAGGTACATTCACAAAGTGAAATAGAAAAATAACTCTAATTCATTGCTCTGCAGATATCGTCAAAACAAAACGATTGTCATTTTCTTGAAATTTACCTGGGTAAGGTAACAATTTCCTTTTTCAGGTTCTAAGATAAAATACTAAGGGTGTTCTGTTTCAATTTTGAAATAAAAATATACTATAGAAATAATCTTAAAATGGATTTTACACCTTTTGCCATTATGAGATAAAGGCAGAAATCATCGACTCCATATGAGAGAAAGACATGCAAGAATCGGATTCGCAGGGTCTGACCTCAAATGGATTCTTATTTGATGAAAAACTAATGACATGAGGTAGCATTATAACATCTTGTTTTAAGTAGATAAACGATATTTGAATCAAACATTAAAGAAAGGGTAATCAAGTAACTCAACTTACGTCGAAAATATGTTGCTATAATAGCTGCGCAATTGTGATATATTTACAATTATCATTATGTAGTAATATTAAATTAATGATTAATTACTTAATAATAATTATTAAACGACATGATACAGTACCACTGACTCTTGGGAATGATGGTAAACTTGGTCTTTGAACATTCTGTCCAGGTTGTCCGGGGATACTGATTCCAGGAATGGTTGGCCTCTGATTGTTGTTTCCTGGAACAGTTGGCCTCTGATTGTTGTTTCCTGGAACAGTTGGTCCCTGATTGCTGTTTCCTGGAACAGTTGGCCTCTGATTGCTGTTTCCTGGAACAGTTGGTCTCTGATTGTTGTTTCCTGGAACAGTTGGTCTCTGATTGTTGTTTCCTGGAACAGTTGGTCTCTGATTGTTGTTTCCTGGAACAGTTGGTCTCTGATTGTTGTTTCCTGGAACAGTTGGCCTTTGATTGTTGTTTCCTGGAACAGTTGGTCTCTGATTGTTGTTTCCTGGAACAGTTGGTCCCTGATTGCTGTTTCCTGGAACAGTTGGCCTCTGATTGCTGTTTCCTGGAACAGTTGGTCTCTGATTGTTGTTTCCTGGAACAGTTGGTCTCTGATTGTTGTTTCCTGGAACAGTTGGTCTCTGATTGTTGTTTCCTGGAACAGTTGGTCTCTGATTGTTGTTACCTGTAACAGTTGGTTGCGGTCTTTGGTTATTATTTCCTGGAACAGTTGGTTGTGGTCTTTGGTTATTTCCTGGAACTGTTGGTTGTGGTCTTTGGCTATTGCCTTGGCCAGTGGGTTGTGGCCTTTGGTTGTTTGTTTGACCACCAAGTCCAGGCAGTTGTGTGTTTCGTTGACCACCGGTTTGTCCCGGTATTTGATTGTTTCCTGGAATGGTTGGCAGAGGCCTTTGGTTATTTCCTAGGCTAGTTTGTTGAGGCCTATTTCCACCGAACGTAGGCAGAGGGAAAATGGTGGTCCGAAAATTTGGCAGTTTACTTGTCTTAAAGTTTCCGAAGCCAGTTCCTGAGTTTTTATTGGATTGCTTCTGTCCATAAATTTCTATCGAATAAAAGATAACAGTAATTTCATTTACAACCTTCGTAATGATAGATAATTGTCAGAACAGGCTTTTGCATAATTTTTTCAAACTTAATATTATCAAGGCGCTGTAAGAATAAGGGCTTGATTTAGCCTCGAAATGAATGAATTATTTTTTGTGCGATATATTTCCTTTGAAGGAAAAATTTGATTAGAATATTAATACAAGTATTAGCTTTTACAAAAAGCTTGCCGGCAGTTAGCTTGTAAAATACTAGTAAGAAAAAATTGGAATAAACGATTTTTGTTCTTGTTGACCAATCGCACATTTCCGGGCTTTTCCGTTTTTATTTCCGATTCAAGCTACGGAAATTTCCGAGGATCTGTGATTGTTGTAGGACGTATCGGTACAAAGACTTTTCGATGCATCTTTCGGATGAAAATGCACTGATACGATATGACTTTCATTTGTCAAGTCATCTAGACTCTTGAGCCGACCTGATGAAAGTATCTTATGCACAGATTCTGAATAATCTTGACGAATATTTGCATATTTTGTAATTGTCCACCAATCATATTGCCAAGAGTTATTTTATCCGTGCAAGTATGTCACGATTGATTACAGTATACCGGCAGTCATGACTGCCGGTAATAATGTATAAGAAAATTCCTTAAAGTCTTTCACTTAATAAAATTTGTTGTAAGATTTCGTTTGAAGAGGGTACAAAAGTCGAAAAAAAATCAAATATAGAAAAAAAATACACAAAAAAGCATTATTTTACATAAAATGAGATGCGTATCGATTCCCTTTAAAGTTTAATGTAAAAACTGAAACTGAAGTTAATTTTGAGATGAATATAATCGGTGAACTCGGCAATCCAGAAACTGAAACTCGTCTTATTTTGTACTAGACAACTTCAGGCGCGAAATACATACTTTGTAAAAATAGCCAACTTTATATCACTTTGTAGTTTATTTCATCGAATTGCACTCAGCGTATTTGATGAATAGAAAAAATGGCAACTTTTATCTTTTTAAACTCTTTAAAGACCGATTGTTAGAATATAGTTCATCCCTCCTTTTGCCTGAAGAACTATGTTCTGTCCCGAGTTACAGAACCTCAATTGGGAAGAAAATTTGTATTAATGTTATAGAACTTTGATAAAAGTGACATTCTGTAACTCGGGGTGAAGCAATGTTGTATAAATTTTTTTTTTCCGTTTTTCATTAATCTCTATGGGAAAACGTTCGTTTTAAACCAAATACCGTTCACATTATGAATAATATGAATTATACTATATCCATCTTGACATTATAGATCCAGATCTGGACCAAGTTAGTTTACATTTATATGAAAAAGTCTTCTCAAATTTCGTGAACTTTGCACTTTTTAGGACAGATATTGCGCATTCATACATTTTTTCTGGTAAATGTTATCAATGGAGATTTTTTTGAATCTAGAAAGAACGCGCTACATTATTTATAATTATATCATCTGATTAGGTTTTGATTAACTATTAGATACTTACGTTGCGACAGAAAGCACACTGTAAATAAAGAAAACAAAAATTGATACATATTATACTCGATATGAAAATACTTACTACAGTAAGAAATGTTCCATATTCAGTCGTTTTGATAAACACATTTGGGCCAGTTTTATACCCTTCGATTAGTTTCACCCTTTTTATACCAGGGCAGATCTATGTATCTTACTCTGGTTATTATGCAATTATACTATAAGGCACCAATGTAAACTACATAATGTATTTGTGTCATATACCCTACCGTCCCACATGGGAAGTAACTATGTATATCGATAGATGGAAAATTGTACATAATACAAATATTCAAGATCAAATGGCATGTTACAGGGACTTGAGAGTCCAGACCTAAGATTTTTTTTTTTTTGAAAATTTTCAGAGAACAATATTACTCTATTTCGGTCAGACTGAAAAAAAAACTCACTTACTGTAAAATTATAAAACGGTAGAAAGATACATGTTTTATTACTTTGTTCAAAAGTAAATTAAACAATTTCCGCGGTTTTTTTTTTCATTTTTGTAATGTAAAGAAACCGAGGTATCCATCTCTGCTATCAGAGAGCAGCCTTAGGACAGAGATGTTTTAATGTATTCAATAGGTAAAAAGAAGTATTTGTGGAATCCTGACACCTAAAATCACTGCATAGTTGTAATGTAAAAATTAATCGAATTTTAGATATTGAAAAAATAGGTTACATTAAGAATTATGCGCTCTTAGAGTTTACATTGAACTCTATGGAAAAAAAAGATTTTTTTCTTTATTTTTTCTTTCAACAGAATAATGGGGCATCAAATATCGATTGGTCAAAAAATTCTAAAAAAGATTACATCATTATCAAATTCAGCTGAAAAATCAAAAGTTCACCAATTATTTTTTCTGCAATCTCAAGGGGAGATAACTCCTAAACATGACCCCATTCAAAGTATTTCTTTTTTCAATATATACTGGGATAGTATAGAAGTTTTTAAAATATCATATGACACATAAAACTATTAATATAATTGGTACCCCTAATATCAATGTTTTTGGCATAATTTCTTTCATAACCCGTTGAATACCTTAATACGGTGCAACAGACAGTCACATATATGTTTCTGATATTGAAGAAAGGAGGGGATTTCCAACAACAATAGGTTGCAGCACCCACAGCAAAACTCCAAAACACCCAACGCAAAAACACAGAGCAGACACCCACAGAAACAGACACAAAAGGGACAAGGAACACCAACACACACCATAGAAATATGAAAGACAACACATAAACCAACGAGACCAATCGACAACGTTGATGTTCCTTTCCTTTTTGTGTCTCTTTCTGTGCATGTCTGCTCTGTGTTTTTGCATTGGGTGTTTTGGGTTTTTGCTGTGGGTGCTGCAACCTGGTGTTGTTGGAGATCCCCTTCTTTGATACAAACCGACAGCACGACGCAGGGGCCCAAGAAACACACAGATGGATATGTATATGGATACAAAAACAGAAGGCAAATGAAATAACAGTCCGTGCTCTGCCGGCTGTACAAATCGAGCTCATGCAACACCCTAGAAGTCCGACAGAGATTCAAAGAGGACAGGTGATCGGGGACCCTGTCTTCCCGAAAGAGGTATGGACAATGCCCGTCATAGATTCCTGTCGTTGCAGTCAATCAGAGTGCAATTCTTAAGAATGCGCTGGTACAAGACCGTCTGGTGACCGAAGGATCATATCCACGGTATAAAAGGCGTTTGATGATTTCTACCTTTGATCCTTCTTATTTTGTTATTTATGTCACTATAAAATGCAGGTTGTAAAATACCCAAAGTAATATCATATATATATAGTCTGTTGCTTGTACGGATCCCAATTTCAACAAAAGTTGACGATCATTTTTGTAAAATTTCCAGAGAGTCTTTAGAAGTTTGTGAAAGCAAAATCCTTGACCTTAAAGTTTCTTGGTTATTTGTAAATTTCTATGAAAATCCAAAACATCAGTACAGTCATGCTCTAACATACCGGATGAGCTGCGAAATGAAGATACCGTATAATCCAGGAACATCACCATCAAACCAGGGGAAATTTACTATGTTAAATCCAAAATCATATCTTTTGTCATACATACTTTTATGAATATTGAATACTCATCATTATTACTTTTAAACTCAAAATGATTCAAAGATGAAAAAAGGAAATAAATACTTCCCTCTTTTTATTCCAAAATTACCCTAACACAAAGGATTTTTCGTTGACTTCCCGTCTTGTCACTGTATGATTTTAAAATTTTATGTATATATATTTCACTAGGTTAGAGCTATAACATGAAATAATTCAGTCAAACATTAAGAAACTGAAACTGACATTTATTTATATTTTTCTCCATTATGCAATTTCACACCCTATTATAACGTTTAAGTAGTCTGAATTCGAAGAAGATATTATATTTTAACCCCATGAAATTGTTTTTTTTTTTTTTTGTATTGGCTTTTTGTGCTTTATTTTCAAATCAGAAGGTTCAACTTTTTTTTCGGAGTAAGTATCGTTTACTTTACAATGTACATATAAAGGCAAGTGTAGAAAAGTTCCTCGTCGATACAACCGACTAACAAAAATATACTCGCAATTTCTTTTGAACAGTTTTTTTTGCATATTGATAGAATAGGTAACTACATGTAGCAATCTAGTTAAGCTACCATTTCCATGACAGTTTCAATATTGTAATGTATCACATGATAACCTGTTATGCAGTTTTATAAAGCCATTTCATAAATATATGATATGATAACATGTTACATATCGCTCTGTTTGAATGCGATTGGTCAAGTTTGGAACCTAATCACATAAACTTTGATAAGTGTGACCTTTCAAATATCGGTCAATTGTTAAATTCAGATGCGTATTCAATATCAATGATTAAAATTGTTGTAGAATTAATTATTGCATAAAAATACTAAACAAATTTGATTTTTTTCTACTACGCACAGATTATATCTATACGATGGGGAACTACTTCTAATGGCGTAGCAGACGACCTGTAGGTCACGGCGTGGTTCGCCTCTAATTCTCAGAAACGTTGATTTCACGTTAGAAATACACATATTTAGGCAATATCATGTGATAAAAAGAATCTCAAATGAATTTTCATTTCTTACACCAAGGCTCGGGGATATAAAACAAACAACTCGTTTAATAATACATCGTATGAAATGAAAATTCATTTGAGATCCTATATTTAAAAAATATTCAAGGTTCATTTCCTACACACGAACAAATTCTATTAATGTATGAAATAGAAATGGATTCAATTCACATGTAAATAATTCGTGATTTTTGTTATAAAAATTCTTACCCAAGAAAAATGCACAAAGAAGAGACTTCATGGCTGTAGAAATCCCCTGGCCAGCAGGGTCAAATGTAACCACCAGAATGTAAGTGTAAAATAAGTTTATGTTGGCAGATAGTGCATATTTAATAAGCTGGCTTATATGAGGTCACCAAGAATCCGTTTATAATGAAAGGTGTAAGTGGGACATAAGCTACCTGCTAATCATTTTAGAAAAGGTCTAGAAATATTTGTTCAGGTACTTTAGGACAGGATTAAGTTTTGTTAATTTGGTAATAAATTGTTGTAATATATAGACCCTTTTTATGGGTTAACAATGGAGTTAAAACAATAATGACAGAAAGTCTGAAATGATGACGTCGTTTGTATTTCTTACAGCTTGTTTGTTTCAGCACTCCTTATTTTAGATGAATATAGAAAAACTAGAAGGTACATGTACTACATATCCACCGATGATAATTTTCTTTCACAACTGTTTCCCCATCAATAAACCGCTTAATCTACTTGATTTATTAGTTTGAGGCTGGTTCTACCAGCAGAGCAATGGCTTTTTATTATGGTTTTTAAAGGTTTTTTGTGTGTGTGTTTTATGTTACCGTAAAACAGAATTAAGACATCTAGTTGATTATAATGTGTGACAAATATTGACAAAACCATATCCATAAAAGAAGTACATAATCGTTAATCCAAAAATCATCTAACCAAGGGCATACAAAACCAGGATAAAACCAGAACTAAGGCAAAGGAACAGAAATTTAAAAAAATACTACCATAATGAAGAGAAGTGAACTCCCTGCGAAGGGAGCATCCCCTGCTTGCATGCAATACCTGCCACTTCAATTCGGAAGAAAGGTCACAATCAGTAACTCACACAAAGGAAGACAAACGTATGAATTGGTTTGTTATGGCAAAAAAGGTTTACGTCAGAATATCATTTATGACTCTGGACAAGGGAACGTCATATTGTGCTACCATTTCCCCATATCGACCGTAGACTTCCTCACATACGATGTTAGTCGGTCAAAAATGTATCCTTGACTGAGAAGCTTAACTGAAAGCCGTCTAGCTCTGAGAACATAATCTGAGCTTGCCCGAGGATAACGTATTAAAACGCCAATTGCTGATGATGACGGGATGTTGCTACTCAGAAAAGGAAAATTTGTGATATTGAAATATATTAATAATTAATCTCAAAATGTAATGAAAGTTTTTGATTTAAATTGTCCTATATCTTGGTGTCTTTAATATCTCTAGAAAACGTTACATAAAATTCACCTGCTCTTGAACTATGAACAGCAATTTTTACCCCATATACTGGAATAAAGTGCTACTTCAATGAACGATTACAAAATCTTTAAAGGTAGGAAATTCAGTTTAAATGCATTATACATACAATCTTTTGATCACGATTTTTCTACATTCAATAGTTCTTAAACGAGTTATAAAGTAAGAAGATTAGAATATAATGCCGTGTCAAAAATAATGTTTAAGAATCAAATGAAGTAGAACATGCAATGGTATATGAACGTTTTTATTTTCACATTGGGTTCAAGTTCAAATGCATGTACATTGTATTACGTTTTCCTTACTATGAGGTTTAAATAAAAGTCTCTAGAACGATACTGTCACAGAAATTAACCCCTTAGGTGTCCCCGACATATAATGTACATAAGTCATATGATAAAGGAATTATAAAATATGTAGTCAACTTTATCATTATTCATCATACAATGAGAGTAACTAATTCTCCTATGGTTATTATCAGGCATAAAAACAATCTTTTGTACAATCATTACAATGCAGAGGCCGCAACACAGCAACGATCGACAAAAATGACGAAAATGTGAAAACACAGAGTGGTGAACATAACAAAAGACACCAATGGGACAAGGAAGTGCAAACAGCAAATACGAAATAAACCTCTGATCAAAAATCGGGCGAAATTATGCATGGATACCCCGTATTTTCTTTTCACATTATTGAACATTGAGTAAAGTTAATACAATCTTGAAATTTATATTTTTGGTTAAAAAAAATCTTTCTACAAAGTCAAAAGATGTGAATTTTTTTATTTTTCATAGGGTGTGTTGTTTAAGTTGGGGTCATTCGAATTTATAGACAATAAATTATCCCTACAATCTTGGGTCTATTTGAAAAGATTTTATAAAAGGCTCAAATATGATAAGCACAAAAATTAAAAAAAAAAAAAAAGCTCAAAGATGATAGGCACAAAAATTTAAAAAGTGATCATAGGGAGAATATAAGCTCTCGCGTCCAGAGGAACGATCAGCTACCTTAAGCAAAAAATTGTATGGTTATCGAGAATACGTACGCACAACCCTCCCACTTGTACTTTTAGCGAGCGATCTCGAAGAGCGCACAGTTGTTTTGAAGAATAGCGTACCAATCAATAGCGATATGGATACACCCTTGGCAGGGGACATTTTTAGGTGGCCCGAAAGTGACCATATAACACATGTCTAGTTAAAAGGTGGTATTCATTCTTGTCGGCGATGACCTTCTTCCATATTTAATAAAATAAAACTATCGAATAATGCTGAATTTAGAAACAGCTCAGTTTATAATGATTGTAAGCAATAGTCGTAAACATCGCCACTGAAAATTAAACTCACGAGAATAAATACCTCTAATGATCTGGATTTGGACCAATATGTTCTAGAGTTTGCTCTCTTGATGCATTGTGTTTTTTTAAGGTGGAAATCCTTATTTTTCAATGTCTAAAAGTAGTTTTTTAACATGGTTATGGGATTTCTCAGCCAATCATATTCCTTAATTTTGTAGATGAATCGATAGTGTAAATATTTATATATAATAAATTTAATCTAAAAAAACACCCCCTCTAAGTCCGACAATGCGTATGCACAATGCAAGCTTAACCTTTCTTACACGGGAACGCGACGTCTTATGTACGCTAATAATAAATAATGCAAACGAAAATACAGAGAGAGAGAGAGAGAGAGAGAGAGAGAGAGAGAGAGAGAGAGAGTCATACGATCAAATTGATATTGTTATTGCAATGGAAGTGATATTCATGTTATCATAGTTATATATGTTTTTCATTATTTTAGCTTTTAAAATTTAATTTATGATTCTGTCAAAGTAATGACTAAACTTTACAAATAAGAAATGACGTCATGCAGTTCTAGATAAAAAGAATACTATATTTACTTATTCATCACAAACATGAATATGACAAAAATATTTGACGTCTTATCAAAACAAAAGAAAGTTCATACATTATTTTTCCACGAAAGCTATACATATGAAAAAATATATGTCTCCAAGAAAAAAGATTGTAATTACAAAAATGCGGTAAAGGATTTGTAGCATGGCGAAATTGATCAAAACATTAAGAAAAACTATCGATGTTACCTCATATATTAATACCCGTCCAGGCTTGAGCATTCTATAAAAGCAGGAGCATGGGAAGGATTTGACATGAAAATGACTGAATGGAAATGAGGTGGTTGAATTGGTCACTATGTTGATTATGATATCAAAAAAAAAAATAAAAAAAAAATAAATAAATAGTAAAATAAAATCTTGGCGCATTACATTGAAAGTGATACCAAGTGAAATTTGATAATATTTTGCGAATTTCCTGAATAAATTTTTTTTACAAAATAAAATGAAATGGTTAAAATGCTGACAGGAGATGCCTAATCTTCCTGGTTTAACTCCCTTTCTTGTATTCACTTCCTTCATGTGGTAGACTGATTAATTTCCCAACCCACTCTCCTTCTATCCTTGTTTTATATGTATGTTTTGTATTGGACTCTGTGGAGTTTATTAAGCTAGTGTTGTTCTTTGTGTATTTCGGTGACATGATGTTATTACATTGTATCTCTGTGTGTGGTATCTTTTATCTGTATGCCTAGACTTTTAATTACGTGTTTGAACAAATTTGAACACATTTTTCTTGATACCGTTACATCCGTGGAAGTCGAACACAAAGCCAAAATTAGAATAAAAAATCACAATTATAAGATAGTTGAAATATTTTGCAATATTCACTATAGGTTCATAAATTGGCAGTAGAGAAAAGACGCAATGTACATGCAAGTCAGACTTATTGATAAGGGGGGATTCCAATTCTAAATAGCTAATTTCTTAAAAAGTTATATTTGCTGTGAGTATACCAGAGAATAACCAATCGTACTTTAGGACTCAAACGTCCAGGGGACATGACATAATTGTGCAAGTCTGCATTTACAAGGCAATGGCGAACTCCAGACTGGAGACAGGACCAGGTACCCGGGAGGAGTGAGGTTCCTCTGATTGCACGTAACACTTGCCACGATTGCCAAACAGAAACGTGTAAATTCTGATATTGTCCAAATAGATATAAGACGGCCAATATGAAAGGTCGTAATCAAGAATGTCCGTAATCAATCATTAACAGACAAATATCAAAAAGTGCAATAAGGTCTTTGTAGCGAGCATAGACAGGAAGTTCTGTCAATATAATGAGAGTTTTTTGGCCAGAGAACAAAGTCCAGTTAAAAATTAATACAGTTCGTGAATTTTGGAGAACCACCTAGAGCGTTTCCCGCAATTCCGCCATATGTTTTTATGAATTTTCTATATAATTTTTCATAAAAACAGCGTAAATCCTATAAATTAACATCATTTGGAAGTTTTCACTTTTCTCTCTAAATATAGAATTGTTGTGTACTTGTCCGATGTGTGTGTGACGTCATAAAGGGAGCGTGCATTGTTCGCATTTCAGGTGCACGCAATTCCGCCTACCAGTGAGAAAACGTTTTCGTTCGTTTGCAAATGAGACAATTTTAACTTTTTTTATTTCAGTGATTTAATTACATGTTCAATTAAGAGTGATATGCATATAATAAATTTTCAATGTTATTTATTAGAATTTTATGTAATTTAAAATCAATGTAAAATTCATACATAGCGTTAATAATTACAAAGATAAACAGAACATGTTACCAAGCTTCATTTTATATTTCACTCTCGATGTTCATTGAGGTAAATAAGAATCTCCGAATTACGATAGAATGACTCTGAAATAGATCTAAATATATATCGACTTATAAATGCGAAGGATCATAGGCATTTGGATCTGAGCAAAAATAAAATTTTGTCATATATTCCTGACATTTTGTTTCATTTTCACAAGCTGCATTCATTGTATCAGTCGCCGTTGAAGAAGAAGGAAAAATAAAAAAAAAAAAAAAAAAAAAAAAAAACGGGGACTAATACCATGAATGATTCTTGTGAAAGGTAGTGTGCTTTTGGAACGCGGTTCAACATTCAACATTCAACATTCGAATGTTGAACCGCGTACCAGAACGCGGTTCAACATTCAAAATGAGCGATTTCTAATTTGTATCAACCAATCATTTATATTAAATAATTCAATAAATTTAAAAGAGAAATTGTTAGTTTTTACTGAATAGTAAAATAAGAGTCCGTTCTCCGCCTTTTAGTACGAATCTGAGATGTCCAGGGTGGAAATTTAGAAATATACAAAAATTAATAGTATTGATAGATGAATTCAATAGTCTATTACTTATATATCATCTTCACGTAAAAAATCATGTCGAAGAAAATAAACATTTCATGTAAAAACAGGTTATAATATTTGATCACGTGACTGACATATATCAAAATATAGAAAAAATAAATGGAGGAGCGACATTTTCGGGTTTAGAGTAGGGTGACACCCTCTAATCCTTAAGTTCATGAAATGAAAATTTTCAGGATATCTAGATAATTGTCTGACTAATTGATGGTTAAAATATGGTTATGGTAAAATTCTTCGTTTACGAGATATAGCTCCAATATCTCACCCGATATATACATGAAATGCAGTGCACCTCTACATATTTATGTCTCTAGGAAACATCGAAGTCCCCTGAATAGAGAGCTGAAATTTTCAGGATATCTAGATAATTGTCTGACTAATTGATGGTTAAAATATGGTTATGGCAAAATTCTTCGTTTACGAGATATAGCTCCAATATCTCACCCGATATATACATGAAATGCAGTGCACCTCTACATATTTATGTCTATAGGAAACATCGAAGTCCCCTGAATAGAGAGCTGAAATTTTCAGGATATCTAGATAATTGTCTGACTAATTGATGGTTAAAATATGGTTATGGTATAATTCTTCGTTTACGAGATATAGCTCCAATATCTCACCCGATATATACATGAAATGCAGTGCACCTCTACATATTTATGTCTATAGGAAACATCGAAGTCCCCTGAATAGAGAGCTGAAATTTTCAGGATATCTAGATAATTGTCTGACTAATTGATGGTTAAAATATGGTTATGGTATAATTCTTCGTTTACGAGATATAGCTCCAATATCTCACCCGATATATACATGAAATGCAGTGCACCTCTACATATTTATGTCTATAGGAAACATCGAAGTCCCCTGAATAGAGAGCTGAAATTTTCAGGATATCTAGATAATTGTCTGACTAATTGATGGTTAAAATATGGTTATGGTAAAATTCTTCGTTTACGAGATATAGCTCCAATATCTCACCCGATATATACATGAAATGCAGTGCACCTCTACATATTTATGTCTCTAGGAAACATCGAAGTCCCCTGAATAGAGAGCTGAAATTTTCAGGATATCTAGATAATTGTCTGACTAATTGATGGTTAAAATATGGTTATGGTAAAATTCTTCGTTTACGAGATATAGCTCCAATATCTCACCCGATATATACATGAAATGCAGTGCACCTCTACATATTTATGTCTATAGGAAACATCGAAGTCCCCTGAATAGAGAGCTGAAATTTTCAGGATATCTAGATAATTGTCTGAATTTTACCATAACCATATTTTCACCATCAATTAGTCAGACAATTATCTAGAAATCCTGAAAATTTCAGCTCTCTATTCAGGGGACTTCGATGTTTCCTAGAGACATGAATAAGTAGAGGTGCCCTGCATTTCATGTATATACCGGTGGAGATATGGGAGCTATATCTCGTAAACGAAGAATTTTACCATAACCATATTTTCACCATCAATAAGTCAGACTTTCATCTAGATATCCTGAAAATTTCAGCTCTCTATTCAGGGGACTTCGATGTTTCCTAGAGACATGAATATGTAGAGGTGCACTGCATTTCATGTATATACCGGGTGAGATATGGGAGCGTTATCTCGTAAACGAAGAATTTTACCATAACCATATTTTAACCATCAATTAGTCAGACAATCATCTAGATATCCTGAAAATTTCAGCTCTCTATTCAGGGGACTTCGATGTTTCCTAGAGACATGAATATGTAGAGGTGCACTGCATTTCATGTATATACCGGGTGAGATATGGGAGCTATATCTCGTAAACGAAGAATTTAACCATAACCATATTTTAACCATCAATTAGTAATACAATTATCTAGATATCCTGAAAATTTCAGCTCTCTATTTAGGGGACTTCGATGTTTCCTAGAGACATGAATATGTAGAGGTGCACTGCATTTCATGTATATACCGGGTGAGATATGGGAGCTATATCTCGTAAACGAAGAATTTTACCATAACCATATTTTAACCATCAATTAGTCAGACAATCATCTAGATATCCTGAAAATTTCAGCTCTCTATTCAGGGGGCTTCGATCTTTTCTAGGGAACTTGATGTATGGAATATCATTAGGGGTTGTCAGCTTTACTCTAAACGCGAATATGTCGCTCCTCCATTTATTTTTACTATATTTGGATATGTGTCAGTCACGTGATCAAATATTATTACCTGTTTTTACACTAAATGTTTGTTTTCTTCGACATAATTTTTTACGTGAAGATGTTATGTAACTAGTATACTATTGAATTCATCTATAAATACTATTAATTTTTGTATATTTCTAAATTTCCACCCTGGACATCTC
Organism: Pinctada fucata; assembly: GCA_028142955.1. Classification (NCBI taxonomy): domain Eukaryota; kingdom Metazoa; phylum Mollusca; class Bivalvia; order Pterioida; family Pteriidae; genus Pinctada; species Pinctada fucata. The sequence goes on along the minus strand of AP027103.1, from coordinate 82,263,157 downwards.
AGATTCGTACTAAAAGGCGGAGTACGGACTCTTATTTTACTGTTTAGTAAAAAATAATGTTTTCTCTTTTAAATTTATTCAATTATTCAATATAAATGATTGGTTGATACAATTTAGACATCGCTCATTTTTGAATGTTGAACCGCGTTCTAGAACGCGGTTCAACATTCGAATGTTGAATGTTGAATGTTGAACCGCGTTCTAAAATCACACTACCCTTGTGAAAATAAAACAAAACGTCAGGAATATATGGCAAAATTATATTTTCGCTCAGATCCAAGTGCCTATGGAAAGAATTTTGACGAAATGATATAATAAATATATTTTGTCCTATGACACACTGGACATTTTTCGTGTTCGTGGACTTCGCACTTGGACACCGCTATTTGTTTTCATGTGTGTAACATATATTTAAAGCTCTCCGATGTAATTTCATACATTGTTTGTTCAGATTTTACTTTTTAAATTGCATCTGATTTCTTTTATATGACTCCTAAAGTGCGAAGTCCGGAATTCGAAGTCCGAAGTCTGAACGACGGCAACTTGAAAAATGTCCATTAAAATTAAAATTTTAAACATGCAGCAATGACGACTTTAAAGTAGTCATAACTGCATGTTTGGAATTTTAATTTTAATATGTCATAGGACAATATCCACATCTGTTCAAATTAATATTTGTGATCGAAAGGAGGGGTTTACTCCTCCTTTCGATCACAAACAGGACAAAGCCATTGACTATCTGATACCAGACTGAGATCGCAGTCTATTTGTTTTTCACGATCGAGGCATTCGTAGTGAAACCAGTTATAGCAACCCCCCTCGTCACACCCGATCCACAGAAGACCATTATCTTCATCATCGTCATATCCTCTGACTTGGCATTCTAAACATGTATAAATAGGATCGGCCAGTCGGCGACGTTTTCGTTTGGGTCTTGCAAGTTCCGGTAGTTCTTCTGCATCAGTAATTAAATCCATGTTCTCATCGACGTTTCTGCGTCTGTTTGTGGCGTTTCTTTTTTCATTCCTTTTTCTCTCCCTCTCCTTTTTTCTTTCCTCGACTTCCTCTTTTCTTTTCTTTGTCTGCTCCCTTTTCCTTTCTCTTTCTTCTGCCCTTTCACGTTTTTCTTCCTCCTTTTTCTCCTTCTCCACCTCCTTCTTCTTCAACTCTTCTCTGAATTCTTCCCCGGTTAGAACACGGGCACCCGTGATCCGCGTTGGGCGTTTCTCCGTAGACGTTTTCGGAAGCTCGGGTGGCATTAGTATGTCCTTAAGTCCCTTCGATACTAATCCTGATGCTACCAAAGGGTTTACTATAGCAGTGTGACCGCATTTGTCACACGGTTCACTGTCAACAGACTCCGTTGTGCTCTGCTCATGGGCTTGTCCTTTTTCTTTCCTTACAAAAGATTTGTCAATTGCATCATACTTAACTGGAGAAATTCCCGTCTTCCTGAATGACTCCTTAACAACATGAGGGGAACAAGCTTTATCCATTGCATATTGCAGGACTTACGCAAATCTGTTTTTTCCTAATAACAAGATCCGACTTTATGAGTCCCATGGATCGTCTTATATCACCAAATGTTGACTTCAACACCCCAAAAATTTGGTCAAGAGGTTAAAGGAAGTGTGACGTGTGGGCAGGCAAAGCCAATATCTCAACGTTATTCTGAATGGCTAACTCTATAGAGTCCGGGGACAGGTGAGTTTCATGGTTGTCCATGAGAAGAAGCACGGGTCTCTCTCTACCAAGATTTTTAAGAAAAACTTTGGAGAACCAATCGTCAAATATGCTTCTGGTAATGTAGCCTGAGGGGGATGACGTCAGTAGGAAATCTTTTGGTACACTATCCGCATATTTTCCATTAGACATACAATCTTTGTACAATATCGCACTTGGCATGAAGCGACCTGCAGCATTAGTACACGCAACGACGGTTATGTGTTCAGAGGAAAAGACCTGTTGAGCATATGGATTCTTTACGCCTTTTACAGATATTATTTTCTGAGCTACCTTCTCAGAGTCTTTACTGAATCTCGTTTCGTCCATATTCCAGATTGCTTCCGGTTTTTCTGTCAACTGGAGTTCCTCAACTCTTTTTTCTAATAGGGCAATATATTCTTTGATCGTTTCCTCAGATGACATCGATACACGGGCCCTGTCCATCGTGTTCGGAGTTCTTAATGTAAGGTCATTTCGTTTCCGAAACCTGGAGCACCAGTTCTTAGATGGCGTAGCATTCACTCCTCTCCTACGAAGAATAGCCTCTGCATAAGCTTCGAAGTAGTACCTTCTGTACGGAAACATTGTAGAAAAATAAGAAATTGAATATTGTTTATGGTTGTATTTTGAACATTTCTATCAAAACTGAAAAAAATGAATCGTTCAAAATCGCGATTTTTGTCCCACATGATAAAGTCCAAGCGGATGGTTAGTCTGGAGAAATGTCACGGATATTGGAAGGAAAACATTTGAAAACTGACTGGAACACACTGTTTATTTGTTTATAAACCTATGAAATCAATCGGTACCATTATTCAAACTTCTGTAAAATTACTCTGTTTCTCCTGGAAGTATTTAGATAATGCAAAATTCGAGTACAGCCGTGCAAAACGATACAAATACACGAAATTTTCATGACCTACCTCAACATGGCACAACATTCGCTGAAACGAAATATTTGTGATCTGTATAATTCCATAAGAAGCAAAAATAAATTCACTGTTGATAAATGCCACAAGTGGAGCAAATCCTCATCCTAAATATTGAATATTTGATCCACTAATGCCTGAATTCGCTCATCCAAACATGGCATCATTCCGTAAACGACAGTGCCGGTCGTCCTTGAATTTCGTCTGGTGTGACGCGTGATCGACTTACTACGTCACACTTCTTGGAAGTGTACATGTGGGTGACCTAGATTTTGACCCATTTAATCACTAGGGATAGACGGCATCGATTGATAATGGAATTTTGAACCTGTGTGGAAGCAGTAAATAGAATGGGCATTTTATGGGAAATTAATCCGCATTTGTTCAAATGTCACGTGATAGGCTCTTGCGATTATCGAAAAATGCAGTGCAGTTGGTTTGGTGCCTTCATATAACTAAACGGAAACACAGAAGAAATGTAAATATATACATATATGTTTTGGTGACAAAGTTTTGAATTTCTTTCTCGATTTGGTTCGAAAAAGAAGTTCATTTTTATAGATATACATATAGTATAAACATTGCAAAACTTGAAACAAGGCCATGTATCTTCAACTCCCTTTTGACAGAAGACTTGGCGATGAGAAGATTTCTGATTATCTGTAAAGGATAGGGATATGTACACGCTATCCAGCTAAGCACACGACTTAGTGTTTCCCGTTTATCGTTTCCTTGTTTGTGTGGTTACTGTTGTCTCTGCAATGAGCACTTTTTGAAGACCTCTCTACCATTTTTACCTGTTGTTACAGCATTTTTGTACAAGGCAACGTAGTTTATACGTTTTGATTTGATAATACTGCTGCTAATTTATACTAATAAACAACGTAATGTTCGTCACTGGGAACCGTCTTAAACGTCTTCAAATTCATTAGCATCATTTTAAAACAGATAAATTTACAGCATGTTCTAGACATGCAAGTTTCGGATACTTAACCCTCGTCAGTGATCCCCAATCGAAACAATGAAATATAGCCAAAATCTGTGAAAATTATGTCCAAAATGTACCAAAAGACGAAGCAAGATAGCTGGGATATGATACTACAGGACCCAGGTTTCAGAAATTTGAGACATTTTTGTAAACAGAAATTTTCAAATGCGTTTGAAGAAACGAAATTGATCGAACTTGGCTACATGTGCCCTCAGGGACTCCTGGTCCATGCTAAAGAGCTCCTTGAATAGGAGGCGTATATATGATTTTATGTACATGTTCAATGGAAAGTGCAGAGAGAGAGAGAGAGAGAGAGACATCTTACGCTTAAATCAATATTGTCATTAAATAGGTATTGTTATTCATAATATCATTGTTTTTGTACACTTCATTTCTTTTTTCGCTATCAGCATTTGATTAAATTTATACATGATTATTTTGAATTAATAATACATTAATTATTTTCTATTATGACCATACAGAGTCAGGGGAATAGTTTACGTATATTCTTGATAAAGGCACACTACAATAATATATTATTTATTTCTCACAAAAATATGAATATGACAAAAACTATTTGACCTTAAATCAGAATAAAAGAAAGTACATACATTATTTTTCCATGAAAGTACAGCAAAAACAAGGGAAAATAAAGAAGAGATGATAAAGGGTATCAATAAAAAAAAATATAAATATAGAGAAAAAACAATGTATCAAAAATGGCAACATCGATAAAAAAATATATAATCGTTACATGATTCATGTGATATGTAGAAATAATTAGCACGATGCTTTTTTACAGCGCCATCTACGAGAGCTGTCCGTTAAGTTCGTGGACAATTAGCGTCAAAGATATTTATTTTTAGTATATTTATCATTATGAACTATTTTCGAATTACGAAATGTAAACAATTATGATATTTTGATTTCATTATTACAACTATGACATTGTCGCCATAGCACTTTCTATATAGACTTAGCGTCAGACAGTGCATGAATTTTATATATTTTCATTTCCATGCTTCATTAACATCGACGGCGGGTGCGGCTAGCCGACAGGGGATGCTTGCTCCTCCCGGGCACCTGGTCCAACCTCTAGCTTACTAGGGGTCCGTCGATGTTTAATTTTGTGCTCTATTGTGAGTGCTTTTGATATTATTGTCAGGATCTTCTTTAACTCATTCGTAATTAAACATAAGAGGGTGACACAGAGCACGGTAAACTTTTACCAAAATATGTTGTTTATCATTTTATTCATTGCATAATTTGCATTTGCATTTTGTTAAATCCCGCAGATAAAACAATTATTTCATATTGTGATGTTGACAATAGTAATGACATCACACATGTAAAATTTGAACGTTCAAAGTCTCAAGATGGCACAGAAAACCGGATCTGAAGGTAATAAGACGTGATCGAGCAAATATATGTGAAAAGCACTGAAAATTGGATGTAGAGGAGGTTAAAAGTATCTCCCTCACCTCATAAAAAATTAAAAAGGTATAAATTCCTGAAGAAAAATACCTTGAAATCCACGTTTAATCAACCAAAGATTGTACTCTATGTCTTTCGAAGTAAACGGATGTGAAAGTTCTACCGGCGGGTGTTGCATGAAAGCAGGAGATGCTTACTCTTCCTGGGTACCTGGTCTCACTCCCATATCGGGAGTTCCCTTCTTTTCATACGATGGAGGTTTTTGTTTGTTTGCTTTGGTTCCTACTTTATCCTGATTTTGTATGCCTTCGGTTTATGATTTTCTGATTTATCGATTTTGTACTGTATACAGGGATATGGTCATTATCCATATTTGTCATTAATACTCCATATTCGCTTCTTGGAGTACGATGTTTTTATTTCTCCTTTTTATTTCGTTTTCATTTATTTATTTATTCATTTTTAATTATTAATCTATCACTGGTATTATATTTACATGCTCATTTAATCATATATTTCTAATTCATATTTACATTTTTAATTTTTGAAATAGTTATATTTTGTTTTAATGTCTGTGTCCTCACTATGGATTTGCCATAATTCATATTAATAAATGATTACAGATTTAGTTTGAGTTTCGGAAAAAAAGATCTATTTATAGCAGAGTTATGGCCCTTAACAATTTAACACTTTTCCGGCCTTTTCTTCGCAGCCTTTGAAACTTGATATATCCTTTATAGAGGGCGCAGTCCTCTTGAATATAACACGTATGCCATTCATGCTATTTGTGATAGAAATAATTTTGCATATACAGAGACAAGAGCAGGAGGTAGTAAATCTCTTTATTTTGAATTTTGAACAGTTCGTTTGTAAGATGTGATTTGATTGGTTTAGCCTCTCTGACTGCGTCCAATGATATGACATAGTTTTTATTCATACTCGATGCGGCAAATATATCAAGGGGAGAGTAGCTAGAACGGTTAGGACGTATCGCAGCCGCGATTTATGAATTTGTTATGCCCATTGAAACTTAGAAAAAATAAATATTTTTTGTTTCCAAATTTAAAGGAAAACCATTATAGAAAATCAATTCACTTCTTGTATATTACTTTTACATCAAGAAGCACAGGTCAAGTTCGAATATGGGCCATATTGCTCAATTATGTGCAGAATTATGCGCCTTGAAACTTTGAAAAATTAAATATTTCGCGTTTTTCGGACATTTAAAGGAAAACCGTTACAGAAATCAATTCATTTCTTGAATATATATAGCTTTTGCAGCAAGAAAAACAGGTCAAGTTCGAATATGGATCACGTGGCTCAATTACGTGCAGAATTTCTTTCCTTTTTGTATGGGTTAGGGAAATGGCTTAAATAAGGTTTTTAAAACTTGTTCCCAATTCCCATTTCATGTTTATGGAAATAACATATGTTTAAACTAAAAGTTTTTATTTGCAGGCCATATAGAAATATTTACTCTCTTGCAGAATGAGTTTCTTTGGAAAATAATCAATTTGTTTCTAATTACGGAAGTGTTCCCAATCTTTACCTTACTAAAGAAAATTTCAACCCAAATTTAATGCACCAGACACTTGTTTCTGATAGTAAATCCTCATCAGTGGTACAGTGTTGCAGTGTGGGGCAGTTAAAATAGTTCCCCGTGACCTGATGTTTAGAAGTGTATTAATTACTTCTTTCCAGCTCTGTCGCCTGAAAGAAGCTTTGGTTTTGCCCTTTATCGATTTGACACCATAGATATTATTATGCTATTTCGAAAACTTGTCATTGCATTCAAAACTATCTGCGAAATTTAATGAGGTTAACATCTTAGCACCATCCCTCCTATGCTATTTTGAACATATATTTTATTTGGATATGCTACTGAATCGACCCTTCATGAAATTTGGAGCTGTGCAGTCACTGTAAAGTAAATGTACAAATCTAAATTCAAAACATTAAAGAGGGCGCTACTGAAATGAATTTTGGGATTCCGCTGAAAGCATCACTGATGAGAATTTAATAATATTCGTAACACGTGTCTGGTGCAGGAAAAAATGGTTTGTAATTTTCGTCATGAAGGTATAGAGTTGGAACACTTCCGTATTATTAATCAAATGCAGAAGTGATTTTCAGACATAGCAAAATGTATTTTAGTAGCGCCCTCTAGTTTCATTTTTTTCAATTTTAATCTGTGAATTTACTTTGCAAAGAGTGCGCGGATCCAAATTTCCTGTAGGGTCGATTCACTGGCAAAGTTTAATAAATTCTATTACAAAAATGGTGCTAATATGTTATTAACCTTCTTTCATTTTCTGGATGTTTCCGAAATAATTCGTAAATAGTGTAAATAGTGAATCTAATTATTGTTGTTTGTTAAAAAATCTTATATGTCATGCATTCTCATATTGATCAAATGACGTCAAAGATTGTACTTGTATGTATTGTTTATTCATTTTACATGCATATCGAAAATAATATTAACATAATATATGAAGATGCAAAATTTAAAAGTAAAGACAAAGCAGAGGCTAATAAAATAGATATTCACTTAAATCAAATGGTTGCTCCCTAGACGAGGAATACATAGAAAAGGATCTTTAGGGTAGTCGACCAAAGAATGGATAGTGCGCAAACTAGTTCCTATTCCATCACATTACAATTTATAACACCGATGTAAGAAATGTATGCATCGATGTGACAAAAGTATGTATATCGATGTAACAAAAGTATGCATCGATGTAACAAATTGGACGACAACTCGGTATGTTTAGGAAGTCATCATCACCAAACAAGACATACCTGATATGTACATCAAAATGTACATCGAGACTGTTGCGACTGGTGTTGCATGCAATCAGGAGACGCTGTAGTCCGACTTGCAAACCTACGACGGTGTTATCTGTTTTTTCGTCTTCGGTCTGACTGCTATGCATAGGCAAAACTTGAGAATTTCGGTGCGAAAAAAAATTCGGCAAGTTGTCCTTTTTTTGACAAATTCCAGTCTCTTCAACCAAAAAATAAGTCACCCAGTCCTCCTGCCCCTAAAAAATCCCCTCTAAGCCTTGTTTCACCTCTTCTTCTCTTCCGATTTTCCTCTGGTCGACGACATTTTGTCATGCACACAGAGGTGAAACCAGGCAAAGAGGAGATTTTTTAGGGGCAGGAGGACTGGGTGACTTTATGTTTAACTGAGTATCCATATATTTTGTTAGCCTCTGCTTTGTCTTTATATTCGGACACCGCACTTGGAAGGGACTATGTCACAAGCTTAAATTGTTAATGTTCTCCCGATTAACCTAGATTAAATTTTGTGATAATTTATCTATTTCCATGTGTGAATATACATATCTGAAGCATTCCACTGTCATTTCGTCTATTGTGTACTTTTCTTATTGCACCTAATTTCTTTAATATGACCCCTTAAGTGCGAAGTCCGGAGTGCGAAGTCCGAAGTACGTCAACTTGAAAAATGTCCATTAGTCATTTTTCAAGTTGACGTACTTCGGACTTCGCATTTTTAGGGGCCATATCAAATGAATCCGGTATGATTTAAACACACAATAGACGAAATGACACTGAATACCTTTAACTAGATCTATGTATATGTAAGAAATGACTGTAAAATTCTTTCTGTCTATTTTGTTTGTGCATCGGTTTTTGTCCAAATGAATAAATTCTCAAACAAGGTTCACTAGGTTCATTTGGATAACATCAACAATTTACTCTTGGGGCACAGTCCCTTTGTCCCTTCGAAAAGCGATGTCCGAAGTGCGAAGTCCGCGGACATGAAAAATGTCTAATAGTATTATGTTTAATATGTATGTAAAATGAACAAACAATATACACAAATAAAATTTTTGACGTCATTTTATCAAAATGAGAAAATGTGACATACACATTTTTGTAACAAATAACAATAATTAAATTCAGAGCACTATTTACGAATTATTTCGGAAACTTGTCATTTCATCTAAAAATCTCGTCATATATGAGGATTAAACATTAGCATTCTGATGCACCATTATGTTGTATCAATATGTAAAAAAGGCCGGTATCACACGAAACAAATAAACAGGGCCAATACTGAAAAAAGGCTAAATGCGGGAAAACAGGGCCTATACGGGAAAAGTAAGGCCAATATGCAAAATGACGTCACTTTTAGTCTGTGAGCAAGAAAACAAACATGTCGGACAAAGAGAAGTTATTTTGTGTAGTATTTATTTATATTTTTTGGCAGTGATAAATGTTCAGTATACGAGGGTTGTCCGTAAAGTTCGACTGTTCATGGACTGCCTTGATAAAATCTAGCAAACAACGGAAAATAAATGAAAGTTTCATTTTCATTAAATTCAAGTTTCATATTAATAAGATAATATACCAAATTTCATCACAATCAAAGCTTGTCCTTTTTACATTGTATAGAAATATAACTATTTGTGCTTTGATTGAAGGCTCGGTTGCAGCATCCACAGCAAAACATTCCAAGTGAAAACACAGAGAAGAGAAAAGGGGACAAGGAACATCAAAACATTAAACACAAAAGACAACACATAAATCAACGAGACAAATACAAATACAAATTCTCATGGGGACATATCTTCTGAATAATTTTTCCAATAAAATATTAGTAAAGACCTCGGAGATTCCAGTATAGGATCTCACATACATTTGTTCTCTACCTTTTCTTTGCTTTATAATGAAAAACAAATTTATTGCAATATATCGCAATACGGTTTTAAATATCGCAATACGCTTTTACCATATCGTTGCACCCCTAGAGTCATTTACTTTGAACTTCTCTGCAGAGTTAGTTGTATTGAGATATGGTAATAAAAATGTATATTGATCATGCATCTTAATTAATTAATATCTATTGTCATCTTCAGGGATATAATCCATGAAATGTTATCTAATATTTCCTTTACCTGAATTCATTTAACTTTACAAGATGACGTTCGTTCTCATTAAGTTTGTTTGATTTATCATACATAGCGAAATCATTGCTGATTATCTTATTTTTAGAATTGCATGTTCGCTTTGAATCTAGATTGGATAAGTAAAGACCCCACACATCACATCATTTGGTTTATTAGACTTGTTGTCATGTCTTATCATAACGTTATTACAAGTATTAGCTTTCCAAAAAAGCTTGGTCGATATCAACATCTCTTTAATGATCCCACCACAATTTTTTTTTTCGTCGAAAGGGGGTGCTGGATCCGCCACTGAATTTGGAGGAAAATAAGGGGAATCTTCTAAAAAGTTCAAATTTTGTGACTCGTACAGTCTTGTCGACTTTTTTTATCGCTCATTAATTTCTTTGTTTCATTTATCAATTTGTCTTAGGTAAGAAAATAAAAAAACAAACAAAGTGGTATATCCTTAACGAGAAAAAGCTTAGTCGGATGAACGGTTAAAACCTTTTTAGTCACTGGCACCCCTGATACGTTGTGATCGCGTATTTCTTTGTTGCAATGGATCCAAGGATCCAGAAATGTCGTCCATAGGAATTTTGAAGGCATAGGGTTCACTGTAACACTCACTAATTGGTCATGACGGCATGTCCTATTTTTGTGTTGTGGATAAATAAGTGGGAGGTCATGGGAATGCCTGTCTCTGGTCACGTGTTTTTCACTAGTCATGAAAGTGGGAGGTCATGGGAATGCCTGTCTCTGGTCACGTGTTTTTCACTAGTCATGAAAACGTTTCTTTCATAAGGATCATTCAATGATGCATTATTGAATCAGACGGACTCAATTAGGAACTTTCTCCTATTGACAGCATCCGGTCTACAAATCTAGTAAGGTCGATTTCTTGAAATCGATCAATGACATTTCGACAGTACAGAATTAACAATGATGCGGAAGTGTTCCAACTCTATACCTTCCCAAAGAAAATTTCAAACTTCTCTTTGGAGACTGATACTAATTATATCATGGCCATTGTTGTTAGAACCAGACAGACGAATGACAGACGGGCTGACGCTTTAATTTGCAGGCGATATGAAAAGTTTCTGGTTTCCATTCTCATCCTTTAACAATTGAGTAATGAAACTTTGTTATTCAGGTATCCGTTTGTTTTCGATCATTTTTGTGACAGACACGTCAACATTATAAGAAATTATCACCATACACTTAATTTTAGTTGTTTGTCTAGTATTGACCCCACTGAGCGTACAAATAACATTGTAAAATGTCAGCCCAAGTATATGAAAATAAGGAATCTAAATTTGATAATAGAAATAGCAAAAATAAAAGAAGAATCAAAGAAGTTTGGTTATAGGAATTAAATAAAAAACAAGAATACTTTGTATTGATATTGTGTAGGTTTTATTTCAATATTGTACCCTATACGTCAAAGAAGTGGAATATCCGGTAAAAAAAACCCCGATCTTTGATTGTTTACTGTGGATGTGATCCGCTGTGGTCAGTACAGGGTAGCACTGAAGGAGATATATGACTGTTCACTGTGGGTGTGTTCCACTGTGGTCAGTACAGGGTAGTATTGATAGAGATTTTTGACTGTTTACTGTGGGTGTGTTCCACTGTGGTCAGTACAGGGTAGTATTGATGGAGATCTTTAACTGTTTACTGTGGGTGTGTTCCACTGTGGTTAGTACAGGGTAGTATTGATGGAGATCTATGACTGTTTACTGTGGGTGTGTTCCACTGTGGTCAGTACAGGGTAGTATTGGTGGAGATCATTGACTGTTTACTGTGGGTGTGTTCCACTGTGGTCAATACAGGGTAGTATTGATGGAGATCTTTGATTGTTATACCTTTAGATATTTTCCCCTTCATAGTCTATACAAGATAAAAGTCCAACATAATGACTGTTAGAAACAGCCGGTCCAAACGAACTGTTAAAATCGACTGTTGGACCGGTCACGTGACGAACTGTTGACCGGCAAGATATGTTAGTGTTGTTATGACAACCAGCTTCTTGTTTATTGCGGTAATTTTATTTATTTCCTCAGTTAAAGACGCCGAATAATGTAAATTTAATCATTTTCGTTAATTAGTTGTATTTGAAAAAAAACGTTCCCCATGCGGGGCCCCTTGAAAGGATCAAAAATAAGAGTTATCTTCCCTAATCACTTGTTTACATCGCGCATCGTTTCAAAATGACAGCGAGTTGCTCCTGTGAGAGTGACGGAGGAAGATATAACAAAAATATTGGAGGACAGAGATGGTAAAAACATTAAGAATGCAATACGAACTTCACAGAATATTCTAGTAGAAAATTTATGCTCCATTAATCTCAATCTGTCGCTGATCGCTGATTATACAGCCGAGAAACTGACAGAAGTTGTTGAACGGAGTCTCGATATTATTTTTCAGATTTAAAAAATGTATAATAAAACAGTTGTTGACAGGGGTCTCGGTCAACAGCTAATTTGTTGGACCCTTGGATGAACTGTTGACCTCGCCCTACGGCCTCGGTCAACAGTTCATCCTCGGGTCCAACAAATTAGCTGTTGACCTCAACCCCAGTCAACAACTGTATACTGTTTACTGTGGATGTGATCCGCTGTGGTCAGTACAGGGTTGTATTGATAGAGATCTATGACTGTTTACTGTAGGTGTGTTCCACCGTGGTCAGTACAGGGTAGTATTGATAGAGATCTTTGACTGTTTACTGTGGGTGTGTTCCACTGTGGTCAGTACAGGGTAGTATTGATGGAGATCTTTGACTGTTTACTGTGGGTGTGTTCCACTGTGGTCAGTACAGGGTAGTATTAATGGAGATCTATGACTGTTTACTGTGGATGTGATCCGCTGTGGTCAGTACAGGGTAGTATTGATGGAGATCTTTGACTGTTTACTGTGGATATGATCCACTGTGGTAAGTACAGGGTAGTATTGATAGAGATCTATGTCTGTATACTCTGGGTGTGTTTCACTGTGGTCAGTACAGGGTATTATTGATAGAGATCTATGACTGTTTACTGTGGAGTGATCCGCTGTGGTCAGTACAGGGTAGTATTGATAGAGATCTGACTGTTTACTGTGGGTGTGTTCCACTGTGGTCAGTACAGGGTAGTATTGATGGAGATCTATGACTGTTTACTGTGGATATGTTTTACTGTGGTCAGTACAGGGTAGTATTTATAGAGAACTATGACTGTTTACTGTGGGAGTGTTCCACTGTGGTCAGTACAGGGTAGTATTGATGGAGATCTTTGACTGTTTACTGTGGGTGTGTTCCACTGTGGTCAGTGCAGTGTAGTATTGATGGAGATCTTTGACTGTTTACTGTTGGTGTGTTCCACTGTGGTCAGTACAGGGCAGTATTGATGGAGATCTATGACTGTTTACTTGGATGTGATCCGTTGTGGTCAGTACAGGGTAGTATTGATGGAGATCTTTGATTGTTTACTGTGGGTGTGTTCCGATGTGGTCACTACAGTGTAGTATTGATGGAGATCTTTGACTGTTTACTGTGGGTGTATTCCGATGTGGTCAGTACAGGGTAGAATTGATAGAGATCTTTGACTGTTTACTGTGGGTGTGTTCCGATGTGGTTAGTACAGGGAAGTATTGATGGAGATCTTTGATTGTTTACTGTGGGTGTGTTCCGATGTGGTCAGTACAGTGTAATCTGCTAAGGTCAGTACAGGGTATATTGATGGAGATTTTTTACTGTTTACTGTGAATGTGATCCGCTGTGGTCAGTACAGGGTAGTATTGATGGATATCTTTGACTGTTTACTATGGATGTTATCCGCTGTGGTCAGTACAGAGTATTTCTGATGGAGGTCTTTGAATGTTTACTGTGGGAATGTTCCGCTGTGGTCAGTACAGGGTGGTATTGATGTAGATCTTAGACTGTTTACTATGGGTGTGTTCTACTGTGGTCAGTGCAGGGTAGTATTCATGGGGCTTTTTTACTGTAACTATGGGTGTGTTCTGCTGTGGTCAGTACAGGGTGGTATTTGTGGAGATATTTGATTGTTTACTGTGGATGTGATCCGCTGTGGTCAGTACAGGGTAGTATTGATGGAGATCTTTGACTGTTTACTGTGGATGTGATCCGCTGTGGTAAATACAGGGTAGCATTGATGGAGATCTTTGACTGTTTACTGTGGATGTGATCCGCTGTGGTCAGTTCAGGGTAGTATTGATAGAGATCTTTGACTGTTTACTGTGGATGTGTTTCACTGTGGTCAGTGCAGGGTAGTATTTATGGAGATCATTGACTGTTTACTGTGGGTGTGTTCTGCTGTGATCAGTACAGGGTAGTATTGATGGAGATCTTTGACTGTTAACTATGGATGTGTTCTACTGTGATCAGTACAGGGTAGTATTGATGGAGATGTATGACTGTTCACTTTGGGTGTGTTCCGCTGTGGTCAGTACAGGGTAGTATTGATAGAGATCTTTGACTGTTTACTGTGGATGTGATACGCTGTGGTCAATACAGGGTATCATTGATTGAGATCTTTGACTGTTTACTGTGGATGTGATCCGCTGTGGTCAGTACAGGGTAGTATTGATAGAGATCTATGACTGTTTACTGTGGGAGGGTTCCGCTATGGTCAGTACAGGGTAGTATTGATGGAGATCTTTGACTGTTTACTGTGGATGTGTTTCACTGTGGTTAGTACAGGGTAGTATTATAGAGATCATTGACTGTTTACTTTGGGTGCGTCCACTGTGGTCAGTACAGGGTACTATTGATAGAGATCTTTGACTGTTTACTGAGGTGTGTTCCACTGTGGTCAGAACAGGGTACTATTAGTGGAGATCATTGACTGTTTACTGTGGGTGTGTTCCACTGTGGTCAGTACATGCTGGTATTGATGGAGATCTTAGACTGTTTTCTGTTGGTGTGTTCCGCTGTTGTCAGTACAGGGTAGTATTGATGGAAATCTTTGACTGTTTACTGTGGGTGTGCCCCACTGCGGTCAGTACATGGTAGTATTGATCGAAATCTTTGACTGTTTACTGTGGGTGTGCCCCACTGCGGTCAGTACAGGGTAGTATTGATGGAGATCTTTGACTGTTTACTGTGGGTGTGTTCCACTGCGGTCAGTACAGGGTAGTATTGATGGAAATCTTTGACTGTTTACTGTGGGTGTGTTCCACTGTGGTCAGTACAGGGTAGTATTAATGGAGATCTATGACTGTTTACCGTGGGTGTGTTCCACTTTGGTCAGTACAGGGAAGTATTGGTGGAGATCTTTGACTGTTTACTGTGGGTGTGTTTCACTGTGGTCAGTACAGGGTAGTATTGATGTAGATCTTTGACTGCTTACTGTGGGTGTTTTCCACTGTGGTCAGTACAGGGTAATATTGATGGAGATCTTTGACTGTTTACTGTTGGAGTGTTCCACTGTGGTCAGTACAGGGTATTATTGATGGAGATGTTTGACTGATTAGTGTGGGAAAGTTCCACTGTGGTGAGTACAGGGTAGTATTGGTGGAGATCTTTGACTGTTTACTGTTGGTGTGTTCCGCTGTGGTCAGTACAGGGTAATATTGATGGAGATCTTTGACTGTTTACTGTGGGTGCGTTCCACTGTGGTCAGTACTAGGTATTATTGATGGA
The DNA here is from genome assembly GCA_028142955.1 of Pinctada fucata. Taxonomy (NCBI): domain Eukaryota; kingdom Metazoa; phylum Mollusca; class Bivalvia; order Pterioida; family Pteriidae; genus Pinctada; species Pinctada fucata. The sequence goes on along the minus strand of AP027103.1, from coordinate 82,247,530 downwards.
GATGTTTGACTGATTACTGTGGGAAAGTTCCACTGTGGTGAGTACAAGGTAGTATTGTTGGAGATCTTTGACTGTTTACTGTTGGTGTGTTCCGCTGTGGTCAGTACAGGGTAGTATTGATGGAAATCTTTTACCGTTTACTGTGGGTGTGTTTCACTGTGGTCAGTACAGGGTAGTATTGATGGAGATGTTTGACTGTTTACTGTGGATGTGTTCCACTGTGGTTAGTACAGGGGAGTATTGATGGAGATCTATGACTGTTTACTGTGGGTGTGTTCCACTTTGGTCAGTTCAGGGTAGTATTGATGGAGGTCTTTGACTATTTACTGTGGGTGCATGTGTTCCACTGTGGTCAGTAAGGGTAGTATTGATGAAGATCTTTGACTGTTTACTGTGGATGTTTTCCACTGTGGTCAGTACAGAGTAGTATTATGGAGATCTTTGACTGTTTACTTTGGGTGTGTTCCACTGTGGTCAGTACAGGGTAGTATTGATAGAGATCTTTGACTTTTTACTGTACTTGTGTTCCACTGTGGTCAGCACAGGGTAGTATTGGATGAGATCATTGACTGTTTACTGTGGGTGTGTTCCGCTGTGGTCAGTACAGGGTAGTATTGATGGATATCTTTAACTGTTTACTGTGGGTGTGTTCCGCTGTGGTCATTACATTTTACTATTGATGGAAATCTTTGACTGTTTACTGTGGGTGTGTTCCACTGTGGTCAGTACAAGGTAGTATTTATAGAGATCTATGACTGTTTACTGTGGGTGTTTTCCACTGTGGTCAGTACAGGGTAGTATTGATGGTGATGTTTGACTGTTTACTGTGGGTGTGTTCCACTGTGGTCAGTACAGGGTAGTATTGGTGGAGATCATTGACTGTTTACTGTGGATTTGATCCGCTGTGGTCAGTACAGGGTAGTATTGATAGAGATCTATGTCTGTTTACTGGTGGTGTGTTCAACTGTGGTCAGTACAGGGTAGTATTGATAGAGATCTATGTCTGTTTACTGTGGGTTTGTACCACTGTGGTCAGTACAGGGTAGTATTGATTGAGATCTTTGACTGTTTACTGTGGGTGTATTCCACTGTGGTCAGTACAGGGTAGTATTGATGGTGATGTTTGACTGTTTACTGTGGGTGTGCTCCACTGTGGTCAGTACAGGGTAGTATTGATGGTGATGTTTGACTGTTTACTGTGGGTGTGTTCCACTGTGGTCAGTACAGGGTAGTATAGGAGGAGATCATTGACTGTTTACTGTGGATGTGATCCGCTGTGGTCAGTACAGGGTAGTATTGATAGAGATCTTTGACTGTTTACTGTGGGTGTGTTCCACTGTGGTCAGTACAGGGAAGTATTGGCGTTGGTTTGAAATTAACATGGAAATTTCCCGTAGACATTTTATTTTTCATATTGCGCTTTGATTTTAGCTGATATGATAAGTCGAAGTTTATTTCCAGTTACGACTAAAGGAGGTCAATTCTCGGGAAACTATAATTTATAGGAAAATTCTTCAGATGACAGAATAAATCGCCAAAACAGGTTGCTCTGGATTTAGTGAACAAGACAGTAATTTACCTTTCACGATCTACACATTACTAGTCGGATGATTTATCTAATCACATTCAACATAGTCCCTAAAAATGGAATTTTGTCTTCACCATGGTTTATCTCGCTTTTTCCGTAGATTGATATCACTTCAGATAAATGAAGGAATCGGCCTAAAACAAAAATTAAAAAGTATAATTAGGCTGATCAGTGTACAATTATAGAGTGAAAGTCAAACACAATACATTAAAAATACCAAAACAAAACCAAATAATATGAGGATATCCTCAGCAATGAAAACGGCGGATCACATACTAGAGAGAACAGAAAAAAGGAACATTCAAAAAGGAGACAATAATATCGAAACAAGAAGAGCTACAAGATACATGTATGTATATATGTGAATGAGACGACAAATATTTACTTTGTAAGGAGATGGGCTGACATCGGGGCAGATCATTTATATATAGAAGGTATAGAGTTGGAATCCTTCCGAATTATTAATATAAACACTTATTTCTTGTTGCAGTATGGAACAGTTAAAAACGTTCCCCGTGACTTGATGTTTGTCAGGTGTATTAATCACTTCTTTTCAGCTCTGTCGCCTGAAAGAAGCTTTGTATTGGTCCTTTATCAATGTGACATCATATATATATATATATATATATAGAAAAAATGTTAAAGCACCACAGAAACGATGTATTATTTTCACATATTAAAACAGTTACTCACAAGTGCCAAATTTGAAGAAGAAAACAATGTAATTACTCAAGGTGTTTTTAAGTGTAAAAACAAAAGGTGTAAGATATGTGATATCTTAATTGAAGGAAAGTATTTTAAGTTTAAGAATGCAGGTACCTATTTTGAAATTAAGAGAAATTTAACATGCACATCAAAAAATGTTGTTTATATTTTACAGTGTAATAAATGCAAGGAAGAATACATAGGTTCCACCAAACAGTTAAATCAACGTATTTCCCTTCATAGAAGTAACATTAAACTCCCTCAAAATAGGATTCTTTTTGTATCAAAACATATGTTTGAATGTAGTAAAGGGAATTTTAAAGTTATGCCAATTTATCAAACAGATGATTATTCTATGATTACTATTAAAGAACAGAGTTTTATTGATAGATTTAAACCTATGTTAAACAGAACTTGATAATTTACGCCCACATTTCTTAAAACATGTTCACTTGACCAATTTATCTGATTCAGCACTTCCTATAGGTAGAACTGATAATATCATTTATTTACTTTTCCCTTGCAGTAAGCATACGTGACCAAGGAGTGCTTAGTACTTAATCTTATTTACTTATCATGCTTTTTCATCAATATATTGCATGTACCAATACTTTGTTTCGTACATTATTGTCTGAAGAGGCCTTAGATACGGCCGAAACACGTGTAACAATAAAATATGTGAAAATAATACATCGTTCCTGTGGTGCTTTAACATTTTTTCTATTTTATTCTTCTTTACGTTGGATTTTTTAATCATATTTTGGATATATATATATATATATATATATATATATATATATATATATATATATATATATATATATATATATATATATATATATATATATATATATATATTGCTATTTCGAAAACTTGCCATTTCACCGCAAATTATCATCGAAATTAAAAGAGGTTAACATCTTAGCACCTTCCCTCCGATGCTATTTTGAACATAGATTTTATTTGGAAATGCAACTGAATCGACCCTACAGGAAAGTTGGAGCCGCGCACTCTCTGTAAAATAAATGCAGAAATTTAAATTATAAAAATAACACAAGAGGGCACTAGTGAAATTGATATGGGTCGCTTCTTAAAAGTACTTTGGCTGGAAGCATCCCTGATGAGAATTTGATATTCGAAACAAGTGTCTGGTGCATGAAAATTGTTTGGAAACTTTCTTCAAGAAGGTATAGAGTTGGAACCCTTCCGAATTATTGTATCCAACGCAGAGCCGGTCGAATTCTATATTTTCTAGGAATTCATGGCGAGAGCATTCATTTTCTAATCCCGTCAAGCAAAGAAAAATAAAATAAAAAAAAAAATGATCAAAGGATCAATGATACCCCCGCCCGGCATATTTTACATATAAGCAATGTACGTATAAAACGTGTGAAGGGGCACAACTCAACACAAAATTGAGGAACATGACCCTTTATTTGAACTTTATTTATCAGTTTAATTACATCGTTGTTTCATAACCTAATTAGTATTCATGTGACAGATTTCATTTAAATGTCAGGAAACCACAAATTATTGATTTTTTTTCAAGTTTCAAGAGGCATAACTCTGCACAAAATTGAGCGACATGACCCATATTCTAAGCTGACTTTTATGTTTTGGTATAATAGCTACAATCAAAAAATAAATTTATTATCTGTAACAGTTTTCCTTCCAGTGTCCGGAAACCACAAAATTTTGAATTTTTCTAAGTTTCAAGGGGCATAACTCTGCACAAAATTGAGCGACACGACCCATATTCGAACTTGACTTGTATTTCTTGGTGTTAAAGCTATATCTAGGAAATAAATTGATTATCTTGAGCGGTTTTCCTTCAAATGTCCGGAAACCACAAAATTTTGAATTTTTTAAGTTTCAAGGGGCATGACTCTGCACAAAATTGAGTGACATGACCCATATTCGAACTTGACCTCTACTTCTTGATGTAAAAGCTTTATCCAAGAAATGAATTAATTATCTTAACGGTTTTCCTTTAAATATACGGAAACCACAGGTGGGACGGACGGACGCACGGAGGGACATGTGCATCACTATATACCCCCACCATTTTATGCCGGGGTTTAACAACTGTACGGGAATTCTTATATCTGACATCAACTGAATTCCATTGGGGTTTTTTTCTAGGAGTGCAAGAACTTATCGGTACTTTATACATATATACATTTGTATCATCCAAGAAGTATTAAGAAGAGTAAAGAGTTTTTACAGCACATTGTGGAGAGGGGATACCCTTAAGTTCTTCCCGAGAAACTTTAGATAAATAATCATAAATGTAAATGGGTAGTTTTCTGTTCCTGTGTAGATATGCGTCATGTATTTTTATATAAGAATAAGCTAAGCAGAATTTTTTTGTGATTGAATACATTGTACGTAAAGCATCCGATTCGCCATATCATAAACAATGTGTCCCCTATTAAAACGGGCATATAAGATGAATCAGAGCTGTTCTAAATAACCAATGATATGAACAAGATATAAGATAGGTCAGTGTAGTACCCTTAGTTTCATTTCATCTTTCTTGTAAAAAGTGAGTCCAAACTCCCCGTAGTCTCTACACGGGGACGCAATCTATAAATGAAAAAAAAATGTGGCCAAAATTACCGGAGGGACCTGCGTATAGAATTAGTCCAGACAAAAGAATGCTTTCTTCGGTTTGTTGAAGTAGTTTATTCGTAAATGCTGCCTACCGTCTCTGCATAATAAACTGAAGGATCGTCTCCTCTTAATGCTTCCTGTTCCTAGAAGATATCAACATGTATACGTAGGACATACAACATCAAATGTGATTTCCTATTGGTTGATGACAAAAATGAATATGATGCCTTATAATATTTGCTACAGATTGTTGTTAATTTATTGACCTTTTACCAAAGAATATAGAAGAGATCGTCCGCCTTTGCCAATAGGAGGATTGAGGCGAATACGGAGATGAGCATTCTTCCGCGTTGTGAGAAGACCCGATGGCTAGCTCCCTCAGTGGCTGATATGATTTTATTTATCATTGTTAATTTTATTATTGTCTGCACTGTGTATGTATTTATTAGAAATATATCCGGAAAAAATACATTGAAATGACGCAAATCTGAAAAGAGGAAGAGAACGTAAAATGTCCAGAGAGATATCCAGTAAGACTACCTCCACTGACCACAGCGGAACACACCCACAGGATGCAACGAACAGCATACAAAGCTGCTTCAACAAACAACAAGAAAAATCGTCAATACACCTATTGATATATTTATATATAAAATGACACCACTGATGAATTCGGAAAATATTTTTAACGTCATTTGAAATTACGCATTCTTTTTTTCAAAATCTAGACATTCAATAACAAAGCCAAACGTACGAAAATAAAAAAAAACCCATAGCGAATGGACGCACAAAATCAGACAAGAGGCAACCAAAAAGATTCAATTCAATACTCTGCATTGAGTTAATGCGAGTCTCTAATTAGAATGAGATCAAGTATCTTTGCATCTTCAGTCAGTCATTTTGCAACTGGTGTAGATTGGTCAAGTACCATGTAGAATGTCCTTCTTATGACACCAAGGTCATATTCATGTTATTGATGATTCTTATAGAAATTCAGTTTACCTTTTGATCCTCTTGTTTTGTCTTAGAATTAATTGCTAAAATAAAGATTATAAAATCACTGAATGAAAGTCAAAAGTAAAAGCGGAATCTATATTCCAAAAACCACAATCAAAAGGCTTACGAATTTTGGAAAAAATACAAATGCGAAAAGAAAATTGGTAAAAATGACGGGAATGCGTAAGAATTATCATACGCCTTCTTTACAATGGATATGAAAAGGACACTCTGCATGGTAATTTTCCAATCTACAGCCTTGTTCTATTTCATTCTAAGGAATTGCCCTCTGATTGACTGTGACGACGGAACTCCATTACGCGCATTTTCCAAACCTCGTTAGAGAAGAAAGGACACTGACCACCTATATATGCTCTCTGAATGGAGTTCGGACTTTTGTGGTGATTGCATGCATGAGCTCGCCAGCCGGCAAAGTACGGACAGTTTTAATACGCCCTTTGTTTTATATCCATTTACAAATTCATATCTTTGTTACTTGGGCCCTTCCGTTTTCCTGGCTTGTTTGTATGGTAATCTTACAGTGAGGAATTGGTATCTGAGTATATCTAAGTGTGATTAAGTTTTAACTTGGTATTGATTGACCTATTTCTACAAACAAGAAAACAAGAGTAACGTCATGAAATTTCTTTTTTCCGGACTTAAATCCGCTATTCTTGCAGTTATTGAACTCCTTTTTGGTAAATGAATATGTCTCACTGTGAAACAGATCAAGATCGAATTAAGTATTAATCGACCTATTTCTACCTGTCGATGCTCAATGTGGTGCTATATTGTGAGTGATGTTGAGATTATCGTCAGAATCTTCTTTAAACTATTTTTGTGTGGCCCATGGACCAAGCAGATTTCAAGTAATTTCTGAGTCATTTTTTCTTACTTTTTTCCAGTGTTATTTCAGATGTTGAATTATTTTTTTTTTCGATTTGATTGCGTCTTTGTATGATACAGGCCAAGCTCAAGATTGGTTTTCACATATTTTTACAACGGTTTTAGCTATTGGAAATTTTAAAACAGAAAACATATTTCACTGTTGACAATTTCAACCACTAGGTTGGTATCTCTACTGATGGATTGTTTAGTCCTCGACGATATCGTTCGCCTAGTTTCGCAGTGTTTCGGAACTTGAAATATATTTGAAAATCCTTCGTCATAATTTTTATGAAAATTTTCTTAAACTAAGGGGTATCTTCCTGATGGGATAGCTCTGCCCTTAGCTGGTTCTTCGGTGGAAAGATTAGGTCAAGTTCAGACTTTTGCTCATCATAGTTTTATAATATTTGGATATCCTCTTTTTCTGCCTCGAACATCACGGATGAGACATAACTTGTTGGAGTGCGCATATGGTGCACTGAAATTTTATAATAGAACATGTATTTTAATGTCGACATTTTCAGTTTTCCATTCTTTTTCTTCGCTGTTATTGCAGATATTGAACTGATTTTTGATTGTGAATACATCATATTGTAAGACATAGCAACATAAAGATTGGTTTTGACTCATCTGTACAAGAGTTATGTCACATTGCCCCTGGATTTGAATTTTCAGATTTTCAGATTTGCGGACAACATTTCATACACATAATAAATTTGTTTTTGTGTGGGGATTCATCCTTTGTTGTAAGTACAGATTAACTTCAAATTCATCTTTACTTGAAGTGTTCTAGGCAGAGTTGTAGGACATAGATTTATGCCAGTAGGGGACTTCTATCGCTAAACGAATCATATACTCAATTACATTCAAATCAAAAAGTTTCAAAAGCATGTAAGCGCTATGGTTTCCATAATCATTGTCTTCGTTATTATCAATGGTAGTAATAGTAGCAAAAACAAATGTAGCGCGAATATAGGGATTGAGAAATTCGTACCAAGATTTATTGGATGCACACATCAGACTAGAACCCTCATATGTCTAGGTAAAAGAATTCTTTAACTGCGCTTAAGTCTTCAGAAAGTGTATTCAATAAAAAGTACCATGGGTTATCAACATTTTCAGTTCTTAAAGGATCCATGCATAACTTCTCTGGACGTAACGTATGTATTCTTTATGTCCACTCTATATACTTACCATGGACTAATAGTAATATTAATAATGTCGAAGGGTTCCAACTCTATACCTTCTTGAAGGAAACTCCAAACCAATAATTCCATACAACAGACACGTGTTTCGAATATTAAATTCTCATCAGTGATGCTTCAAGCGGAGCCACTAAAAATAATTTCAGTAGCGGACTCTTTGATTTTTTTGAAGTTAGATTTGCATATTTACATTACAGATAGTGCGCGGCTCCAACGTTCCTGTAGGGTCGATTCAGTAGCATATCCAAATAACATCTATGTTCAAAATAGTATTCGAGGTATTGTGCTAAGATGTCTTATATTTGAATGAATTTCGAACATTCGCGGGCCTTGACTTATTAAGGAACTATATAGTACGTACGATATACGTATCAAACAATTATTTTTTTTAATATTGGAGAATCTTTAATCCTTTGTTATCCATTCTACCCATACTCTTTCAGGATTAATTAATCTTAAAATATACTACCAACTTTATGAAAAAAATACCGGTTTATGTGGCTGATAGTACTGTTTCTCTCGTTAGTGTTAAGTGTTTATCTATATTTTCTCTATGAATTTCGTCATATATTTATGAACCTTACACTTTCACTTTAAAAAAATATATATATTTATTCCAAAAACTACTTTGAGTAAAGTTCAAGGATTACTGAGGAAAACATCCTTTGTGTGAGATACCCTGTCTCCTTGATCATGATATTGCATTTCTATAGTCGCTCAGTACACAGCTTATCTCACTAATACAAAAGCACTCACTGGGAACACGGAAAACGATTCACAATCTTACCATATTGATTTGTTGTTCTCTAGCTTCTTAGTCTTGTAATTGACATTTGAAGAATGAATCTGACCTTTAGAAGATAAGCAATTTGGATGAAAAACACCATTTGTGACGTCAGTAGCAAACATGACGCCGTCGTCAGTCGGGGACCTCAAAAGCCTTATCCCTCATTACTTGGATGTTGTTACAAAGGCGAATCTGACAAACAACCCCGGATTTATCGATTACCGCATACAGCAAAACATTGACCTGCCCGCGCTATGAACCTTTTTTTCTCATTGAATCTTTTTCTTCAAATAAGGATAGCTTACCGTCTTGTAGATAAGACAAACGGTGGATCAAGGATCTAAGACAGATCTCTAATGACATATCTTTAAGTTACCTTGTGATATTTTGTTCTCTTAAGCGCCATATAAGGCAATATCATTTGATGCTACATGGAACTTACAAGTAAAACGGAAATTATCGTACCGCGGAATATCAGATGGACTAATTTGGAATCAAAGACAAATCATAATTGCGATGTTACAAGCAAACATTGTCTTAATGTAATAAGTCACCAAAGTGAAGTAAAGAATAAGCCCGTTTAGGTAATTAGAACATTATCAAAGTAAAACAAAAATACAGTGGAATGCAGAAAATGATCGACAATGGAACACTGCTTCCAAACGTTATTATTTCCTCGACGAATATTATGGTAGACAATTGATAGAGAGAAAAAATTAAGTTAAAACGAAAACATGAAAAAAGAAGAACTTCTGTATTCATTAGTAATTTTGGTCTTCTTTTTATTTCTTGCAAAATGTTTAAATGAAAACCATAAACAGGTCATAGTAGTATTTTACTTTGGAAAAGAATTAACAAAAAATGACCGCAATTAGCAAATTAACGACGCAGCAATACTTGTTTCTATAGTATTTGGTAGTATTTTGTATGTTTTAGGTTTTTGTGTATCTTTTAAAAAGAAATTTCCGGGGATTCCTTTTTGCGTTATTATATGTTAACTTTGTTTTGAAATTCATCAGTCTACTTGAGATTGCGATCAGCATCAATAAATCATCATAAAGACAGAACCTCCATAAGATGAAGCTTGCTATTGCATGATAGAATGTCAACTCATCTGAAGCAACAGCTCTATATTGTGATCGATAGAGACTTGCGGTGTGGGAGTAAATATGTTCAGCTAGGGTGAAGGCTGTCACCTATATTGATGTTGAGGCGGCTTATACAAAGAGAGATTGAATTTTAAAGGATGCTTTATTCCTATCATGACGGACTTGCTGTGTTAATTAATCTTGTTTTTAAGGACGCGCTCCCCTTCAATGACGTCAATTGTGAAGGTTTGGGTGTCCAGCTTTGTCAAAGATCTAGGGCGTTATTTATGACGATTCAGACGCCGCTCTAATTTCATGAAGCAGTGTAAGGCTAATTACTCGTCAACGGTTAGTTGTTAGTTGATGGATAGGTTCTAAGGAGGGCTGTGTTCAATTTATTTGAAATTTTCGATAATAGTAAATTTATCTAATGCACAAGAAGATTTGCCAGTATGGATGCAGACAGATAAAAGGCTAAATCTCACAAGTAATGTAAAGAATATATGCTTTAATGATCACAAATAAATCATACTGATCTATGAAAAAATATCTTGGCTTGTCTTTGCTAAATGCAAAGTTGATAGACAATTATCTTTGTTAACGAGTAGTCTAAGATTCAGATAAATTCATGAAATTTCAAATAATTTATTCAGAACATTCAAAATAGGAAGAAACATAATAAAGATCATACAAAAAAGGAAAACTCATTGGGGTTCATCGAATTGAAAGTTTCGGATGTATTCCTGTAGTTGCCATACGTTACGGTTCAAGACGCGCTCTTCAGTGGATGTTAGTAGAAAGCCAGTTAAGAAATCATTGTAATATTTTTTCGGTTGATCGAGGTATCAACACCAAAAATTGAGGGAAAACTGCTTCTTCTCCAGCTTTGCTCGTACCCATGAGACAGCCTATGTGAGACACATAAGTTGTTTCAAAGGCTCCAATTGACCAATGATAAAAGAGAATCTTATTATGACGTCTCAGTAACGTCGTCAAAAACATGGCGTTAGATGGCATGAAATGTTTGAATTCACTTTTTTCTTGTGTTTCATGGAAGAAGAAATATATTCCTTCACGATCTACTGAGTGGGACATAAAAACTTACACTCGTGACGGACATTTTTTATCTTTTCCCTCGTTCCGCTACGCTCCACTCGGGAAAAGAAGAAATGTCCGTCACTCGTGTAAATGTTTATGTCCCACTCAGTAGATCGTGATAGAACCTATTATTAAATGATTTCTTATCATTTCATTTCGTTGCTTTTCAACGTTTATTTATAGGTTTGAAACGATGTTGCTAACGACGTTGCTTAGCGCGTACTTCCGGTTTATGTTGATGCAGGTATCAACAAAATTTCATCGGCCGATCAGAATCTTCGTTTCTTAAAAATGACAATGGAAATTAAATGATTAGGGCATTACGTATTTGGGGTCTGGGAGCTCAGTTTACAATGAAATTATTATTGGACTTCGTGGCTTTTTCAGCAGAGGAAAAACGACCATAAACAATTCATAAAGCTGTGTCAAAAGCAAAACACACAAAACTGGTCAAAAAGACACCACAACCGAGCCCCTGAACTATATTTTTTAAGAAAGTAATCTTATATTTTTCTGTTGATGCAGGTATCACCCGAAAAAATTGGACCGAATAAAAAAGATTCGTTTCTTATCATTTTATTATCATCTACTTATGGAAAATAGACTGTTTTCTTGGATCTAAAAACAATCAATCGCCGCACTATATTTCGTAAGTTCGGAGGGTTTCGCAGCGATACGTCTGCCAAAACAAGTTATGGCAGCCGCCATTATTTAAACAGCGAACGATCGTCTCTCTATATCTTTGGAATAAGGACCAGTTTGAGCAAATTCTACATGCATAGTTGAAAAGTAAGTAGAAAAAGTAAGTAGAAAAGAGATGGTACCCTTGAAATGATAAGCAAACATCAACAAATTGTATTTTCAGCAACGAGTTCATTCGTTATGAGGGAACCTCCGGTTCTTAAAATAGTGCCATTAATAGACTTTCGTGTAAAAATTGTGTTGATCGATCTATCAACAAAATTTCTCAGCCAATCAGAATCTTCGTTTCTTGAAAATGACAATGGAAATTAAATGATTTAAGTATCTATCATAACATATGTAGTTTGCAATGCGTTCTGTGATCGTTGTAACCTATGTTTATCTTCAGATAAATTCTAATCGCAGGAGAAGGAATGTATAAAACATTGAGCACGCTGTCGTACACTTCATCTTGTTCCGAAGACACAGAAGGGACCAACTCGCAAACAAGGTCATAGGCGGCACAGGCTTGCAATATAACCTTGCCGTCATCGCTATTTTCCTACACCATTTCACGCAATGATAAAACCCGAGAGGCATCGCAGGTACGGCATGTCGTCACAGTGACGTCATTAGGACTTCTGACGTAAACAGTGCAAAAGATTCAAAGGCAGAAGTACATATTTGGGTGTTTAGGGGCGAGTAAATGGGCAATGAAGGAAACGATTCTTATCTTCATGTAGGAAAATTTACAAGACTCACGTCTAAAGACGGTAGGTTTCGAATTATAGCTAGAATTTGTATTTTCACTGGAGACTTCTCGCTCAGCTGATCGTGTTGGCAACGTACGAATGAACAAAGAATCCCCGATACTGCATCGATTTGCATCGATAGAAAAGCATTGCATGTACACTGTATACCTCATAAATGTAGTCAAACCTGATGGTATATGATTGCAATACTTTATTTACAAATATGAAGCCCAAGTTCCAGTCTGCAAGAATCTTGCAGACAAACAATGGGCGATGACGGCAGAGGTAGATTTCAAAGTGAAGAAAAGCGGAACTGAAATTGGACGCATGCGTAGGAGATTGAGAAAGGACAAGAATCAAGACCCTGTCTTCATGTATTCGGTCATGAATGCCACTCTAAAATTAAACATACTTTGAATGATTGGTACATTGTACTTTGTTTCCGCTTTTTCACTGTTGGAGATCTCCTCCGTATCTTTGTTCGTTTTATATTTTACAAGAATATTTATGCCGGTTAATTGTGAGTTTCATTCACTAATTGCTGTATTATGTCTACAAGATTGCCTTTCAGCCTCTAAGTCCCCTTCTCTGATGTTATTGTAGCTTGATCTCCGCAAGGACATAATGTTCTCTGGGAGAACAGGCTGGTTCTTCTGTAAAAACGAAATTCACTACAAGTTGCGACACTTAAATGAATTAAAACGGCGCCGGACAGATTTAATATGATTCAAATAAATTTAAATCAACATATTAACATCGTCCTATGATTGCCGTGCCAAAACTTTGAAAATAGAGTTCAGACTGCTTGAATTCAATCTAGACCTTACAGAATTCTTATGTATCCAAGTACCCTAGCGACTCCTTATCACAGGTCTTGTGCTATAGTGATAAGGGTTTTGGTTCTGGCAGCATATTTGCATCTTTAGGAGGGGTACACCATTCTCTTTGTATATGGCCTCGCCTGAAAGAGTTTATCGTTTTATACCATGTGGTGTGGTAGTCTTCCATAATCACTGGTTTTCTATTTCGAAAACGAGAGGAGATATCCAACCAGACTCTGTTGCAGCACCAACAGCAAAACACCAAAACACCCGATGCAAAACACAAAGACGATCATACTAAGAGACGAAAAAGAGACATACAACTTATAGACATCAAACACAAAATACTACACATAAACCAATAAGACCGAAGGGCAACCGGTGCCGGCTTTGGACGGCAATTTGCCACACAAGTTGCAAATGGTGTGGTTATCCTGGATTACGTGCGCACAACCCTCTCACTTCTCCGATTACCCAGAGGTCTCGAAGAACGTTCAATTATGGTGTAAAACAACCTCCTAACTGTTAGATGACTACACACAAACAAGACCGAAAAACGCAGTGGCCCGAGCAACACAGATGTATATGTACGTAAAAGAAAAGTCCTAAAAGTACAAAACCTACTTTGTAAAAGAAAAGTCCGATTCTGAAAATAAGTACACTGAAACAGATATTATTCAGATGTTAAACTTTCTGATCGACAACATTTTTGTGGTGTTTGGATGAAAGGTCTTCCAGCAAATTGTCGGAATTCCAATGGGGTCCAATTGTGCCCCACTCCTAGCCGACATTTTCCTTTACTCGTAGGAAGCTGAATTCATTCAATCTTTGGTCTCTGAAGGGAAAAGATACTTAGCTTCTGACTTCAACTTCACTTACAGATACATAGACGATGTGTTGTCCATCAATAATCCAAAATTCGTGGATTACCTCAGCAGTATCTATCCTTTGGAGCTTGAAGTCAAAGAAACTACGGAGACAAATAATTCAGCATCAAATTTGGACATAATGTTGTCCTACGACACTGATGGTCACATGAACACCTCACTCTATGACAAACGTGAGGACTTCAATTTCAGCATTACAAACTTTCCTTTTCTGAGTAGCAACATCCCTTCATCGCCTTATGGCGTGTTCATATCTCAGCTAATACGCTATGCCAGAGCAAGTACCAAATATACGGATTGTGTTCTGAGAGCTAGGCGTCTTTCAGATAAGCTTCTCAGTTAGGGATACGTTTGTGGCCGACTAACATCGTCACTGAGGACGTTCTACGGTCGATATGGGGAACTCGTCCCACTCTCCAGAATGGTGGATGATATTCTGTCATAGACCATTTGAACCATCCAACCAAAGATTGTACTCTATGTCTTCCGAACTAGAAGTAACCGGATGTGACAGTTCTATCGAACTGAAGCTGCAGATGTTGCATGCAAGCAGGAGATGCTGACTCTTTCCGGGTACCTGGTCTCACTCCCATTATGGTAGTTCGCTTCTCTTCATATGGTGGAGGTTTTTGTTTGTTTGCTTTGGTTCCTGTTTTATCCTGATTTTGTATGCCTTTGGTTTCTGATTTTCTGAATTATCGATTTTGTGCTGTATACAGGGATATGGTCATTATCCATATTTGTCATGTAAATGGATATAAAAAGAGGGCATACGTAATACAGTCCGTGCTCTGCCGGCTGTAGCGAGCTCATGTATGTAAACACCCGAGGAGTCCGACTGACATTCAGAGAGGACAGGTGGTCGGGGTCCTATCTTTTTTTAGGAGAGTCCTGTCGTCGGATTGCCCTTGTACAAGAATGTAGATTGGTCAAGTACCAAGCCTAGTGTCGATCTGGTGACATTAGGATAATATCCACGGTATAAAAGGCGTTTGATGATTCTGACGCATTTTCGATGGTTATACTGTCTACCTTTGATCCTTCTAATTTTGTTCATCAAATCACCATAAAAGGTAGGTTGTGTAATACCCAGAGTAATGTACTCTGTTGCGTGTATAGATCCGAATTTTAAAAGAAGTTGACTGTAGTTTTTGTAAAATTTCCAGAAAGTCTTAACTTGTTTATGAAAGCGGAAACCTTGACCAAAATTTTTTTGGTAATTTGTAAAAATCCAAAATATTAGTACATGCTCTAGCGTACCGACTGAGCTGTGAAATGTAAATGCCGTATGACAGTAGTCTTGGAACATCACCGTCAAGCCAAGGGAAATTTACGTTGAATCCAAAATTATCTCTTTTGTCCTATACACTTGTATGAATCTTTCCGGTTACAATTTTGATAATTAGGTCCACAAATGGTGTTTCTGTGTTTATAACGTTTGCCTTGTGAAGTGTTAATTCTCGTGGATAAATTTCATTCTTATATAATTCAAAAGCAGGATTGTCAATAGTAAGTATATCAGCCAGGTATCTAGAAGTATCAATGAAACATTTAACATCATCATGTTTTCTTTGCTTTTGAAGATTTTGGATAAATTCTTTTTCATAAGTGTATAAAAATAAATCTACAACAAGAGGCGCACAGTTAGTACCCATCGGAATCCCTACAATTTGCTTTTATAGATCCTCACTAAATCTAACATAAATATTGTCCAAGAGGAAGGACAAGGCATAAGACAGGTCACTTCAAGTCCATGATTTGTATGATTTGTAGATTCAGATGTATAAATGTAAGTTTCCGTTCTCGATCAAAACACCATTTAATGAGTTTAGATAATCGATATAGCAAACTCTACCAGAAAGTATTATGTTTGGCAGGCTGTGGGATCACTGGAATGGCATTTTGAATTATTGTATACATCTTTTTTTCTTCATATAATTTATCTATTATATAGAGTAACGCATCCTACAATGGCTTTTGGCAGGTTTTGGTCGATATGGGGAACTCGTCATACACTATGATGTCCCACTCTCCAGAATGGGGGATGATATTCTGTCATAGACCATTTGAACCATCCAACCAAAGATTGTACTCTATGTCTTCCGAAATGGAAGTAACCGGGTGTGACAGTTCTACCGAACTGAAGCAGCGGGTGTTGCATGCAAGCAGGAGATGCTTACTTTTCCTGGGCACCTGGTCTCACTCCAATATCGGGAGTTCGCTTTTTTTCATATGATGGAGGTTTTTGTTCGTTTGCTTTGGTTCCTGTTTTATCCTGATTTTGTTTGCCTTCGGTTTCTGATTTTCTGAATTATCGAATTTGTGCTGTATACAGGGATATGGTCATTATACATATTTGTCATTCTAAATTCTGATCCATTGGCCACAGTTCGAACCCCCTTGTTTTTTTAAATTAATACGACGAGAGGAATTCATATAAGCTTATAAGCTTTCTTTTCAATCCTACTTGCTTGTATTATGAATGTGGCGTGATTCATAAAGAATAAATATGTTTAAATTGAGCTAGTTTATACAGCACGTACATTTAACAGTACCTAACGCTACCTACTATAAATTCCGTACTTTTACTGGACTCTTGAGAATTTTCATTAGATAATTTTTTCGAGTTTCTATGGTGCTGTTTGTTTGTCTCGGTATGTTTAACCCCTTTTCCTTTCTCGAGAGATATGTTTAACGTCTTCAAAGTCATAGCATAATTTAAGAACAGATAAATTTGCAACATGGACCAGACATGCAAGTTTCGGGTACTAAACCCTCGTCAGTGATCATCAATCTAACAATGAAATATGGCCAAAACTGTGAAAATTATGTCCAACATAGACCGAAAGACGTAGCAGGATTAGTGGCATATGATGCTACAGGACCTACTTTTCAGAAATTTCAAGAACATTTTGATAACAGAAAGTTTTAAATGCGTTGAAGAAACGACCAACCGAAGTTGATCGAACTTGTCTTCATGTGGCCTCGGGGACTCCTGATACACCAGCAGTGACACTCACCAAGTAGTACAAATGTTAAACGTCTTCAAATTCATAGCATCATTAAAGAACAGATAAATTTGAAGCACGGACCAGACATGCACGTTTCGGGCACTTAACCCTCGTCAGTTCTGTTTTATATTTTATATAAGCTTATTGATTCTGATTTATGGACTGTGATTTTGGGTTTTGAATTTGACTATCATTCACCGATGTATTTGTCGAATCAGGTCACCAACTAATTCTGTAAAAGAAAGGCGGGGATTGTAAGTAATTATATCTTAGATTGGTATCGATGATCATGAGTAGTTCGTTCCTTAATTCTTACTGGACTTGAAATATATTAAGTCTCTTTCAGTTAATCTGAAACATTCCTCTAAAGCTAAGAAGAATTAATTTACATAATACATATATAGCCCAATCTTAAGCTGGTTCTAGGGTATCTCTTAGAATCAGAATTAATTTATGCGACACAGCACACATGTAAATTACTCAAGATCTAACTCCCTTCTGATAAAATATATATTTAAAATATTTTCTTAAGATTCTTACTCTTCGGTGTTTGCTATTATTTTCTATTTTGTAATAGCAGATCCCACAAGAAAGTATCATGTTTGGAAGGCTTTGGGATCAACGGTATTGAATTTTTCAATTTAGTGTTCATCGAATCTACTCAGGGTTGCGCTACTTACAATCAATTGGTAACTGTATTGTTCTCACACCGTGGTGGCCAATGAGCTTAACTTAATATGTTTCAAGCTTCTTTCTTCGGTTGTCCTTACTTTGATTCTATGCTTGCATTAGATATGTAACATGATTCGTGTGATATCTTTAACAATTTTTTGCAAATTAGTATAACAGCGCCACCTACATTGCATTCCGTAATTGCACTGGACTCTGGAGAATGTTCATTAGATGTCGTTGTGTCATTTTTTCCGTATGTTAGTCCGATTTTTCTTTCCGCGTGAGAAAGTTCAGTTATGATTTTAATTATCACATGGTACACCCGTTATGCAGTTTCATAAAGCTATTTCATAAATATATGATATGATAACACATTATATATTGCTCTGCTTGAATGCGATTGGTCAAGTTTGGAACCTAATCACATAAACTTTGACAAATGTGACCTTTCAAATATCGGTCAACCGTTAAACTCAGACCCGGAGTAAATATCAATGATTAAAATTATTACTGTTGAATTAATTCTTGCATTAAAATACTACTAGAAATTGAAATACTTTTCTCTTACGAACAGAATATCTATACGATGGGGACACTACTTCTCAGGGCGTAGCAGACGACTCCTAGATCACGGCGTGGTTCGCCTCTATAGTTCAGTTAGAAATACACATTTTTAGGCAATATCATGTGATAAAAAGAATCTCAAATGAATTTTCATTTCATACGATGTATTATGAAACTCGTTGTGCGTTTTATATCCCCTCGCCAAGGCTCGGGGATTTAAAACAAATGAGGGGATCTCCAACAACACTAGGTTGCAGCACCCACAGCAAAACCCCAAAACACCCATTGCAAAAGCACAAAGCATACAAGCACAGAGACGCATATAATACACACAACTGGTTTCATAATACATCGTATGAAATGAAAATTCATTTGAGATCCTATATATATTTTTTTCAAGAATTTGAAAGCTTTTCGATTGAGACTTTTGGCGTCTGATTTCGGGTTCATTCACCCATTTTACATGAAAATTCGGAAAAAAACCGAAAACATTATCAAACTGTTTAAATCTCCTAAAACCCTATATACTTATTGAGAATCGTATGAGATCAAAACTTTTTTTCCAAAAACACTCTAGCTGTAAAATCACACATTCACTTGCAAATGTCGGATGGAAAGAGGAAGTTGAAGTGCGTCTTAACGCCCTATGCTCTTGTTCCTAATTTCGGAGTAATTATGAAAAATAAAACGGTTGTCTCATTTTCTCTTCATTTGACTTCGAAATAGATAAGTAAGAGCTAATTTTGCTATACTTGTATACCGATCGCCAATCTTGATATCAATTGTAAACGCCAACTAAGTATTGACTATTCTTGAAAAATGTCAGAATTATATATGACCTTTGGAAATAATTTGTATCATAGAAGTGGCAAGTTGCAAAACTTGATCGCGTAAAAACTTAATTGAAATATAAAATTTCTAAAATCAAAACATTTTATTTCTTGGAAATTCAACCTAACATTCTCACGAGAAAAGGAAAATCGCATACCTTTTAATATATCACTTTTCGGAAACAAATCTATATAATTCGTCGTACTAAGAAAATGTAACAATCTTTCATATTTTATAGTATACTTGATTTCATGAGAAGACTTTCTGACGAATATTTTCTATCATTTTGAAATAATCATCGGTGCAAAATATGAGCGTTTTAATAAGTAATGTATCATGAGTAATCCTCGAGGATAGCCGACTGATGAATGTCGAAGTTCTTAAATGGACCTGGAATATTTGCCATTGATGATGTATGTCTTCACATCGGTTTTGATTGAGATTTTCCCCTATTGTTAACATTATACAGCTTTAGGTTTGTATCTTCAAGTACTTTACACTACAATCCCACATTTCAAATTGAAAGATAGACTCGCAAAAATTATAATTAAATGCCTTTACAAGCAAGAACGGAAATCACAAATACAAATTTATTGTTGTTAACTTTGACAATACTGAAACAGATATTATTCAGATGTTAAACGTTCTGATCGACAACATTTTTGTGGTGTTTGGAGGAAAGGTCTTCCAGCAAATTGTCGGAATTTCAATGGGGACCAATTGTGCCCCACTCCTTGCCAACATTTTCCTTTACTCGTGCGAAGCTGAATCCATTCAATCTTTGGTCTCTGAAGGGAAACGATACTTAACTTCTGACTTCATTTTCACTCACAGATACATATAGACGATGTGTTGTCCATCGAATTGAATAATCCAAAATTCGTGGATTACCTCAGCAGTATCTATCCTTCGGAGCTTGAAGTCAAAGAAACTACAAAGACAAATAATTCAGCATCCTATTTGGACATAATTTTGTCCTACGACACTGATGGTCACATGAACACCTCACTCTATGACAAACGTGAGGACTTCAATTTCAGCATTACAAACTTTCCTTTTCTGAGTAGCAACATCCCTTCATCGCCTGCTTATGACGTGTTCATATCTCAGTTGATACGCTATGCCAGAGCAAGTACCAAATATACAGATTTTGTTCTGAGAGCTAGACGTCTTTCAGACAAGCTTCTCAGTCAGGGATATGTTTGTGACCGACTAACATCGTCACTGAGGAAGTTCTACGGTCGATATGGAGCTCGTCATACACTATGATGTCCCACTCTCCAGAATGGTGGATGATATTCTGTCATAGACCATTCGAACAATCCAACCAAAGATTATACTCTATATCTTCCGAAATGGATGTAACCGGATGTGTAAATTCTACCGAATTGAAGCGGCGGGTGTTGCATGCAAGCAGGGGATGCTGATTCTTCCTGGGCACCTGGTCTCACTCCCATATTTGGAGTTCGCTTCTTTTCATGTGGTGGAGGTTTTGTTTGTTTGCTTTGGTTCCTGTTTTATCCTGATTTTGTATGCCTCGGTTTCTGATTTTCTGAATTATCGATTTTGTGCTGTATACAGGGATATGATCATTATCCATATTTGTCAATGAAATGCAAGAACATGATTTTCAATTATATGAAGTGGTTCCACGTCTTTTGTCGCTATTGTATATAGCCTTTGTGTATTAGTATAGTATATCCATGAATACATTCAATGATAAAATTTCAAGGTCTTAATGCTAATGAAATTTTCAAAGTTTCCCTTATAAATAAGAAAAAATTCCACAATTAAAAGACTATACACCAGTTTTAAATTTTGCCAAATTTCCATATTTATAAAGGAGGAGTTAAAATGAAGGTGAAGGTCACGGTTTAAAAAAATCGGTATAATGAATAAAAGGTCTTATTATTACAAAACAAGTATTGAATGCTAGTACAGAAACGAATCTGTACTTAATTAATGTTTTTCGAGTAGATTCATCAACAATACCTTCAAGTCAATTTACCTGTAGATATATTAATTAGGCGCTCTCAGTGAATAACCCTCATTTGCAAATTATATCCTTGTAAAATAATGGTGAAAGAGACAACTGAAAGTTTGCTCCATCTTTCGAATCCATGTTACCTTTGACTACAATTAATGGTCACCTAAATACTACAATATATGACGAACGTGACGACTTCAACTTCAAATTACAAATACCCCTTTTCTGAGTAGTAACATCCCTTCGTCTCCCACCTATAGTGTATACGCTATTCCGGACGAAGCTCAAGGTACAACGATTTCGTTCTGCGGACAAGACGACTTACTGAGAGACTACTAAATCAAGTATATATTTGCGAGCGAATACAATGTTAAAAGAACACTTTAGCAACTCTTTGTCAACAATCTTGAAAATTTTTACTTTGGTTAGAACCTTTCAAAGACATAAAATTTGGCACATTTCGAATGGCTTAAGTGACGAGTCTTCCTACACTCAGGAGATGCTTGCACTCCCCTGGCAACTGATCTCATCTCAATTTGGGCATTATATTTACTTTCTTGTAGATTTTATTGAGTTTTGTATTTTCAAGGTTTGGTATGCTAATTGTTTATGATATTTGGAAACTGATTTTGGTTGAATACTTCACTCCCTAAATTTATATCCTTTCATGTGGAAACAAGGAGTCTAAGATTTCATCATTTACTGTAAAACGTCAAACACGCCCCCTCTAAGTAAATCATAGTTATTTCAAGTATCATATCTAATCCATTTCTACACCTCAACGCAATAGTTAGTATTCCTATTCCACAATTTTAGAAAATGGTGATAATAAGCAACAAGATTACAAGAACGTAATTTCCGAAAGCAATTTTCGGGATTTGTCGCATAGTAATTTCTGATTGTTCGTCATTTCTATACGTAGGGGCCTCATGCTTGTAGCGTTATCTACACTGGAAAAACTTCAGGTATATACAACATTTGAGGATCTTCGAATAGCGTAGCCAGATAAGAATGATACTTGTGCCCATGTAATTTAGCAAGCCTCACAGTTAGTATTGTGTGGTCGAATTGCCGTTCAAATTCGACCCAGAATGTACATCGGTCTCTTTAATCAAAGTGATAATTTTGATAACCAAAACATTTGTAAAATCCAAAGGCTGTAAAAAGAAACCCAAAGGCACTCTATCCGCATGACCTGTTCAGGGGCGAGGTGGGTTAGGACCCATTTTGAAATTTGCCAGAAATGCTTAATTTCCTTGTTTTTATGTATTTTTTCAAAATCACAAACTGAACCCTCCTGTTTGACAGCAAATTGTTTGGTCCGTCTTGCTGTCTACGATTCGACAGAATTATAGGGAATACAATAGAGCGTTGGGTCGAATCGTGAGAGAACGTGGAGGAATTTGATGATGGTAGGAAATCGCAGAGATCGTGACAACATTTTTGATTGTCATAAAATGCTACGATTGTCCCTATTTTACCTTATATCGTCATAGAGCGTTATAGAGCCCAGTGATCGTAATGGAACGTTGTAGAAGAAGACAGACATTGACAATGCGCAACAGATCGTAATGTCCAATCGTAGAAAATATTGAAGAACTTAGAAACACGTTTGAACACAATCCACTACTATCTCACTCATGCTCTGTGACGCTTTGTCAACCCCTCGATTAAACTATGTTCCCGATGGCCAAGAAAGTCTCGTTTTAAACCTCCATGGATGAAACATGGTGACCGTGAGACAACGTAGGGAAACGGGATCGACATACGTAACTAGACGTGACTGACGGGACAAATGATTTGATTATACCTCATATTATTAATATGATGAATAAAGAAATCTGATTGATCTAGAGACATCACGTGGGAGAACAACAAAACGACAAAAAACCCGGAGACGTCATATTACTCTCCTGAGACGTCAAGTTTCACTGCATCACTTAACCTCATATTCAACGTTGGTTTAAACAATATTTATTCAAGTAATAAATTCATATCAGACATAACTTATAGAAAGGGTAAGGATTGAGCAACTGTTAGCTCGCTATTGAATACTCTACGTTGTCCCAACCGGCAATAAATCTTTATTATTATACCTCATATAAATAATTCTATAAAGCGCGTAATCTGATTGGTTTAGACTGTCACGTGCCGGTTTGGCTAAAACATCGAATCTCCCTGGGGCCATTGAGAATAAAAATCGGATCCTCCTCCTTTGGGTTCATCGCTCTTTTTCCTATCAGTGTTATTGTTACTGGAAATCGATAACGCTGGAAGGGGTACAAAGTCAAGTGTGTAGAGACGAAAACAACAATGGCCACAATTAAAAACTCAAACACTCAAATACAAAAATTTGCGGCTCCTTGGACTTTATCCAGTGTAAAAACCGACGTCATAATATTTGCGGCACATGTATACATTTCGGTTTATCCGGACGATCCTGAAGATTTATTCAGCCTAGAAAAATAATATTCTCCTCGGGCGTTGCCATCGGAGAATATGATTTTTCTAGCCTGATAAAATCTTTATATGCTCCTCACTGCCGAGCAATAAATTTACAAAACTGTCAAAATATTTGCCTTGGCAGCCTAAGGTGCAGATGACCTTCTTTAGTGACCGTAGAACCTAATATAACGGGGTGAACGCAACCAAATGTGACAGCACGTAACAGACCGTAAGAAAACTTGGGACAGCGTCCGTTTAGGAAGGGAAGGCAACAGTATTGCCGGGAACTTACGACCCTAGTGAATAAGGGGGGGGGGTTGCGTAAGGAAAGAAGGATCTTAGCAGATGCGGTTCGTCACGGATACCTTGATAGACCGTGCTAAAACTGAAACGAGAACTAACTTGAATACCAATACAAAAACTGACCAAAATGCTACGGCGTATTACGTTTTGTGCCGCCGTGACTACTGTGGTCATCGATAACGTAGTATAAACCTACGGTAAGATTTAATCACGCTGCGACATGTTTTACTGCGATCATCCTAATTGGCTCTTAAAGTGTGCGGCGTTCCGATAAGTTATATGATTACCTGTTTTTTGTTTAATACAAGAGTATTTTACAATCTAAAAAATTTCTAGCATCTGGATAAGCTCCAAAATAGTCCTCACAATATATCAATCATCGTTTCATTTGTCCTCCGACGAGTTTAAAGTTTGGAAGCAGTGAAAAATTTGAATTGCTCTTCAAAAGAATATTATGGTCTATCAAAGACAGACAGAATTAAATCGAAATTGTGTCAGAATCATCAGATGCCTTTTATACCATGGATATGATTCTTCTGTCACAGACACTTGCCTTGGTATTTGACCAATCTACAGAATTGAATTTGAAGACGTTTAACATTTGAACTACTTGGTGAGTGTCACTGCTGGTGGACCAAGAGTCCCCGAGGGCGCATGTAGCCAAGTTCGATCAACTTCGGTTGATCGTATGTCTTTTTAACGCATTTAGAAAATTTCAAAATTTCTTGAAATGTCTAAAACGTTAGTCCTATAGCATCATATCCCACCCATTCTGCTACGTCTTTTGGTACATTTTTGGACATAATAATTTTCACACTTTTTGGCCATATTACATTGTTTAGATTGATGATCACTGACGAGGGTTTAGTACCCGAAACGTGCATGTCTGGTCAATGCTGTTAATTTATCTGGTCTTAAATGATGCCATTGAATTTGAAGACGTTTAACACTTGTATAAGCACATTAATAAGAACTTTTCTCTGACGACAGGATTCCATGATGGGTACTGTCCAAACCTCTTAAGAGTAGACAGGGCCCTGTCACCTGTCCTCTCTGAATGTCAGTCGGACTGCATCGGTGATAACATCCATGAGCTCGCTACAACCGGCAGAGCAAGGACTATATTTCGTACTCCCTCTATATTTATGTCTATTTACATATTCATCTGCGTCTTGCTTGGACCCCTGCGTTATGTTGTATGTTTGCATGAATAGTACAATGATGAGGTTATTTTATACCACTATTGTACGTTCTTCGAGATCTCCGGGTAACGGGAAAAGTTGAACGGTTGTGCGCACGTTGTCCGGATAACAACACCATTTGCTACAGGCGTCCAAAGCCGGCAACAGTTGCCCATTTGTCTCGTTGTTTTATTTATAGTCTTTTGTGTTTGATGTTTCTATGTTGTGCGTTGGTGTTACTTGTTCCTTTTGCTTCTCTTCCTATGCTTGTCTGCTCTTGGTATTTACATGGTGTGTTTGGTTGTGGGTAGTGCAAGCGTGTTGGAGATTCCCTCCTTTTATAACTCAGAGATATAGAAGATACTAAAAAGGGTAATCAATCAATCTCCTACGCATGCGTCCGATTTCAGTCCCGCTTTTCTTCACTTTGAAATCTACCTCTGACGTCATCGTCTATTGTTTGTCTGCAAGATTCTTGCAGACTGAAACTAGGGCTTCGTATTTGTAAATTAAGTATTGCAAGTATATGTACCAGCAGGTTTGACTACATTTCTGAGGTATACAGTGTACATGCAATGCCAAGTATTTACCATAAGGTATTACGGCATTCATGTGGTATACAATGTACGAACATTGTCTCTGTTTCAATGCAATATGATGCAGTTTCGGGAATTCTTTCTTCAATCGTACGTTACCGTTACCAACACGATCAGCGGAGCGAGAAGTCTCCAGTGAAATACAAATTCTTGTTATAAATCGAAACCTATCGTCTTTAGACATGAGTCTTGTAAATTTTCCTACATCCATGTCAAACGTCTTCAAATTCAATAGCATCATTTAAGAACAGATTTATTTACAGCATGGACAAGACATGCACGTTTCGGGTATTTAACCCTCGTAAGTGATCCTCAATCAAAATAATGTATTATGGCTAAAGAGTGTGAAAATTATTATGTCCAAAAATGTACCGAAAAATGTAGCAGGATGGGCGGAATATGATTTTACAGGACCCACGTTTTAGAAATTTCAAGATTTTTTGATAACATAAATTTTCGAATACGTTGAGGGGACAGACGATCAACCAAAGTTGATCGAATTTGGCTACATAGCCCTCGGGACTCCTGGTCCACCAGCAGTGACACTCACCAAGCGGTTCAAGTGGTCCAAAGATAAGAATCGTTTCTTTCATTGCCCGTTTATTCATTTTGCATATAGAACATTCGAGAAAAGTCCTTCAAAGGTCACATGGTTGTATAAGCCAATCAAATTTGTAACAAAATCATTTACTGAAAATGACGTCAGAGCTACCACGTGTTTACAATGACAAGTATTATAAATGTGTATTTGATATCGCTATAATCTTTGAGGATCGACAAATACATTTCGGAAAATCATTCATAGATGTAATTATGTAAAATAAATATATATGTAAAGTTCGGAAAGATTCTGACCATGTGACTTCAATACTTAATATGAAGGAAAGGATTTGTAGAAACTGTGTATTAATATTTCCACAGGTGCCTGAAAACCACAGGAGCTCGGCGCCAACAATCCTGAAATTTATACACCCCTTCTCTACAGTACTTTCACTTTCCTTTAAAGATAAGAGAAGGAGGATATGCGATTTTAGATCCATGATATCGAGCTTCTATGTGAAAATTTGACCTTTTTTCTTTCTCCGAATCATGACTGTCTGAAAATAGCCGTAAAGTCAACAAAAAAGGGAGGGCGAGAAAACGATCGTATTTACTGGCACTTGAAATGACAATCTTTTCCGCGCTTGCGCGGGTTCTTTTCTATAAATACATTTATATAAATATATATTGCGTCGTTTAACCAATGTCTGTAATGAAAACCCAGTCACTCACAAATATATAGCACTGAATTATTTTGGCAAAAACAAACCCGCCTCATATGTGCCACATGAAAAAATGAGTATATCATAATGTAGACCAGATTGTACTTGGTCACATCACAAAAAGTTCTTCCATATCTCACCTGACGGATGTAATAATTATCTTAAAGGATAAAACTTATCACTGGAAATTAATTTTCCTATGGGAATTTCTTAAAATCCTATGGACAATTGAATTTTCCAATAGGAGATAGAAAATTATCTTTCTAATAGGAATTTTTTTTTCTAATTCAAGAAATTTGTATTTTGATGATAATTCCCATGGAAGAAAAATATTCCCAAGGGAAAGATAAAATTCAGATGGAAACAATTAAATTCCCATGATAAAATATAATCTCTCATGGGTAAACGAAAGATCCCTTGAGAAATAGAGAATTCATCATGGGAATTTTTACCTTTAAAGGTAAGTGGTGAAACATGAAGAAAGTAAAGGTAAATTTTGTTTTGTTCATCTTCGGCTATCTTATGTTTTTTTCTGTATTATTGTTTTTTTCTATTTACTGCGTTTGATGCAGGGTCGTGTTTGCCAAAATAATTTTGAAAGAAATGAATTATTCATTGTTATACCCCAGAATCGCATTCCCCACAGAACTAGGAGGTTTTAGTTTGAGCTTTCTCTGAAATAGCGTATAAATTGAAATATGAATACACCATGGGGACAGTTGAATTATATGTTTCCATAATACAAGTCAGGAATGGGAATTTTAGTTCTTTTGTAGTTTAAGTCGTCACGTTAGTCTTATATCGAATTATTGGAGCTTAGTCTTCATAGTCTATACTGTTTTTAAAATCACTTATCACGAATCCTTTAGACAAACTTGATGATAAAGAGATGACCTCCAGAAAATCCAAACTATCTTGCAATGACTATATATCTATAGAATTTTATGGGGTTGCTATAACCAATCAAAAAAATGTATATTTAGCAATGACAATGACGTCACTTCTGTTCTATTTTTGTAAGACTGTACATATACATATAAGGCATTTTGCAAAATGAATAGTAAAAAAGATAAGGTAGATGATATTTACAGCACTGTAATTAGAAGAGGTGCTGTAACTGGATATGATACAGCATAGAATTTTTTTGTGACGTCGAAGTTGAACTTTAACAACAGTCTATAAAGGCTGTATTTTTGTTTACCATTTTATAAAAAGCTTACATCTCATGATAAGTAGAACGTTGACTTTAATGGAAATCAAAAGGTGAATATTACTCATATGGAGGTTTATTTTAAAGCAATGGCCTTTAGAAAAGCAAACTATTTGTCATCAAAAATCGCTACTGCTAAAGATATATAAATTTATTATAGATATATATAAAGTAAGAGTTTTTGAAAATTTAATAGATGTTCTGAATTTGAAGACGTGTACTATTTGTACCACTTGGTGAGTGTCTGTGCTGACCAGGAGTCCCCGGTTGATCGTTTCTTAAAACGCTTTCGAAAATTTCTTTTCACAAATTTTCTCAAAATTTCTGAATAGTGGGTCCTGCTGCATCATATCCCACCCATCGTGCTAGGTCTTTCGACATTTTTAAAACATAATTTTCATAATCTTTGGCCTGTTTCACTGTTTGGATTCACAATATAAGAAAGAAAATTTCAACACATAGAGGACCAAAAACTGCTCATTATCATTAGGTTTAGGTAAACTTAAATAAATAATTCACATTTAATTGAAACATTCAATGACAAATATTGACAAGAAGCATTTCCCAATGTCAAATTCTATATGAAGGGAAGATGGGAAAACTATTTCCAATACGTATTATGGCAATGTCTTGGTTACAGAAGCGAAGTTGAGGTTTATGCAAAAACAAAATCCAATATGGCCGTTCAAATTTTTGATGTAGAATTGAACATCTGTGTAGTTCATTCCTCAAATTCCAAGGTTATCTTTATTGAAAGAGCTTATTTCTGAGCTAAGCATTATATATGAGATAACTTTGAAAATTGTGCTTCGACATACACAGGTGCATTACCACAAGATTCACGAAAAGTGCTTTCACATACCTATAACCTAATTAGTGAAATCAGACTCCACAGTCCTTCAATTTCGAATAGACTTTAAACACTGGCAGCCATAATAACAGGGCCCGACCACCTCTCCTCTCTAACATACATGAGCTCACGACGGCAGAGCACGGATTGTATTGCATACGCCCTCTTTTGATATCCATTTACATATTCATCTGTGTTGTTTGGGCCCATGCGTTTTGCGGTTTTGTTTGTGTGCGGTCATCTGACAGTAAGGAGGTTGTTTGACACCACAATTGTACGTTCTTCGAGACCTCTGGGTAATCGGAAAAGTGGAAGGGTTGTGCGCACGTAATCCAGAATAACTATACCTTCTGCTATTTCTGTGGCAGATGGCCGTCCTAAGTCGGAACCGGTTACCCATTGGTCTAGTTGGTTTATGTGTAGTCCTTTTGTGTTGTGCGTTGACGGTCCCTGTCCCTTTTGTGTCTCTCCAAGTGCTTGTCTGCTTCGTCTTTTTTTTGCATTGGGTGTTTTTGGGTTTTGCTGTGGGTGCTGCAGCCTGGTGTTGTTGGAGATCCCCTCATTTGTAACATACCAATACGCCCCCTAAAGGGTACATGATAAAACAATTTAAAAGATTCTTATGTTAGTCGCCAGATAAAATGATATTGACTCCTTTTTTAGAAAGTCACTGTATCTTCTGACGATACGTATCTTGATTCTCTGTATTCTCAAATTCGGTTCATATATAAAACTGGAGATTCTTCATTAAGAAAGTGTTGTGTTTCGCTATTCGATGGTGCTTTGTTGTCGTCTTTGTTTTCCGTCTCCGTCTGTTTGTCCGCTTTTACTCGTCCCTTGGGTTGAAATTTATTCAAGAAGGTAAGGAGTTGGAATTATTCGATTTTACATTCTTGAGAATATGCTATGCTGCTTCTAGTCTTCGGAATCCCCTTCCCATCTATGTATTGTTTTATGTTTTTCAAGAATGTGTATGCCTGCTGATTTTGAACTCTATATTCTATGGTATCCATCACAAAATTGAAGTGTTCCATCTCCTTACCTTCTTGAACCTTTCTTGAACATTGTTTCAAACCAATTGTACAAAGCTTGAACTCAATCGCGGGGATCGTTATTAATTGTTTCACAGTGCAAAGGAAAATATATCCGTATGCGCATTTCAACAAAATATGTCCCATCAGTGATACTCGTAGCCAGAAAAAAAGGAAAATCAAAAAATGAATATATGAATAGCGATATTATCAACGTGACAAGAATTCTATGTCAAAGAACAATTAAATTAAAGGTAGAGCTATGCAATCAGAGAGATCTCCCTTTTAGAATAAATTATCAAATTTATTACCAGAATTACAAATATATGCTACATGTAAACAGCCAAGCTTAATTTCAGCTCAGATTGTCGATTGGCTTGCCTCTTGGACTTTTGTATTTCTCTACGTTTTCAATGGTTTAAGTTAATTGTCCAATTACAAAATCGATTCGATCAATAGATCAATTATTTTTGGTCAAAAAGAATTCTGGTGATGTGATCGACAAATTCAAATCATTCAATTTTAAAGCCGAATCTATCTCATCCTACGACTTCTATAATATGTACACCACCCTCCCTCATGAGAAGATAAAAGATCGCTTAATGGTGTTTTGATCGAGAGGGTAAAACATTAAAATTTTATATGTACTTCTGACACAAAAGGATTCTTTAGGTAGAATACAAATCGTACAAATCATTGACTCGATCTGAGTTTTGCAAGGCCTTGTTCTTTCTTTTACACAACATTTTTGTAAGATTTGGAGACACTCTATACAGACAAGTTATTGGAATTCCTATGGGTACTCTGGTTGCAGATTTGTTTTTATACACATACGAAAAAGAATTCATGCAAAATATGTAAAAACTCAAGAAATTTCACTACTTGAAATGTTTCAACTGCACCTCTAGGTATCTTGATGATATTTTGAATATTGATAACCAACATTTTGACCAAAAATCAAATTTATCCATCATAGTTAACATTGAATAAAGCAAACACAGATGATAAAGCTACATCGTTTTTGGATCTTGATATAAAAATCAATAACGCGGAAATTCAAACAAAGATATACGACTTAAGAGAGTCTTTGGTATCAACATATTTAATTTTCCTTGGCTTGATGGCGATGTTCCAAGATTGCCATCGCACGGCATATACATCTCTCAGCTCATCAGATACGCTAGAGCTTGCTCCCATGTTTCGGACTTCCATGATAAAAATAAACAAATTACAAAGAAACTTATCAGTCAAGGATTTAGATATCATAAACTTGTAAAATCTTTTTGGAAATTGTACAATACCTATTCTGAACTCCTTTCAAAATTTGGCAAAACCCCAGCATCAGAGTATGTATCATTGAGAATTTCATTTCCTTCATTATACGATGACCTAGTAAACAAAATCAGAAGGATCAAAGGCAGATCAAACTTCAACCTCAAATGTGAGAAAATAGTCGGTCAACTGCCAAAGTCATCAAAAGAACACTTGGCATGGCACCGGATCAATCTACAGTTTTGTACCAGTGTCTTTCCCAACGTTGCACACTGACCAATCGTGACGACGGGACTTGTTTAATTCTCGTCTGAGAGGACTGGGTGCTTATTCTCTGTCCTACCTGAAAGATGGTAAGACTTCTTGGGTGATTCATATTGAGCTAACTTCAGCCAGCAGAGCATCCACTGTTTATGCGTGCCATAGAATTTTTAGATCCATTTACATAGAATTTGTGTTACAAGAGGCCGCTGCGTTTGACTGTCTTGTTTGTGATGTCACTTTACAGTGAGAAGTTTTAAGTTTATACAACAATTGTGCGTTAATGGAGACCTTTGTGTATTAGGATAAGTGGGAGGGTTGTGCGCGCGCACGTAATCCGGATAACTACACCATTTCCTAATAGCAGATGGCCGTCCAAAGTTGGCGCCATATCCATCCTTTTATGTGTTGTCATTAATGTTTGATGTTTCTGTACGTCTTTTTCGATTTTTTTGTATGATGTTCTAGTGATTATTGTTGTGTCTTTTTTTGCGGTTTGTAGTTTTGTCTGATGTTATTTATGTGTCACTTGCTTGTGGGTTTGTTTCGCTTGGTGAGTGCAGGGTGGTCATACTGGAGATCATTCCCTTTTCTTTATGTATCTAAGTTTTCTTGTACCTTGCTTTTGTCATAGCGACCTGGATTTTTTGGTAATCATATACTTTATTTTCCTTTTTGATTCAATTTCGTTGCATTTTTGTCCAAGTAATAAGCATTAGAATGAGTTTACGAACGTGTTTTCGCAGGAACACAATATGAACGACATCAGACATGACGGCGCTGTGTTCCAGTAGTGACTCGAATGTCGCTGGTTCGAGCCTCACTAGGACCGCGGGCTGGTCGACATAAACTCATTTATATGTAGGTGTTATTTATATGTATATTGTCATTGTCTGTGTAATGTATGCATGGCTGTGGTGTTTAAGAACAAAATGACAAAATTTGGCATTAAATTTAGTTTTAAATATACAGATTACAATGAAAGTAAATAGGCAATGTGCAAACCCTCGTCAGCTCTATATACATAGCTATGTACGTTAAAAGTGATAAATAAGAACCGATTTACCGATTTTCTTTTCCTCTTCAGTCTCTTTATCTTTAATATTTTTAGTGAGAAAGATCATTTTTCAATGGCTTTGAGAACAGAAAGACTTCATTTAAAACTTAAAATTCGAATCACTCAATAGATCAATTAATGAATTGTGAAATGAGTTAAAGAAGATCCTGACGATAATCTCAACAGCACTCACAATATAGCACCAAATTGAGCATCGACGGACCCCTAGCAAGCAAGAGGTGGGACCAGGTGCCCGGGAGGAGTTAGCATCCCCTGTTGGGTAGCCGCACCCGCCGTCGATGTTCAGGCACGAAAATGAAAAGAATGTATAAAATGCATGCACTGTCTGAGGCCACGTCTATATAGAAAGTGCTATGGCGACAATGTCAGGGAAAAATATTTTAAACACTTACTGTCAAACCCCTCGCGGGGAACTTTTTTACAAGCTCCACACGGCAAAGTGTGAAAGTAAGTAGATGATCATGACACATTAAGAGTATATGAGTATGCTCGACTTTTTATTGTAAGCTTTTTAAATAACTGTAGCCCTTGGGCATTCATATAACGTTTTTTCTATAATGACTTCATTAACCCTCTCTTTAACAATCTTGAATTTCCTGATGTACTTTCAACTTCCACTTGGATCAATTTTCCAGTAAGAATCGTTACGGAGACCAAAATGCCCTTGTGGTTACTTGACATTTCCTCAACTATAACCTAAAATATATCTTCCTCTTTTACAGAACCCCTGTTTAGAGATCTGTGTTTGCCCTTTAACTTGATCGTCGATACTTGATGTGAGGTTGACCTTTACTAAAAAGTACCATAGCCATATTCACATAGGATGTATTGTCGTCGTCTTCCGCATACCTCTTCCTGTAAGCTTTCACCTGGATTTAATATCCTCCTAATTCATTCACTAATTACTCGCATGGAGGAAGTTATGTTTCTTATAAGGCCAAGTAACCTTTTAAGAATTACATTTATAGTCTTCCTAATCTGAGGGATGACTATGGTTTTGTTGAATTAATGTTGTTAAGTTTGATTTTGGAAAAGGAAACGAAGAACGGACTTACTAATCTTTTAATAACAAAATAATTACAGCATAAGAGCTTTTGATTGACTTTTAAATTACTTTTAAGTTGTTATATGATAAGACATTGGTTTTAAGTCTGATCTTTCATTTTTCATACTTTTTTGGCATATTACAATGTTTAGATTTAGGATCACTGATGAGGGTTAAGTACCCGAAACGTGCATGTCTGGTCAACGTTGCCAATTTATCTATTCTTAAATAATGCTATTCAATTTGAAGACGTTTACATTTATACCACTTGGTGAGTGTCACTGTTGGTGGACCAGGAGTCCCCAAGGGCACATGTAGCCAAGTTCGATCAATTTCGGTTGATCGTTTCTTCAACGCATTCTAAATTTCTGTTATCAAA
This sequence comes from Pinctada fucata, assembly GCA_028142955.1. Lineage (NCBI taxonomy): Eukaryota > Metazoa > Mollusca > Bivalvia > Pterioida > Pteriidae > Pinctada > Pinctada fucata. The sequence continues at coordinate 82,213,443 of AP027103.1, read as the reverse complement.
ATTTCTTGAAATTTCTGAAATGTGGGTTCTGTAGAATCATATCCCACCCATCCTGCTTCGTCTTTCGGTACACTTTTTCGACATAGTAATGCTATTCAATTTGAAGACGTTTACACTATTAATTTATGCAACTATATGATTCTAGAAGAAACACTATATGAGCACAATCGATCTATACGAATCATAAGATATCCTGTGTTGTGTGTCGTTTCCCAACATTGGTCTCAGAGAAAAGTTTTTTTTCTCTGGCGAGAATTTAATTCAGAACTTTATTTGAAAATCCGTAATGTAAAATATTTTTTCCTTTATTCTGAAGTATCATCAAAATATAGGATAGTTTTTTTTTTCTGCCATTATTACAATTAATAACATTTCTGAATAGACCTTACAAGTCATGTTGAGTCGCTCAATCTTTAATAAAAATAAACATTAAAGACGAACATTAAAGAAAGACTCGCAAAAAATTATAAGTAATGCGTTTACAAGTAAGAACGGTAATCGCAAATACAAATTTATTGTTGTGAACTATGACAAAACCTACTTTGTAAAAGAAAAGTCCGATTCTGAAAATAAGTACACTGAAACAGATATTATTCAGATGTTAAACTTTTTGATCGACAACATTTTTGTGGTGTTTGGAGGAAAGGTCTTCCAGCAAATTGTCGGAATTCCAATGGGGACCAATTGTGCCTCACTCCTTGCCGACATTTTCCTTAACTCGTACGAAGCTGAATTCATTCAATCTTTGGTCTCTGATGGGAAAAGATACTTAGCTTCTGACTTCAACTTCACTTACACATACATAGACGATGTGTTGTCTATCAATAATCCAAAATTCACGGATTACCAGAGCAGTATCTATCCTTCAGAGCTTGAATTCAAAGAAACTACGGAGACAAATAATTCAGCATCCTATTTGGACATTATGTTGTCCTACGACACTGATGGTCACATGAACACCTCACTCTATGACAAACGTGACGACATCAATTTCAGCATTACAGACTTTCCTTTTCTGAGTAGCAACATCCCTTCATCGCCTGCTTATGGCGTGTTCATATCTCAGTTGATACGCTATGCCAGAGCAAGTACCAAATATACGGATTTTGTTCTGAGAGCTAGGCGTCTTTCAGATAAGCTTCTCAGTCAGGGATATGTTTGTGACCGACTAACGTCGTCACTGAGGAAGTTCTACGGTCGATATGGGGAACTCGTCATACACAATGATGTCCCACTCTCCAGAATGGTGGATGATATTCTGTCATAGACCATTTGAACCATCCAACCAAAGATTGTACTCTATGTCTTCCGAAATGGAAGTAACCGGATTTGACAGTTCTACCGAATTGAAGCGGCAGGTGTTACATGCAAGCAGGAGATGCTTACTCTTCCTGGGCACCTGGTCTCACTCCCATATCGGGAGTTCGCTTCTTTTCATATGGTGGAGGTTTTTGTTTGTTTGCTTTGGTTCCTGTTTTATCCTGATTTTGTATGCCTTCGGTTTCTGATTTTGTGAATTATCGATTTTGTTCAGTAAACATTATCCATATTTGTCACAAATCAGTATTTTAAAGTCTCAAAGTCGAGAAGGCAAGACAAAATCATGATATTTTCCATAGAAACGGTTGCGAACCTCGGAATGAATAAAATATCTAAGTGAGAGTCAGCGTATCCTGATTGCATGCAACACCCGCCGCAACAGCTCCATGGAAACTTGTCAAATTCGGTGATTGTCTCGATGTACATATTAGTGTACACATCAGGTTAGTCTTGTTTGGTGAAGATGACGGCCATTCAATCACATTCCAGAATGTCACTGATCATTCTCGAAAGGGGGATCTTATATGCTTTTATCATATCCCCGTAGCGACCGAGGAACTTCCTCAAGGATGAGTTCAGCCGTTGTGCATTATAACCCTGAACGAGTAGCTTACTTGCAAGTCGTCTGGCTCTAACGATGGAATCTTCATATCTAGAACATGCCCTGGCGTACCGTATGAGCTGGGAAAGATAAACGCAAGAAGCAGGAGAAGACGGAATGTTGCTATTCATGAAAGGGAAGTTAGTTATGTGGAAGCTGAAATCATCATGCTTGTCATACAGTGAGGTGTTCAAATTGTCGTTTGCATCGAAAGTTTCAAGTTTATCCGAGTTCGAAGCGGCTCTGTCGCTCTCGGTCGTTTCCTTGATCTCTAGTTCATGAGGATAGATTTCATTTAGATGATCCTTAAAGTTCGGATAATTGATGGACAACACGTCATCTCTGTATCTGAAGGTAAATTGAACTGAGATGCGAGATGCTTTCGCCCATTCGAGAGCAAGGTCTGGATGAAGTCAGCTTCGTATGAATATGAAATTAAGTCCGCAATTGCAGTGGGGCGCAATTGGTACCCATGGGGATGCCAACTTTTTGCTGGAATACAGTTTCTCCAATCACCACAAAAATGTTGTCAATCAAAAACTCAAGCATCCGCATGATTTCGTCTTCGGTATACTTTTTGTTTGAATCAGAGTGTTACTTAACGAAATAAGTATCCTCCCGCCCTATAACAAGATATTTGTATCTCCTGTTCACATTTTTTGAAAGAAAGGTATTGCCAATGATATTGGCCAGTCCGTTTTTGAGGTTTTGGTGTGGAATGTTAGTGTAGAGCGTCGAGAAGTCGACAGATTTTATGCTGGTAATATGATTGAAATTAGTGGCTTTTACATTTTCCAAAAGTTTCTTGGAATTCTTTAAGATCCACATCTGAATGATTCCATTTCTGGAATATTTTACCTCGCAGTTTGAAGACCTTGCTTGATGCGAGTTAATAGTTTCGTACGCGCACCTGGACGAACCGGCAATGAATCGGTGTTTTATAAGGATTTTCGTGCATTTTTGGAATCTTTAAAGGCCGACGGGGGACTATATAAGGGGGCAGTTAAATTTTCTGTCATTTCCTCACTGAGCGCTATAAGGTTAACATCTCTTATTGGTTTCTGAATGGTTTCTTTTAATTCTTTTACCCCTTTCAATTTTTGATTGACAGCTTAAAACAGATGAGACTCGGGTATCCCATTAGCATAATAAAAGGATTACCTGTCGGTTTGTCTTTGATGTAACACGCCGCTCGCAGACGGTGCTGTCTTCAAAGACGATATACCACGCCTATCAAGCTTATGTCACTCAGGTATAACTATTAACGACAGGGTGGTTCCCAGCGTCGGCCTTTAACAAATAGATAAGTGAAAGTACAAAATTAAACGAGAGGTCGCCATCAAAGATCATTTTGTCTATTTATAATCATTTTGGCTTGATGTACGACTGATGAGGATTCCTTATCCAAAACCTGTATGTCTGCACCACATTTAGGAGGCTGTTCTTTGCCAGCAGAGTATTGCACTCCCCTTTTTTTCTCTAGTTTAAATTCTGGTTTTTAATTGATACAGGTAATTTAAAGAGAATGTTTGTTTACATTTTTTATTCTATTCTTCATAGGATTTAACGTCAAAGATGTCCAAAATATTGAGAAAGTATGTCACTGCTGTCTTAAGCTCATTGTTTTTTGTTTTGTTTTTTCATATCTATCAGCATTTGATGAAAAGACTTTAGACATCTCAAAGTATTTTCCTTTTTTCTCTTGAAATGAAATTTCAAAAATAAAAAAAAGCAACTATTCGAGACATCTAAACACAATGACTCTAATGATTCTTACCTTACCATGCTAACCTTCTCTACTTTGATACTGAATAAATGACGGGTACTTCTTAAATATTTATAACCTCTGTAAAACAAGCACTTGCATGGCACTTCCTTCACGCAGTTTGAACCTGTGGTGACCTAAGAATTAGGAAAAGATTTCCAAGACTTAAGACGGTATAAGTTCCTGTTTTTATGTTTTTCTATACTAACCTCTCTCAAAATATAATAACTATGTTTCTCTTTATTTAGAAAACAGTACCAGTTTTTATTTTCGAAATGCGTTTGTGGTGCGTATATCGAAAATACATAGAAAACGATTGAATAAAATTTGATTTTAACTGTTTTAGCAGAAACAGAATGTCCTAGTAATTCATTAAGATTCATATAAAAGAAAACAAGAATCTAATGTATTCAGTCATAAATTAAATGCGACAAATGTAATGGTTCACCTTTACTTCCATCTCATATGCAGGTGTTAAGAATGTTATAAGCTGACAAGACATAATTTCGTGGAATATGAAATGTCATTTATAACCTAATTTTCTTTTTTAAGATAAAATGGGGGAATTCAAATATATAATGTTATTCATTAAAAAATGTCTCGTCCTACACTCAACCTGGAACTTGACCTTTTTTATATTCATCACCTTTAATGTTTTATCCGTAGAGAAAGTGCTATACAGAAAACAAAGTACAACAAAGAATTACAATTAATATTAAAATCAAAGAAGTACCTATCAAGTATTCAGTCTCAAATTTCACATTTTCATATTCTACCCTTTCTGAAGAACATGGAATCATGTCGTTTTAGTAAACATTTTGTAAACATTCATTCCTCCAGGAGTTTTAATTGTTCATGCAGTATTCAGTTTTGTTGACTACTTGCTATTGACAGAACGGTATCAAGTTGTTTTCCTGAAACAAAGCTTAGAAAATGAGGGAACAATATTCAATGACTACGTAATATATCCTGCATTAGAATAATATAGTCCTCCAAAAGTATATGACGTAATGCTGTTTCTCCAACATCTTAGACAATACCGTCTAAATAGTGTTACTTTTAAACGTCGCCTTAACCATTGTGAAGACAGGGCCCCGACCAGCTGTCCTCTCTGAAAGTTGGTTGAACCCCTAGGGTGATTTCATTTATTAGCTTGCTCCAGCCAGCAGAGCACAGACTGTATTTGTACGTACTTATGCTTTCTATATCCATGTACATATCCGTCTGTTTGTTGCTTGGGGTCCTGCGTTTTGCTGTCATCTTACAGTGAGGAGGCTTCTGTACACTATTATGTTCTTCGAGACAACTACAGGGCTATCTGACAAGTGGAGGGTCATGCGAATGTAATCCTAAAATCCACACCCTATGCTACTCACCTGGCGCTGGTTGTCATTGGTAACGTTTGTTTGTATGAAGTCTTTTGTGTTAGGTGTTTTGATGTCGTATTTGGTTTTTCTTCTTCCTTGTTCTTTTTGTGTCATTTGCATGTCTATACTCGGTTATATCGATTTCGAGCATTTCGCTGTGGGTGCTGCAATCTCGTCCCCTCTTGTACATAAAACACAAAAATTACCATGCATACAGTGAGGGGTCCAAACAGCATGTCTGGTAACACAAAAGTTACCATGCATACAGTGAGGGGTCCAAACAGCATGTCTGGTAACACAAAACGTTACCATGCATACAGTGAGGGGTCCAAACAGCATGTCTGGTAAGAAAATCCGAAACAAATGAACAATTCCAGTCCACTTGTTGGAGGGTTATGTGACTCAACAAACTTCAACTTACATGGGCAGAGAAAGGAGTCCATTTATCTTATTGTCTTTTTCTGACTTTACATTTTGAGAAAATTTCAAGGGAGAACATGACTAGTAGTCATGTTCTCAGTTGAAATTTTCTCAAAATTTAAAGTCAGAAAAAGACATTATGGAGAGAGAAAAAAGTTCAACGCTGTCTCTGTTTATTATGTTTTCTCACTAGCACTATATTAAACGCTGCCTGTGTTTATTATGTTTGGTCACTAGCACTACAGTAAACACCGTCTTTGTTTATTATGTTTGGTCACTAGCACTACATTAAACGCTTTCTGTGTTTATTATGTTTGGTCAATAGCACTAAATTGAGCACTGTCTGTGTTTATTATGTTTTGTCACTAGCACTACATTAAACGCTTTCTGTGTTTATTATGTTTGGTCAATAGCACTACATTAAACGCTTTCTGTGTTTATTATGTTTGGTCAATAGCACTAAATTGAGCACTGTCTGTGTTTATTATGTTTTGTCACTAGCACTACATTAAACGCTTTCTGTGTTTATTATGTTTTGTCACTAGCACTACATTAAACGCTTTCTTTGTTTATTATGTTTGGTCAATAGCACTACATTTAACGCTGCCTGTGTTTATTATGTTTGGTCAATAGCACTAAATTGAGCACTGTCTGTGTTTATTATGTTTTGTCACTAGCACTACATTAAACGCTTTCTGTGTTTATTATGTTTGGTCAATAGCACTACATTTAATACTGTCTGTGCTTATGTTTTGTCACTAGCACTACTTTTAACATCGTATATATGTGTTTATTATGTTTGGTCAATAGCACTACATTAAACGCTGCCTGTGTTTATTATGTTTTGTCACTAGCACTACATCAAACACCGTCTTTGTTTATTATGTTTGGTCACTAGCACTACATTAAACTCTGTCTGTGTTTTGTTTGGTCACTAGCACTATATTAAACGCTTTCTATGTTTATTATGTTTGGTCACTAGCACTGCATTAAACACCATATGTATTTATTTTGTTTGGTCAATAGCACTAAATTGAGCACTGTCTGTGTTTATTATGTTTGGTCACTAGTACTACTTTTAACACAGTGTGTGTTTATTATGTTTGGTCAATAGCACTACATTTTATACTGTCTTCGTTTATGTTTTGTCACTAGCACTACTTTTAACATCGTATGTGTTTGGTCACTAGCACTCGTTAACGCTGTCTGCGTTTATTATGTATGGTTACAAGCACTACATTTAACGCTATCTGTGTTTATTATATTTGGTCACTAGCACTACGTTTATCGCTATCTGTGTTTATTTTGTATGGTCACTAGCACTACATTTAACGCTATCTGTGTTTATTATGTATGGTCACAAGCACTACATTTAACGCTATCTGTGTTTATTATGTATGGTCACAAGCACTACATTTAACGCTATCTGTGTTTATTTTGTATGGTCACTAGCACTACATTTAACGCTATCTGTGTTTATTATGTATGGTCACAAGCACTACATTTAACGCTATCTGTGTTTATTTTGTATGGTCACTAGCACTACATTTAACGCTATCTGTGTTTATTATGTATGGTCACAAGCACTACATTTAACGCTATCTGTGTTTATTGTGTTTGGTCACTAGCACTACATCAAATAATGTCTGTGTTAATTTTGTTTGGCCACTAGCAGTACATTAAACACTGTCTGTGTTAATTTGGTTGGCCACAAGCACTACATTAAACACTGTCTGTGTTTATTTTGGTTGGCCAGTAGCGCTACATTAAACACTGTTTATTTTGGTTGGCCAGTAGCACTTCATTAAACACTGTCTGTGTTTATTTTGGTTGGCCAGTAGCACTACATTAAACACTGTCTGTGTTTATTTTGGTTGGCCAGTAGCACTACATTGAACACTGTCTATGTTTATTTTGGTTGGCCACGAGCACTACATTAAACACTGTCTGTGTTTATTTTCTTTAGTCACTAGCACTACATTTAACACTGTGTTTATTTTGTTTGGCCACTAGCACTACATGTCAACAAACTTACTGAAAACCCCTTTTGAATTGTATTGATTTTGCCTCTTACTCTATTGTGTTGGAGTATTTTGACTGAATTTCACTGTTCGTTGGTGAATTAGTTGTACAAATGTATGTCCTTTGTTTGTTGCCATGTTCATGAGTTGATAGTCACAAGTTATGTTTAATATTTATCTCAAGAATTTGTAAGCCCTCCAACTGCATTTTTTTGGATACTGATTCCGGGTTTTGTATATTCACTGACCTCTAGATTACAAAAAGTATATATCTAAAAGTATGTTTTTTTTAGTTTTGATACGATACAATGACCATAGTACGATAGCATTATTCATTTGTCTTACTTGAACCATTTGGATCATGTATTCATTTCGGTGGCGCCCCTTAAACGAATCTCATTTTTACAGTGGTACTCTGTGGAGATTATTCATATAATGTAGAGTTGTGTTTCGATGATGTGATGAGATTCTTCCTGTAGTCTCCGTCTGTTTGTCCCATTTTCTCGTCTATTGTGTATGTGTCCCGCTGTAATCAATGAAACTCTTCATACTGGTTATCTTCACATTAAGATTTGATGTGGCGAAATATATGAAGACCCGTCAATACAAGTACGAATACGCTAGCAATTTCATTATATCATTTTTATACAAAGTTAAAGGTTATTTACATAAGAATAATTCTCAGTTGGTGATCATGACAGACAATTACATAGCCCTGTTGTTATATAAGTGACAAGTGACAATATGACACTGCATGTTTCACTGAGACTGACAGGCGGCATACTGCTTATATATCTAGCAGCACATCATAGATATATCATAGCAGACTTGCTAGAGGTTATCATCTACAGGTAACAATGCCATATTAAGTAATCGAAGTTGGCTATCTAGATTCTAAGAAAACAGCGAGTTTCATCGAACAAAAAGGTTTTTGATATGAAAAAAATTAAAGTAATCTCCATTTTTTTTCGATGAAACGCCAGCAATAAAAAAAACACTGTACAACGATCACATTAATTTACAGTGAAAGAAAGGAGAGGATCTCCCACCAGACTCAGTGGCAGTATCCACAGCAAAGCACAAAGACACCTGTTGCGAAAACGCAGAGTGGAACAAGCACAGCAAGAGACACAAGACATATGGAATATGAAACACAAAATACTACACATAAACCAACGAGACCAAAGTACATGTAGATCGAAAACACGTAAAAACAAAAAGTCGTAAACATGGTATAACATGAAAAAGAAAAACACTGAAAAACATTTATTAAATAAAAGATAACAATGAAAACACTGAATCTCATAAACATGAAAAGAGAAAACATTTTCTAGTGAATAGTCCAAACTTCAACGACTTAATTCTAAGGACACGGATACTATCAGTTGCCTATTCGATCATTGTTGTTCCTTTGCTAACTATATTGGTTAATTTGTTTTGTATTTTTCTGGCCTTGTAATACTCGTGAATAATGAATCTTGATTTGGGTTTGTGTCTTAATTATACTGACTTATGAAAAACAATGAACATTAATAACACGGAAAATGCTGAACATCAAAACATGAAAAACACAAAGTATCGAAAACATGAAAAACATTACAGGAGGTAAAACATAAAAACATTTTATCCAAAACATTTTTGTGGTGTTTGGAGGAAAGGCTTTCCAACAAATTGTCGGAATTCCATTGGGGGACAGTTGTGCCCCACTCCTTGTCGACATTTTTTCTTTACTAGTAAGATACTGAATTCATTCAATCTTTGGTCTCTGAAGGGAAAAGTTACAAGTTTAGCTTTTGACTTTAACTTCACTTACAGATATATAGACGATGTGCTGTCCATCAATAATCCAAAATTCGCGGATTACCTTGGCAGTATCTATCCGTCGGAGCTTAATTTAAGTCAAAGAAACTACAGAAACAAATAATTCAGCATCTTGTGCATAACGCTATCCTATGACACTGATGGTCACATGAACACCTCACTCTATGACACACGTGACGACTTCAGTTTCAGCATCACAAACTTTTCTTTTCTGGCATACCTCTCCGCCTGCTTGTGGCGTGTGCATATCCTAACTGATACGTTATGCCAGAGCAAGTAGCAAATATACGGATTTTGTTTTGAGAGTTATGCGTTTTTCAGAAAAGCTTCTCAGTCAGGGATATGTTTGTGATCGACTAACATCGTCAATGAGGAAGTTCTACGGTCGATACAGGGAACTTGTCATACACTATGATGTCCCCTTGTCCAGACTGGTGCATGATATTCTGTCTTAGACCATTTGGACCATCCAACCACAGACTATACTTGAATCTTCCGAAATGGAAGTAGCCGGATGCGATATTTCTGTCGAATTGAAGCGACCGTTGTTGCATGCAAGCAAGATATGCTGACTCTTTCTTGGCACCTGGTCTCACTTCTAAATTGGGAGTTCGCTTCTTTTCATATGGTGGAGGTTTTTGTTTGTTTGCTTTGGTTCCTGTTTTATCCTGATTTTGTATGCCTTCGGTTTGTGACTTCTCGAATTATCGATTCTGTACTATATACAGGGATATGGTCATTGTCCATATTTGTCATTTAACTACTGGACGTCGAAATTACAGAATATAAACTACACAAAGACGCCGTACATTGTTCAACTGACTTCATAAGAAAGGCAAGTAGCAGGGAACACTTAAAGGAGTTATATTTTTGAAACACAATAAACATGAAATAAGAATAAAAAAAATGATAAATTAATAGATCAATCATTCGTGTTACCTGTTGCTTGTCTACGTAGATTGTTCTTATTGTCCAGGTAATTATTTCGATGTCAGCTCTTTCAGTCCATAAAATGTATTGAACCTGTTTGAGACAACTAACGAGGGCAAACTGAATTTCAGAGAAATTCATAAGATATAATCAAATTGTCCCACATGAATCCATTTTCTGTTTGGTCAAAATTCAGTTTCGAGAATTATTTCCCGGACACCTGGTCTTACTTCGGAATGTCATTCATTTCGGGGTTCGCAACCGTTCCTATGGAAATTCTAATGATTTTGCCTTGCCTTCTCGACTTTTGGACTGAATAACTGATAGGTACTTCTTTAATGTTTATTTTACCAAACACTTTATTCTAACAATTTAGTAATATATATGAAAGGAAAGTGTAATGTAAATGTTCGATTCAAAGTTGGTTGTTTTGAACCCAGCTCACCAATATCATGAAGGATATGTCCTGACTCGTTCATTAGGAAGGGTTGAGATATCTCCTGCACTTTACTTTACAATATCCATTCAATTTCAGACATTAACCTAAAAGACGACTTGTATAATCCATTCCTCGATCTAATTGCTAAGAGGCAATCAATCCAACGATGATTTGATGTTATTGTCCCACATTCCCCCGGCTTTGACGTCATCCACCAAGGATCTTGACATTAATTCAACCATATAGCCTTGAGAATCGTGTTCTTATGATCGAATTTCTAAGAATCAAAGGCTAAGACTCTGCTAGCGAATGTTGATCAGGAATTATTGAAATTTGCGGTTGACAGAGATGCGCACTTCTTTTGATTATGATATTGATCGGGTCATCTCATTGCTGCCATGACGTAAGCAGGGAAGCTCTAGTGTAAGCACGGAACCTGTCGCTGCGATTGTTCTTTGTTTCATCTTGTATAAGGAAGATTAAATGTGGCTGGAGTTACATAGGGTACAAAGTTCCTAGAAATGTGTCAAATAACAGCAGTGACATCATGAATAATTCAAGGACTTATGTTCAAAGTGTTTGTTTTGAAAATGAAAATTATCGAAGAGGATTCTTTTGAAGAAAAGAATTGTAATATGAATGCTAACACACAAGTGCCGGTATCTCTGCGATGCTTTCTTTACCTTTCTGTGATAAGATTTATCTTATTCATCTCTTAAGACTATCACGAGAAAATATTGTATCCAACCTTCCTCAATATTTCGGCCTCGGGTATCGCTGATGAGACACTATTTGTTGAAATTCGCGTATAGTGCACTGAAACTCTTACAACAGAACGTTTATTACAACATTGATAATTTCAACTTATTTCAACCAGTTAAGTATCGCTGCTGGTGGACTGTAAGTCCCCATATGATATCGTTCGTCTTGTTTCACAGAGTTCTGCGCTGGCTTAAAATGTATCGATAAATTATCCGTCACTAATTTTGAGGTATCCCCTTATGCGTAGCTCGATCTGTCCTTAGATGTCCCATTGGCATCATCTTAAGGTCTTGTTTACATTTTCGCTCTTCAAATTTTCACTATTTGGTTTTCCTCTATAGCGTCGAACATCACTGATATGATGCATTGAAATTATTACCAATAAGTATATATTTCAATGTTGATAATAAATGGCCGTCCTAAGTCGACAATGATTGCCCATTGGTCTCCATGGTTTATGTGTAATCATTTCTATGAGATTTGGTGTTCCTTGTACCTTTTGCGTCTCTTTCTGTGTGTGTCTGCTCTGTAATTTGTATTGGATATTTTGGGGTTTTGCTATGGGTGCTGCAACCGGGTGTTGTTGGAGGTCCCATCCTTTCCGATAATTCAATCAAAATATGACCAATATCCAATTAACAGATAGACAAAGAGACGTAAAGACAATTCATACGCAAACTTACATCCTGATAACTAAATATGTAGTACAACAGACTTATCACAATTGTAAAAAGCTCGATTGGCTTGAATTTCAAAATACGCATTGTCTGGGGGTTTCGTTGACCTTCTTGGAGTGTACTTGTCTCGATACGGGGTATGTGCATTAAGCGAAATGCTTGCCAATAATTCACTCCATGAATGTGTTGTATTTCATCTTTTACTAACGATACTTGTTCTTCGATTATTTTGTAGTTTTCTTTTTCCTTGTAAGAGAAAAGACATCTGGCCTATCCTTTTCCTTGATGGTCCTTTTGGACTTCGTCTTAATTGGGCTTTAATTTGTATGGTGTTGGTTTAACAATGATGTCTTGTCGTCCATCTTCGTTTTAAGTTGTTTAAAAGTCTTTTGAAGCGACGGGTGTTGCATGCAAGCAGGGGATGCTGACTCTTCTTGGGCAATTAGCTGATCTCACTCCTTTATTGGGAGTTTATGGTAGAGGTTTTTGTTTGTTTTCTTTTTTCCTGTTTTATAATGATTTTGTATGCCCTTCAGTTAATGATTTTCGAATTTTCCATTTTGTTCTCTATATTGGTATATGGTTCTTGTCCATATTTGTCTTTGTCCATATATATATTATAGTGCTGGCTTTCATGTTTCAGTGATGTTATTAATAATACTTTAAGTGATCCAACCATATATTGTCGTGGCAAACTGACCTGACCGGGCGGGGATTATTTTCAACTGGTCATCAGAAGAGTTCACTTCTGACCAGGTGATATAAGCTATTAAAATTACAGGTAATGAGTATTCACTCTAATTACCAATATATGCAACCCATAGTCTATCTATCCTAAATTTTAATTGACTCGTCTCAATCGCTTGATTGAATTAGCTCCGCCCGGTCAGGTAACTTTGCTACGACAATACCTATGTGATTGTTGTGTCCATCTGTCTGTCTGTTCCCTTTTTCTCATCCCATATGTGTGTGATCCGCTGTGATCACTTGGAAGTCATTAACCATGTTACTTATAGCAACAGTTCATCTCAGATATCACCACCTTTCCTTCGTATTTCGAGTTTAGGTAAGACAAAAATTGTCGATATTCGTAACTTGTTCACAGAACTTCTTAATATGTGTATATACCTTCCTATATTTACCATGCTTTATTCTTTTTAGTTTCGATTATGCTACTTCATCAATAAAAGATCAATACATCATAAAAATTTTAAGAGATAAGTATCCTTGTACAATTATATCGTTATGCATTTTAGGCACATGTATATATATACGTGTTCAACATAATAAATTTCCCCTGGCTTGACGGTTATGTTCCGAGATTACCGTCATACTGTATCTCCATTCACAGCTCATTCGGTACGCTATATAGTACATACTGATGTTTTGGATTTTCATAGTAGAAATTTACAAATTACAAAGAAACGTTTAGGTCAAGGTTTTCAATTTCACAAACTAGTAGAGACTTTCTGGAAGTTTTACAAAAAATATTATCAACTTCTTTTGAAATTCGGACCACTTCAAGCAACAGAGTATGTAACATTGGGCATTTCACAACCTGCATTTTATGGTGACATAATTAACAAAATAAGGAGGAACTAATTTAGACAGAATCACCATCGACGTTGTGTTAAAATAATCAAACGCCTTTTATATCGTGGATATGATCCTTCTGTCACCAGACGGACACTTGGCTTGGTACAGAACAAATCTACAATACAGCCTTGTACCAGCTAGCGCTTTCTTAAAAATTGCACTCTAACCGACTGTGACGACAGGACTCCATGACGGGCGCTGTCCAAACCTCTTGAGAGAAGACAAGGCCCCGACCACCTGTCCTCTCTGAATGTCAGTCGGACTACTCGGGTGATCACATGCATGAGCTCGCTACAGCCGGCAGAGCACGGACTGCATTTCGTATGCCTTCTGTTTTTGATATCCATTTATATATCCATCTGTGTGTTTCTTGGGCCCCTGCGTCATGCTGTCTGTTTGTATGTCCATTTGACAGTGAGGAGGTAATTTCACATTACGAGTGTGCGTTCTTCGATACCTCTGTGTGTAAATTGGAAAAGTGGAAGGGTTGTGTGCACGTAATTCGGATAACCACACTGTCTGCTACTTGTGTGGTCTTTTATGTTTGATGTTTTTTTTTTTTTCTTGCATTGGGTGTTTTGGAGTTTTGCTGTGGGTGCCGCAACCTAGTGTTGTTGGAGATTCCCTCCCTAATTTTAAACATATACTTCCAGAAATATGACTGCAGCAATTTAGTCTTTGTATTGGTTTGCTGCTTGATATGCTACTGAATTTCCATCGAAATTGTGTTAGAATCATCAAATACCGTAGATATAATCAATCTGTCACCAGACGGACACTTGACTTGATACTGGACTAATCTACATCCTTGTACCAGCGCATTCTTAAGAATTGCACTCTGACTGACTGTGACTTGCACCCTAACTGAATATGGCGACAGGACTCCATGACGGGCCCTGTCCAAACCTCTTTAGAGAAGACAAGGCCACGACCACCTGTCCTCTCTGAATCTCAGTCAGACTCCTCGGGTGTTAACATGCATGAACTCGCTACAGCCGGCAGAGCACGAATTGTATTTCATACGCCTTATGTTTTTCCAGGTAGCATAAACATTTTCGAAATATTTTTGTATGGTTTCAAACAGGTTCTGTTAAAACATTTCTAACAAAACGCTCCGAGAACATTTTTAAAACACTGTGCAGTTGTATAGAATGTTTTTAGAACGTTTTAACAACATTTAAGAGCGCTGAACAAAATGAAATGTTCTCAAAAATGTTTTATTGATTTTTCTGGAACCATACAAAATCACGTTTCTATAACATTTACTGCAATATTTTTGATATGTTTTTAAAACATGATTGTGTTAAATGGGTTTATATCCATTTATGTATCCATATTTGTGTTTCTTGGGGCCCTGCGTCATGCTGTCGGTTTGTATGGTCATCTTTCAGCGAGGAGGTTATTTTACGCCACAGTTGTACGTTCTTCAAGACCTCTGGGTAATCGGAAAAGAGAGAGGGTTGTGCGCACTTCATCCGGATAACTACACCGTCTGCTACTGACGTGGAAGATGGCCGTCCCAAGTCGGCACCGATTGCCCATTAGTCATTTGTGTTTGATGTTTTATGTGGTTTGGCTCTCCTTGTACCATGTGCGTGTCTTTCTGTGCGTGTCTGCTTTGTGTTTTTGCAGTGGGTGTTTTGGGGTTTCACTGTTGGTATTGCAACCGGGTGATGTGGGAGATTCCTTCATTTCCTGAAAACACCGAAGCACATGGTGTCTGGTGCACTAATTCAATCTGGAAATTAATTATATTGCTTTCTATTGTCCGATTTTGAAGTTTGTCTTGATTTTTTCTTGAGACCAATTCTGGTTGCCCGTTGCCTGTCATGGTATTGCCTTTGTGTACACGTGTGTTCTTCGGTCCCTGTGTTTTGATGTCTCGCATGTGCCATCGTCTAGGCTATTATTAAATAACAATTGTGTAGAGCTGTCACGGTTAAGCCTTTAGTTGGTTCGGTTCAGGAAAATGAACCGCGGTTCTCGGTTTTTCGGTTCGGTTTGAGTTTGTGTTGTTTAATTCCATAAAAGAGCGAAATAATGGTAAGAATAACAAATCCTCAAATAATTCTTTTTCATTTTTCTGCTTTGAAAGCGTTTTTCTTCGAGATTATATCAACATTCTACAGAATAACCAAACTAGAACACTTAGAAGACTTCTTAGACTCCATCTGTCAACAAACAGGTGCACGTTTACAATCAAGAAGTGAAACAACCCATTTCTATGGGTGAAATACGACAAAGTACCCAATCATAGTCTGTGTATCATACAAAATTGATAAACTACTGATTACTAGATATAAAAAAGAAAGAACCGAACCGAAATCCGTAAAGTTTAAAGTTTCATTGAAATCTTTTATATGGTTTTGGCAGAGTTGCGTTGACAAGGATTGACGCTGAAAATCATTTAATCCTCGTCATCGCAACTCCTCCAAAACTATTTCATTGAGGGGGTATAAAAGAGAGAACTTGAAGCGCGGTTCATCAAATTTTCGGTTAACCGTGACAGCCCTACAATTGTGTGTGTGAAAGGGTTGTGCGCATGTAATCCGGATAACAAAATCATTGCTGCTAACGTTGCAGATAACTAAGTGTTTGGTGTCTTATTTGATGCTTAGTGTTCAATCTTTCTTGTACCTTTGGTGTCTCTTGGTGTGCTTGTTTCTCTATGTTTTTACATTCGAGTGGTTGGGTGCTGGAACCGACCTTTGTTGGAGATTTCCTCTTTTCTTGCAAGAAGACATTCTACGAAACCTGTTTATGTTCTTTTAAAAGAAGATCTTAATATGCTTCAATGACCATGTCGTTGACAACATATATGTCTTCCCATTATACGTGTATTTTTTATCTCCCCTTTAGTAAGTCCATTCGAATATTTGTCGGTATAATTGTTTTGTGTTCATTTCTGTTTGTACTACTGTGGTCATACTAGTGGGACCTTCTTAGGGGCCTTCTTGAAGCAAGATTAAAACGGTTGGAAGACGCAAATGTCATTGCAAGCGAAAACCTGTCACCATCATATTTGGATATTTGGTATCCATATTCTAACGAATTATTATACCAGAATAAGTAAACGGATGAAAACGACTGGCACTTACATAGCTTTGCGCAATTTTGTATGTACATGTAACAATATATATCGAATGTGTCCTTATGAAACAATACACACCTTTATCAGTTCAAATGAACTCGGAATTAGATAAGACATCCAAACTAGCCAGTATAGGACTATCATGTCGGCATCAGTTGCCAAAAGGTACTGTCAGTAATATTGTCGTATAAAGTTTTTGTCCTTTGTCTCTTGTTTTGATATCCCATTGCCATTTTTGATTGGGTTATTCAGTCTTGTTCCTTTTTCTTCTTAGAATTTGATAAGATTCCTGGAACGAAATCCGTTATAATTGAATTTCCTCCTCTTCAGTCTTGGGTGACTTAATAAACAAAACAAGAATTGCCAATAAAGTGGATTCATTTTTATTTGAAAATGTAAAATAATAATCAGTTATAATACAAGATATTATTCTTCGGTAATGCACGATACAGAATCATTTATTGTAGCAGCATTTTTTTCTCAAGTAGTACCTGAAGAAATCATTTCATAACTTGTCTACATCTCATTGGGGAGAAATAAAAATGTATATGTATGTCCATTTTGAAAAAGAGGTCAGAATCCTCGGAAATCTGAACATGGTTATGAAGTCCCAAAAACGGTGGTCTATTTTAGAATATCTGCTGTGTGAAAACACTATCAGCAAGCCTACTTTGTGAAGACTTCCATTTCAGCTGCTGGGGATCTTGAGTAAGTTCAAGACTATTTCAAATTACATCAGTTCTTCTGGACTAATTTTGCATCATAATAACACATGAAAGAAAATCATAAAGTTTTCGAGTGGTTTTGCCAGGTCCAATTCACGTTTTCCTGCATTAGATCCTAAAAAATGTTTTACATTAGGATCGAGTGAGATAAAGATGAAGAGCAATACTAGATGTTAAGCATTTAGCTTAATATTTATTAATGGCAACAAACTGTTCTACGAATTTCTTTTTACTATGAAAACCAAATTATTAATAAAGCAAATTATGTCTGATGCAATCCTTGTTACGTACATATTTTTGCGGGATTTATTGCCCTTTGGAAAGTTGGTTTCACAATTGAGTTAGACTAATGAATGTAATAGATCATTCAAGACATCACTGTTAATTATTGACTCGAGTTTTCAAGGGAAAGCTCTGGGTTTTACTGTCAGGAATCCTTTATTGTTTAAGCACATCTTTAATCAAGGTGTCCATGTATTGGTTTTTCAACATTAAACCTATAACATTTGACAGAACGTCACATTAATTGCAACTTAACATACTTTTTTCGTGCATTATTACCATATTCAATAGACTTCAACATAAGGCAATGCGGATTTCAAATCTTTTGAATAAAAGAAAGCATCTTTTATCGTGAACATGATTTACATTAATTACCTATAAGGCTATATATGAACTCCTCGAGTCTTAAGATTTAGTCAGACATGATCAGTTCATATGTTGATATCGTTTTGAGACTGACACTGTACCTTCATCAAGTTTTCTGTGGAAATTCCTTATTCAATCCATCTAAGAATCCGCTGGTAGCATGTATTGATTTTTTAGTGACTGGGCTCCCTCCATTGAGGAAAACAAACACACGTGATAAGATTTCATTGACGTAACTGCGGTTTCACGTTTGATAGTAACAGACGAGTCCATTTTTCATTACTGGGCGGCAGGTTGTTCGCCTTGAATAACGAGAACTATAAAATGCGTTGTATACATGGTAGCAATAGGTATTTCATATGATACAGTCTGAGTGTCAAAGGGTTAAGACAATAACCAACGAAAAAATTCTCTTTCTGACAAGCGAGGACTCACGGCTGACATATTACGAGATTTTATCTCGACCAGGTGGACTGCCGGTTGTAGAAAAAGTTTCCTTACAAAAGGGCACACTTTTTGCACCGCTCTTCGAAACTTTTAGTTGAACATTGTGAGAAGGACTTGAGATGGAAAACGATAGAATTTCTGTGAACTACGCCAACCCTTCAATGGACCGTCAACAGATGCATTCAACGAGAATTTTTATATGTCCCAGTACCGGGGGCTCTTTCCAGATGAACGTAGGAGCAAACGAGTCGGTGCATGGACTCAAGTGGTCACTATCCAGAAGGTTAAATTTACGTAGGGACAGGATAATTCTTCTTCATAGAAACAGGTACTTTTTTTATTCTGTAGATTTTGTTATATTGACTGTTCATTGTTTATTGTTTAATTAAGTGGATACTTATCACATCTTATTTCCCTTTCCCAATTCCAGTACCATAACTGCGATAATGCAAGAAGATAATGTTGCAAATATCTGAAACTACGTAATTTTAATGAACCCCCTGCCCTTGCATTCAATCTAACTAAATTATCCAATTCCTTTGTCAAATGCTCAACAGCATGAAATGTGCATTCCTTTGTGAAGAAATCGATTGCATAGTATAATTAACGCTCTGAGTGCGTCCGATATCATTTCTTACCCTACCATATATCATAGTCAATGTCATTGAAAGCAATAATTGCCATTTTCACCCACTGGAACCCCTACTTGGACTTTTCCCCCCACCTACGCTCATCACGATACAGCGGCCAGAACGTTATATAGACAGCTTATTCAGTTATTGTTCACCTCGCTAGTATTGACCTACTTAATCACTGACAGCCCATACTTGTTATATACCTGTGGTTTAAATCTATATACCGTGCTTAAACCTTTGTCCTTCCTTCAAATCCGTGTGGGTATATGTCAATTTTACCGTCTGCTCGCATATCTATATACATTTTATGCACTTAGATTTATGAAATGTACTTCCTGTTTAACATCAACTTTGTTTCCCAGAAAATTTCATTTTTTGAAATATATGCAGAGATACCTTAACAGCCAAAACAGGGAAGGAAACTAGAAATAATATCTCATTGATATTTTATCGTCTCTAAAATGGATCTATCTCCTAGCAGTGATATTAACAAAACGTCGCCGAGTTCATATTGGTTTTCACGTCCTTTCTAACCCCCTGTCATGTCTAGTTCACCTTAATCTAACTTCCTTGTTGCAGCATATGTACTTTTTACATTTTATCTACTGACATTTAGGACCGTCACACATATAGCTTATTCCTTGCCACGTGCTTCTTTGTTTATCCATATGCAAAGGGAGCATCCGTTCGCTCACCGCCTACAACCGCCCACTAGCTACAAAGTAATCGGTTTCCATGGAATTGCAAGCAAGAAGAGCTATTTGTCTATCTTAAAATCCAAATAACCACAAACATTGATTTGGTTTTGTCCGAGACTTGTATCGTGCTGAAAAGCAGTTATCATTGTGTTAATTTTACCCATGTTGAGGCCCAGAGTTTAGCTTATTATGTTTCTTACGAAATCGTATCTGTCGTTCTTTCATGATTTCAAAAGACCCTCTTAGTCTATTGTATTGCGAAACACGCAACTTTTACAGGTAAACATTTAAAACGAGATTGATTATTTATAATGGTAACGTACAAATTGTCCCGAATCAGGTGCAATATATTCATTATGCAGTATTCCTTACACCTACGTATATTGTGAAATAAAAATTTAGAAAAAAAAACTGGATATTTCTCAAGACTATCAGCAACGTAACCTAGATAGTGTCAAAGTTTCTTTCTCTAAACATGCTAAAGGCCCATGGTTGATGAGACATTGTATTGTTTACATACATACAATCCTAACAAAAGAAGGCATTGCAATATAAATATGATCTTAAAATCTTTTGAGATTGCTAAGGCACAGCATCACTGTAAATTTAACCGAAGGCATTCCTTGCTTCGTTTCTGTTCAAGGTCTAAATGAATCAGAAAACCTACCTTCCGTTATCTATCTTATGACAAGAATTGATATGCCATTTTTTATCAACCTACATTATACCATTCCCTCGCCTTTTTCATTTCTGATAGATTTAAGAATAAACGCCTAGTCCTAGATGTCCCTATTAGACTGACCTACTCACACGTGTGAAATTGGCCTTCTGTAACGTACAATAGAGTGTGAAATTGGCCTACTTACAAGTGTAACTGTAACGTACCAAGTGTAACTGTAACGTACAATAGAGTGTGAAATTGACCTACTTACAAGTGTAACTGTAACGTACAATAGAGTGTGAAATTGGCCTACTTATAAGTGTAACTGTAACGTACAATAGAGTGTGAAATTGACCTACTTAAAAGTGTAACTGTAATGTACAATAGAGTGTGAAATTGGCCTATTGTAGTCTTGTAGAGTACAAAAGTGAAAGGTGATTATCTAGGCTAATTAGGAAAAGGAAGACGTCATTTCCCTGTTGTACCTTTGACCAATAACTCGCACTTATTCTCAGATTTTGTCACCATCACTTCCTTGTAGGGGGAAAATAATAAAAGAAAATTATAGGTATGATGACTATATGTACCATTAGAGAATAGGAGGTCCTTGATCTATCATAAAGTTAGATGTAAAGTAAATCAAGTAGGTTATGTACATAGTCTTGAACAAACTAGGAAAAGGAAATTGCTTGTGCTAGGACGCCCACATCTTCCTATATTTCAAGGTCGAACTCCAAATCTCAAACTGTATCTTATCTATCAATTCATGGTGTATTGAGGGGAACTCTGAGAGGAGAACTACCTAAGCTACGTGTGCGTCAGTCAAACCTATATGTATGCACATACAACAATGTGCCAAAATTCTGAGGAGTAAACAGAAGGTAGATAAAAAGAATCCCGCTGTTTACCAACATGCTTGCGGTTTGACCTTAACACCGGAAGTGCATCAGAAGATGCTTACTGTGTCAACATTTTTTGTACTTGCGCAGCATTTACGTAAAAATAAAAAAAAAAAACAAGCTTGACGCGATGTATTCCTGACAGGATGTGATTATTATAGAGTTGTCATATATCAACCAAAAACAAGAATGTAAAACGATACGCATATACCTTTATTCATTCAGCATTTTCACAAGGTATAAATTAATTCTAGAATTAACCTTTAACTATAATAGAATTTCTTCTTTCTTACACGACATAGAGATAGATGGATTTTGACAAGATGTCATTTTTTGTGATATTTAGGTTCACTCCTACACGACTTGATACTGCCTAATCATGTTCCCTCTGTATGTCTGTATGTTAAACAGAATATTCAATATTCCTCGACATTTATGATTTGTCTAACTTTTAAGTTGTTTTATTTCTTTTTCTTCTAAGCAAGTAAAGGTCACGAGCATAATTCGACGCCATCGACATAAGCTGGAAATTAGATAAAAGTTAACTTAGATGTTCACCCTCGGCATTCAGCCATGTTAAATGCTAAGAAGCAAAATATATTATTTTTCGGCAAAGTCGCCGTATAATGACGTGAATGACATTTGTGTACAGAATATAATACGAAGACTTGGTTCGGTCATGATGAAAGCAAATCCTTGCCGTTAAATGTCATCTGCCTGTAGCATATAACGTGAACCCCGTGTGACTAAGCCCTGCAACAGCGGGCAGATCGTTATGATTCGTAATTTACAGTCAATGCCTGAATATATTGGAAATCAATCAAAACTAATGACAAAGACGAGTTGGCGCACGACTAACTCATCAGGGCCATTGATCCCCACCCCGCCCTATACTATTCTCAATTTTCAAAATTTATTCGAATTACATTGCTCGTGACTGTATGCAATTATTATCTATAGAGTATAGCGTTCATGGGAAAAGTAGGCCTTCATTTAGAGATAGTGGGAGGAGAGACACCACAGAATGTCTGTCTTTGAGGCACAAACATTAGAGAATGCAATAAACTATTATATTTCCAAGTTGGCATTCTTAACAGAACTAAAGTTATATGTTATATATGAAAGTCAAAACGAACATTTCTGACGGAAATAAAGGTATATCGAAAATTAATACTAACATTATACACGTAGAGTTAAAATTAGGACTAAAGGTGCATTGAAAGTAAAAACTAACGCTATAAGTATTGTCCTATGACATATTAAAATTAAAATTTTAAACATGTCATAGGACAGTATATTGAAAGTCAAAACTAATATTATTGAAAGTCAAAACTAACTCTATAGGTATATTGAAAGTCAAAACTAATATTAATGGTATATTTAAAGTCAAAACTAACACTAAAGGTACATTTATATTGAAAGTCAAAACTAATACTAAAGGAACTAACGGTACATTGAAAGTCAAAGCTAACACTGAACATTGAAAGTACAAACTAACATTAAAGGTACATTGAAAGTCAAAACTAACACGAAATATTCATTGAAAGTCAAAACTAATACTAACGTTACCTTGATAGTCAAAAGTAGCACTAAAGGTACATTGAAATGAGATAAGAATATCCTGACGACAATCTCAAAAGCGCTCACAATAGATCACCAAATTGAGCATCGACGGACCCCTAGTAACACTAGATGTTCATTGTAAATCAGATTCAGAAGAGAAAGTTAGAAAAAGACACTAACACTAAAGGTGCATTGAAAGTCAAAAACTAAAAACTCATGTTACATTGCAAGTCAAAACTAACACTACAAGGTACACTGAACGTCAAAACTAACACCAAAGGAAACTAACCATTATCATGATTATGGCTTTAGACAAAGTATGAGCGAACACGAGAGACATCAATAAAATCACGCAAGTGCTAAGAGTGGGTACAATAAATGTTTCTAATTTTATTGTGCCTGGAAGCAACGTAAAGAAAGAAATGCATTAAAATAATATATTTTTGAGTGGCTCGTGCAAATACTTGTATGTACCTGATTTACAAATTGGATTTCGTAAGATCACAACAGTGCATGATTTTCCGCAAATATCAAGCTGCATATGTAGTTAACCCAAGGAGTTTGTTTAAAAAAAAAAGAGCTAAGCAAATACGTTACTTGTGGTTTATTTTGGTCATGGCGGGACTTCATCTTACTGTAGATTCATTCTTTAAAAAAATTACTTATATTAACCAATGAAGCATCTCTGCTCCGTGAGTTTGTTTTTGAATTTTTGAATTTTAAAAAAATAGATCAGGGGCATGTTTATATGATTGTTTGTTATTTCAACATATTTACTATCGAAGAAAAATTCCAATTAACGATTTGTATCGGATACATGAATCAGCTGTGAGAGGTGGATTTCACGTGGCCACGGTGATCTGTAGAGGTTTTATGTGGGTCACAAATCGTTAATCAGCATAGCCTTTACATCCATGATGACACACTTATATTGATTATGGGATGGCATTTCGTAATGCATTAGTATCGAACATGTTGTATGAGTAAACATACAAAGAAAGTTCGATCTGTACCAGATTATTGATTATTGATCGGTAGAGTCCCAGCGTCTGGGTTGTTTTGGTGAGCTGTGTCACGCCCACACACAAACAAGCTGAGTAAACAAACATCCCGGTCAACAAATCAATCCTCGACTGCAAGAAAAAAGAGAGAAAAGGGAAAGAAACTAATCTAAAACTTGATTGAACGTAACGAACAGGCTGTAGAGCTTTATAAGTGTTTAGCGC
Organism: Pinctada fucata; assembly: GCA_028142955.1. Taxonomy (NCBI): domain Eukaryota; kingdom Metazoa; phylum Mollusca; class Bivalvia; order Pterioida; family Pteriidae; genus Pinctada; species Pinctada fucata. The sequence goes on along the minus strand of AP027103.1, from coordinate 82,189,131 downwards.
CGGGACAGTATGAATTAGCATGGCAAGTATTGAATGACGTCAGTCGGATATAGTGGTCCCATAGTTGGAGATAGATTAGCTCCCTTGTGACATTATTCAAGGAAGGGTTCCATGTCGGCGGATAGCAGAATTCTATGCATTAATTTACCCACACGGCGAAGTTGTTATGACCAATCTGCACTGGTTATATAATTCACTTTTTTTCTGCCCGTTTGATTAGCATGACCTACATAAGAAATACTTTCATTTAAAAGAAAATTTAGATTTGAAATAAGATAAGGTCAAATTATCTCACGAAAAGTTTATTTTTACGAAAATTTTATTTTTACGAACCATTTAACACATCGCATACTTTTATGATAATTTTCTCTTTTTTAAGGTTTCAAATTTAGATTCAGTCACCTGTGTCTATTTACCTAGTGTAGAAATGAGATCGTCTCCCTATGTTGACCTTTTGACTCTCCGGTCTTTTCTCTTGTGGTATATATAAACATAATGACCCCTGCACATGTCTTAGCGATTAACTCCCACATCGGACCACTTGTCCTCGGGGTTAACCGTAAACTCAATCACCCTTTGTTCACTTTGAAAATTATAATAAGTAGGCGAGGCAGTGTCATTGACTATAGACTTCACCCTCACATACCAACAACACCTTAGATTGAATTTATGAAGATCTTTTTTGCTAAAACCCGCTTTCATACTACATGTATATCTATCTGTTAGTACATGCCCGAATTCAGTATTGAAAGGATCTCTTTGTGACCCTTAGTTGAATACTAAATTTATTGAAAAAATAAAAGTATGGTTCCTAAGGGCGAAATATACTCTTCATAAACAGGAGTACACCCGCACTGCTTTATCCAGAGCGTATACTGTTTTGATCGCTTCAGAGTGGGTCAAAGCTCTGACGTCAATGTTTGGGAGTATAGTCAATAAAACGTTGCATTTATTAGGACAAATAATCAAGTTATGGCGGATCAATGCTGATTGTGGGAAAATATTTTCTCACCTATCCTGAAAATCATTTTTAAACATTCGTTCTAATGAAGTGCATGATAATTTGATAAAATATGATGTTGATACAGATTTAGGACATGACCTTTCATAAGAAAACCTCCCCCTCTTTCGATATGTTTCTAGCACTATCATCCCCTCATGACCTCGCTTAGGAAAATAGGTAGACAGACCCACGGTTCCTTTTCCATCGCTGTGAGATCGCGCACACACTTTTTTTACAGTAGCCTAATGACCAGACGCCTCGCAAAGACATCAAGCGGTTCCATAAATTACAACAAACGCTCAAACGAGTACGGCAACGTGATCTTTTCATAGCACATTTTCTTAGCATTCCATATTCCACCCCCTGACATTACTTATATATTATGCATTCCTCGTACGTACTATGTACCGATTAAGTATTCGTTTTGTATCTTTAACAGGCAACTAAAGAATGGACTATTACGGGATTACTGTGTGGCAGACGACAGCTGTATCACTCTACTTCCTAGCCTGGAAACTGGTATCTCGGTAAGTTTGATCGAAGAAACGAAGGGGCAGGAAAGGCGCATACCCATCCCGTCCCTTCTTACATGTTGCCCAATTTCAATAAAAAACAATGACTTTTTGTAGATGTCCAATAGATCACCCATTTTGTTTTGAAAAGCAAATCCATAATCGATTCTTTTTTGATTGTGCAGAAAATATGCAATATCTGAACATTTGTTTTAATGCTTGACTTCTTTGTGCAAGTGTACAGTCTGCACTTAATCCAGCGTTTCATTCAAATTCTACAAAATGTTGGCTTCATATGCATCATTGTAAGGCAACATAGTTGTTAAAAATAAAGAAGCATCATTTCAGTATGTACATCTGATCTTTCAGTATCACAGAAGAGAATCGGGAGTTATGGAGGCTTTGAGGACTCTAACCGACGCCCAAGTAAGCACCTAATCATGCTACTATTTATGAAATATATATCGTATTACTTTTGGATTCAATGTAAGACTGTATGTAAGGTAATACTAGTATGGATTTACGTAAAGACCATCAGATCAGACAAACTGAGAAAGAAATATAGTTACTATTTATGTAATGTTACATATTTGTACTTTAGGATATCTCTATTTTCCTTAATCTTCAGATCAATGACTTTTTATCTGGACACGCCCCTCTGGTTCTAGCCATGCGACTAGGCGATCACATGATGTTCATACAGCTACAACTGTCCACTACCCCGTGTTCTCGGGCAAGACCGCGTCCCTCACCACGCCCCACCCCCGTTACTGTGCCACCACGGGAGCAGTTCACGGTACAGGACCATCAAGAAGTTCCCTCCCCGACCTATATCCCCGAATCGAGTGGCAATAATCTACAAAGCAATCTACACCAGTTCCGTCATTTCCCAGACAACGAGAAGGTACATAATTAATTATACGACCGTACCTGAATGTACATTGTCATTTGTTGAACATTGTCATGAAAGTCACATTTAAAGAATAAAGTAGTTTGCAAATAGTTATGATAAAATGATAGCATTTTTTTTATTTCATTTACTATAGACTTGTCCTGTCTCACCAGTGCTTGTTTTTATTTCATTTACTATAGACTTGTCCTGTCTCACCAGTGCTTGAAACAAATAGTCCTCCTCGAGGGGGCGCCGTGATAGAAAGTATGAAGCATTTAGGCAAAGGCGTGTATTCTGGAACATTTTCTGGTAAGTACAAATAAAGTTACTACAAGGGACATTACCGACATCTCCAAGTTTGGACCCGAAATATTTTTGTACATTCAGTAATACTAAAATAACTTCAAATCCAAAAGAGAAGAATATTTTATCTTTTCGAAAATTGATAAATAATTTATTCCCTGCGTGAATAGAAAATGTCAAATGTTCGTTTTTGAATTTGGAATAAAGAATTAACTCTGAATTCTACATAAAGATTTGTATTCACCGTGACACAGTTTCATGCTATGAATATGGGGGAAAACTGACAATTCTGAAAACCACACAATCAGTCATCGTATGTATGGTGGGTTATTTTTGTAATTCAAAGCAGTAACCACAAATTGCCTTTGGCAATGTTACCTCGGGGATAAAAGAAAGTTCATCATTTATATAAATAATGGTTTTGAATTAATGCGCAGATGACTGGTTTTTTTTTTACAAATTAGAAATATTTGTGGTACGACAAGTCCAAAAGCGATCAGCTGTTGCGCATTATTTGGCTGTATTATAAAATGTCACATGAAAACGAGTGTGCAGATGGTTTCTTATATCGTCCCCAATGTAATCTGTGTTATTTGGTTTTAGGTACTATAGACCGTTCTCTCCAGGATAGGAATGGGTGTCCGAAACGTGACATAAATACCATCGTGCATATCCTGAACGACTTGCTGGAGGCAGCCCCTCAGTATCGACAACACTGCTTTGTACCTAGACCACAAAATGTTCATACCTCACCTGCTACTTCTAGTAATATAGGTAAAAATCTCTATCTAAATAGCTACCGTGAGCTCAATTAATATCGGAGAAAAAAAGTCTTTATGAATGAAGATAATATTGACTCGTTCTAATGATATATAATTTTCATTTTTACAGACATTGATTCTTTGACTAGAAGCAATATTCCAACTGAAGATGACAGTCGACTCCGCGGCAAAGTTCGTCATTTGCAAATGATGATGGAAGAGCGGAAGCTGCGCAGACGTGCACGGCGCAACGCACGTGGTCCGTACCAGTGGCAGCGGAAGGGAGCGATGCCGACATCATTCTCAAGCAATGAACACAGAGAAAAGCCAGAAATGTCTGCTGACAGCTTGGATGCCATGGACAACGAAGACATGCACGACAGTTACACACCTGTGGAACAGGAAACGCTTGCTGTATGAGGATGAACATTTGGCATATTTTGGTCAGTTTTCCCCACAAACTGACGGATTTTGTCAGTTTTGTGTCTACTAGTAACACATCATTGGTGTTAGTCAGTGTCTAACAAGCTGCTGTTTTGTGGTATTTTCAGCACGGGCTACAGGAGATCTTTGCTGAGAGCACAGTATTGCTCTAAGGTAAAACTTGAATGGATGCAATGTATCATGCATTTCCATTGTCTACCAACCTTATAGATTTTGCCCAGGGCTAAACTATACCCTATGTGTTAGCTAGTGCTATATATGTCAGTCTGCTATGTCAGACATGCCGTGTACCTCTGTACCAACGTGTTACGGGATTCGTGTTAGGTAGTTATAGGTGTGCAAGTCGCACTGCATTGTACCTGATACATAGAAATCTCGCTCAGAGTTGCGTGTAGGTAATGAGTATATATAAATCCAGATTTGATAAGGGCATACATTGTTTGTTGTTTAAAAAGTGGTGATATTATAACAGAACTCTGATACATATAAATGTTGTTGATTGTTGTTTACTTTTGTTTATTTATAATATCTTGTATTTGATTACATATATGATTATATATTTATTGGACACACTTTGAAAACATTACAATATGGCAACCTTTGTCGTCCCTGATGGCACATGTTAAAGATGGATCGTAAATATTTATCCTTGTTTTCTTATAATGATAAAGGACTTTATACCCAATTATTGTTTTGTTGTTGAAATACATGATGATATAGCATCTCGGAAATATTGGAGCACCTGTAGATCTTTTAAGATTGGATTATTTATTTAAGAGCGACGGTGATGATTAGAGAATAGTTTTGTTTTCCTGTAACTGTGTTCGTCCCATGTGAACACAATTGTTGGGTAAACGTCAGTATCAAAGAATCATCCTTTTTATCACTAATAAAGAATTGTTTTGTGTTTTGATAACGATATAGATTCACTGACTTCATTAACATTCATTGTTTGAGTTTGTTCAGAGGTAATATTTTATTAAAGGGAGAGGACGTTGAAATTTTCTTAATTCTTTAATTATTTACAATATTTAGCTAATGAAGACATGATCCAGATGGCAAAACGTTCATATAACTGAAAATGCAAAATACTAATTAGATGATATTGAGTCAGGAAACAACCGTTTAATACGAATTGTAAATTGATTTCAAAGGATGCCAAAAATACCAGTCAATTTCCTGGTATGTATGTATATCATAACTAGTAGCTAATGATAGGCTGCCAACACGCACAGTTTAACCTTGTGACCTCGCATTATTTATTCATCATCCATTTCCATTTCCCCACAACTTGTATATTTTTATATCATACAAAATTGCAACAATGGCGCGAGTTTATGATTCGCAAAGCAATAACGTTTTTTAATGATTGGATCATTTTGTGATAACCCACATTATAATGAATTTGTGCCATTTTATCTAGAGAATGAAATGTAGAATGGTGTTGTTAGATTTTTTTGAGGATTATGTCACCCTCATTTGTGGTCAAGCAAAGACATTGTAGGGGTATGTTCGTTTTATTTTCTGTTAGAATTGATATACGATGAGCATTTATTGCTGCTTTTCATCGTTCATTATATTTTCTACTTAAAACAGATTTGTGAGCAAAATCTTGAAGTTGATCTCAGTGTACAGGCGATAAATCCATTAAAAACTTAAAATACCTCAAAAAGTTGCCATGACAACTCTTTCTGAGAAAATTTGAGCTCAATTTATAATTTAAGCCAAAACAAGCACGGTATTTTATTTGAAAATGCAGTATGATGAATTTCAAAAGCAAATATTTTGCTGTTTTGTCTGATTGTACTTATTTTGAACATTGTATGTTTTCCTTCTATTAAAATATTTGTGCTTGGGTAGTTTAACTGATTCATGTTTTTCACAATAAAAAAATTGTTGTTTTATGTTAAAATGATGTTTCTTTTTTATGACAAGTATACTCTTTTCATTACAAATTACATGGTATGACCATGGTATGCGTATTTGTGAACTTTTCCATCTGGCAATTGGATTTACTGATGTTGAAACAAAATATTATCTGATTTTTAGCTAATTATTCTGAAACCAAAGGATAATCCCCTGATTGCATACTATAAATTCTGTCATTATCTGGTGCTTTGGCCTAAATTTCAGATCATAGTAAGAATTTCTTTCTTCATATTTTCAATATGTGGATTTCCTCAGTTTACTGATGAGACATGACTTGTTGAGATTCTCATATGGTGCACTGAAAGCTTTTACAATATTATAGAAGATGTATTTCAATATCTCAAATTCAACCATCTCTGCTTGTGGACTATTAGTCCCCGAGGATATCGTTCCCTGTTTCAAAATGTGTTTCGACGCTAGACTTGAAATGTATGTGTAGATTCTTCGTCACCATACTTGATAAATTAATCTGAAACTAAGAGGTATGTCCCTGATGGCGAAACTCTGTCATTATTTGGTTCTTTTGCATAAATTTAGGTCACATTAAGAATTTCGCTCTTCCTATTTTCATTATTTTGATTTCCTCTATTTTGGCCTCGGGCATCACTGATCAGACATAACTTATTGAATTGCGCATACGGTGCACCAGTATTTTTTTACAATGGAAGATTGATGATTTCCACCACTACGTCGGCATCTCTGCTGTTGGAATGGTAGTCCCCCAGGATATGGTTCTCATAGTTTCAGAATGTGTTTCCTAGACTTAGAATATACTTCTATATTCTACGACACAAAATTTGAAAAATTATCCTACTGGTGGCTTTCTAAGACTTTGCAAATTTTGCCTTAATATCAAGAATACCGGGGTTTTGTCATTTTTTCACGAAAAATAGCATAATTCTTGACAATTTTAATTGAGATAACATCGAGCGGGGTCGTGAACAACTTTTTCCTTTGGCATGCACTTAGAGGCGTGCAAAGGAAAAACATCAAAAGATAAAAGATTTTCAGAAGCCCACTCGATACTAACTCATAGGAAGTTTGTTGAATATTAGTCCCAAAATGATGTTTTTCCAGTAATTTGGCAAAATTTTCGAATACCCTTTTCGAAGACCAAATTCTAAGAAATTGAGAAAGGAAATTAAAGGATATTTATCATTTCAGAAGTAGCCTATATTGTAGAATAAATAGTGGTACAATTTCATAACTTCATGAAAATTTAAGATTTTGCCCCGAAAGGGGGACTCTTTACTATGTAAACCATACAGGAGGAAAGGTCTTCTAGCAAATTGTCGGAACTCCAATGGGGACCAATTGTGCCGACATTTTCCTTTATTCGTACGAAGCTGAATTCATTCAATCTTTGGTGTCTGAAGGGAAAAGATACTTAGCTTCTGACTTCAACTTCACTTACAGATACATAGACGATGTGTTTTCCATCAATAATCCAAAATTCGCGGATTACCTGAGCAGTATCTATCCTTCGGAGCTTGAAGTCAAAGAAACTACAGAGACAAATAATTCAGCATCCCATTTGGACATAATGTTGTCCTACGACATTGATGGTCACATGAACACCTCACTCTATGACAAACGTGACGACTTCAATTTCTGCATTTCAAACTTTTCTGAGTAGCAACATCCCTTCATCGCCTGCTTATGGCGTGTTCATATCCCAGTTGATACGCTATGCCAGAGCAAGTACCAAATATACGGATTTTGTTCTGAGAGCTAGGCGTCTTTCAGATAAGCTTCTCAATCAGGGATATGTTTGTGACCGACTAACATCGTCACTGAGAAGTTCTACGGTCGATATGGGGAACTCGTTATACACTATGATGTCCCACTCTCCAGAATGGTGGATAATATTCTGACAAAGACCATTTGAACCATCCAACCAAAGATTGCACTCTATGTCTTCCGAAATGGAAGTAACCGGATGTAAAATTTCTACCGAATTGAAGCGGCGGGTGTTGCATGCAAGCAGGAGATGCTTTCTCTTCCTGGGCACCTGGTCTCACTCCCAGATTGGGAGTTCGCTTCTTTTCATATGGTGGAGGTTTTTGTTTGTTTGCTTTGGTTCCTGTTTTATCCTGATTTTAGTAAGCCTTCGGTTTCTGATTTTCTGAATTATCGATTTTGTGCTGTATACAGGGATATGGCCATTATTCATATTTGTCATAGAAACGTTTTAGAAAGGGGTAGGTACACTAACTGCCAAAATCGGCCCTAAATTTTTGCGAAAAATAATTTTCTGAAAATTATGATTCAGTATCTCCTATATTTATCTCAAATACCTGCCAAAATAGAAAGTAAAAATTTTTCATTGTCAAAAAATTGTGCGTTAGTTGTGACGTCACATTTTGACGTCATTTGCTCTACATGACGGAAAATGAAGGAAAATCGCCATATTTTTTGCATAAATCTTTAAATTTAGTATAGGCGCCAAACCTCACCCAACATAAATTTTACGTTGATCAAAAGATAGATTGCAAATTTAACTTTTTATATAAAAATTATTTTGGGTGAGGGCTGGCGCCCTACTTATTTTCATAAATTTTGACCAGAATTATGACAATTTCTTACGATTTTTCAGCATTTTTCAACTTTAAGCTGATTTTGAAGCCATATCTTTCGGTGTATTGCACGTAAATTAGAATATTTATTTGGTATTTCAAACAACCTCACATTTAACTTCTTTGATACGAAATACAATCGAAATATAAAACATTCTAAAAGTAGGGCCGATTTTCCATGTTCCCGAACCTGCTCCTTTCAAGAAATTTTGATAACAGAAATTTTCGAATGCGTTGAAGAAACGATCAACCGAAGTTGATCGAACTTCGCTGCATGTGCCCTCGGGGACTCCTGGTCCACCAGCAGTGACTTTCACTAAGTGGTTCAAATGTTTAACGTCTTCAAATTCAATAGCATCATTTAAAAACAGATAAATTTTCAGCATGGACCAGAAATGCATTTGCATAGTACTTAACCTCGTCAGTGATCCTCAATCTTAACAATAAAATATGGCCAAAGAGTGTGAAATATCTTTCCAAAAATGTACCGAAAGACGTAGCAGGATAGGTGGGATGTGATGTTACAGGACTTACATTTTAGAAACAAGAAATTTTGATAACAAAAATTTTCGAATGCGTTGAAGAAACAATCAACCGAAGTTGATCGAACTTAATAATTAATCGAACTTAATAATAAACAAAATAAGAAGGATCAAAGGTAGAGAGCATATGTATCGAAAATGCGTCAGAGTCATCAAACGCCTTTTATACCGTGGATATGATCCTAATGTCACCAGACGGACACTAAGCCTGGTACTTGACCAATAATATTATATACAGTCTTGTACGAGCGCATTCTTAAGACTTGAACATCCAAGTTCTAGATCTGAAAGATATTTTAAATCCAAATTACGTAATTTACATGAAAAATTTGTCTTCGCTCCTGCAGATAAAGCAGCCAACAACACCATAATCATATGAAAACTTTACTATATATCAACTTTAGTTTCGGAACTTTCGCCTACAAATACTTATATTAAAAGCAATGAAAGTGTCCCTAACATTTTGAGCAAACATAACAGTGAAATTTCTTCATTCAACATCCCTATTTCTAATTTGGATCTTTCTACAATATACTGCATACCAAAACTGCACAAATCTCCGTACAAATTTAGATACATTGCTAATTCTAGCAACTGCTCAACTACAAGTTTGTCTAGAAATCTGACGTCAGCCCTCACGGCGGTAAAGGAACACGTTGCAAATATTGTGAAACTGTTCTTAACAGGAATGATGTAAATTTATTTTGGTCTATAAAAAATTCCGGGGATGTGATTGACAAAATGAAATCTAGAAATTTTCAAGCCAATACGATTTCTTCATACGATTTTTCAAATATGTACACCACACTTCCTCACGACAAGATCAATGATCAATTGTCAATTGTTACAAACTCATTAAATGGTGCTATAATGGAGAGGGGAAAACTTATATTTGTACATCTGAATCAAAGGGTTTCTTTTCCGCTACAGAATACAAATCATACAAATCGTGGACATGTAGCGACCTGTGTAGTGCCTTGTCCTTCCTCTTGGACAACATTTATGTAAGATTTGGTGAAAATCTCTACAAGCAGGTTGTAGGGATTCCTATGGGTACAAATTGTGCGCCTCTAGTTGCAGATTTATTTTTATACACATATGAAAAAGAATTTATTCAAAATCTTCAAAAGCAAAGAAAACATGATGATGTGAAATGCTTCATTGGTAATTCTAGGTACCTGGATGATATTCTTACTATCGATAATCCTGTTTTTGAAAAGTATAAAGATGTTATTTATCCACAAGAATTGACTCTAAACAAGGCAAACTTTACAGACAGAGAAACACCATTTTTGGACCTAAATATCAAAATTGTCAATGGAGAAATTCATACAAGTGTATATGACAAACGAGATGATTTTGGATTCAACATAGTAAATTTCCCATGGCTTGACGGTGATGTCCCTAGATTACCGACATACGTCATACCGTCATACCGTCATTTCACAGCTCATCCGGTATGCTAGAGCATGTACTGATGTTTTGGATTTTCATAATAGAAATCTACAAATTACAAAGAAACTTTTAGGTCAAGGTTTTCGCTTTCACAAACTAGTAAAGACTTTCTGGAAATTTTACAAAAATTATGATCAACTTCTTTTGAAATTCGGACCCATACAAGCAACGGAGTATATTACTTTAGGTATTTCACAACCTGCATTTTATGGTGACATAATTAACAAAATAAGAAGGATCAAAGGTAGACAGCATATGTATCGAAAATGCGTCAGGGTCATCAAACGCCTTTTATACCGTGGATATGATCCTAATGTCACCAGACGGACACTAAGCTTGGTACTTGACCAATATACAGTCTTGTGCGAGCGCATTCTTAAGACTTGCACTCTGACTGACTGTGACGACGGGACTCCATGACGGGCCCTGTCCAAATCTCCTTAGAGAAGACAGGGCCCCGACCACCTGTCCTCTCTGAATGTTAGTCGAACTCCTCGGGTGATAACATATATGAGCCCGCTACAGCCGGCAGAGCACGGACTGTATTACGCACGTCCTCTTTTTATATCCATTTACAAATTCATCTGTGTTGCTTGGACCCCTGTGTTTTACGGTCTTGTTTGTGTGTGGTCATCTAACAGTGAGGAGGTTGTTTTACACCATAATTGTGCGTTCTTCGAGACCTCTTGGAAATCGGAATAGTGGGAGGGTTGTGCGCACGTAATCCAGGATAACCACACCGTCTGCTATTTACGTGGCAGATGGCCGTCCTAAGTCGGCACCGGTTGCCCATTGGTCTCGTTGGTTTATGTGTAGTCTTTTATGTTTCATGTTTCTATGTTGTGAGTTGGTGTTCCTTGTCCCTTTTGCGTCTCTTTCTGTGGGTATCTGTTCTGTGTTTTTGCATGGGTGTTTTGGGATTTTGCTGTGGGTGCTGCAACCTAGTGTTGTTGGAGATCCCCTCCTTTCTTCTTGGCTATAAATGTCTTCAATAATATCTAAGTGTTCCAACTCTATACCTTCTTGAAGAAAATCCAAACCAATTTCCATGCACCAGACACGTTTTTCGAATATTAAATTCTCATCAGTGATGCTTCCAGCGGAGCCAGCACAAATAATTTCAGTAGCGCCCTCTTTAATTTTTGAAGTTAGATTTGTAAATTTACATTACAGAGAGTGCGCGGCTCCAAATTTCCTGTAGGGTCGATTCAGTAGCATATCCAAATAAAATCTATCTATCAACCGAAATTGATCGAACTTGGCTTTGTTACACAGATAAATATTGATTATCCGAAAAATGCATGTAAGATGTGTTTGGAAATCTGCTCCCTTACAGCAGAGTCGGGGCACTGCTTTTCTTTCTTATACTAATTGTCAATTCATCATTTCTTGGGATATATCTATCAGTAAAAGAACGTTTGAAATGTTATACTAATGTCATCTCTTTTGTATGACAAATATGGACAATGACCATATCTCAATACACAGTACAAAATCGATAATAATGAAAATCATAAACCAAAGGCATATACAATCAGGATAAAGCAGGAACCAATTAAAGCAAACAAACAAAACCTCTACCAAATGAAAAGAAGCGAACTCCCAATATGGGAATGTGACCAGGTGCCCAGGAAGAGCCAGCATCTCCTGCTTCCATGCAACATCCGTCGCATCAATTGGGCAGAAATATATATCACATCCGGTTACTTCCATTTCGGAAGATACCAGTATATTCTGTGGTTGGATGGTTCAAATGGTCTAATATATATAGAATATCAACCACCATTCTGGACAATGGAACACTATGATGAGTTCCCAGTATCGACCGTAGAACTTCCTCAGTGACGATGTTAGTTGATCACAAACGTATCCCTGAGTGAGAAGCTTATCTGAAAGACGTCCAGCTCTCAGAACAAAATCCGTATATTTGGTACTTGCTCTTACATAACGTATCATTTGAGATATGATCACACATTATACTCTTAAATCGAGTTCCCATATCGGGAGTTCGCTTCTTTTCATGTGGTGGAGGTTTTTGTTTGTTTGCTTTGGTTCCTGTTTTATCCTGATTTTGTATGCCTTCGGATTCTGTTTTCTGAATTATCGATTTTGTGTTGTATACAGGGATATGGTTATTATCCATATTTGTCATTACAAAAATGAACAGTTTGAAAAAAAAATATTTTGCTATTGAAAAGTTTGCATGAATTCTGATTCATAAGTGTATAAGATTACACATGAGTTATTCTGATCATTGAATCAATTCCAAACTATATACAATAGCTTTTATTACAACTGATTAGAAATGGTATAATCTTAGTTAAAAAAATATTGAGGACATAAGACAAGAAAGAACAGCGTGCTTAATACTAGCTCAAAACAAGTACCCCAGTGCTCCGATTTTATTGAAAATTTGTGGCTTTTGACAGTATAGTTATTGAGAAATGCTGTTTAAATAGGTGCATTAAAAATGCATTTTTTTGCACTCAAATTTGCTGAAATCGTTCTCCGTCGGGGGGGGGGGGGCTTCGCCACCTGATCCCCCACCAGGGCTCCGCTCTGGACCCGCTTGGGGCGGCCCCAAGACTCCTCGCCATATCGGGATTGCACTTCCAAACAGGGCCACCTACGCACCTGATTCAGACTCAAAGTCGAAAAGGCAAGGCAAAATCATTAGAATGGCCATTGAAAACCCCGGAGTAAACAATATTCCGAAGTGAGACCAGGTACCCGGGGAGTCAACGTCTCCCATTTGCATGCAACAATTGTTATATATAACAAAGAAATCTACAAGAGGAGACACACAGTTTGTAATAAAACGTTCCGACTCAGCTAACAGACAGCAGTCCGCACCAAACCGAACAATCACACATGCATGTTTCTGATTGTGTTACCTCAAGTCAAAGTAATTATCATATGGAATCAGAAGACTTGAATTCACGGGGAAATAAGAGGTACATCGAATTGCGGGAAGAAACCTTTTGTTCCAGATAAAGGGAAAGGTTCCCCCCTCTCTCGATCAAAAGACTAATTGTTCAGCTTTTATTGGTAGATAACAAATAAACTATTACTTAGACTCTCCAAGAATTGTTTGCAAAGAAAGATAACTCTATATATTTTGGTTCTTTATAAATCTGGGCCTAAAATGAAAACAAAACATTGTTACTTTTAACAGTAAAGTTGATACCTTCATGCTTAATTTACAAAAAAAATCACCAACGTTCCCTTGTTTGAGATGCTTATCTAAAACATAACTCAAATAAACAAATAAGATATTGAGATGTGGCATGTTTAAAATATTTTTAAAGTGCTTCATGTGAAAATCAAAGATGTATTGTTCACGAGACATGGTCAAGGTTCAACCGACGACAACGACACTAGGACTAGGTCGTTAGCCCCACTACAAATCGTTTCGACTCGCCAAAAATGACCGTATAAATGAAGTTTATCTTGGCATAATATTATATGAGATATAAATAAAAAACAAGTGTCCAAACACTGTTGAAATAGAGCAACCTACTTAATAATTTCCAAATGCTGTGATCCATAATAACATTCAAACACAAAACCAAACATCAGAATCATCAACCATAGGCATACACATTCTTGGAAGTTATATAGATTAAAACAACGATAGGGAGGATATCAGTGGAACGTATTCAAACAAGAGGAGAAAAGGCGGACAAACAGACGACGAAGAATTACAGTGAACAATCTCCATAGAGCCCAATGTAAGAAAGAATTTATGGTAGGTGGCGCTGCTAATTGCACGTACTGTATTATTTAAAATGACGTCGTAACTTTGGCTTTAGGATCCGAATTTAGGATACGAAAAATGCCAAAATATACTCTGACTGTATTGAATTAATCCAGAGAATGTAATCCGTTAGTATATATATCAAGACATTACATTAAAACATCTCAACTGTGGAAAATTAATTTGTTATAGGTGGCACTTCTTAAGGTCTGGGTGGAGACTTTTAATAGAAATGAGGTAGAAGAAAGATGGATATGTCCACATGTAGAGGAATATCTCCTCGAACTATTCAGACCAACAAAAAAAAATCAACATTTGCCCGTCTCGTTTTTTTTTTTGTTTTTTTTTTTGTTTTTTTTTTTTTTTTTTTTTTTGGCTATAAACGTCCAGTTTTGGCCTATTTGAACTTTTTTGTCATTTTAGAGAATACCACATCATAACTTAACATACCTCTGCAATGCATGAAATTTCAAAAAGTCATATATACATTTATTTTTCGGGATTTTTATAGCTTGTGTATTAAATAAAGCCTATTTTGAAAAAAAATCTGATAAAATTAACAGTTCTGGGGAGTGTATTTTCTTATAAATACGTTTTTGCTGGTTGCCATGACAACAACTCGTTATTCTAATTAATAGCTATTCTCTGTAAGCATTTGCACTTTTATGAAGGACGCATGGCACGGCATGTCTTAGATTTTGATAAAATTTGTACATAAGGTTGGGTCTGACCCAAAAGTAAAAATTTATTAAAAATTTTCTTAATATCACATCCGGTTGCCATGGAAACGGACTTTGAATATTGAAAAAATGCATTTTTGGGCGTTTTTGAAGTCACATACATAATTTATGCAGCATAATCTAAAACAAACACTAATGAATTATCAGTACCCTATCATTGCTCTTTCAAGTTAAGTAATAATAATGTTGGGTTTATGGTCTTATCTATATGTTTCCATAGCAACAACACAGGTACCCTATCAAAATAGTATTTTTGGCATTTTTTCAAAATTCAGCGATAAATTGCTTACATTTTTGAGTTTTTTATGCAAATAAAACATAAGCATTTACATTGGGACAAAGTTTCTGTTCGTTGCTATGGCAACATGACCTCAAATCGCAAAAATGAAAGCAATTTTGGACAATATTTAGAGTCCTTTTTTTACTAGATCGTTGAATTTTAATTCAAAGTGATGAAAATTAATTAATGTATTCAAGTAGATCTTTCATTACACGAAAGAAAATTTTTTTAAATTGTTCAGGAAATAGCCCGTTGCTATGGGAACGATTGTGTAAAATTGCACACAGACCCACTTTGAGTCCTTGGATACGGGCATCAAAAGTTAAGTAATCTGAAATTTTTAAAATCTTAAATAAAGTTTAGACTTTGCTTTATCTAATATGTAAAAAAGGTTGTGTAAGCCTGTTTCATTTTTTGAGGAAAAGACTTCGAAAAACAACAAAAAATGCTTATTTTTGTAATGTATGGCCAAATTACTATAGCAACCATTAATTATTTGAAACTTTTTTATTATATTTTGATAGAGGCTTACTTGATCTCTATTGTTATTAAATTTGAACTTCCTGGGATTAATAATTACTGTTTTATGAAAATAATAAAAAATGGTTGCCATGGTTTCATATGTTCCCCATGGCTTTTTCACGGTTTTTGAAAGAGCTCTTTGTGTTGGATATTTCCCAACAATTTTTATCTGTTCATCATGATGCAAAATTTTTTTAAATGACTCTGAAGTTGCAAAATAAGTAATATTCAAGACCATAGTTACCGTTGCCAAGGTAACTTATGTACATAGTAACAAGTGGGTTTATCTTGAATTTTCTCATTTTATATAATAAATCCTATTTCCTTATTATATACCCATCAAGAGAGAAGAAAAATTGGAAAATACAAACAGCATTTTGAAATCAATATATCAAAATTAGCTAATTATGTTGTCATGGTAACCAGCCTTTTTACAATATCAGACACTACTAGTGAGCTTATTTAAAATTTTATGTCCTAATCTTTAGGGTGCATAAAAAATCTTTCATTGATGTCACATACAGACCAAATTATAGAGCTTCAAATTAGCTCAATTTTGGCAATTTTTCAACTTTAAAGGCCGTTGCCATGGTAACCAGATGACCTAGAATTAATTTTTTAGTCAAATTTTCCATTTTTCATTGGTCCCTACTTATGTGTGAAATTTCATGAAAATCGGAGACCATGCGTGCCGAAATTGTTTAAATGCTTACAGAGAATTGCTATTAATAGCTAGAAGGTCGCCTGGTATACATTTTTTTTATTTGTATAGAGCCATGGTATTGCTTTATCCTAAAGCAGTCAAACCAATATGTACCCGAATTCGTTTTTGAGCAAAATGACTGTTTCTATAAATAGCACAATAATTTGTGCAAAAACTCAACATTTTGACCCAAAAGCAGAGATTTACTCGAAGTTCAAATTTCTAATTCTCTCATTTTTAAAGAGTATAATGAATAGTATAAATTCTGATGTTTGAATCTTTAGAAGCAGTACTTATGTGAATTAGACAATTTTTTCCCTATTTTCGGTGATTTTTCATTATGAAATATACATTTTTTTCCCAAAATACCCATTCAGCAATGAAAATTTCAAGGAGTATTATTTTTTCTGAAATAATGCAACAAACTGAGCTTAAACCATTTATCGTCCATGTCGGTTTCAAATATTACGTGATATGAAAATAGAGTTATCTCCCTGTAGTCACAACTCTAACCTTAAATAAATTTCAAAACTGAAGAAATAGAAACGTTCATTTTCTTAAACCCGCGAAAGAAAGTACCAGCGAATGATTCTACATTTACTTATACAGTATATATATATATATATATTTTTCAATTGTGAGTGTTTCCAATTTTAAAACTATTCATAGAAAAGAGAGGAGAGGACTCGGTTGCAGCACTTGCAGCAAAACACCAACACACCCAATGCGAAAGCACGAATAAACAAGCACAGCATGAGACGCAAAAGAGACTTACGACATGGAAACACGAAACACAAAAACTTACACATAAACCAACATTACCAATGGGTAATCGATGCCGACACTGAACGGCAATCCTCCACTTAAGTAACAAATGGTGTTGTATCCAAATAACGTGCGCACAACCCTCCCACTTTTCCGGTTACCCAGAGGTCTCGAAGAACGCACAATTGTAGTGTTCATAACCTCCTCACTGTAAGATAACCACACAAACAAGACATCAAAATGCAGGGGCTCAAGCGATACAGATGCGTATGCAATGGATATGTATGTAGAAATCGAATTGGCTTGGAAATTTTTAGTTTTCATTTCTCAATCACATCCCCTGAACTTTTAATAGACCAAAAGATATTTACATCGTTCCTGCTCAGAACAATCATTACTTCGTAAGATAATTAGCTACCCAAACTTATAAACAAAGTCTCTTTTAAAAAACGGAACCTGTAGGTCAGATTCATCATCTGATGCATGGATTCACATCATCATCCCAAATGAGATAAAGAAGATCCTCACGACAATCTTAACAGCACTCACAATAGAGCACCAAATTGAGCATCGACGGACCCTAGCTTACCCCTAGCAAGCTAGGGGTGGGACAAGGTGCCAAGATATATCACCTATGCAAGTTAGGTTACTGTAGCATCAGTACTATGTCAAATACTGAACTACCCAAAACTTCTTAACCAAGTCACATTGAGCTATCCTTAACTTCTTAACCAAGTCACTCAAGTGGAAGATGTGCAAGTTTGGATACTGTAGCATCAGTAATTTGTCAAATACTGAGCTACTCCAAAACTCTTAAACGGACGTTGGACGAGGGCGGGGACTTGGACGTCCGGGGTTATAGCATAACCTCGCTCAACTTCGTTGAGGTGAGCTAAAAATTGTTGGACGGATGGTGCAAGGGAGTTATAATTTGATGATAGGTTAGAATAAAATGGCAGATTTAAATACACGGATTTCAAATATTAGCTTGAATTAATTTGTCACCAAAACATTTCTTTAAAATGTATTTTTTCTTTCTTATCCACACTTTTCGTTGTTGCAAAGTTGCGCTGGTTACACAACCATTTCAAATTCACAAGACATATACGGTTTCTCATCAGTGGTACTTTAACATTCTTTAAGGAAATCACTTCGGATTAAGTACCACTGATAAGGATTTACTACCCGAAACACATGTCTGGTGCATTAGAAGTGGTTTGAAATTTTCTTCAAGGAGGTAAAGAGTAGGAACACTTCCGTATTGATGGATATGTTACATGTTATAGGTATTAAAAACAGAAGGCATACGAAACACAGTCCGTGC
Organism: Pinctada fucata; assembly: GCA_028142955.1. Classification (NCBI taxonomy): domain Eukaryota; kingdom Metazoa; phylum Mollusca; class Bivalvia; order Pterioida; family Pteriidae; genus Pinctada; species Pinctada fucata. Next base: position 82,170,623 of record AP027103.1, on the reverse strand, counting down.
TCTGCCGGCTGTGGCGAGCTGTAGCGAGCTCATGCATGTGATCACCCGAGGAGTCCGACTGACATTCAGAGAGGACAGGTGGTTGGGGCCCTGTCTTCTCTGTCACAGTCAGCCAGAGTGCAATTCTTAAGAATGCGCTGGTACAAGGCTGTAGTTTGGTCCAGTACCAAGCAAAGTGTCCGTCTAGTGACAGAAGGATTATCAACGGTATAAATGGGGTTTAATGATTCTAACACAATTTCGATGTAATCCTATCTTAGTAGACTACCTTTGATCCTTCTCATTTTGTTAAACATGTCACCACAAAATGCAGGTTGTGAATAACCCAAAGTAATACACTCTGTTGCTTGAATGGGTCCGAATGTAAAATCAAAGCTCAGAAGGAACTGATGGCGAGTTTCGTTTATTCATTTTAGAATGATATCAAAATATTTTATGGGATTTTTAAATATTGTATTAATAGATAGAACAAATCCATTTTCCAATGTTCGGGAATAACATTTATGAACCTATGTCAGCATGACTGCTAACGTCAGTGACGGATTCAAGGGGGGCGTAGGGCCCCCTAAAATTTTCCAATCATGGATAAAACGATCGATTTAAATCAAGAAAGAGTGAATATTAGTGAATATTACTTACCTGTTAGTAAATATAATTGTTAAATGCATCAAATTCCATTCTTTAATCAATTACAGTCACGAAAATGGGTCCTAAAAAGGCTGAAATTCAAGAGATTCCAGGGGGCTTCGACCCCCCTAAGAGGGCTCCAGACCCCTTGTCAATTCTTTACGCCCCCCCCCCCCCCCCCCCCCAAATAATAAGCTGGATGCACACTGATAGTACAGACGTTTATTTTTTCTTCATGTATAGCACAGGGGTGAGGTATCATCGCTTGGTCACAAACCCTTTCCTTTACGTACCCTTTGTTCTATATTAAAAATCCCAAGGGAGGACACTTCCTATATAATAGCTATATTACTTTTTTGTACTCGATCGTGGCTTCCACTCCTATCGATATGTATTCGACCAGTGCATCTTTTAGAATGAATTTTCAGTTTGGATATCTTTTATACATTCATCTTGAGATAACAAAACCAAAAATTGCATCAAATGGACCGTGGGTCTGCCTGTAGGTAGGAAAAAAGAGGAAGCCACGATCGAGTACAAAGAGAGTGTCCGCCCTTGGGGTTTTATATATAGACATATAGAAGAAAGGGTTTGTATTAAGGAAAGGGTTTGTGACCAAGCGATGATACCTCACCCCTGTGGTGTATAGATCTGCATATCTGTACCATTTGAAACTGTTCTAAAATCTTATATCTTGTAGGCCTATATCATTCAGATTTTTTAATCGGTCCCGTTTTCAAGTCTACTAGTTACAGCCACAGGCTGTAAAAGCGTCTGGTATGTGTACGATCTGTGTATTGTTTAAACCCAGTATCTTCCAGATACACAGTCATGTCAAATTTCTAACTTCAGCCATTGCAAAAATTCGCTATAGAGGTTCCAATAAGATCATACTTTCTACGATTGTACCTATATATTTTATCTACTATGTCACCTATTTCATTAAAAAATTCCCCGTACTTCCAGAGATATCGTAGGTTCCATTTCTTCAGTGACCCAGTTTTTGTTTTCTCGTATTTAGAGTGACCGTTCCAGCCCTGGCTCGGTGTTCAGTCAGTGCATTCTATTTGCAAGATGCGACACACCAATGCGCTATGAACACTTGATTGTTTGTGAATTCTAAATTGATTTCTATACCTAGAAGTGTAGTGTATGACCGTAACTCCTCGTTAATCGATTTAACACTCGAACTGCTACGATTTGAATATCAGCGCCTTCCATTTTATTTACATAGATCGGACTGAATTGGAATAAGCAATCTGATTGGACGAACTTTTACCGTAGTCTTGTTCTGATCTCTACTGTTTTAGAATTCACAAACAATCAAGCGTTCATAAAGCATTGATCTGTATTGCACGAAATTATAGAAAAACCGAACGTTCTGCGTTGCCTTGCCCACTGAGAACAATTTTACCTACAGGATCGTATCACGTGGTACAGTATAGCCGATAAACTTATAAGCAATCTCAACACACGTGCAAACGAGACAGTTGATGTTTACTGCATCCTAAAGTACGTTTTTTAAATAATCTTTAACGTTTTAAACATTATGAAACAACTGTTAAAACGAGGAATGCAATTTACGCTGCCTTTATATAAATATGGTGAATAATGAGGTCCAGGGTCAAGGGCCGCACGGTCGGAGTTAAGTAAAACTGTGTGAATATATATTTATCTTCACTCGACTTATACATTTTGGGGCTCGGGAGTGTCACGCTTTCAGATCACGTGATGCAAATCTGAGGTCACGTGGTCCGTGCGATCACTATAGCCGAAACTCGCCTAAAAATGACAATAATTTTTGTAAAATTTCCAGAAAGTCTTTACTAGTTTGTGAAAGCGAATACCTTGGCCTTGAACATTGACGGCGGATGCGGCTAGCCAACAGGGGATGCTTACTCCTCCCGGGCACCTGGTCCCACCTCTAGCTTGCTGGGGGTCCGTCGATGCTCAATTTGGTGCTCTATTGTGAGTGATGTTTAGATTATCGTCAGGATCTTCTTGAACTCATTGGTTATTTCTAAATTTCTACTATGAACATCGAAAACATTAGTACATGCTCTAGATAGCATACCCGATGAGCTGCGAACTCCAAATTTTCTGTCCGTTCTGAAACGTAATTAAGTTAAACATGCTGTCAATAAATTTACAATGGAAGAATTGGGCAACGGTATTAACCTCCTATATTTTGAGAATCACTTAAAATAATATGACAAAGTTTTATCTAGAGTATAACGTTGAATCAAAAAAATACAATGAAACTCAACATTACTATCAGTTGCTAATCAGATTAAGGATACATTAATTACAATGTTTTTTTTTTTTTGGGGGGGGGGGGGGGGTGGGTAGCTAGGTTGGTATCTTTGCTGGTGCACTACGTTACTCCCCGAGGATATCATTCGTCTAGTTTTACAGACATAAAATGTATTTGTAAATTGTCTTATACTAAATTTGATGAGTTATTCTGAAACTAGGAAGTATATCCCTTATGACATAGCTCTGTCCTTAGCTGGTTCTTTGGTATACACTTTAGGTCATGTGTATAAACATTGTTTGTTGAAATGCACATATGCTATACTCGATTATCAAGATAGAACATATAGTTCAATATGATAATTTCATGTGCCGACAAATTCAACTTTTAAAATTCGAATTCTTTATTCATATTTTTTTTTCATTTTAGCTCTTTGTTCTGGATCATGTGGTCATAAAGATTACTACATGTACAATACTCAAATATGAAACTCACAATTGCATCGCATATATTCAGATGATTTGGACATAAAAGATCTTTAGTTAATTTAAGTAATTTTCTAAAATCTATACATTGATAAGTTTTTGTATCGAAAAATTGAATCTATAGTCTGTGCAAAGTAAAGCACGTTCTCGAGCCCTTCGCATCAGAACTTCCGATAAACTTGTTCTGTGCAAATCACACCACAAGGGTTGAAACAGAATCAAACTCAGTGAAAATGTCATCTACAGTAGCACATCATACCAACGCAAAATGTTAGATCTCTTGTTGGCTAGATTTCATTCTTGCACAATTTTAAACATAAGATTTTAAAATAAAATTAGATGCCCTTTGATGCTTTCTATGGGGTTTGATTGAGTGATAATGGTCAAGAATTACTTGAAGAAAAGTACAGATGCTATTTTCATGTGTATTGTGTATTGCCTTGTCATTCATTTTGGACAATATTTATGTAAGATTTGGTGAGAAACTCTACAAGCAGGTTGTAGGGATTCCAATGGGTACTAATTGTGCGCCTCTTGTTGCAGATTTATTTTTATACACGTATGAAAAGGAATTTATCCAAAATCTTCAAAAACAAAGAAAAAATGATGATGTGAAATGTTTCATTGGTACTTCTAGGTACCTGGATGATATTCTTACTATCGACAATCCTGTTTTTGGAAAGTATAAAAATGTTATTTATCCACAAGAATTGATTCTAAACAAGGCAAACGTTTCCAACACAGAAATACCATTTTTGGACCTAAATATCAAAATTGTTAATGGAGAGATCCATACAAGTGTGTATGACAAAAGAGATGATTTTGGATTTAACATGGTAAATTTCCCCTGGCTTGACGGTGATGTTCCTAGATTACCGTCCTATGGTATCTATATTTCACAGCTCATCCGGTATGCTAGAGCATGTACTGATGTTTTGGATTTTCATAGTAGAAATTTACAAATTACCAAGAAACTTTTAGAACAAGGTTTTCGCTTTCACAAACTAGTAAAGACTCTCTGGAAATTTTACAAAAATTATTGTCAACTTCTTCTGAAATTCGGACCAATACAGGCAACAGAGTATATTACTTTGGGTATTTCACAACCTGCATTTTATGGTGACATTATTAACAAGTTAAGAAGGATCAAAGATCGACAACATCACTATCGAAAATGCGTCAGAATCATCAAACGCCTTTTATACCGTGGGTATGATCCTAATGTCACCAGACGGACACTAGGCTTGGTACTTGACCAATCTACAGTCTTGTACAAGCGCATTCTTAAAACTTGCACTCTGACTGCCTGTGACGACGGGACTCCATGACGGGCCCTGTCCAAACCTCTTTAGAGAAGACAGGGCCCCGACCACCTGTCCTCTCTGAATGTCAGTCGGACTCCTCGGGTGATAACATACATGAGCTCGCGGCGGCAGAGCACGGATTGTATTACGTACGCCCTCTTTTTATATCCATTTACATATTCATCTGTGTTGCTTGGGCCCCTGCGTTTTGCGGTCTTGTTTGTATGTGGTCATCTGACAGTGAGGAGGTTGTTTTACACCACAATTGTGCGTTCTTCGAGACCTCTGGGTAATCGGAAAAATGGGAGGGTTGTGCGCACGTAATCCAGGATAACCATACCTTCTGCTATTTCCGTGGCAGATGGCCGTCCTAAGTCGGCACCGGTTGCCAATTGGTCTCGTTGGTTTATGTGTAGTCTTTTGTGTTTGGTGTTTCTGTGTTGTGCGTTGACGTTCCTTGTCCCTTACGCGTCTCTTTCTGTGCTTGTCTGCTTTGTGTTTTTGTATTGGGTGTTTTGGGGTTTTGCTGTGGGTGCTACAACCTGGTGTTGTTGGAGATCCCCTCCTTTGTAATGTAATAATATGACCAGCTGGTTTATATAGATATTCAGACGTTGCACATTCTCAAGAAGCAGGACATGATTCAAGAATTTTAGGATCTTGTGTAACTTTGTTGTAGTTGAAAACGAAATTTCGAATAGGTCTCTTATATTTGTAACAAATAAGAGGAGGTTCTAAATTTTCAAAATATTGAGGAATGGCACTTTGTACGCGGTGATCCCGAAAAATATTAGAGATGTTCAGAAGATCAAATCCTTTGTTAATAAATTGAATTTTTATGAATCGTCTTTTAGGGGAGGTGTTTTTAACCAAAGGATATAGTTTATTTTGTGCGAATGCAACAATGATGTTTAGCCTGAATCAATCAGTGTTTCTTAAGAATGCAACCAATGCTTCATCCAAGAGAGATTTTAATTGAACTGCTGGAACTGAAGAGAGAGCATGTAGTAGTTCATGTCTGCCGCCGTTGCGTGCAATGATCAGTAGATCTTTGAGGTTGCGATGTACTCTAGCTCTTTTTCTGAGTTTTTTGTTTCGCCTTTTACCGTGAGACCTATGCTTCCTTTTAGTGTTAGGGCGGATTGAAAAAACATTAATATTTGAAGAGGTCGAAGAAATGTTTCCTTGTTCATAAATCTGATCGTTTAGACCAAGGGGGTACGCAGTTTGCAGTTTGGTTATCCAGGCAAGTTCAGCTTGTAAGCGGCCTTTCTTAGTTTCAGTTTTACTTTGATTTTTAAGTTTTGAGAATGACTGAACTGGAGTAATTGTTATATCCGAAATTGAATGATTGTATTTAACGAAGTGATTATATAGGAAATTTCTTTGTTTTTTTCTGACGCGAGTTTCTTATCTGATACGAATGACTTCGAAAACGAGATTTTAAGGCCTGGCCTGTTTCCCCTACATATTGGGCACCACATCCCTTGGCGTGTCATGTAATGACATAAATGACATCTTGATACGATCAATCAATGTCCTTATCAATCTCTATTTTAAAGATCTGCCCATTAACACTAGATTTAATTGTGGAATTGCAATTGATGAGCGGACACATACCGCATCTTTTCCCATTGCACCTGCAAATGGTTGAGAACCCTCTATGTTTGTTGTTGAATATAGAGCCTGCAGATGGAGAAGTGGGTGGAATACGTCTACGGGGTTGTAATTTAAGAGGTGATAGAAGTATCTTTGGTGCGGAAAAAAGTTTCTTACTGTTAAATGTTGATGATGGGAAAGTGACTGTAGTAATAGAGGGTAATCTCAAAGGAGTTAATTTGATACGAGGCGACCTTAAAAATGCCATGATGAAATGATCGGTGAAAGGTGAATTATGATATATCATTTCATTTTCAGACGCAGAAAGGTTTACAGGGATGCAAGTAGGATTTACATACGGAAGCCCATTGGCTTCAAAGAAAAAAATAATTTATTGCGTATATGCGCAAAAGTATTGCGTATATTCGCAATAGAACTGCGTATAAACGCAATATTATTGCGTATATTCGCAATAGTATTGCTTATATACGTATTAGTATTGCGTATAATCGCAATAATTATTCTATGAACATCCGTGATGGTAAGGGGGAAAAGGGATATTGTATCATCTTTCATCTATCCGTAAAATTTTCATATTTTGGAGGATGTTTATGAAAATATATATGATAAAAGATTTTATGGCTCCCTACTAAGTTTGCTTACTTGTATTTCCTTCAGGGGTGGATCCAGGGCGGGATAAATATAAGCCTCATTAAGAAATCTGCATGGATTGAAAAACTCAACCTCGTCCCCCTTTCCCGATTTTCATATCCACCATTTACCAATATTGGGACATTTCTACTGCCTTAGTATAATTTCGTTGATAGGTTTGGTATGATATGAGGGGACCTTTACAAGACTTAGTTTTGGTTCTTTTTATCGGCTCGCCGGATTTTGTTGTAGAGGGCAATATACAAGTATTGCATAATGTTCATTTTCGTAATGTTTTTATCTAATAACACTCGAATACAGAAAGCTTTTTTGAAGACATATATACCGGTATACCTTTCACAGAATAATTCTATTTTGATGTCATATTTGGGGTCAAGAGAACGAGGTGTTGGAACTCCTTCCCTTCATATGCATGAGATGTTTCTGTGTAAGGGTATAACATCAATCTTGTAACAATATTATGAAGAAAAACGAAGTTTCAAACTCGATCTGCAAGGGAGCAGCGTGTTTCAGATATTGAATCTTCATTGGAGGTACTTAAAGCCAAAATAATGATTCAAAATTTTAGATAAAGCCTCTTTCGAACCTCATGTATACACGTACCTATAAGGGGACAACCATTTGATTCTGAGGGGGGGGGGGGCAGTTTTTGGAAATAAATATCCTGACCCAGAAAATGTTGAAAATAATCATCTGACCCTCTTTGTTGCAGAAATAAATATTCTGGCCCATATATGTTCAAAATCCAAAACTTTTCGGCTCGCTCCGCTCGCCGTTCCCTGAAACAAATTTAAGCTTGTTTCGCTAGCAGCATGAACCAATTTTCTATGCTCGCTTCGGTGGCCTTACACTAAAATGAAATTCCGGTTCGCTTCGCTCGCCCTTCCACAATATTTTATATCAAGTGCTACTTTGACATTTACACTTTATAACAATTGCAAGTATAAAAACAATAAACCATAAACCGCTAAAAGCGGTAAGGCGGGATTGCAAAGTGTTTGTATTAGATGACATATACATTTTTGCGTAGACAGAAAGGTCAAAGGTCATTAATACTATTGCCCAATGAAAAATAGCTATGGTCATGAGGATTCTTAATGTGAAATATAAAATCCCTACCTCTTATAGTTCAAAAGTAGGTCAAAGGTCAATGTCAAGGTCATTTGGCCAAAAGTAATGATATGAAATGAAAGGTCTGGTCATGAGGAAACCCTACCTCTTATAATTTAAAAGTAGGTCAAATGTCAATGTCAAGGTCACTAGGTCAAAAGTCATGATATCAAATGAAAGATCTCGTCATAAGGAATCTATATGTGAAATATCAAAACCCTAACTCTTATAGTTCAAAAGAAGGTCAAAGGTCAATGTCAAGGTCACTAGGTCAAAAGTCAAGATATCAAATGAAAGTTCTTCTCATGAGGAATCTATATGTGAAATATCAAAACCCTACCTCTTATTATTCAAAAGTAGGTCAAAGGTCAATGTCAAGGTCACTAGGTCAAAAGGCATGATATAAAATGAAAGGTCTGATCATAGAGATTCTGCATGTGAAATTTCAAAGCCATAGCCTCTATAGTTCATGAAATATAGCCCAGATTTATTATTTTTAAATGTAGATCAATGTCACAAGGTCAAAACTTTTGGTATCCATGGTGAGGTCTTGTGACAAGGAATACATATGTAAAATATAAAAGCCCTATCATTTACCATTTAAAAGTTATGGCCAAGGTTAAAGTTTTTCAAAAGTAGGCCAATCTCTAAGGTCAAGGTCACAAGGTCAAAACTTTTGGTATCCATGGTGAGGTCTTGTGACAAGGAATACATATGTAAAATATGAAAGCCCTATCATTTACAATTAAAAAGTTATGGCCAAGGTTAATTTTTTTCAAAAGTAGGTCAATTTCCAAGGTCAAGGTCACAAGGTCAAAACTTTTGGTATCCATGGTAAGGTCTTGTGACAAGGAATACATATGTAAAATATAAAAGCCCTATCATTTACCATTTAAAAGTTATGGCCAAGGTAAAAGTTTTTTTAAAAAGAGGTCAAACTCCAAGGTCAAGGTCACAAGTTATAAATTTTTGGTTTCCATGGAAAGGTCTTGTCACAAGAAATACACAAGTGAAATATGAAAGCCCTATCACTTACCATTCAAAAGCTATGGCCAAGATTAAAGTTTTACAAAAGTAGGTCAAACTCCAAGGTCAAGGTCACTAGGTCAAATTTTGCTGCTGTGTTTGATTCGTCTCATCATGTCCTATCACCATGTCAAGTTTCAAGTTGCTCCTCCAAACAGTTTTCTCTCAACGGACTTAAAGGCAACACTCTAACCAAAATGTTGACGCACTGACGGACGGACGGACAGACAGACTTTGCAATTTCATAGAACGTGTTTTGCTTCGCAATCCGGCCAAAAATGCATATTTGGTAAGCATCAAGTCGTATAGGAATGAGTATAGTGCATTACACATCAACTACCTCCTTTTTCACTCCACATGGCAAATACTTTCTTGGCATAACCCTCTCCCAATGTGCTGTTAACACTCTATTTAGAATATGCAGGTGATACATGTACATTCATATGTATATAGACTTATTGAAGTGCCAAGAAAGTCTTGCACAATGTAAATTAGGATGTGTCTGTGTGCAATTGTTCTTGGTTTTGTTTTGTTTTTTTCTTTTGTTTTTTGTTTTGTTGGTTTTTTTGTTTGTTTGTTTGTTTGTTTTTTTGGTTTTTTTTTTTTTTTTTTTTTTGGGGGGGGGGGGGGGGGTTTGCTTGTCAGGATTGTTACATACCCTGATTCTTTCACCAAATAATGGTGACAATTATTATTATTAGATAACATGAATTTAGTGTACATATACGTTTGTTTTCCCTTATCTATATACATTATTTGATGAAATAATGCAAAATGAGGAAATGATACCTATCATTTTGGAATAATGTAGAATATAGTCTATTTGTGTAGGGGAAAGTGCAATGAAATTAAAACAGGGTACCCTTGTGTTTGGTAATTATTTTTATTTACATCTTAGAATATTGTTTTATATGCAATATTTCTTTTATATTACTAATCTATATAGATTAAAACAGAACAATTAAACATGAGTTTATTATTACTGAAAAGCATATACTGGATGTTTAATAGTCCTTAATCTGAATGTGCAAAAGGTACCTTTCTATAATGTTCTGTATCTTAAATAAAACAAAATTACTTATCTTTGTCTGTCTTCATTATGTCAATTTGACTGTTGTGTATAGAAAATACCCTTAAAATACAGAATTTATGTGTTAAATCCACAATTCGAGTTGTTTCGCAACAAATTTTGCAGTGTGAACCCTAAATGAAACTGTTGCGCAATAAAATCTGACATATTGAATATTCATCATTTACAGTTAATTGAGTTCACAATTTCTAAGATTTATATGAGATTTGGATTATTTCGTATATAAGGACATTTTTATTTCAAAATTAATGGTCCTCAATATGATTAATGATGTCACAGTATTATGACATCACTCTCTTAGCAGACTGACTTAATATTTTTTCAAATAATTAAATATATAATTATGTTTTTCAATTTCATTTTCTATAGGACGTAGCATTTTGAGACACTGAATCATTTTTTGTAAGACCTTTATTTATAATTCTTGCAATGTTTATTGCACAATAGATTCAGTCAACTGAAACAAATTTGTTGCACAATAAAGTTATTGCAAAATAAATCTATTGCGCAACCATGTGAACGAGACATTAATGTGATCTTTATTTCTTTCCAGTCAGTTTCTTTTCTGATGTTTTAAAATCACTATAAAGTTCATTTAAATTTCACTAAAAATGTATAAAACATACAGAAAATGACAAAATTAATTATCTTCAAATACTCAGTAAATCTTAAAGCATTTGATAGTGTATTTTCATGTTTATTACTTTCAATGATATATTGATACATACATCAATATAGCAAAATTATAGGAAAAATTGATATTATATATTCACATATTCTATCCACAGTTCTAATGACCTAGATGTTGTTCTTTTGTCTGATCCTTTCCATTTTGTCCCTGTGTTCTTTTGAGGTTTTAGAGAAGCTGCTTTTACTAACAGTAAGTGGCATATCCTTGCCACTGAGAGAAATATTATTCTTGAATTGCTCGATACCAAGGTTGCTCATGTCATAACTTCCGCTATAGTTTCCGTATTGTGAAAGACACACGGCTAAAGTGAATCCTGTCATAAAGGCATCATACCCAGATCTATGACACCCTGCGCTATGTACATCACACTCGGATTTCAAATATTTCGAAGGTAAATTAACAGTTTTCTCAACAACAACAGTACTTTCTGACACAAAATCAGTCTCCATATTTTCTGTAATTATCTGCTCTCCATCAATCTGCTGCGTTCTGTTTTTTATGCTGTTTAAGCTTTGTTGTTTGTTTTTATTTCTTCTCTTTCTCTTCCTGACTTCTTTTGTTTGACCCAGTTTATCAAGGTCCAAAATTAAATCCATGTCATGTGAAAGTGTACAGTTAATTCCTAGTTCACACCATCCATGTCCCTAAAAATAATGTATAGATTGTTCTCATAATTGTATATTGTGTACCATACATTTGTATTTTAAACCAGAAGTCTCGGACGAGACTGTAGTTCTCCTGGTTGTTTTGTTTTATTCACTCACTGACAAGTGAATAAGATACATACACATCAATATCATTTTCCATTTTTTAAAACCAAAGACCATAGGAAGCAGGCACTTTAACAAGGTATATATAGCACAACAAAACAACATATCCTTTAGACTGCAACTATTATATCACTCATAATTATAATTCATGATATCCAAGACATATTTCATAAAAGAATGCCACACCCATTTTCCAAGATCCTAGGGGTCAGGGTCTGCTAGATCAAATGAACTATTGATGACACAACAAGACTACATATCCATCATATTGCATAAATAATTAACTCTCCATCACTAATAGCTTTAGAAGAGTTGAGAGCACAATTACATTGGAAAAAATTACCACACCCATTTTCTAAAATCCTGGGGGTCAGGGGCTCAAACAAAATATCAGGTGCACAACTAAACCACAGACCAATCATATTACAAAAAGAATTATTATTGTCTCCATCATTAATAGTGTTGGAGGAGTTGCAAGCGTAAGGAGAAAATGACCACACCCATTTCTAAGACCCTGGGGGTCAGAGGCTCATACAAAATATCGTGTGCACAATTACACCACAGACTCATCATATTGCAAAAAGAATTAAGTCTCCATCACTTATAGTGACAGATGACTTGCGAGCACAAGATTACATAGAATGATATAGGACAAATGACCACAACATTTTCTAAGGCCCTGGGGTTCAGGGGCTCAAACAAAATAATGGGTACATAATAAGACCACAGACTCATCATATAGCAAAAAGAATTAAGTCTTCATCATTAATATCATCAGAGGAGTTGCTAGCACTAGATTACACAGAATTATTTAGGAGAAAATGACCACACCCATTTTCTAAGACCCTGAGGTTCAAGGGCTCAAACTAAATATCAGGTGCACAGCTAGACTACAGACCCATTATATTGCAAAAGGAATCAAGTCTCCATCATTTATAGTGTTAGAGGAGTGGTGAGCACAAGATTACATAGATTTTCAATGACCACGCCCATGTTCTAAGACCCTAGGGTTCAGGGGCTGAAACCAGTCAGCTACATCACAGATATTACAAATACTCAAGGCAACAGCTCAGCTACATCACAGATATTACAAATACTCAAGACAACAACTCAGCTTCATCACAGATATTATAAATTACAGATATTACAAATACTCAAGACATCAACTTAGCTGCATCACAGATATTACAAATACTCAAGACTACAACTCAGCTACATCACAGATATTACAAATACTCAAGACAACAACTCAGCTACATCACAGATATTACAAACACCCAGGACGACAACTCAGCTGCATCACAGATATTACAAATACTCAAGACAACAACTCAGCTGCATCACAGATATTACAAATACTAAAGGCAACAACTCAGCTGCATCACAGATATTACAAATACTCAAGACAACAACTCAGCTACATCACAGATATTTCAAATACCCAGGACAACAACACAGCTACATTGCAGATATTACAAATACTCAAGACATCAACTCAGCTACATCACAGATATTACAAATACTCAAGACATCAACTCAGCTGCATCACAGATATTACAAATACTCAAGACAACAACTCAGCTGCATCACAGATATTACAAATACTCAAGACAACAACTCAGCTGCATCACAGATATTACAAATACTCAAGACAACAACTCAGCTACATCACAAATATTTCAAATACCCAGGACAACAACTCAGCTACATCACAGATATTTCAAATACCCAGGACAACAACTCAGCTACATCACAGATATTACAAATACTCAAGACAACAACTCAGCTACATCACAGATATTACAAATACTCAAGACATCAGCATAGCAAGAACAGATATTAAAACAAGAAAACAACTCAGCAATTATGCATACCAAAGATTAAAGCTTTGCAGTCACATATATTTTACGACTTGAGGAAACAACTATTACATATATGTCTAATATATATTTCATTAAAATAATTAGTTACTTACAGCAAATGATTCACAGACAGCTTGTCTCATTGAGTCAATTGCCTCCCTTGGCAAGGTCAGATCGGCATCTATTTCATCGGGTAGAGGGCAGCAGCAGTCAATAATGTTAGCTGTTTCTTCATAATGTGGAAATGAGACACTTACATAGGACTGTCCTTTATTCTTCTTCACACAATTCTCTCTCTGACTGAAAGATATACTACTATTAAAATCAATATACTGGTAAATATAAACGAATAAAGAATTCAATTGATCTTGGACAATGTTCACTTGTAGGCACTGAATAATATGCCAAGAATTCAAGAATTATAAGGAACTATACTTCCAAGGATTTTTTATATTGCTTAAAGAAACTACAGCTGTAAAAGTTAAATTGAACTCTGCACTATTAAAGTTGACAAGTAATCTGAGTGTCTAACATGTTCAAATGGATTTATCAATTGAAAGCATTCCACCACTTTTTTAGATTGGCTGCTACTTATACCCCATGTTACATCTTCCATATACCATTCCTCTACCTTCTCAATACAATTGACCCTTCCGATTGCAGGAAAAAATGCAAAATTTCGTGACGTCACAATGCTTTTACCTCGGACAAACAAGCTTCGAAACTCGGTCAAACATCTAAATTGCATTGTGAATGGTATTTCTCAAATTTTTCCCGCATTCAGAAGGGTCAATTACGGCACATCCATGAGAGGTTAAAACTGATACATTACATGATAAAAACATAGTATAATAAAAGATTACAAAGCTCACCTCATGGCAGAATTTAATCATGGCAGCAAACAGGTAGTTAAAGATAACACTGTGAGTTTTTAATTTGAGAATCTGTCCTATTGAGGACAAACAAAAATGCTAAAAACTAAAGAAAACAGAAAAGGGAAGTAAAATGTTGATACCCAAATCTTCCTCACGTGTACTCAAGCGGAAAATATAGGTCATGACCTACATTTGAACATAGATTTTTGATCTACTCATAAAGACGCATCATCTCGTGGTTCCAAATTAACTTTTATTGCCACAAGCTAAAATTAGCTTGTAGAAGAAATTTAAAATCCAAAATCTACAAGCTTAGTTCTAAATTAAGAAAAGATGAATTTTTGATATTTAATGTTGAATATGTTATTTATAGGGCTGTCACGGTTAACATAAAATTTGGTCACCCACAGTTCAAGCTTGGTCAGTTCAATTCATATCACACTTTACGGATTTCAGTTTGGTTCTTTCTGTTTTTGTTGGCTACTTTGTCGTATTTCACTGTTCACCCTATGAAATGGGGTGTTTCACTTCTTGATTGTAAACAGGCACCTGTTTGCTTGACAGTCTAAGAAGTCTTCTAAATGTTCTAGTTTGGTTATTTTGTTGAATGTTGAAAAGGTCTCGCAGAAAAATGCTTTAAAAGCAGAAAAATAAAAAAATTAATTGTTTGATTTGTTATTCTTACCATTATTTCACTCTTTTATGGAATAAAACAACACAAACTCAAACAAAACTGAAAAAACGAAAACCGAGGTTCATTTTCCTGAACCAAACCGAACCGAATAAAGGCTGAACCATGACAACCCTAGTTATTCAACATGTTTAACTATCTATTCAGAACATGTAAATTGTTATAATTATCTATAGGTTTGAGAATGTTTTCGACACTTATTTAAATACATGTACTTGCATGAATCAGCTTAGGTCGTAACTTAATGATATTTTCGCACTTTTATTTTAACAATATCGCAGTTTTGTCTATGCTGAAAATGGCACATTTGCAATATTAGTAGTAATATCCTCTTTTCAGTTTTCTCTGCCATAAAATGCGTGCCATTTATGTGAAGTGTAAAAAAATAAACCATAAACCGCTAAAGGCGGTAAGGCCGGATTGCGAAGTGTTTGTATTAGATGACGTATACATTTTGGCGCAGACAGAAAGGTCAAACGTCATTAAAATACACAATGAAAAAAAGCTATGGTCATAAGGAATCTAAATGTGAAATATCAAAGCCCTATCCCTTATAGTTCAAAAGTAGGTCAAAGGTCAATGTCAAGGTCATTTGATCAAAAGTCATGATATCAAATGAAAGGTCTGGTAATGAGGATTCTACAACTGAAATATCAAAATTCTACCTCTTATAATTTAAAAGTAGGTCAAAGGTTAATGTAAAGGTCACTAGGTCAAAAGTCATGATATCAAATCAAAGTTCTGGTCATGAGGAATCCATATGTGAAATATCAAAACCCTACCTCTTATAGTTCAAAAGTAGGTCAAAGGTCAATGTCAAGGTCACTAGGTCAAAAGTCATGATATCAAATGGAAGTTCTTGTCATGAGGAATCCATATGTAAAATATCAAAACCCTACCATTTATAGTTCAAAAGTAGGTCAAAGGTCAATGTCAAGGTCACTAGGTCAAAACTCATGATATCAAATAAAATATCTGGTAATAAAGATTCTGCATGTGAGATTTCAAAGCCATAGCATCTATAGTTCATGAGATATAGCCCAGATTTATTATTTTTCAAAAAAGGTCAATCTCCAAGGTCAGGTCACAAGGTCAAAACTTTTGGTATCCATGGTAAGGTCTTGTGACAAGGAATACATATGTGAAATATAAAAGCTCTATCATTTCCCATTCAAAAGTTATGGCCAAGGTTAAAGTTTTTCAAAAGTAGGTCAAACTCCAAGGTCAAGGTCACAAGGTAAAAATTTTTGGTATCCATGGAAAGGTCTTGTCACAAGAAATGCACAAGTGAAATATGAAAGCCCTATCACTTACCATTCAAAAGCTATGGCCAAGGTTAAAGTTTTCCAAAAGAAGGTCAAACTCCAAGGTCAAGGTCACAAGGTAAAAATTTTTGGTATCAATGGAAAGGTCTTGTCACAAGAAATGCACAAGTGAAATATGAAAGCCCTATCACTTACCATTCAAAAGCTATGGCCAAGGTTAAAGTTTTTCAAAAGTAGGTCAAACTCCAAGGTCAAAGTCACTAGGTCAAAATTTGTTGCGGTGTTTGATTCGTCTCATCATGGTCTATCATCATGTCAAGTTTCAAGTTGCTCCTCCAAACAGTTTTCTCTCAACGGACTTAAACGCAACACTTTAACCAAAATGTTGACGCACTGACGGATGGACGGACAGATGGACCTCGCCATTTCATAGACCGGATTTTGCTTCGCAAATGGCCAAAAAGAGAGAAAATTGCAAGTACCCGATATTTATTTTCAACCTTTTAAAAACTTGTGAAACTATTGTCAATGGATGTTGTCATACTTAAAGAAACGGATAAGAAGTTAATCAAATTAACACAGAGGAAGACATCATGTTTGTACAGCATGGCAACTTTCTGAATGATAAGCAACTTGTACCTTTAACTGTACACAGTGTAAAAAAAATGAAGATACATTTAGATTTATGATTTCCGCGCGTCCTGATTCAGTTGTGGTAATCTCTGTGATTGTACGGCAACATTCCACCGCTGATTCTGTGCAAAGCATTATGTTATAAATACCAGATAAATATGGGCGGATCGTAAGATGTGAAAAAGCCACTTGGGAATTTTTTTGAGTTCCTAAATTTCTTACTTGCAATTCCCAAATTACACTAGCATTTCACAAATATTTCCAGTTAATTTCAAACCCTGCATCTGTGCTAATTTGGCCTTCCTAGCACTTAAAACAAAGAAATAAAACTTGAACATTGATACCCATGACCTACATTTGAACGTAAATTTGTGATCTACTCATAAAACCCATCATCTGTGCAAGTTTGGCCTTCCTTTCAATTAAAATAAAGAAATAAATCTTCTTAACACACTAGCACAGACACCGAAGTCAGTGTAGACACAGATGCCGACGACATGGTGATAGCATAAGCTCTCTCTTGCTTCATAAGGTGAGCTAAAAAGGAAATGAAAAGGTAAGATTTAACACATTTCTCAATTTTCTTGGCTCTCTTTTCTGCTTGCATGGTATGAAATATAAATGTATATAGGAAGAAGAAGAAAAAAGGTAAATTTTAACATTACTTGAGATTTTCTCCCTATATGTACTATAGAACTCGCCTGGTGTAAAATGGCCAACAAACTTCCAGTTCGCTAAGCTCCACCCATGCACGTGCTTAAGAGCTTGTGCAGAACAATATTAGAATAGAAATAACAACTAGATAGTTGTGATTTGTAGTCCAGTAATTCCCCTCATCCCATGAACCAATCAAATTATCATTTCATTGTTTTATTGGTTCATGCGACTCTGGGAATTACGGACAACAGACCGTGGCTGGCTAGTTGTTATTTCTTAAGTATATTACTTGGAATACTCCTATTGTGTTGAGTCTTTGAACATAGATCAAGTGAGTGATTTCAAGGTTATAGCTAACACTATGGAAATTCATTTTAGTGAAACTATGCAATTCAAGAAAAACTTTTTCAAAAGGAGGCCTATACCATAAAAAAGTCCATTACTTTTTTTTTATTGTTTTTCTTGTTTCCTTCTATCTGTCTAAAATTTGAATGTATAATTTTTTGCTGTTGTTTTCTTTTATATACCACAAAACTGTTAAATTATTCAAGATTAAAGGCCCATATATGGTATTGGTAAAGCCTTTTTTCGGCCCCCTGTATCAGCCAATCAAAGCCTTTCTCTCAGTTAAGCTTAAAAGATACACCTTCAGTTCCTTCAACAGTTCAGATTGATTAAAACAAGTAATTTACCTTCTGCTGAACACATACTCCAAGTATGAAGCTGGTAACATCTGAACATAGTCTGCAATGTACTTTGTGTCAAATATACCACACGAGAAGACTTCTGTCAGATCAGATAAAAATGTGCTAATTTGAGTAGGGAGGTTTGCATAAAAGTTCTGGTACAGGTATATAAGGTCCATTAAGCCATTGTGAAACACCACAGGTTTACTAGCACAAACTATCTCTGTAAACAAGTGCCGCAGCGTTAGGCTTTCCTCTTCATTACTTGGAATCTAAGAAAGTCAATAAATATTTTCAAAATACATCAAGTAGACATCAAGTAAAATCTTATGTTTTCTATTGCGATGTTAAAATATTGGCCTATAATCATCTAAAGAATAAATGAGTAAACATAAGACAGATGCAAAGGCATCTTACTTCATCGTATTACATAAAAAAATATTTTATCTATATTAACAAAGTTCTGAATGACCACTGTCTGATTTATACTAATAAACTGAAGATGCGTATTATTTCTCTTAATGTGTATAACTTTTTACCCGATCATTTCCTCTATGGTACGGGATACCAGAGGAGTACTGTCTGTTGAAATCAAATCCATGATTCAACAAGAACTTGAGGGAGTTTGGTTCCACTACATATTCCTCGCTACATAAAGCTGTGAGGTTAAACGTCTCCACTGCATACTCCCATTTTGTGACTCCTTGATGTGTCTTACACTCACTATTTGATCCCTCGTCAGATAACCGTGCATTTTCCAACTTGAAGCATGAGATTCCAAAGGAGACTATAGATCTGGTCTTGGCAATATCTGACATCCCATTATATCTATCCTCTATTGACCTATGAAATCATGTCCATCTATTAGAAGCAAATTTGAGATAATTAAGTTTAAAAGATTTTGTTAAGAATGAAAGTGAATCCATGTAGTACACATTAATTTTGTATTATATCAACCATGTAACAACATACTAAAACAACAACTTTATATGATGACAACATTTAATTTACATAAAGCATAAGTAAAAGACTCACTTCGCCATCAGCAGCTTTCTTGTTCCTATACCACTTAATTCCTAAAAAGACAGATTGATATATATGTATCAAATAAACCTTAACTTCATATTTACATGATTTAGGTTTTTGTCATGAAAACTCTACAAATGGACTACTCTTCTGAAAGGATGTCCCCTTTATAGTGATTAACTAAATGAGCAGATAATCTTAGCGGTCCACAACTTCATCAAAATAAGTAAACGATTTGACTAAACTATAACCAAAGCATAACACAACTAACACAAAATTTAATCAACATTTTGAATACCGTAACATCAATACTAAACATGACTCTATATTTATATACATCTTCATCTTCATATACTTCATTTTCATATATATATTTATTTTTTCTCTCTCTTCTCTTTCTACATCAACCTTCTTCCTTATTCTCATATATATTGATACTACTTCTCTTCTTTTCATCCTCTTCTATCTCTAGCTACAAATTATTTAGCAGGTTTATATAGTATTGAAAAATGTCCACTTTGTAAATGTTTTCTATTCTTGTAATTTATTGAACTGGAGGAGAGAGTTGTATTCATAAGGTATCTCCTTGTTACTCAATTCTCAAATTCTTTCTTAAAGGGTATCAATTATTATATGTAAATTGAATAAATACTGTTTAAACCAAATGGAATACATAATATGTATCAAATCCCTTAAGTTTCTATATGCATATATACATAGTCCTCAATAAAGCTTTTATCATAGAATGTTAGGACTCAAGGTCATGAAATTGAGCAATTTTCATAACAAAGATCAAGGTCTTAACTATCTAGAGCGTACAATTATCGGCACCCTTATGTTTTGCCTTGCCTAGTGGCCGGTGCGTTTTGTTTATTATCTTATCGACTATACCATGTGTAGGGGAATTTTTTTATCGACCTTGACCACCATCTCTATATAGAACAAATGTAGCCCATCTCTTAATAAAACAGTTCTTGCAAGTCAACTTTTGCTCAGTGTTATCGGCATATGTAAATGTTTTCTATTCTTGTAATTTATTGAACTGGAGGAGAGAGTTGTATTCATAAGTATCTCCTTGTTACTCAATTCTCAAATTCTTTCTTAAAGAGTATCAATTATTATATGTAAATTGAATAAATACTGTTTAAACCAAATGGAATACATAATATGTATCAAATCCCTTAAGTTTCTATATGCATATATACATAGTCCTCAATAAAGCTTTTATCATAGAATGTTAGGACTCAAGGTCATGAAATTGAGCAATTTTCATAACAAAGATCAAGGTCTTAACTATCTAGAGCGTACAATTATCGGCACCCTTATGTTTTGCCTTGCCTAGTGGCCGGTGCGTCTTGTTTATTATCTTATCGACTATACCATGTGTAGGGGAATTTTTTTATTGACCTTGACCACCATCTCTATATAGAACAAATGTAGCCCATCTCTTAATAAAACAGTTCTTGCAAGTCAACTTTTGCTCAGTGTTATCGGCATATGTCCAGTATTATCAGCACCCTCAAAAAGAGAGATGAGCATTTCTTTTAAATCGCCTTTGTGCGATGGCTGATGTGTAACGTTACAAGTTTATTACCATACCATGTGATTGGTGTTCCCCAAGAAGTCTGTGACAAAACTTTTATTTTAGTTCGTCGTGACCCTGGAAGGTCATAAACGCTTCCAAATAAAGTTACCCGTGAAGTTATATTTTCTTCGTGTTCCATGTTATCGGCACCTTCCCTGATCAGTTTGAAAAACGTTGGTTAACACTGAAACTGGTTCGGATTTTACGAGAAAAATAACCCCTGAATATTCTTTTATGAAGACAATAAAATATTTTACAAATTACAATACTGTTTGTCTACAGAAAAACGGAAATGAAATTTTCCAAAAGTGGAAACATGGCTACGTGCATATGTAAGTATTCAGATATGCTGATAATTATAGATGGGTCATGAAAATAGGAAGGAGTAAAAGGTAGGCAAGTTCTTCATAAAAATAATCGAAAAGTATGAAATAAGAAAGAGGAATCCACTATGCAATTGTGAATCTGAAAAGAATTACAATAACAAACATCAAATTCTATGAAACACCGACTTAAACAAAGAAGGTTTTTTATTTGTTATGATAAAGACGGAGTTTTCCCTACTATCGTTTTTATCCTTTTTAAAAGCCAGTGGTAGGCACCATATTTATAAGGTATATGATGGACTGAAGTTCATTAAATCGTTTTTAATATATTGTTGTTTGTACCTGTGTTACAAAAGAACAACAAACACGTCAATATTCTCATTTATTATAGGCGATAAATAAAGGTGCCGATAATTGTACCCTGCCGATAATAGTCAACAGCGCTCTAATTCCATCTTTTCCATTTAACAGATCTACGTTCGATTTGTGCAGGTATCTGACATAAAAGCATTATGACGTCATTAAATTCCTTTGAAAACGTCATATTATAACCCTGTTTCCCTGAATTTTATGCTTGTTTCCATAGAATTTGATGATGTAACAATAGAAATCCTTTAGTAAAGTAATAATATAAATATTCATATATTTCAGAATGTACCTTACTTTCACTTTTACTTTGCCAGTTTGCTTGTTATCGTGAACTGTCATTGAACTGTTGAACAACAGAACATAATTTCCACATAAATTTCATAATGAAGAAATACATGTACCGTATCCATGGCAACAAATGTTGATGTTGAGATGGCTTTGCAGATAGAGGGCCATAAAAGCTGAAAGTTGTTTTTGGTGATATCAACAACAGGTACTTTCTCAAATCTAGTTGTCATCTTCAAAGGTTTCAGTACCAAGTGCACTTATACAAGTCTATAAAATATATCAAATTCTATCTCATGTTGACCTGTCTATGTCTGTATGGTTCATAGCTCAATACCTAGAGACAGAAACAACCCTTGTCGAAAGCAGCATAAGGTCTGAAAAATTCGGGCTCTGTCTTTCTTTATTAGAAATAAAGATAAATATTTTTCCACAGACTGAAACGGAGGCGTGTCTTTTTTCTTTTTCTTTCTAGCTATCTTTACATTAATTTCTCTCTCTCTATCCATCCATCCATCCACATCCATCCATCTATCTGACGCTCCGCCCACTTCTTATTCATGTAGAAACTTCAAATTACCTTCTAACCTATACCAAATTAATGGTCAGACCGAAAAGCTATATAGATCTATACTGGGACCATCCTGGTCTGGAAAATTTTCAAAAGCTTTTATTTGGCAAAAAATGCTTCAGGCTTCAAAGCATGTTATATTAACCAGAACAGAAGAATTTATGTATTCTAAAAGTGTTGCCCTAAGATTATAAAGAATTATCACAACGTTTACAAATTACTGCATAAAAAGGCCCATTAGAAAAAAATCGTGAAAAGTGAAACTTTCTTGACTTTTTCACCCTTCTTATTTTCATCGAAGCCTTTGTTGATGGCATAAAAGGTGTCGAAACTTTGAAAACATTAACCTCTAAATAAAGATTACTTACTTACTTACTTACTTAGTACTTACCTCCCCTTTCTTAATTTGTAGACCCAAAAAATCATTATAGATGGGCGTAGCTAGAGCTTTTTGAAGTGCACGCCAAAAATTTTCAAAATTTGAACCCAAATCCTTGCTTTGTAGATTACATCTTTACAAAATTAAGACTATTTTTTCATCAGAAATTACTCTCAATATCTTAAGGAACTTAGGTTGTGACTTGAATCAACTTTCAAGATTAAAATCGTCTCACTGATAGACGTGGAAGAAGTTTATTTAAATAAAGTCAACTGCATGCACAAACGCTGAACACGTCACTTAAAAACTGTCTTTATCATTCTGAATTTTCAGAAAAAAATGGAGGTAAGCAGTTGGCCATATTTTTCATTTGATAACGCAGCGGAATAGATACTACGAAAGCTTATTAATTAGTGCCATTTTGGGGGGGAATTTTAAAAGTCGTTCAAACAAGTTAATAAGTCGTTCAAACGAGATAAAAAGTCGTTCAAACGAGATAAAATGTCGTTCAAATAAGATAAAAACTCGTTCAAAAGACTTTTTAACTTGTTTAAACGACTTAAGAAACTCTATCAAACAAGATAAAAAGTCGTTCAAACAAGATAAAAAGTCGTTCAAACAAGATAAAAACTCGTTCAAACGACTTTTAAACTTGTTTTTAAAAACGACTTAAGAAACTCGTTCAAACAAGATAAAGAGTCGTTCAAACAAGATAAAAAGTCGTTCAATCGAGATAAAAACTCGTTCAAACAACTTTTGAAATTACCATTTATACAAGATCAGAACTAGTTCTGATTTATGTCTATATATGCTTGCATATTTGATTTAGATTTATGATAACATCTCAACTTTACTTTTTGACCGTTTGACCGGTCTTTTCCTGATATATACATGTACTGAATGAATTAACGGGATATCACGCGCGTTTCAGTAGCCTCCCTTATACGAGAATTTTAAAGAAATCTCCACGCTGAAGATTTCCGATTTTCGTAACTTAAATGTCTTGATGTTCTGGGTTTTTTAATCATCACTAAATCGGCAAGTCGATCCAATAGCTCAGAGGTAGAGCTCTTGCTCACCATACGGGAAGACCGTGGTTCGAGACTGAGCGCCGGTGTAATGATCAAATTGTTATTCGTATGCATGTAAGATTTTATTTTTGCAAAGTAATGGTAAGCCTAGAGTGACCAACAATAGTCAAATTTTTGCTGAAATTGAACTTATTTGAAAATTTTGTTAAGACTTTTTACCTACATACATGTATGTCGTATCTATTCAGAAATAAGTCAGGTGTCAGTAAAGTGTTTGAATGTAGAGAAACTTATGATATAGTTACCCATAAGGTAATATCATTACACATGTACACATACTGTCGTGTTATCACACAAAATCTGTATTCGGCTCTATTCATTTACATATTGAACTCTTTGTGAGTGAAGGAACACTGCTGTGATATTTCCCAAAAGTTGGTTATATAAATTCCGATGCTTTTGTCTTTGGTCACATAGTAAAGTAAGACAACTCGAATTGCACTTTTAATCTTTTACATGACAATTTACACATTCGATCAGATTTTGCAAAATATGACGTGGTCATTGAATGATTTCTTTCTATAAGAATTTGCACAATATGATAAGGGAATCATATGTGAAGTTTCATTTGAAAATCTTGGGCTGAAAAAAAATATAGCCAAGAAATGAGCATTTCCATTACAATCAATGGATGGCTAAAAAGTCTGATCAGTTTCAAAATCTCAAAATTTTGAATGGTGACCTCCTAATATTGTCCCTTACATCTGAATTACATTAGGAAAACAGAATTATGCTATTTTTCTGAAAATAAGTGTTGTATAACATGAAACGTGTGATATCACCTTAATATACCCTTACAACGAGGGGTATGGATGTGAAACCAAACCCCCCCCCCCCCGGACTGTAATAGCTTGGCACTCTTGTACTTGTATATAGAGCCAACTTGCTTGAAAACATTAAAATTGCTTTACTTGGACCAATTGTTACATTTGTAACAGTTCAGATATTTGACTGAGACCGTCTAGCAATGAAGACAACAATAAGATATATCCTCAATAATCAAATCGAATCTAAAGAAAGAAGGGGATCTCCAACTAAACACGGTTATAGCATCCACAGCAAATAAAGAGAAAGCAAGGAAAGTAAGAGACACAAAAGGGACACAAAAGGAACAAGGGACACCAAATTCGACATCAAAACACGAAACGCAAAAGACTATATATACATAAACAATACAGACAAACGGCAATCGGTGCCGATCCGGGTCATACATGTAGCTTACATGTATTATTGTTTGCATTGAACTTATCGGCACCAATGAAACTTGCTAGGAATGTTCACCATGAATTAAGGATGTCCCTATATTGATTTTGGGGTTAAAAGATCATAGGTCAAGGTGAAGGGCTTTGATTATTGAAAGAGATATCCTGTTCTTAATTAAATTTGAGAATGCCATACACTTTGCGCCATAGGAGCTCGATGTCAACGATCCACAAGTATATCTGCCTTTACTTTCCTGATATGACTTTGACTATAGAGAGATGTGAAGGGGCGGGTGTCATTGAAGATTGTTGGCATCGAGCTCCTGTGCTTTGCACCTGTCGACATGAAGCTTGCCAGGAATGTTCCCCTTGAGCCAAAGATGTACCCTTTTAATTTTGGAGACAAAAGGTCATATATCAAGATCATAGGACTTTATTTAGAATGGTTTCCAGTTCATAACTGAGTGTCACAGGCCTCCGCTAAAGGATAAATGGGGTTCGGCTCCAACTGTTTTCCATAGCAAGTACTTCCTCGAAATGCAAGTGATGGATGTAAAATGCTTTCCAAATCAAAATATATACATATAGTTTATGAACCCTTCTCAAAATAAGTAATAAAAAACATTTATGAGTGTGTTGTTGTTAGTATTTTCGATTGAATCAATTTAAAGCATTACGGAAATGACAAATGGGTATTAGTATAGATAAGTCCAAGGCATCATTTCTCAAAAACTTGAGATAATTGATCACTGCTGACACTGAGACATTTTTCCTTGAACATTGCATTACATATTTACAACACCAAGTACAACAGCCAACGAATGTTCCACAACAGCCAACAAATGCTCTACAACAACCAACGGGTGCTCCACAACAGCAAGTACAACAGCCAATGAATGTTTTACAACAGCCAACGAATGCTCCACAACAGACAATGAGAGTTTTACAACAACCAATGAAACAACTAACAACTGCTCTACAACAGCCAACGAATGTCTTACAACAACAAATGAAACAGCCAACAAATGTTTTACATCAGCCAATGATAGGCACATTGATGCATCTGTCACCGGAGAACGGCCTACCATTAAGACAAGGTGTACCGGCCATACACAACCTAACAACAAGGATTCCGCATCTCCCACTGTATCCTCTGATCTGGGGGAATCAGGGAGTGGCAGGGATAGCCCAGCCACCCCTATACACCTTTCCCCCACCTCAGAGACAAGTTCTACGACCAACGAGCAAATAAAACTCACATCTTTTAATGTGCAGGGAGCCAGATCAAACATGGTCTGCATACAAAAATTACTGGAAACCACAGATATACTATGCGTCCAAGAACATTGGCTTTACACTTTTGAACAACAGACTATTACTCATATCCTGGAGAGTCACTGTGGAACAGCAAAATCAGTTGACGTGGATGATAACATTCTACCCCAGGAAAGGTCAAGAGGTCATGCTGGTGTTGCAATATTATGGAATGAAAAGCTAGACAGATATATAAAAGTACACCCAGATGGAGGTCATAGAATACAACTTATAGAACTATGCATAAATCAAGAAAAATGGTGTATTGTGAACGTATATATGCCCTGCAGAGGAACTCACAAATCATAGTATGCGGGGATATGAACGCTTCCAACTTTAGGATACCACCAAATAAACAGGATAAAGTATTTAGAGAATTTCAAACAGAAAATAATCTCGTTGATAAAGGCAATGAGAGCAAAGAAAACACCTTTGCTCACAATAATGGTTTGGATCAAGCAAAATTAGACTACATCATATGCAACAGCAGTGCAATGGACTTCGTTACCAACGATTTTCTAGAGAACGATGTTGAGCCTTTGAACGTCTCAGACCATAAGCCGCTCTCATGTTACATCCACATACAACAGAGTAAAGAAAGCATGAAATCCAAAAAGCAAACAACCTCCAGCACAAAGATCTATAGCAAACCAAGATGGGAAAAGTGCAACATAGAAAATTATAAGGAAGAAGTCAGAAATAATTTGGAACATTTAGACAAAAACGATATATCAACTTTCGATATAAACTATAAAATTGCCAGAATACACGAAACTCTGAAAAATGCAGAAATCAAAACAACAAAAGGAAGAAAGAAGAAAAAATGCACTAGCAAGAAGAAGCTATGGAATCCAGAAATTAGGGATGCTACAAAAAAATCAAAAACAGCACACGTAGAATGGAAAAATGCAAAAACTAATATCTCAAACGTAAGGGGAAAGGAAGCAAAGAAACATCTGAGGAAGGTCCAGAGACAAACAGCAGCAGCTAAAAGAAACAACTTATAATATCAAATTTCTTCAAGCTTCCAAAATCAGCAAAAAACCTTTTTCAAATTAGTAAATGAACAACGACAAAGGTCATCAAAGCAAACTGACATGATAAGAGTAAATGAAACTGAATATCTCAACATCGACAACATCATTGATGGATGGGAACTATATTTTGAAAATTTATTTGAACCAAAAGAAGATCCACGTTTTGATGCAGAGTTCCAAAAACAAGTAAATGAAGATATTGTATTTATAGAAGATACTTGCCTACGCATGCCGCCAAAGATGGAAACAGTAACACCAATGGACATAAAGAAAATAGTTACATCACTCAAAAAAGGGAAAGCTGCTGACCATGCTGGCATAACAGTAGAACATCTAGCATACTGTCTGGACGAAATAGCTCCAATTCTTGCTGATGTTGTAAATAAAATAATACAAACAAGAGAGGTTCCCCAAACATTAAAACTAGGAATTCTGACACCCGTCCTGAAGAAAGGAAAAGATAAAATATTACCGCAAAATTATAGAGGAATTACTGTTACCTCACTCCTGGGGAAAATTTTAGAAACCGTTATTAAGCTCCAAATTGAGCCAATTTTAGACCCAAGTCAGCACGAGCTCCAAAGGGGATTCACGGAATCAACATCACCACTTATGGCAGCTTTGATTATAACCGAAGCAATAAATGAGGCAAAAGACAACAGAGAACACATTTATTTAGAAACATTAGACGCAGAAAAGGCGTTCGATGTTGTGTGGCATGAAAGTCTATTACGGAAGCTATACCTTGATGGGATCGAGGCAGACATGTGGCTCCTTATTAAATCTTTACATGAAAATGCTACTACAGCTGTAAAATGGAATAACGAATTATCAAAGGAAATAACAATTAAGCAGGGAATTAGACAAGGAGCTAAGTTATCCACAGTACTATACAAAAGATTTAACAACGAAATCCTAAAAGATATAGAAGAAGCCAACATAGGAACATATATTGGAAATGAAAATGTCACCTCTCCTACATGTGCGGACGACCTAGCACTTCTACATAGGGAACCAACTAATCTGCAGGCTTTAACAACAATAGTCCATAACAAAACATGCAAAGACAGATTTACTATCAACCCTAGCAAAAGCGAACTAGTATGCATAAAAAACAGCAAACGGACAACAGCTACTATAGGAGATGTCAACATTACTATGGGAGAAGGGCAAATCAAGCAAGTAACAGAAACTAAACACTTGGGAATAGAGAGGAATGAAAGTAACACCCCAAACACTCAAGAAAGGATAAAAACAGCAAGGAAAACATTATATTCATTATTAGGAGCTGGTTTACATGGCTGTAACGGAATATCACCTATAATATCATTTAATATGTGGACAACTTATGTTACGCCCAGGATGCTACACGGTATCGAGATGCTACACATCAGGAAGAAAGATGCAAATGACCTTGAAATGTACCAGCGGAAAACACTCAAGCAGATTCAAGGACTTCCACAAAATTGTGCAACTGCGGCTGCATATCTGCTATTGGGTGCTATACCAGTCGAAGGACTAATAGACATGAGACATTTGAGTACCTTTGGAAATATACTACAAAACCCAGAATCTTTGGAATTCAGATTAGCTAAAAGACAACTTCTGTGCAAAAAACAAGATTCCAACAGTTGGTTCATCACTATGGCAGAAATAATGGAAAAATATTATCTGGCCCACCCATTGTATTACCTCGAAAAACCTCCAAAAAAGGAAAAATGGAAAAAGGAATACAAAACTCAGTTAAAACAATATTGGCATGAAAGTTTGAAAAAAGAGGCACAAGAAAAATCTAGTCTGGTATACCTTTCCATGGAAAATATCAAACCAGGAAAACCACACCCGGTATGGGAAAATGCAAAAAGAAATCCGCAAGAGTCAATGAAAGCTGCGGTTAAGGTCAAGGTCATGACAGGCACATACAGGCTGCAGACAGATAGAGCAAAGCACTCAGGGGGGAGGATTTCAGATAAATGCAAACTCTGTAAACAACAAAAGGAAGATGTAAAACATTTTATTCTGGACTGTGAAAATCTACAGAATCAACGTTCATATTATTTGCAAAAAATAAGAACAATACTACAAGAAGGGCCAAACAGCAGTATGATACAACACATATTTGACAACCAAAGGATCCTGCTACAAATGTGTATTGACTGTTCACACCCAGAAGTTGCAACCCTCATTGGAGAAGATATACAACAGATAGAGATGGTTACTAGGGCCTTAGTCTACGCACTACACAGGGAAAGAACGGCGCTTATGGCAGGGTAAACAGTCTAAACGACCCTAGTCCCTTTTACTCAAAGAAAATCCTTTTATTGTAAATAGTGTAAATTCGTTTAAATTAACATCCTGATCTTACTAAAATTAAAATTATCTCATGCGAAAATGAAAATCAAAATGTAACAACAAACCTATATTACCCTAAAAAAAAAAAGAAACGTATTTTAAATTTTAGTAAAATAAATTTTAAATTTTAAACCAAATTCATTGAGGAACTGAATTTTAATTAATTTGATAGAACTTTTAGTGCAATGCCAATTATACTTATTGACTGTTCCTCCCAAACATTAACAAATTTTAATGTCTAATAATTGAAAATATAAGTCTTAAGGTATTTTTAAAAAACTTGACAGAACTTTTAGCATAAATATCTCAAATGACCATTCCTCTCAAATAACAACAATTTTAATGTTTTAATAAATGTAAAATATAAAGTCTTAAGGGTTTTTACCATGTCCAACATCATTTTATTAAATAACAGTATACTGATCTGTTGTTTTTAACAAAACTGCATCTTATACAGTGTTGTACATATTTTAATCTAATGTCCATACATATGAATCTGAACCCTTAATTTAAATTCAAGTCAATTTTTACCAGTTACTTTTACTGGGTGCTCCTTACCTAGAGGAGGGATATACACAAAGAAAGAAGAAAGAAATTTAAACAAAAAAAAAAGCACAAAAAATGGTAAGATCTTTTTCCGCCTTTTTTCAATCCAATTTGCCAATTTTTTCTGGAATGACCCGACTAAGTTCTTGAAATTCGACAAAAATTAATAGCCATTGAAAAGTGCTCTGACAACTTCGTTAGAGATTTCTTTTTTAATTTAGTGCTTATTCAAAAATCGTAGAAAGAAATGTGGATGCGCATTATATTATAGCATACAAATTAACATACATGGCCGGTACATTTGGGAGTTCCGGGTCGCCTGTTTTGGGAGTTCAGCTAGGGTTGCACAAAACTGTTTGTAATTTTGAAATAAGAACGTAATAATTAATCATCTTATTATTCAATATTGATAATTTTCTTTGTGGAAAAATACCAAATGTTATTTGCCATCATAAATAAGTTAGAATTTAGCTTTGATTCTGAACACCGTATTAAGCCGACCCAGAACCCCCAAATTGCCTGTACTGTAGCTACGCCACTGACTATTGCATGTTATCTATGATAGATTAATTATTTACATTTTTACAATCTTTATATCATAGGGACCAAATGCGTCCATGCATTTTACATACGGAAAATTTGGCCCTGGTATCCGGAAAATTTGTCATCAGCCGTTTTATTCAGGACAGGTGTTTTCATTACCACAAAATACAGCATGGAGGGACCTGAGGAAATTGAGAATGCGGCATTGTCGATACCGAAGCGAAATATTTCAAGTATTAAAAATAAGATACTTAGAAATGAAGCATATCGAAAGCTTAAAATGGAAAAACGAAAGGTACACATGTTAAATGCTGAAGCAGGTGTTCACCGAAAGATACGAGGAAATTCGGAACATTTTTTCTCTGGTTTAAATTTTTGCGTATCATAGGGTGTCCCTCTACTGGCTCTAGTCAGTTAGGTCTGAACTTTCTTTTTTTGGACCTATATAGTTTGCTTTATCATATATTTTAATAAGGGCCAAGGAGTGAGAGAATGTTACAGTAGACTAGCGGCATAGTGAGAGGATGCCGCAGTAGGGGCCCTTCACTTTTTTTGGAAGAAGAAGGAGGAGGGGGGATATTTTTGCCAGCACTACTGTCTGCACGGCTCACTTCGGAAACTGGATAAATGCGATTTTGATTATTTCATCAATTAACAGGCAAAACAAAAGTCAGATGGGCCATTTCCCATGCTAATTCAGGCTTTCTACTGTTCCTACTTTTTCCTACTATTTCCTACTTTTCCTACTTTTTTATTTTGATCCTATTTTTTCCTACTTTTTCTTCAAAACCTCCTACTATTCCTACTTTTTCATCTCTAAAGTAAAAAATTACTTGCTTCACTTGTCATCGACATCCGATTCAAAGTTTTAAAAAAATTTCGGGCTCGCTTTGCTCGCCCATTCTATATATTTTACATGAAAAATCAATCTGTCCATATTTCTCTCTGTAATTACCTCAAAGATGAATTTTTAACAGTCTACAATCATTGCTTACTGTGATTTGTGTGTCATACTTACTGAAAATTGTCGCTAAAAGTGATGGAAAATTTCCTACATTTCCCCTATTATTTCCTACTTTTTCCTATTTTTCTCCTACTTTTTTTCACTGACTACTCCTACTTTTTTCCTACTTTTTCATCAAGGTAGAGTAGAAAGCCTGCTAATTTTTCCCGTGACGTCGTGACGCTCTCCATAGGCTGAATGTTAAACTCAGCGACGTCACGCTGAGACTTAACATTAAAACACCCCATCGAAAATTTATATTGTCAGGTTCGGGAGAAGTGCAAAAGTAGCTATTATAGCTATATTTAGTCCGACTTACAGACCTACGACGGTGTTATCTGTTTTTTCGTCTTCGGTCTGACTCAGTGACTGCTATGCATAGGCAAAATTTGAGAATTTCTGTGCGAAAAGAAAATCGGGAAAGTCGTCCTTTTTTGACAAATTCCAGTCTCTTCAAGCAAAAAATAACTCGCCCAGTCCTCCTCCCCCTAAATAATCCCCTCTAGGCCTGGTTTCACCTGTGCGCATGACAAACTGTCGTCGATCAGAGGAAAATCGGAAGAGAAGAAGAGGTGAAACCAGGCTTAGAGGGGATTTTTAGGGGCAGGAGGACTAGGTGAGTTATTTTTTGGTTGAGGAGACTGGAATTTGTCAAAAAAAAGGACGACTTGCCAAAAAAATTTTCGCACAGAAATTCTCAAGTTTTGCCTATGCATAGCAGTCAGACCGAAGACGAAAAAACAAATAACACAGTCGTAGGTCTGCAAGTCGGACTAAGCTATATTTAGCTATAATAGCCTTTTATAGCTATAAATTTCACTTGTTTTTCTTGGAAAATTCCATTTTCTCTGTAAGTATTCATTTCCGCAAAACATGCGGATGGGATTAGTTACATTTCAAGGATTCATTATGAATTTCATTCATGAAAATTTCTTAGGGTGTTGCAACTTTTGCCATGTTTGCTATCACGGCCTCCAGTTTCAGTGAAAAAATGCAAGTTTTAAAAAGAAATAATATAACCAGTTCAAACCTTTTTAATATTCACTTCAATGATAGAAAACATTGAAATTAACTGTTTCAGTCATAAATACCTTGATTTATTTGTTTAATTTGCAGTTTATTCCATCATTCTTGGTCTCATTTGTTCTAAAAATAAAATTCCTGCTCAGTCAGTTTGTGCTGCATGAAGCTCAACCCAAAATTTTTTAAATATAATTTGTGTTCTACTAGTAAAACTTGACATGTATTTCAAATCTTATTAACTTGTTTTTGATGTAGATACATGCATTTGATTAGAAAATACTCTCATTTTCACTTTGAGACCAAACAATTACTAAGAATATGCTTTGTAATGGATTGAACAAATGTCAAGTTTAGTTGTCCTTTATTGGGGTAATCCAAATCTAAAAATAGAACATGAAAATATGTAATTTAAAGCTGATCTATCATATTGATTTGACTGTTTATGACTAAAAACAGTCTTTTTATATATTTTCTATGATATCTGAACTTATTCAAAAGGTTTGTGCAAGATAAATTATACATTTGTTAAACCTTCCATTTTCACTCAAAATGGAGGTCGTGAGCGCAAAAGTTGCAACACCCTAAGAAATTTTCATGAATGAAAGTCATAATGAATCCACAAACTGTATCTTATCCCATCAGCATTTTTTGCGGAAGTGAATACTTACTGAGAAAATGGATTTTTTCAAGAAAAATGAGTGAAATCTATAGCTATAAAAGGCTATTATAGCTATAATATAGTAGCTACTTTTGCACTTCTCCCGAACCTGATTGTCTGTATAATTTGATTGCATAAACCCTCGACCATGTAACATATACCAAAATTTACGACTAAGCGAATCTATTGAGACTATTCAATGAAATAGATTTTAACTTAATTTTTGCATGACAAAGTTATCAAAATCGCGTTTATCCAGTTTCCGAAGTGAGCCGCGCGGACAGTAGGTAGTTCAGGTTACTTGTAGGGTTGAGTATTGCGGGTCAAATTTGTATTGCGATATTTGGGAAAATATTGCCATATATTGCGGACTTAGTACACCCGGGATACGCTCCTCCTCGACCGTTAACTCCGCCATCGCGAGCGCATCTGTTATATCAAAGAAGGTTCGCACTGAGATCATTTCGCGTCAACTTAACTTCAGCAGCGACAATCGATTTTCAAAACCATTATCGATAGTTGGCGACTTTCAAGTTTCAGCGGCGACATCGGCGACTATCGTTACAACATTAATAGATACATGTATAAACATGATAAAATGTTAAGAACCATTGATTTTTGGCCGGATTGCAAAGCAATTCCGGTCTATAGATTGACGATGTCCGTCCGTCCGTCTGTCTGTCCGTCCGTCCGTCCGTCCGTCTGTCCGTCTGCCGTCAACATTTTGGTTAAAGTTTCTGGTTGAGGCAAAATCTAAGGAACTATATGCAGTAGAAACTTTATATTATACATGAAGGTTGCCCATGACAAGACCTTTCAATTTATGCCATAACATTGGACCTAGTGACCTTGACCTTGGACTTTGACCTAGTTAAAGATTTTGGTTAAAGTTTCTGGTTTAAGCAAAATCTAAGGAACTGTATGCAGTAGAAACCTTATATTATACATTTAGGTTGCCCATGATGAGACCTTTCAATTTATGCCGTAACATTTGACCCAGTGACCTTGACCTTGAACTTTGACCTAGTTAAAGATTTTGGTTAAAGTTTCTGGTTTAAGCAAAATCTAAGGAACTGTATGCAGAAGAAACTTTATATTATACATGTAGGTTGCCCATGATGAGACCTTTCAATTTATGCCGTAACATTTGACCCAGTGACCTTGACCTTGAACTTTGACCTAGTTAAAGATTTTGGTTAAAGTTCTTGGTTTAAGCAAAATCTAAGGAACTGTATGCAGTAGAAACCTTATATTATACATTTAGATTGCCCATGACGAGACCTTTCGATTTATGCCGTAACATTGGACCTAGAGACCTTGACCTTGGACTTTGACCTAGTTAAATATTTTGGTTAAAGTTTCTGGTTTAAGCAAAATCTAAGGAACTGTATGCAGTAGAAACCTTATATTATACATTTAGGTTGCCCATGATGAGACCTTTCAATTTATGCCGTAACATTGGACCTAGTGACTTTGACCTTGGACTTTGACCTAGTGAAAGATTTTGGTTAAAGTTTCTGGTTTAAGCAAAATCTAAGGAACTGTATGCAATAGAAACTTTATATCATACATGTAGGTTGCCCATGATGAGACCTTTCAATTTATGCCGTAACATTTGACCCAGTGACCCAGTGACCTTGAACTTTGACCTAGTTAAAGATTTTGATTAAAGTTCTTGGTTTAAGCAAAATCTAAGGAACTGTATGCAGTAGAAACCTTATATTATACATTTAGGTTGCCCATGATGAGACCTTTCAATTTATGCCGTAACATTGGACCTAGTGACCTTGACCTTGGACTTTGACCTAGTTAAAGACTTTGGTTAAAGTTCCTGGTTTAAGCAAAATCTAAGGAACTGTATACAGTAGAAACTTTATATTGTACATGTAGGTTGCCTCTGACAAGACCTCTCAATGTATGCTGTAATATTTGACTTAGTGACCTAGACCCAGTTGGTGACAAAAACTTACTTTGCAATCCGGCCATACCGTCTTTAGCGGTGTTTTATTAATATTATTTTTCCATGACCTATTACTG
Organism: Pinctada fucata; assembly: GCA_028142955.1. Taxonomy (NCBI): domain Eukaryota; kingdom Metazoa; phylum Mollusca; class Bivalvia; order Pterioida; family Pteriidae; genus Pinctada; species Pinctada fucata. Next base: position 82,134,979 of record AP027103.1, on the reverse strand, counting down.
TTATTTAAAATGATTTCGTTTTTCATTTCTTCTATTCAGTAGAGCTTCTAGTCAAATAACAAACTGTTTATTTATTTTTTTCATCTTTATTCTAGACAGAAAGCTAGAGTGTTGAATAAAATAACATGTTAAATGAAAAAAGCTTCTTTATATGATGAACATAAATATTATCAAATAGTTTTTTGAGAAAGTTTTATTAATTAAATTAGTATCACGATTTGTATTGTATCAGGTATGGTGATACGTATTGGATCGACTGGGTGCAGTATCGTCCCAGCCCTTGCAACTACCGTAACATGCAAAGTTTTGTTATAATGATATGAATCCTCCATTTGAAAAAAATGACACAAAATTCTGAAAATATGTTCCTTCCCTTAAAGTTGGAAAGGATGACCGTCCAGAAAATGTCCAGGAACTTGCCTATCCAGAAATTATTTACTATTTACTTGAGCTTTTTAATATACACAGAGGTTGTTAAAACTAAAAGGATTGTACTTAAAAATTCACTTACCAATGAGTAAGTAGCATTCAGTTTTCCAGTTACCCGATGTCCAGGAATTGGCCTATCCAGGAACTGGCCTGACACCTGGTTGTCGCTAAGACCCAATTCCTAATGATATTTTTTTTTCTCCAATTTAGGCCCTCCAAATTTCAAATTCTCTGTTGTCTTAACTTGATATATAAATTTTTTTTTTACTCTTGATATTTCATTTCAGTTGTAAAATTCAAAATATTGCTTAAAATTTTCCCAGTTTGAAAGGCCGACAACCCTGAAGTCTGAAACTTTAACCCTGTTCATAACTTTTTATCCATATGAGATGCAGCTTTGATATTTCACATGTAGAATGCAGTCATACATGTATATCCATCATTAAAGTTAGGATGCTCACTTTTTTTTTATGACAAGACCATTCTGACTTCTATGACCTTGACTTACCTTAAATAAACAATTTAAACCAAAAACGTTTAACCTTAGCCATAACTTACTTTTGAACAATATCAGATACAGCTAGACATTTCATAAGTGGAGTGCTTGTAACAAGTCCTTTCATTTGACACATTAGCCTTTGAGCCAATGACCTTGACCTGCTTTTCAGAAAAATATGGTTACTGCAAATACTTGTTCTAAATGAAAAGCTGCCGACGGGAGCATTGTGTTTCACAATCACATTGTGCTTGTTCTTTTGTAATTTTGAATAAATTTTTTTTTAATATTTACCAGTATGCAATGCACTGGAGAAGCAATGACTAGTGTTGAACATCGGAAGACTTTTAAGAATCGTTTATCGGAAAATAATTGGAAAGAGTAAACGGATCAATTATCGATTTAAATCGGAAAACAAAAGTCCATGAAAAATTTAGCATTAAGGCCACAATTAAAAAATTGTTTGTTTCCCCTCCCCCCGGGTCTGTTTTTTCCAAGTGACCCGGCAGGCGGGTACTTTTTTTTTTTTTTTTTTTTTTGCTGCCAGAACTACATGTATCAAATATATTTAAAGTCGTTTGAATCCAAATTGCACATTACTGGACTCCTTACAGCTGCGCAGTCATACTCTGTGTTTCTAATTATAATATGATAAAGACTAAGAGCTGGCAACCACGGCGATTTCTCGCCTCTTACTTCGGGAAAAATCGCCGCCTGCTTTCCGTAAAAAATATCCGTTATGTCTCAATTTCTATCGCTGGTTAAGTATGAAATGTCGATTTATTTTATTGAACACGTTCAAAAGAAAATTACGTTGTCCTGTAAAACCTACTCTATATAAACAAATTGTCCCAAGATACACGATAAATACTTTTGCAACAGTTGCATCAAGTGTTTCAGCCGGCGCAACGGGTCATTTTACGGCAACGTCAAATCTGCGAGAATAAAGATGCATTATACATGCACGGAACCAGTATTTTTGGTCAGAGGGGGTCCAAAATTGTAGTAAGTCTACCTATGATGTAGGTATATTTCGGTGCACATCATGGGGAGGGGGCAACGTGTGCACTAAGGATTGATTTTTGAGGGCGGGTATTGTTAGCTTTCCTTTCACATTTATTTTTATGAAGAATTGGTGAGCTAAGCGAGCCTGAAATTGTTTTAGATATGAATAGTAATTTGTCTTGCTTCGATTGAGATGATTATTTATAACAATGAATATTTCACTCCTAGGTTGTATCGGCGAGCGGAGCGAGCCGCGAAAATTTTGATTAATTCACATTTTGTATATATTTCATGAGAATAAATAGATAAGTCATTTTCCCAAATAATTTGATATCTTAAAATGACAAAACCTTGAAAAAGATGAGGGAGGTTACATCCTATGAAGTAAGGGACTGTTGAAAATACGAGTTCATGAGACCCAAGATTATTTTAGTATGAAAAAAATGAAAATGATTAAGAAATTTTGCAGAAAAAATAATTGTGCACAGTATTTGTAAAGGGCGAGCGAAATGTTAGGTTTCAAAGCCTTTTTATGCATTTTTAGACCCCTTTCAATTAGAAATGGGTCATTTAGCTGGACCCCATCTCCGAAAATCTCAGGGGGGTAAAGATCCCCGGTCCCATCCTCCCTCTAGATCCGCGCATGCTATAGAACGATTACATCTCAACTTTTTTTACGACTTGTAAATATTGAATTTGTATAGATACTGACCACGCGCAACCAAGAGTCACAGACTATAAAAGGCCGGTGTTTTCCAGTGCATGATAAAGGTGAAATAAGTTTGTATATATATATATACTTTTCTTTCTCGGTCTGTTTATTGTATGTATTATACGAACAATATCAAGAACTCATTGTAATATTGAGTCTATTGATAATGACGTTCACGATGCAAGAAGTTAGCACATACCGCTGAAAACCGCTTAATCATAACCGAATACGTACAGTACTATGATCAGGTAGTAGTTTTCTTATTCACTCGATTTTATGCATTTAGATAATATGCCTGAATTTTGGCCCTTACTCAGCGGACCCTTCCAAATAAGCGATGGGTCTTTATAGCGTTGAAACGCTGAGTTGATTTACAATTCTATTTGGATAGAATATTGTACCGTAAGGTTGAAACAGAAAGTGGACATGGCCGTGATTCAATTTCTGGACCAAAAAAAAAAAAAAAAAAATCAGACGTTTTGGCTATAAAAAAATCTGACTCGGCAGCGTTTTCCTGACCCGGTCGGGGCGAGGGGAAACAAACAATTTTTTAATTATGGCCTAAAGATAAAAAAATTGTATTTTTCTGCATAAAATTCAGAAAACTTTGCTGAAAACAAAATATAAAGCATTCAATTTCAAAGTGTCTGCCTGTTAACATGCAAGACAACAAGTAACGGTTTATGCTACATGTGAAAAGAGGAAAATAAATACCTTTACACAAAATACCTTTCTTTCAGCGACAATCGAATGTATGAAAATGAAATCGATAATTGGAATCGAAAGAGTTTTAGCGATCGACAGTCGGCGACAATTAGTTCATCACTAGCAATGACATTATATTTTGATCAGCAAAGTCTGCTGAGTTCAGATTATTCATAAACTGCAAGAGGAGATATTTTTTGCTGTACATAATTGTTTCACATAAGTTTGTTTTGAAGTTGAATTTCTCACATTTTATTATTTCCTTTGATTTTAGGCCCAAATGCAGGAACGGAAAAAGAGAAAACAGGAAGCAGAAGAAATGGGGGAAAAGGTACAGACTCAAATTTACCTCTTGTCATTTATCAGGGTGGGGAAAACTTCAGATAATGTATTTAGATTGATATACTTGTTTCTAAATTATTCATTAAACGTTCACTTAATTATTATGTCATAAGGATCTACATGTATTCACATTGCAGTATTACATGTTTCTTTTGTTGGAAATTGGAATATCATGGCTACAAATGTAACAGTAGAAAGCTGTAGCATTACAATGTACATTGTATCTCACAGTGTCCTTTATAATTATAGGCCCCGCCAAAGAAAGTCCCAAAAACAATAGAGAACATGAGGGTGTTTGATGAAACAATGGTGAATCAACAGGACACTGAGGTAGGATGATTTTAAACTTTTAAATTAGAAGTACACATACAGAATATTTTTTTATGTTTATCAAAATTCCCATGTACACATCAAAGAAACCCCAATATTTGTAGAATCAGTAATGTGCATGCCAGCATGATTATGTTAAAAGCATGGAAATATTTTTTTTTCATGCATCTTATTTCATGTATTTAACAAGACTTCAGAGAATCAGATACATCTCTGATACAGAATTCAATGTCATTGACTACTTTTCCGTAATGAAGATACTTCTATCTTCAAATATGTGCTCAACTAATGCCAACTAGGAAATGAGCCTCTTTCAGCAAAAAAATAAAGGCATTTTCTAATAGCAGTAGTTTTTGTTTTCATTTAGTTTTTCTTTATTTTTGATTTTCCCAGGTAATGATTGATGAAGCTCAGGATGAGATGTCCAGTTACTTCAACAGAGAAACTCTTCCCAAAATTCTTATAACAACATGTGATAGACCTTGCAGTGTAAGCTTGTTAATATTTGTGAAAGTGACATTTTATAGTTGTGTCATGATTCAGCAGTATGAGAAGAAATCATGATAAAGATTTATGTTGGCTGCAAAGCAAAAGGATATATATATACCTGTACAGGGATTACTTTGTCCTATGTCTGTCTGTCCTGTGTCTGTCTGTCCGACTGTTACCCAGGTTTTCATATTTTCACATATGTGACTACATGTATAACTTACTTGTACTTAATATGTACTAACATCAAACTTGCTAGGATAAAATTGGCCGTGGTTATCAAGGTCAAAGTCACATTTTTAGGTCAAACATTACACTGGCCATTTACCTGTTCTTGCGCAATCTAGTATTATAAGGTATACTGTCAGTAGGTATTTGATATGTCCAAGTTATCCAAAAATTTTTATTAATATACACTCTTTAAAAAAACCCTCTGTTTTTAGACGTTCTTTACATTTCTCCAAGGAGTAGAGAGAAGTATGACATCACATTATTTGGTGATACAATGTATTTGATTATGACAATATAATTACAGTTTTCTTTTTCACCACGACAATATGTTTTAACAATGACCGGACTATGAAGTCACTGTGCAAAAAGCTGTCAATTGATGTAATTTTGAGTATCTGGCCTTCAAACGAAGTTTTATGAAAATTGTTTTTATATGAATTAAAAAGAATTAATATCTTTCCTTACAGAGAACCAACAAATTTTGTAAAGAACTAAGGAATAGTATTCCAAACTCAGAGATTTATTACAGAAGAGGACTTGACCTGAAGAAAATCATACCACAGGCATTATCCAGAGATTTTACAGATCTCATTGTAATAAACGAAGACAGGAAGGAACCTAGTATCCTTTTACATGATCTATTACACAGGTAATTAATTTTGAAGCACTTTCTGCTTATATATTTCTCAGTTTAGACCTGTACATGTAGTATCTCAAGTTTTAAATTTGACAAACATGAGTTCCTATTATTACTGGCATTATATTTTAAATTCAAATAGAGGATCTCAAATGATTATCTATTTCATACGGTATTTATGAAACGAGTTGTGTAATTTTTACATCACCAAGCCTTGCCGAGGGGATTAAAATCACACAATATTTTAAACATACCATATGAAATAGAAACATCATTTGAGATTCTTTTTATCACATGAATTACAAGGTAATTGATCAAAATAAGGTAAAAATGTTATAATTTCGACTTCAGTTCTTGCAAATAACGTGCCAAAGTTGCTGTTTCTATTGGTGACGTCACAAACAATATGAGCGCTTCATCCAAAGACAATGCACCCAAACAAAGTGATGTGTTACGTGTTATCATAACATTTATTTATGAAATTGCTTTATGTAACTGCATAATAGGTGTATCTTGTGATAAATATATTTATGCTAAAAGTGTAAGTAAATTTGCAAAAATGGATTATCACATCAAATCGTTCAAAGATGGATATTCAGAATTCAATCATATTGTAAGAAATGGAGAAAAAGGGAAGAAATTGATACTGGTTTATTGATATATTTGGATAACAGAATTTACATACATATAATGGGAGGTATAGAATAGTGAAAATAATGACATCTTGATCGGTTGACACTATTGATTGGTGTTTTAACTTTTGCACAGATGTAACATTAAAAGGTTTATGTTTATAATATGTGCTGACCATGCATGTATTTGCATGTTCAGTCCATTTTGAACTAAACCAACATAAAAAAGAAAACTTCAATCTTCCTCTCAAACATTTATACAAGGAAACATGGATACAAGAATTTCTTAGTTAGACACACAGAAAAAGAACGGAATTTTTAATGTGTTAGGTATACATAAGTAAAATGCACTGAATGTACAGAATTAACTAAAATACCATACGTAGACATTAGATACATGTACGCAAATAACCTATGTATACACATAAAAAAACGTGCAGTTTAAATAGGGATCCATATATCTTTATTATCTTAAAGAATGGTTGTAAAAATATGAAAAAAAGTATTTTGTTTGTATAATTAAGCAAGCAATGTTAAGTCCAACCTGCAACCAAAATGCATGAATTTTCATTACGTCAAAGTCAATTTATCGAGGTTCAACTCAGTATCAATGTATTACGTAGACAAGTGATAAGATTAAAAAAAGGACTTTGTAAGACAAACTGTATAGGCCTCTTCATCTTGCTTGTCATTATCTCTTTTGAATAATCATGATAATAAGGGATAGGGCTTCCATATCTCTGATACAATAATCATGATAATAAGGGATAGGGCTTCCATATCTCTGATACAATAATCATGATAATAAGGGATAGGGCTTCCATATCTCTGATACAATAATCATGATAATAAGGGATAGGGCTTCCATATCTCTGATACAATAATCATGATAATAGGGGATAGGGCTTCCATATCTCTGATACAATAATCATGATAATAAGGGATAGGGCTTCCATATCTCTGATACAATAATCATGATAATAAGGGATAGGGCTTCCATATCTCTGATACAATAATCATGATAATAAGGGATAGGGCTTCCATATCTCTGATACAATAATCATGATAATAAGGGATAGGGCTTCCATATCTCTGATACAATAATCATGATAATAAGGGATAGGGCTTCCATATCTCTGATACAATAATCATGATAATAAGGGATAGGGCTTCCATATCTCTGATACAATAATCATGATAATAAGGGATAGGGCTTCCATATCTCTGATACAATAATCATGATAATAAGGGATAGGGCTTCCATATCTCTGATACAATAATCATGATAATAAGGGATAGGGCTTCCATATCTCTGATACAATAATCATGATAATAAGGGATAGGGCTTCCATATCTCTGATACAATAATCATGATAATAAGGGATAGGGCTTCCATATCTCTGATACAATAACCATGATAATAAGGGATAGGGCTTCCATATCTCTGATACAATAACCATGATAATAAGGGATAGGGCTTCCATATCTCTGATACAATAACCATGATAATAAGGGATAGGGCTTCCATATCTCTGATACAATAACCATGATAATAAGGGATAGGGCTTCCATATCTCTGATACAATAACCATGATAATAAGGGATAGGGCTTCCATATCTCTGATACAATAACCATGATAATAAGGGATAGGGCTTCCATATCTCTGATACAATAACCATGATAATAAGGGATAGGGCTTCCATATCTCTGATACAATAACCATGATAATAAGGGATAGGGCTTCCATATCTCTGATACAATAACCATGATAATAAGGGATAGGGCTTCCATATCTCTGATACAATAACCATGATAATAAGGGATAGGGCTTCCATATCTCTGATACAATAACCATGATAATAAGGGATAGGGCTTCCATATCTCTGATACAATAATCATGATAATAAGGGATAGGGCTTCCATATCTCTGATACAATAACCATGATAATAAGGGATAGGGCTTCCATATCTCTGATACAATAACCATGATAATAAGGGATAGGGCTTCCATATCTCTGATACAATAACCATGATAATAAGGGATAGGGCTTCCATATCTCTGATACAATAATCATGATAATAAGGGATAGGGCTTCCATATCTCTGATACAATAATCATGATGATAAGGGATAGGGCTTCCATATCTCTGATACAATAATCATGATAATAAGGGATAGGGCTTCCATATCTCTGATACAATAATCATGATAATAAGGGATAGGGCTTCCATATCTCTGATACAATAATCATGATAATAAGGGATAGGGCTTCCATATCTCTGATACAATAATCATGATAATAAGGGATAGGGCTTCCATATCTCTGATACAATAATCATGATAATAAGGGATAGGGCTTCCATATCTCTGATACAATAATCATGATAATAAGGGAAAGGGCTTCCATATCTCTGATACAATAATCATGATAATAAGGGATAGGGCTTCCATATCTCTGATACAATAATCATGATAATAAGGGATAGGGCTTCCATATCTCTGATACAATAATCATGATAATAAGGGATAGGGCTTCCATATCTCTGATACAATAATCATGATAATAAGGGATAGGGCTTCCATATCTCTGATACAATAATCATGATAATAAGGGATAGGGCTTCCATATCTCTGATACAATAATCATGATAATAAGGGATAGGGCTTCCATATCTCTGATACAATAATCATGATAATAAGGGATAGGGCTTCCATATCTCTGATACAATAATCATGATAATAAGGGATAGGGCTTCCATATCTCTGATACAATAATCATGATAATAAGGGATAGGGCTTCCATATCTCTGATACAATAATCATGATAATAAGGGATAGGGCTTCCATATCTCTGATACAATAATCATGATAATAAGGGATAGGGCTTCCATATCTCTGATACAATAATCATGATAATAAGGGATAGGGCTTCCATATCTCTGATACAATAATCATGATAATAAGGGATAGGGCTTCCATATCTCTGATACAATAATCATGATAATAAGGGATAGGGCTTCCATATCTCTGATACAATAATCATGATAATAAGGGATAGGGCTTCCATATCTCTGATACAATAATCATGATAATAAGGGATAGGGCTTCCATATCTCTGATACAATAATCATGATAATAAGGGATAGGGCTTCCATATCTCTGATACAATAATCATGATAATAAGGGATAGGGCTTCCATATCTCTGATACAATAATCATGATAATAAGGGATAGGGCTTCCATATCTCTGATACAATAATCATGATAATAAGGGATAGGGCTTCCATATCTCTGATACAATAATCATGATAATAAGGGATAGGGCTTCCATATCTCTGATACAATAATCATGATAATAAGGGATAGGGCTTCCATATCTCTGATACAATAATCATGATAATAAGGGATAGGGCTTCCATATCTCTGATACAATAATCATGATAATAAGGGATAGGGCTTCCATACCTCTGATACAATAATCATGATAATAAGGGATAGGGCTTCCATACCTCTGATACAATAATCATGATAATAAGGGATAGGGCTTCCATACCTCTGATACAATAATCATGATAATAAGGGATAGGGCTTCCATACCTCCGATACAATAATCATGATAATAAGGGATAGGGCTTCCATACCTCCGATACAATAATCATGATAATAAGGGATAGGGCTTCCATACCTCCGATACAATAATCATGATAATAAGGGATAGGGCTTCCATACCTCTGATACAATAATCATGATAATAAGGGATAGGGCTTCCATACCTCTGATACAATAATCATGATAATAAGGGATAGGGCTTCCATACCTCTGATACAATAATCATGATTATAAGGGATAGGGCTTCCATGTCTCTGATACAATAATCATGATTATAAGGGATAGGGCTTCCATGTCTCTGATACAATAATCATGATTATAAGGGATAGGGCTTCCATGTCTCTGATACAATAATCATGATAATAAGGGATAGGGCTTCCATGTCTCTGATACAATAATCATGATAATAAGGGATAGGGCTTCCATGTCTCTGATACAATAATCATGATAATAAGGGATAGGGCTTCCATGTCTCTGATACAATAATCATGATAATAAGGGATAGGGCTTCCATGTCTCTGATACAATAATCATGATAATAAGGGATAGGGCTTCCATGTCTCTGATACAATAATCATGATAATAAGGGATAGGGCTTCCATGTCTCTGATACAATAATCATGATAATAAGGGATAGGGCTTCCATGTCTCTGATACAATAATCATGATAATAAGGGATAGGGCTTCCATGTCTCTGATACAATAATCATGATAATAAGGGATAGGGCTTCCATGTCTCTGATACAATAATCATGATAATAAGGGATAGGGCTTCCATGTCTCTGATACAATAATCATGATAATAAGGGATAGGGCTTCCATATCTCTGATACAATAATCATGATAATAAGGGATAGGGCTTCCATATCTCTGATACAATAATCATGATAATAAGGGATAGGGCTTCCATATCTCTGATACAATAATCATGATAATAAGGGATAGGGCTTCCATATCTCTGATACAATAATCATGATAATAAGG